>CM037463.1:5773000-6373000 GCA_021014325.1 Plazaster borealis | reverse complement strand
TGCATGGTGGAAGTACGATATGGAAAGGTTTGCGGTAACACCATGGCATGTAATGACTATCTCTAAATGAGTTCGGGTGGTTCTGAAAAGGACCGTTGGTTCTCCGTTGGTTCTCCAGCTTTCTCCAGAAGACGATCAGAGCATACTGATCGAAACGTCGAGTTGAAAACCAACGGTCCATTTCAGAACCACCCCAACTCATTTAGAGATAGTCATTACATGGTGTTACCGCAAACCTTTCCATATAAAATTACAATCCAAAGTAACTGCGTAATCACAACAAAATTGCAAAAAAAATAATCCCCTAAATCTAAAAGGCAGTCATGAAATGGGAATTGTATTTGAAGCATATACCTTTAGGTATTTGAGGCGTATCCTTTTGGTATTTGAGGCATATACCTATTGGTATTTGTAGCATATACCTTTTGGTATTTGAAGCATATACCTTTTGGTATTTGAAGCATATACCTGTAGGTATTTGAAGCATATACCTGTAGGTATTTCAGGCGTATCCTTTTGGTATTTGAGGCATATACCTCTTGGTATTTGAAGCATTGAGGCATATACCTCTTGGTATTTGAAGCATATACCTTTTGGTATTTGAGGCATATATACCTCTTGGTATTTGAAGCATACCTTTTGGTATTTGAGACATATACCTCTTGGTATTTGAAGCATACCTTTTGGTATTTGAGACAAATACCTTTTGGTATTTGAAGCATTCCTTTTGGTATTTGAGACATATACCGCTTGGTATTTGAAGCATACCTTTTGGTATTTGAGACATATACCTCTTGGTATTTGTAGCATATACCTTTTGGTATTTAAGGCATATACATTTAGGTAGAGGCGTATACCTTTAGGTAGAGGTGTATACCTTTTGGTATTTGAGGCATATACCACTTGGTATTTGTAGCATATACCTTTTGGTATTTGAGGCATATACCTTTAGGTAGAGGCATATACCTTTTGGTATTTGAGACATATACCTCTTGGTATTTAATAATAATAATAATAGTGGCTTCTTGTATAGCGCACATATCCGTCACTCAGTGACGCTCAAGGCGCTTTTAGCGTTCATTATTTTCCTGCAAGGTATTGTGGAGCTACGTTTTGAAGTATGAGACCGGGGCGAACCCCTTCTCTTTTCGAAAAGTGCACTGGGTTCTTTTACGTGCATTACAAAACACACGGGACCTACGGCTTAACATCCCATCCAAAGGACGAAGCATGTGGTTAAGTGTCTTGCATAAGGACACAAGTGTCACGACTGGGATTCGAACCCACACTCTGCTGATCAGAAACACCAGAGCTTGAGTTCGGTGTTCTTATCCGCTCGGCCACGACACGCCACGTAGCATATACCTTTTGGTATTTGAGGCATATACCTCTTGGTATTTGTAGCATATATACCTCTTGGTATTTGAAGCATACCTTTTGGTATGTAAGGCATATACCTTTTTGTTTGCAGGATACGTTTTCATTGTAAAGGCCACACTTGGGAACATCTGGGGGAACATCGCCGCCAAAGATTTCACTTGGACCGGCCTCTGAGGTAAACTTCACTTCTTTAGAAAGTCCAAAATGCGCAACAGCCTACAAATGATCGTATTCAAGAAATAAATCGTTTATGCTTCCGTTGTGTTGTAGCTTAAATGTTTAAAATGATATCAATGAATACTCCAAACGTACTGTAACCCATGTGTCCGAAGATGCGTAGGGCCTACTGTGAGCTGTGAGGCAGGGGTGGTACAGGGAGAAGGATAGCCTTGTCTAAATCTCTGCCCACCAACGCCTCCCTGATCCGTGGCGCTGTGCATTTTGGTCGGCATTAATTGTCTAAATGACTCGCACAAGACATTATATTTTCTGGAAAATTGTGATAAATCATCTTCGACAAAGCCTATTGTTGTGAATTGATAATTACCTTAGTTAATACAATCAAATTAAGTGTTCACAAAATACACTTTTACCTTTGTTTACTTGTGTTTTCTTGGGGGTTATCAGTGACCGGTTTATAAGGTATTTTCTGCATGATTGTGTGTTTAAAAAAATGTGCATCATTTTCAGTATATTAAGTCAATATATCTTGGGGAATTAGAGACAAATGCTTCATATCTTTATCAGAAAGTGGGTCACAAATGTGCGGAAACACGAATTTAAACTGGAGTTAAACAGGAAAATAAAACGATAAAGATGAAGATGGGATGAGAAAACACTGCCCGACGAATAGGCAACAGGTGGACTAATGGAGTGGCAACCAAGAACGGGGAAAAGGGGAAGTGGCAGAGACAAAGAAGAAGATAGAGGGATGAAATTAGTTTATATGCAAGAACAGTTCGGACTAAAACAGCAAGACATAGAGAAGGGTGGTGTTTTCATGAGGAGGGCTATACATCGTACACTGGATGAACACAGTCTAAATAATGATAAAATCAACCTCGTCCCTCTCTACACGTATTTACCTGGTATGATCCCATTCCTTCGTCAGTCATGTCCCACAGGGAATACGAAGCAACTCTGTCACCATCTTTTGTCATTACTACGTCACCACCAATACCTGCAGAATAAAAATTACATCAAATCACATCACCTCGCTCAATGAATTAAAGCTATAAGTAATACGGCTTAGTTTAATAGGTTTCAAAGGTTTGCAAAGGCAAAAATGAATGTGTGGCCTAACTGACGGATAGTGACACCAGTCATAAATTGCTATAACTGACAACGTTGCTGTGACTGAGGATCTGTCCTTTTGTTACAGTACTTTGCGAATTAATCGTCCTAGCTTTAGGGGCCATTCAGAAACACATTTTTGCGAAATTGTGGGTGGATGGGTCAAAAAAAAAATAACTGATGGAAGTCGAAATTCAGTTTACAATTAAAACAATAGAAGAAGAAAATAAATTATGCTAGGGTAAAGAAAACAAAAAACCAGCGGTCTTTCCAGATTTTCTGTCATGTCTGTGCTGTCCATTGTTTTATCGGTCAACTTTGTTTCAATAACTGACCTCTATGACTGATGGGGAGATGGCAAACATTTCCTCTTCTGTTTCAACTGCAAAGTTGCATGTTTGAAGACAGCAAAGCCATTGAAAACTGCTGAGCTGGGAGAGCATTGATCAATAATATCTGCTTCATTACAGACATTGCTTTGTTCTTCAGTGTATAGACGATATTAAATAGTCTATCAACATTTAAAAATCGAAATTTGAAGTGGGTAGGTGCATGGTTAAAACCAAATTCGAACAAAGATCGACATTTGTTTACATTAATTATTCTGAATGGTCCCTTATATTGACCTCCTCTGGGATGTAACAAAGCATTGCATGTTGATGGTCCGACTTAAACGTGACTTTGGATATTATTTTTGCACAGGTACGCAGGAGTTTTACGGTATGGTTGCAGTATACATAAACGTTTGGCATAGTATTGCTATGCTGGTGTCCACACAAGGAGTTTGGATATATACTTCAAGGCTCAAAGATGATAGAGATATACAGAAAACAAAGATACAACAACCCAGAGCCTATCTTTTGAATTGAACACCCGTTTTCATTACACCCCAACTCCCTTGAGTTATTTACTATAGGATCTTTCCTCAGTCTAACAACATCCAACACGATATGCTCAACACCCTGTTGGTCTCGATGTAGTGGTATATACCTGTCCCCATTGCAAGCATGGTCAGCTGTGCAGTCACCAGTCCAACAAAATAAAACAAAACACGCAGCAGTTGGTTTTTGGAGGGGTTTATGTTCTCTGTTATATTCTATACGGTACCTTTGAATGTTCGGTTCCACATCTTCTCCCGCAGTGCTAGACCATCCCGAATGTCACCTCCCTCGTGTAATGTCTCATTGATTGCAAGCGAGTACAGAATCAAGGCATCATGGAAGGAACTGGCGAAGACATCTCCCTGAAAATGTTTTACTTTGTATTAATGATTTGTTTTGTTGTTCGTCTTTGTTCGTGTTGTTTTGTTTTTTTCTATCAATGGCATTATTTTAAACATCTTAGTTTCTTTCTTTAGGAAAAGCATGGAAAATACAATGCCTATATTATGGAATCAACATGTCCTCAAAATCTGGTCGCTGGATTCATGTTGTGTTACATCGTTAACCGGAGGTATACGTTCTGAACACTCCCAGGTCAGAATTAACCTGGATTTCGGGTCAGAGTTGACCTGGATTCCGGGTCAGAATTGACCTGGATTTCGGGTCAGAATTGACCAGGATTCCGGGTCAGAATTGACCTGGATTCCGGGTCAGAATTGACCAGGATTCCGGGTCAGAATTGACCTGGATTCCGGGTCAGAATTGACCAGGATTCCGGGTCAGAATTGACCTGGATTCCGGGTCAGAATTGACCAGGATTCCGGGTCAGAATTGACCTGGATTCCGGGTCAGAATTGACCAGGATTCCGGGTCAGAATTGACCTGGATTCCGGGTCAGAATTGACCTGGATTCCGGGTCAGAATTGACCTGGATTCCAGGTCAGAATTGACCTGGATTCTGGGTCAGAATTGACCTGGATTCCGGGTCAGAATTGACCTGGATTCCGGGTCAGAATTGACCTGGATTCCGGGTCAGAATTGACCTGGATTCCAGGTCAGAATTGACCAGGATTCCGGGTCAGAATTGACCTGGATTCCGGGTCAGAATTGACCTGGATTCCGGGTCAGAATTGACCTGGACTCCGGGTCCCGTGGGAGACCCGGAACGTGGGGGACCCGGAATTTGTGTCAAAATTACATAGAAATAGGTCAAACTGACTCAGAATCCGAGGTAAAATCCCATTTTTAAAACAAGTTTCTGGGCCAGACTGACACAGAAATGGGTCGGGCCCCCTGGGACCCTAAAGGCGTAAATTATAACCCGGGGGTTAAGAGACTGAGCACGCAGCCTAAAATACAAATTGTGAATAACTTTTTCCCGCATTGTTTGACCTACACCATTGCCTGTTTTATTGTATCTTTCAAGCCGTCGCCTCCTCAACTTGAGATGGAACTCATTGTAGTCTTTGGTTGTCGGCTCAAAAATGCGGACGAACATCAAGTATCGATACGCCAACTTCAGATTCTCGTCGTGCTCATCGCCCTTAAGGACCCACAAAAGAGATAAAAAATAATGATCCAAAATATTGTGTGATTTCATTTTATTTAGATTTATAAATTTTCCACATTCGTCATTTATGTGCCCTCACAAAAACCATATACGGAATAATACGTTGATGGTGCTGGCACTGCTTTCCGATTTAGTGACGCTTCGTAAGTATTGACTTGGTTGTTTAACACTGTAAAAACCATTTATGTGCGAGAGCAAGATCTGAAAAAGGGGATGTTAATTAATTAACAAGAACGATTAAAATTAACCCTTAGTTCACTCAAACAAGTTGCGAATATACATGGAATACTTACACTGAATTTATCATCCAGTCAGAGTGTGTCGTGGGCAAAAAATAGCTAAAGGCTAAAAAATATAGGTAATAGGCTTAAGTATAGCTTCCTTTTTTCCAACCTTACTTTCACTGGACAAATTTGCGATGACCCTATAGCCAAATATCTTTCTCATGACATACTCATGATAACAAATATGAAAGTAAAATCAATTAAACAATATAACGAAGAAAACCCGAGAATTAAACTTGACCTCACCTCCCGGTTGCTGCAAAAAATAAGAATTTTGTGCTCACCTCCGATCACAAAACTTATCTAAATGCTTGTTTTGGATGCGCGATGATAATCACCAGATGCTGTAATTGCAGCGCGAAGCCTTTTCATAGCATTTTATGGTTTTGAGGAGTCACCGTCCTCTATAAACTGCGTCAAGCGTTAATTTTACGCCGGTGCGACCATCGTGAATCCACGAAAGTGGTTTCTGAAAAGTTAAGACCTACTAAGCATCCTTTTCCCAGAGTTTTAATTTTGCTTCAATAATAATTAACAAATTATTTGTGTATTTATTAAAAACCCAAAAACTGATTTTATTAACATGTAATGAGTATTTTTGTTCTTCAGATTTTATCAATAAATATAATTTTAAACAAAGATTTTATTTCAGAGAAAAAAAATGTTTTTCGTTTGACGTGCTTTCTCGTTCCGATACGCACGAGACTTGCACAGTCTATTGCAAACCTTGAAGGGACACCGCTTATCGCAAAAAAATGTGTGCGGAGAAGTGTTCGATGTCGTGAAATTAATGTGCAATTAATTGTACGACATTGCACAAGTCTGCGCACATAGCGATATACGATGTCCCTTCACGGTCACCATAACAAGCCTATTACCCTCCTTTCAACACCCCCCCCCCCGTTCAAAGTGCCATAGTGTAATAGAATAGCGTGGGAAGTACGATAGCATGTTGTTAACGCATGCAAGTTATGGAACATTGACTTCCTTCTCGAGGCTAGTGTATTGAATAGTCGAACCAATAATGGTTGTAATACTACATGTGTAGGCCTAAGTAAAAGCAATTACTCTTAAAGCTATATTGGGCCTGCCACGCTTTATTTTTCTTGCAGTCTGTGAATAGTCTAAAGATCTGTCCAAACCCATGCTTACTCGTTCATGAGTGTAAGAATTATGTCAAAAACAGGGTCTATGCTGTCTGTAAGAAGGATGTGGCTGGAAGAATAATAATCGATGTGTAACATTACCAAGTGTAGCTAATGGCACAGCGGCGGCGCAAGACCTAATAATCTGAGGGAGGCGGCAAAAGAGGGGCAAGCTTAAATTTCAGGGGGGGACTAATTTATATTGTTATTGTGTAGACTACTGCTTACATCAACGTAATTCTTGAGCTGGAGTAACGTAAACGTAATTGCATCAATGTGGGTACAATGGTTTGGGGTTAAATTTATTGTCGGTCATCGGGAGAAAAATTGGCGGGGGGTAAATTGGGGGGGGGAAGTAAGAGGGGAAAACCCTCCCCCGCTGGGTGCATAAACTTGAAATACAACTGGAAATCTGAAAATGATAACTACATGTTCACTGAAACATTGGCTTTTTTGCAGTTATGGCCTATACAACACGTAAGGGTCATTTCATGAAAAATACTTGAACATAATTATGTCCACAGTCCAAATTGTTTTCATTTCTTTTTACAAACTTAGCATAGAGTGAAAATTTCACCCCAAAAATGCCCAAAACAGGAAAATGGCCGCTTACAGCGTCTGCAAAAATATAATGGGATTTTTGTTTTCCTTTTTTTCTCTCGATTTTTTGTCGATGAGGGCATATTTTCATGCACCGAGTGGCCACGCCAGGCATTCCCCAAACCATGTGATAGCCATTCTAGGAGACTCTCTGCCCGTTTAACGAAGTCTGAATTTATGTTAGAGTTATTTTTATTGTTGTCAAAGTATTTTGGTGCCAGTGGAAATTCAGCTAGAATATATACGTGAGTTAAAAGGTAGGCCTACTTAAAGGCAAATATTACACATAAACTTGCAGGTTCAATCGCGTGTAAGGAAGGTGGATTGGATCTGGATGAATAGAACCATTGTTGTGGTCTCGGCAATTTGGAAAGTATTGTACTCTGCTCGTCTTCAGGAAATTAACACTGTTCATTGTACGTGCTTTGGTGAATGAAGTCCTATAGCTTGTTGCCGTTTGCGACGTGATATCTGGATTGGGTCTGGCCCGTATAGACCATGTGAACCTTTGTTTACAAAAAGTGTGACCTTGTAATATTCCAGGGCCTTTCTGGCAGGCAAGATATTACACTGGTCATATGGGAAATTTAAAACGTTGTGTTAATAATGTCCACATACACTCAAGAGTTATACAAGCAACAGCTGAACCAGTTTTCAGATGCGCACCTTTCTTCATATCAGAAGTTGGTTTTTAAAAGTCGGACAGTGCAGTCACCCACCGGGCAGGGCTCCCGCGCCCCAGAGGCCACGAGCCCGCAGGAGCCATCGACCCCATTGCCATAGAATATAAGATTTGGTGTTTTCTTTCATTCAGCTGTATGTGTACAATGCAATGTGCAATGTCACAGGTTACACGTGAGAAAATAGTAAAAGTGATAGCAAAATCTGACGCAGAATCCTGGTCAAAACCAATTATTTGTTTGACAGTTTACGGGTGAGCCTGATCCGGAAAAGGTCAGGCCCCCGGAGACAGGGAATCCAGGTCAATTCTGACCCGGAAGTTGCTAGAGTGTATAGGGGTTTATTTATGTATGTTTTGGGTGTTACCGCAAACTTTAGTAGAGTGTATGATTTTCCGGTCATTAATCGGCAATTTTAAACGTCGCGTTATTCTATTTCGTACGAAATTGAATCTATTTAAGACGGTCATTTCGTGTTTTTCTTCATTCGTGGCATGCGATTAAAAAATAAAGCGTTAAATTCAACTATCCACTCGACTGGGCATTCAAAATCTCAGTCGTTTTTGGCTACTAGTTGTGTCTACTCTTGCTAAATGGACTGCTAATTTCGCATGGCTAAAATCAACGCCTTGTAAGTTTAATTGAATATAATACTGAATAAATTCACCTGCCTCGAAGTGAAACTTAATGAAGGCTTCATTTGTGGAGGTAAAATCGCTTTATTACGATTGCATACCAGTGAAATAGGCTGCTGTTTTGCTGCAAATTTGTTTTGCAGACAAGTATACATTGGGTCCGGAACCGTTATATATTAGAAGAATCATGCTTTGTGCTACTTTTGCATTAAAATCATACATCTCAAATAAATTTAATGAATGGTTTGTCAAATCCAAAAGCTTTCATTCAATGAACCTTAGATCTAAAAGAACTCTTCACGAAGTTGCATGTTAAAGGTGTCGTACACGTTTGGTAATGACTCAAAACAAATATTAGCATAAAAACTTACTTGGTAACAAGCAACGGAGAGCTGTTGATAGTATAACACATTGTAGGAATCGACTCCCTCTGAAGTAACGTTGTTTTTGAGAAAGAGGTAATTTCTCACTAAAATAATAAAAACTTCTTGCAAGAAGTTTTTATTCCTATCTGAAAGCACACAAATTTGTACAACAAGGGTGTTTTTTCTTTCATCATTTTCTTGCAACTTCGATGACCAATTGAGCCCAAATTTTCACAGGCTTGCTATTGTATGCATATATTGGGATACGCCAAGTGAGAACACTGGTCTTTGACAATTTTCAAACGTGTTCAGTGCCTTTAAACTGCTCTTCTTTGTTTCTTGATTTCCTAAATGCCTCTTTGTTAGATTCATTATTCACTTTTAAGCAGTTTACTTAAAAAGTTGCATTCCTTTTATTTTTAATGTAAACTGGTTTGTAATTCAGCTGGTAGGCAGGAATGAGCAGTATTTTAATAATATCAATAATAACTAGAAATTCAGTTTTTGTGACACCACAAAAACAGGGTGTTCGGTAGTCGTTGTGACGTCATCGATGACGTCATCATCGAAAAATGTGGGTGTCATCTACACACTACGATCTGAGATATGAACTTTTGAATTATGAAATTTGAACTTCCGTTTTCTGAAAGGTCCATCATATAGGGTCACACTTTGTGAATTTTTTTTTTAGAGGAAAGAGCTTTTTTATGTGCAAAAATCTCACATGAAGCAATTATGGTTCTTTAAATATGTAAATACTTAGTTTCTTAAGCATTTATAGTTCATATATGTATGTATTTCTTTTTTTCTTTAGAAAATTCAACTTCCAGTTTTGACCGGAGAAGTAAAGGTCATATGGGGTCACACCACACCTAATAAAAGATTTGTCGAACTGTTCAAGAGCCTTCAGATGATATAATCGATAAAGGGGTAGCATTTTTTATAAGATACAACATACCCCAAAAAACCCTCCCCTTCAACGTCCGGTTGACCGGAAGTAAAGGTCACATGGGGCCACATTTCGTGTAAGAGTTGTAAAAGGAATGTTGAACTTTGAAATTCCTTGTATTTTTATTTCTTGTTGTTCGATGTGACTATACAACATATGAGCACGTTATTCTCTTGTTTTGTGTTTTTTTTTTTTGGTGTTCGTGCAATACAAGCACGGAAATTGTTCTTTTTGTTTTGTTTTTGTTTTGTTTTTCTCTTCTTCTCTTTCTCTTCCCTCAACTCTCTTCAGAGCACAACAAGATTGAAAAAATTGAAAACGAATTGACTCATCAGACATTGAACCTCAATACGAAGACGGCACAGTTGTCATTTACGTTACGTCATCGTCATCAGTGTCGAATTACAAGGTTTGAAAGTAAAAAAATGACCTTTTGCTTTTTGTATCTTAACGAATATAAGAAGCTATCATGTTCATACTTGGGCATGTGATAGATCAAGACTGGGGCAACATTTAAAAACGCCAAAAAAAAATGTATGACCTTCCGGGTCGTTAGCCTGCTGGGCCGAAGTTCGCCTTTTTTTTTTTTCCTTCAAAAACTACTTTCGAACATAACTCAAGATATTTTTACAGGTTGTAGAACGTTGAGCCTGCTCGTTTTTTTGCACAGAAATAACAACATTTTGACATTTACATATACATAACATATTAGCCGGCAAGTGCACGTTTGTGTTGACCCACTTGATTTGATAACGCGAGAGAGTCTAATAGTACATACACATACATTGAACGTGTAGTTCAGTTTACATCAACTACATGTGGAATACATTTTACATCGCTGCATGTTGCCTTGTATATATACCCCGCGCGCAAATAAAGATAATCCATGTAGTACTTAAAAATAAAATTCGTAACTCCTGAACCACACATTACAATCTATACATCATCTGAAAGGTCTTATAAACCTATAATACGCAACATATAACACTTGACCCCGTTGACCCTGACCTTCCGGTTAAAAAAAAAAAGAAATTAATGTTTAAAAATTCAAAATTCAATTGAACCACACCACATTTTACACAATATACATCATTGACAAGTACAAAACAACTTACACAAAAAAATATATAGAATGAATGTGACCCCACCCTTACTTCCTGTTTCAACCGGAAGATGAATGAAATTAATATTGAAAAAAATCAGAACTCTGAACCACACATTGATTTTTATCATCTATACATCATCAGAAAGGGCTCCAAAGATTTAAGAAACGCTACAACTGTGACCTCTGACCTTGACTTCTTCCGGTTCAAAACCAAAAAGAAAGTTAATGTTTCAACAAATTGTTGGAGGTTTACAATCCATACACCAACTAAAACGTCTTCAAAACTAAGCGCGCTACACAAAATGTGACCCCTATTTGACCTTGACTTCGGTCGGTCAAAACCGGAAATGTTCATTTTTTTTTTGAAAATTCATAAACCCTGAACCAGGAATTGGGTTGATAATATAATGACTTATTCATTTAAGCACACACGAACACGTGTTTTGTGTAGTTGCAAAAACAAAACTATTTTTTTTTTTTCTTCATCTTCTTCTTCCGGGAACTCTTCTCCAGAACAGAACTCAAAATAGAAATTTAATTGAACCTTGAAACTTGGCATATACTTTGAAACTTAACATGAGCACGGCGCACAATTTTCGTCATGATGACGTCATCAGGTGTCGAATACAAGGTTTTTAAAGTTGAAAAATGATCATTTGGTATTTGCTGTATCTCATTGAATATAAAAAGCTATGGTGTTCATATGGGCATGTGATAGATCACGACTGGGGCTACATTTCAAAAGTTAACATCAAGGTCAAGGTTCCGGTTTTTCTCTTTGGTTTTTTTCTTTGAAAAATTCTCATTTCTCATCATTTTCTAAGAAAATTATTGCAAGCAACATTATTGATCATGAATTTGAGACTCAATATCATCAAAACGAAAAAAACAAAATGATAAATACAATGATGATGTCATGATGACACAATCAGGTATTGAATTACATTAAATCAAATAATAATTAATGAAAAAAAAAAAGGTTCATGATTTTTATAAATCATAACTCATCATCGGAAACATCGTCGGAAAGTTCGTCGGTTCAGTCAAGAGAGTCAAACCATTTGACCTTTTGAACCCCTTTTCAACCAACCCAATAAAATTCATAAATTTAATATTATTAAAAATACTTATCATTTTTTCAATTTTTTTTTGTATTTTTGCATAGAGTTTTGAAGCCTTTGTCTTCTTTGCACAGAAACAACACTTATTTTATTATTACATTATAACCACCATAACCACCGGCATTAAAGCGCACGTTTGTGTTGACCCACTTTGATAACGCGAGATACTGTTATAGCAGCACAACAATGTGAAACATGCATTTGAAACTGCAGTTGTATCAGTTTATCGTAAGAATACATTTAGCATCGCTGGATGTTACCTGGCGGTTTCGATATATCACCCCGGCATAAAGATAATCTATGTAAAAAAGTACATGAAATTTCGAAACTCTTGAACCACACACAATCTATACATCATCTGCTTTATAAAACCTAACCTAACATACGCTACACTTTTGTGACCCTTTTTGACCCCCGTTTGTTCCTGAAGTCGAAAAGTAATGTTTAAAAATTCAAAATTCTCAAATTCATAATTCATGAACCATTTTACAATCTGTACATCATTGTGGACAAGTATTTAACAACTTAACAAAACGATATACAGAATGTATTAAATTGACCTTAAATTCCTGTTCAAAAACTGTTTAATTTAATATTTGAAAAAAAATCATCAGACCACCACACACTCATTTTTATCATCTATACATCATACATAAGGGCTCCAAAGATTTAAGCTACACCTTGTGACCTCATTCATTGATGACTGATTTCGACCCCGGACCGGAAAATAGGAAGATATAAAAAATCAACAAATTGTTGAAGTTATACATCAATAATCACATCATCATCAACTAAATCTTCTAACTAAACTACACGCTACACAACCCTGTTTGACCTTGACTTCCGGGAAGAAAAAAAGTTGATGTTTTTTAATTTAAAAATTCATCCTAGACCAGTCATTGATTGATAAGGTAGAATGTTTATTCATTCATTCACTCACTCCACGAACACCCTTGTTTTTGTTTTTGACAAAAACTGATTTTTAGTTTATTTTTTGATGTTATGACGTATCTCATCGTCATCATCCATCAATGTTGTTCCTGTTTCTATACACCACCAAAGGTCAGTACAACAAGTTTCAAGAAGTCTCGAGTTTATTATTTTGGAAATCCTGCCGAGAAAGTACGGTGGGAAGAAGAAGACACGGGAAAAAACCCAGTACAATAACAATAGGTTTTCGGCAGTTAGCCGAACACCTAATAAAAATGGCTGGATATGAACAAACAGTATTGCTGATATCGTTATCATTGATTCTCCCCCTCCCCCCTTCTCCCCCCCTCTCTCCCCCCACCCCTCTCTCGATTAGTCCTCACCTGATTCCACGAGTAATCACCGAGATGTGAATGGTTGAATGGGTGGTAGCTGAAGAAAACGAAGTCACCGGATACCATACCCATACTATGAGCACTGATCATTATATCACGGACAAGGTTACCCTCAACACTGATGACAATAACTTTAAGGAAAATACAACAAAAGAAGTTAGTTGTTATCACGTTACATTGTATTTATTCAATCTCTATCTCTCTCACTTGTTATCTGTGTGCTTTCACTTTTCTTTTTCACTAAGTTTCATTCGTATTCAGGAGTCGAAAATGTCCCCAAAACATCACTGTGCACGTTCAATGGCATTGCGATCATACATTGGAGCGTTGTTGATTGTTCCAACTTATTGATCAGAAAGATGAATGACATGATTTTGACATTTCGTTTGGGATGGGAAAGTTGAGAAAATATAGAGAAATACCACCATTGGCCCAAATTTGTTTTTGTTTTTTTGTTTTTTTGAGGGGGTTGACCTTTCGGATATTGATAGAAAATTAACGGTACTTTGATTTTTGGTTGAAATGTGCTGGAGCTGCCGATCATTTACGGGGTGGTAAATGTTTGCTTAACATCCATAAGAATCTTCAAACCATCCCGTTTTATAATGATCTGATTGTTGCTTTTAAGAACGCAGGAGGGAAGCTTTTATGCAATGTTACCAGCATTTGGGAAGCAATGGAAGTCCCCATTTACTCGGGATGAATCACTTTTAAACAGCTCTTAAAACCCTTTGGTTTTTTAATGTCGGTGATGAAGTCCAGCATGTGGAACTATTTTCTTGTAATCATATTGCTAGAGTAAGCCTATGTGGTATCGGAAATATTAATGCACGTAGAATACTGGGGAGAATTAAAAAGCATATTGATTATACTTTGATAAATGTGGAAAGAGAAGGACCGGCTGCATGTGCACACTGGCTTGCTGTGTGTGACCATCAAAGCAAACCTGTTCCATTTCCGGAAACTAATGTGAAGTTAATTACATGAACCTCATTCTGGGTAAATTTGTTTCTCCAAAGGTGCAAATAGTATGGAAACATATTGTTCATCTTAGTCAAGATTTAAATTGGCCTTCAGTCTAGACTTGACCAAAGTCGGACTTTCGTCGAGTCCTTGTTCGTCTGATTAATCCACCGCGTGCACTCAAACATCGCAGCTCTACAGAGCGCGCGTTACAAAGCTCATAGATTACTGACTCGATTAGCACGAGACCCGACTTGAACCAAGTCTACCTTCAGTCTGGATGAGTAATTGGAAAAAAAAATGATTTGTTAGATCTAGATGACAAACAGTTTGTGTATAAACTCAGATATATAAATTTACCCACTAAATAAGTGTTGGTTAAAATCGGTTGTTAATAGAGCTATTGCCAGTTTGTAATGTTGACAAAGAAACTCATGAGCATTATTTGTTTTTCTTTCTTTTACATTGGATGCTTGGATTGAAAGAATGCTAACAAATATACAAGCATTCTTATTTGAACGACTCCAACGGAAATCTTGGTTGAGAATTAAAACCGGTTAGGTCCGTCATTGTATAGCTAAACTGCTCAGACTGATCTGGAATCTTCGTTGCAAGAAGGTTTTTAACAGTTAGGCCTACTCCAAATCGACATCATCATTCAGTTTAAACTGATTTGTTTTTCGTATGGAAAAGACCAGGTTGAGACCGGATTCTTTCGAAACGTAATACACTATAAATAATGCGTTGTGTTTCACACTTTTCACAATTGCCCTTTTTCACTAAAGGCCGCCATCACGTTCCTTTGTTTGAATCTTTGATGCATCTTTGTGATTTTTTTTTAGAATTAATTTCAGTCTCTTTTGCCGAACCACGTGATTATGTCACACTTATATATTTGTATTTATTAAATTATGTATTAATGTATTATTTAATGTGACTCCCACTATGTGTTATATAATAACAGTTTTTACTGTGGACTTTTATTAATGTGGATTATTTGATGTTTATGTTGTTGTTATTACTGTTGTTGTTGAATAGACGGAAGCATAACCCAACATAGAAACATAAAACAATATATGTATTGCTAATAATAACATAATAAACAATAACAAAATAAATAAGTAAATAAATAAATAAATAAATAAATAAATAAATAAATAAACAAATAAAGAAATACATAATAAATAAATTGTTGAGTGTGCTGGATATTTTTATGTGTATGTTAATTTAATTTGTACAAACTGTATAGGCCTATAGCCATAATTGTCGTTCATTTCCCTTCTGGATTTGTTCTTTGTTTGTTTCTTGTAATTTTGCTATTTATTGTTTCCTTGTAGATTGTCAGTATTGATTTATTGATTGGAGTGTGAAATAAAAGGAGTAATATAACTCCACTAAAGAGAAAAAAAAATATATATATACATAATTATTATAGGCAAAAATAAACAAATAACCATACAAATTAAAATGATACAATTAAAAGAAAAAATATTTGCAAATGCCCTAGTGTAAAAATTCAACGTATTTACAATATATTTTCAAAATATTACAACCCTCTCAGATAAAAATTAATGGACTCGTTCAAGCAGTCTCATTGGTCGAACCGTAATGAATGAATATGTAGCCTACAACTTTAAGGTTAGTGGCTAAACGAGGCATAAACATTCTAGCTCTTTGATGGGAGTCTAACTCTTTGATGGGAGTCTAACTCTTTGATGATTTCCCCTGACCGATGGTTTTTATGACATTAGCAACGCAATCATTTCAATATCTTACCACATTGTGATTGGAGCCTTGGGGAGATAGAGGAGGGCTTTACATTTTCAAAAATCTATTTTCATTATAAGCTAAAGCTCTTTATCTTCTCTTGCCGCGTAATACATCTAAACCGCTTGGCACTACTTTGTAAGTCAATACTTCCCTATGGGATTGCAAAACATTTATGGAACTCGGTTTTCTTGGTTTAACTTCAATGAGAAGAGCCTAGCAAAAACATTTTTTGGGAGGTACAAGTCTAATGGATTCTAAATCTGTTTTCTTTCTAATTATTGAAAAATTTTCCTCTTACATTTTGTAATGGGTTACGAAAGAGTAAACTAGGTCTTCTGGCTTTGTTTCTCTTGGGTTCAATTGATAGCAAACCTTGCGACAGACCCTGTTTCTGTCGTTAAAAAAGAAATGTGTGCGCGCTAAGACCACAATAAGGCAGGATATCTTCAAAGCAACAAATAATACATATACATTATACGCAGGTAACATAGTGAAAGACCGGTATATTATCTGCCTGGTTTCGGGCTCAAACACCCTGATAAGGTGGAACCAGTTTGGACACACTGTCGGCACATTTACCATGAAAACATCTGTAGAAAAGACTGGCTGTATACAGGCTTACGGTGGGAAAGAGGTTGTAACGTTGATCCCCTACCCTTCAACAACACGATTAAAATACGCTTCCGCACTATAAGGCCATTTTAAGAGCATTATTTTGGTTTCCCAATATCAGCTTAGTTTCCTTTCTTTCTGGTATGCATTTCTGCGTTGAATCGGCAAATGAGAGATAAGCCATGGATGACCTCGGAAATTAAAGCTCTGATAAAAAACCGCCAAGGAAAGGTTTTAGGAAAGGTGATCAACGATGGAAAGCGGTCAAAAAAAAATCATAAGATTCATTGCAAAAGCGAAGAAAAACCACCACCACAGGGTGCAAAAAGAGAATCATCAAACCCAGCAGCCCGATGTCACTCACAGACCGTTTTGCCACATTGGCAGATGGATTTTGAGTGACAAAGACGCCAACTTGGATCCTAACCATTTGGAAATCGTAAAGGTGTTTCTACATCACATTATATATTTAATTATGCTAATGGAAGATGTGTGCAACATGCTGATTCCCCGAAGAGCCACAGCACTGTCGTAGTAACTGGTATTCCTGCTTGTTTCCGCTATAAAAATGTTACTTCAGTAAAAACGTTTTTTTTTCAAGATGGTGTTCCACATGGAACCGAACTTATGGGCCTGTCACACCATGGCGTATCGCCTGAACGTATGCCAACTTATGCGAAATATCGAAAATACGTTGGTGTACGTTGGTGTACGCTGATATAAGTTTGGGGTAAGTTGGGGACACGTCGTTTACGTAAAGAGCACGCTGTGATACGCTGTTAAAATTAATGAGCATGTTAAAAATTTCTCGGCGTATCGAACGTGTGCTTCATACTTTCTGCATAAGTTCCCCGTAAGTTCGTGGTACGTTAGACATACGTTGACATACGTTGACATACGCTGACATACGTTAGAGGAACGTTACTCGCAGGTTGGTATACGTTGGTATACGTTGATGTACGTCGGAGGCATGTTGGCTGCTTGAGCGGTATTTATACGTTCTACAGCGGCATAGGTAACGTGTTCGTTGTACGCCGAGGATACGCTGAGGATACGTTGAACACGGCAGACAAATGCTAAGAACGCGTTAAGCATACGTTACTCATACGCTCGCATACGCTGTGATACGCTGTCATAACTTTGTTTTAAGTTAGTGATACGCTATCAATACATTAGTCATACGCTATGTATACGTTCAATACGCTATGGATACGCTATGGATACGTCCTGTCCAACACCGATGTCGAATTTTCCGATGCAATAGACCTTATGCATTGACGTCATCCAGCCGCCATCTTAGAGGTAAAACGATGACGAAACAATCAAAACGCACAGATTTGTACGCGCGGCGCACAGGATTGGCCAATGAACAACCTCCTTTTGACCTCTAGGCGAGGGCGCCCTACTAAAATGACGTCATGTGCATAAGGTCTATTCGTTGGGAAGTTGGACGTTCTTGGACTTTGACAATTTTCGAACTATTTTGTGTATACGTCGGCATACGTTCAGGCGATACGCCATGGTGTGACAGGGCCTTTAGACCGATCTAGCTGCTTCCTAGTACAAAGCAACGATGCCATTCAGGAGCCCATGAGAAAGTAACTAGTCTCAAACACGTGATGAAAACCGCAATGGACGGGACAATAGACGGGACAATGGTAACGTACAAAGAACACCAGATGAATTTAGTGAATGGTCAGTTCGAAAAATAAAATGAAACTGAATCCGAATAAAAAGTGGAGCTATGGATATTTGTTTTATGAAAAACCCATTTGGTGAAAACCCCACTTAAGATAACGTTATGTTCACAACAACTTGAAAAAGAGGATTGCGTAAAAATCCTTGTTGTTCAGATTAGCTCTGATTTAAAATGGAACGCCCAAATCTGACATCTTATTAGCAGAGAAAATTGTAAAAATTACATGTTAATTAACAAAGTTAAATCTTACTACAGCAGACCTGATAAATGCTATGAACGATCACAGTTCTTGATTGTCTTTGATTTAAATAAGTGTTGTAAATTTGTTTTATATATTTCTTTCCTTTTCACCAATATGGAAATCAATGAGCATGTTGACGCCCCGTTTAACAAGACCAGGTCTGTGATCTATCAGCAATACGCTTTATGTTTCCCAAAACTTGCTAATACCGTAACGGGGACAAGGCCCTTTCCTTTAGTACCAACACTTTGGAATTCATTTCCCGAAGACCTCAGACAAACACACAACCTCACCCTCTTCCAGCATAAACTAAATGCAAACATGTTCACGCTTGCTTTCCCAACAATTGAATAATACGTTATAGCTTCGTATCATTAAGACCGGCGCCTTTGAATGTTTTACAAGAAAGTGCGCCTTACAAATGATGTATTGTTATCATTATTATATTGAATGTCAAAATGAATTGAACTATTAGTGCATCACAAATATTGCAGTGTGATGTCAGATAATCAGGCAAAATAGATATCCGAACCATGGTTCAAGTTGCATGAGTATGCGATCCTCCAATCTGCATTGCCAGCCCCCCCCCCCCCCCCCCCCGCGAACAGAAGAGGATACAAATGTCACGGCACTACTTGATTTTGGATTGGGTTATCATTCATGTCAGAAGACCTAATGGAATGGGATCATAGAAACAACAACCACAAGGGAATTTTACAAATTTAACTGTGGAAATGTTTTCTCCCCCCCCCCCATCTCCACACTCTAAAAATATATTAGTCAAAACAACACTAATTAGTCATATGAGACATGATTTTGACTAACTTACATCAAAATCATGTCTCATATGACTAACTTGTGTTGTTTTGACTAATATATTTTTAGAGTGCATCCCTCTTTTTCTCCCTCTCGATTTATGTGGCTTTTGTTATTGATTTATCAGCAGACATATAACTTAAGTGTCGATACCGGCTTTGAAAAACTTTGAAAAAATTGGAGTATACTCATCAGGCCCTTTACTCAGGCCGTCACTGCTACCACTCACCCGCGGAATTTATGCCGTTCTTTATTTATTAGCAGGGCAATTTGCTAAAATTCATCAGACAACGATCACAACCTACTACAGCGATGGGGTGGTGGAGTGGGGGCGGGTACCAATTCAGTTTACCAAGCGCTTATACTAAAACAAATTATAAAAATAAATTATTTGTTTCTAATTTCCTTAACGTTTCCAGTACTTACTTCTGCTGTTAAAAGACGCATCTTCAAGAAGAGAGGTGAAATTATTCTCCGTCTTGTCCACGTGAATGATGTACGATCGTATACCCGCATCTCGAAGACCATCTTCGATAGCAGCTCCCGAAAGTGAGAAAATACCGACTGTTCTCCTCAGCAAAACATACGATTTCCAACCGTACAGATTGAACAGATTCACCATGAAAGCTACCATCGTGCTCGGTTTGTAAACCGTCTGCGTCAGGGTCGGGTACCTAACTTTATCATCTAGGTCGTGTGAGCTGGCGCTACCGGAGAGGATGGTTATGTTTAATGAGGCGGCTAGATCGGCCACACCCCGTAGGTTGTTACTGCAGGTGGGTCCAAAGAATGCTTGCACACCCTTTTCGAAGTAGAGTTGAGCGGCCGTTCCAACGCCGTGCCGTACCGTATTGGCACAACCCGTTGGCGAGTAAACCCACTCCACGGTAAAGTTGGTGTACTCGCCGGATTGTACCCGACGCGATATGGTTTCGTGAGCGATCTCAAACCCCGGTATTATGGTGTATCCACCGAGGAAAGAGTCAGCACCTTCGGCTAGAAATAAAGCAATCTTCACATTAGTGGCGATAATTGGGAAAAGGACAGTACCAAAAATGACCACAATGGCAAGGAAATGAGCCAAGACTTTCATGTTGACTAAAACACCCGCGTACAGCAATACTTAGATGTGACATTAGTTCTTCACTTATGTCCCAACACTCCTCTGCGCAGACATTTATACTGATTTGGAAGTCACCTGTTATGCCACTTCTTCTTTTTGCATCAGTCTATATAACCAGTAAAGCATTTATCATAAATCACCCTGAATGGGGGGGGGGGGGACAATGTCAATTTGCGTATAGGTTAAACGTCGATCTGACGATCACAGTTAGCCTCCGCACGTATATCTGCAGTGCTGCTTCAAGAAACATTTTACACACATTATAATAACAAAGTGAAGCAAGGAACTTGTACACGAAGCTTTAGTCCTTTTGTGAGATTTATGCTGAAGTAAATATAAAGTCCGTTGTTGCTATTCAGGTAGATATTTCCTTAGGCCTACTAAGGAAATACGTCATCTCACAGACGGTCACGGTTCATATTAATTACATATACAGCTTCAACAATCTGATGTATTTATCTTCCAACTGACTTTCTGCATTCAAGGCCCCCACCCCCCCCGCCCCCCCCCCCCCAACAGGGATATAAGGAAATGGGCCATGTGTTTGGGGTGGGTTTTTTTACGTACATGTGCGTGCTTATTTCGATCTGGCAAATCGAAATCGTGCTGGGGGAGTTTCCCTACAAAGTGAAGCAAGAAATTTTGAATACGAAGCTTTATTCCTTTTGTGGGATTTATGCTGAAGTAAATATAAAATCCGTTGTTGCTATTCAGGTAGATATTTCCTTAGGCCTACTAAAAAAAAATACGTCATCTCACAGAAGGTCAGTTAATTTGTTGCTTATTTTCAGAAGATCGCCTTGTAGTTTCGTACACATTTTAGATTTTTAGTGCGTAATTATTTGAATGTGTATTTCAATGTTTTTTAGACACACAAAACCAAAATGCATTTCACTGAATGTATATTTGTGGCAATAAAGCCATGTTACTTATAGGCCTACTATAATTTATGGTGATATGCCTACTACGAAATCATTGTATTAAAAGAATATAGGTTAAGTCTCCTTGATCCGACGGTTTTAGTAATGGATTTTACCGGTCCCTCATTCTGATATCTCGTGGTTTCTTTTACAGTTGAACTACGCTTTTAAGCATTTGGTCAGCTTTCTGCGCCTCAGAAAAAATGGTGTTATTACTTTGTTGTTTGTTGTCCTAAGGGGAAAACCCCGTCAGTTTGAAAAGATAAAATAAAAAATAAAAAAGTGACATCGTATTATACTCTTGAGAACACGTCATACAAAACAACAATACTACTGCTGCATTCTGCAACAAGGCAGCGCTGAAATTAGGGTATCATTTTAGGGAGGGGCACTTCTGCCCCCCCCCCATCATCTCCGCAATGAAGGAACTACCGCATATTCCTTCAACAAACGATGCTGACCAACGTTGTAGCATCCATGGAAATGTTGTATAGGTCCGACATCTGTTTCATTTACATTCAGTATATCCATCCCGTATATCTGAAAGAATTTTACATGTTCGTTTCCTTAGCTTTGAATAACGCGGCTAAAAACAGCCATAATAAATTAGGCATACCGGTTGCCATTTCGTTTATGCTATCTTTATGTGGCTCTATCGAGAGAAAAGAACACAGCACAAGAACACAGCAATTAAAAAAAAAGAAAGGGTAAGAACAAGAATATCTGTAGACAGAAGTCGACCAGTGGTCAAACGACGTTTATTTAAGCAAGACGAACAAAGAAATACAGTTTTTAATACATTTATTTAGTTATCCTCGTACCCCACCTCCAAATTCAATTATTTGCTGACGTAGGGTTTATTTGTTTGTTTGTCGTGGTATTATTTGTAAACCAGTAGTATGTTAACTTAAAATGGAAAGAACCAAACCCAATAAAGAACAAATTATTCAAAATAAGAGAGAAATAGTAAACAAGAAATGACAAGAGTAAAGACATAGGCCCATAAAGCGACTTTTGAGCACTAACTAAAAAAAACAATAAACAAAAACCTAAAAGGTTACACAAGATGACGCCAACAACAGAATTAACAGCAAGCAAGTAAAAGGTTCACCTCAAAATACGTAATGGTTTGTGAAGTTAATGGGTCGGACTTAATGGTTTGTGACATTATGGTTTGTTGGACATAATGGGTCGGACATAATGGTTTGTGGGACATTATGGTTTGTTGGACATAATGTGCCGGACATAATTGTTTGTCAGACACAATGGGTCGAACACAATAATGGTTCCCCAAAAAACTTCGGACATAATGGTCCATGTATAGTGCGTATAACGAACGTGCACAAAATCCGGGGGGGGGGGGTAACGCCACCAACGCGCCACCTACGTTGAAAATAATCTCATTCGACTATTGCGACGTGGACTGGTCAAAGCTCCACCGTGAAGCTTAGACCATAGTCTGGTTCCCAGAACCAAAAATCTCCGACTAGGCTCTGTCGAATTTAGATTTAGATTTTTAAATGAAATGAGCCAAGACTTTCATGTTGACTAAAACACCCGCGTACAGCAATGCTTAGATGTGACATTAGTTGACACTTATGTCCCAACACTCCTCTGCGCAGACATATTTATACTGATTTGGAAGTCACCTGTTTTGTCCTTCTTTTTGCATCAGTCTATAACCAGTAGATCATTTAACATTTATCATCCTGAATTGGGGGGGGGCACAATGTCAATTTGCGTAGGTTAAACGTCGATCTGACGATCACAGTTAGCCTCCGCACGTATATCTGCAGTGCTGCTTCAAGAAACATTTTACACGCATTATAATGACAAAGTGAATCAAGGAATTTGTATACGAAGCTTTATTCCTTCTGTGAGATTTGTGCTGAAGTAAATAATTATTCCGTTGTTGCTAATCAGGTAGATATTTCCTTAGGCATACTAAAGAAATACGTCATCTCACAGAAGGTCGGTTAATTTGTTGCTTATTTTCGGAGGTTCTCATTGTAGTTTCGTACACGTGGATTTTTAATGCGTAATTATTTGAATGTGTATTTCAATGTGTTTTAGGCACATTTTATACGCATTATAATAATGATTACTTCCTATGAAGGTTATAGAATCACGTTAAATTGACACGAGACAATAACAAACATGCACGACACAGGGGGAGTTTGTTTGTATACCATGCAAAGCGTTTACATCTGTTTTGTTTTCTTTCCAAAGATAGCTGGAGTTAACTATACAAATTCATTTCATGCTTCTTCGCTATACGCTCATACGCATGACAAACAGTTTTATACGTTTATACCCTTATGAACGAACCAGAAAGTTATTAATTGCTCCACATAGTTAACAAACCAGCAGAGTGGGGACAGCAGAAACAAAGGAACACAAAAGATACAATGCTGACCTCACTTTGGAATCAGTTGTATTTTTATGTCCTCATTTTTTTTCGAGCGCTTAGTCTGTATGTACATTATTTGAATTACACGGTTGCTCCCCGCTGCATGATGGAGGCCGTAAACTGCCTGGACGAGTACATTTTATCAGAGGGTGTTGTCATCTTCAATTGATGCAAATTCACCAAATCTTTACACCAGAGAACATTCGTAAATTAAGTTCTGTTTGCGTTGCCAACTGTTTCAGAAATTGAATAATTTAATAAACATACTAATTTAACGTAAACGACATGTATTACATATCTGTTTATGATTTGTACGTTGCATCGGAATTAATATTACCTGCGGCAAATGTTTTCGTCAAAAAATTCGTCTACGAAATCGTCAAATATCTATATTATAGAGGATGTACGGAG
The DNA here is from genome assembly GCA_021014325.1 of Plazaster borealis. Lineage (NCBI taxonomy): Eukaryota > Metazoa > Echinodermata > Asteroidea > Forcipulatida > Labidiasteridae > Plazaster > Plazaster borealis. The sequence goes on along the minus strand of CM037463.1, from coordinate 6,348,702 downwards.
GGATTTTTTTGTTTACTTTCAGGAATGAAAGATCTATCCTTAAACATTACGTTCATTGAAAAAATCAGAGGATGAACGATGAAATTGTTCACATTATGTCGATATTTGCAGCCATTTTAGGGGAGACGTTTTGTAATGAAGTTACCACCTGGACCCATTAATACACGTTAGCCGCTGCAATAAACCAACGAAAAATGTTCGGTAATATGTTTACAAATTTTATTTTTAAAAAACTAACCACCTTAACAATTGAAAATGCTCTTAAAATGTAGGACTATTTTTTTATGTTTCCAGTGCTGTTAAAGGGAGCATTTTAACGGTGTACTTGTTTTCTTTTTCCTTTTAATGGTCTTTACCTCTTTTCCCAAACCGGGATTGCAAATGATTGAAAATGCTCTTAACACTGTCATGTTTCCAGTGCTGTTAAAGGGAGCATTTTAAAGGTATACTTGTTTTCTTTTTCCTTGTTTATGCGTCTTTACCTCTTTTAACTAGAACAGCGAAGCTGCCATGGCGAGCTGCCGATCGCCCGATAGAAAAACAATAACTAGTAAAACAAAACCAATCATTTGACCAACTGATGTTCAAAGGGTTGGGGACATTAACAAATATGAATGTCCCCACTGCATTAATGTGGCAGTGGGGCTCTGGATGGTTGAGGGCTGACTATGAAATGAAACATAAGTGAGAAACAAAATAATAATAAGATTCAGTTTGAGGTGCATATGTACAGGTAGTGTCACCTAATTTCAGAAATTTGTACTAAGTCAGAACCCCATTGCTACTATTACTTTTTTGTTTTCCGTTTTATTTGTTTAAGATAGTTATAAACAGGTGAGGAACAATTAATAAGTTATCCATAAACACACTTCCAACACAAAGTACTCAATGTGTTTGGCACTTCAAACACTCATGTAAGTAATGAGTTGGAGGTGTGTTTGTATCAACTTGTTTGGAAATTTCCACCAAGTTAGAAAATAATTGCTTCTTCAATCTGATTATTATTTGTATCAAGGTAATTGGAAATTTTATAAGATTAGCAGTGTTGGAATTATTAGTATCTATGGCTGTAAAGTGGGACCTCAATTTGGCGAAATTTTCTCACGTTGTATGGTGAGTTCGTTGAAAAGATATCAAATCGGACAGTATTAAAAAAGATTGATGCATCCGAGGCACTAATGTAATATGCATTATGCACACAGAACAACCGTTAAGGGTTACTTTATTTCTTACTCCCATGGAACAACTCAGTACCGCCTCTTATACTGTGGTTTAAACAGTATTTCTTTTAAAAAGAAAACGATCATTATTTTATTGTTCTTATCATTTTTTTCATGAAATCCCAACCAGAAGCCCCCCCCCCCGTAAAACCACCATAGGTGAGAGCTGACTAAAGAAGAAAAAAATAATTTGGTGGAAAAATGCTTTTAGTTTTCATAGACCATGCCACTTTCACTTTACAAAGGAGTGACCTAGAACTAGAATAGTCAACCCCTTGTTTTGGCAGGCAAGAGAGCACCCATTTCGCAGGGGTGGGGGGGGGGGAAAGACAACAAAATCGAAAACATTTTACCTTTCTTTCCACAAGAACACAACAATCGCAAGAGGGGAAAAAAGAAAACAAAGTAACAACAAGAACATCTGTAGACAGAAGTCGACCAGTGGTAAAACGACGTTTATTTGGTGTAGACGAACAAAGAAATAAAGTTTTTAATACATATTTATTTATCATCGAACCCAACCTCCCAATTCAATTATTTGCTGACGTAGGGTTTATTTGATTGTTTGTTTGTCGTGGTATTGTTTTGCTTTAAACCAGTAGTAAGTTAAATGGAAAGAACCAAACCCAACAAAGAACGAATTCTTCAAAATACGAGAGAAATAGTAAACAAGAAATGACAAGAGTAAAGACAGGCCCATAGAGCGACTCTTGGGTTCTAACTGAAAAAGAAAAAAACCCTAAAACAAACCCCGAACAATAACAAAGTTGTTCGGGCGTAACACCTAAAAAAAACCAACTAAAAGGTGACACAAGATGACCCCAATAACAGAATTTACAGCAAGCAAGTAAAAGGTTCACCTCAAAATACGTAATGGTTTGTGAACATAATGGGTCGGACTTAATGGTTTGTTGGTCATTATGGTTTGTAGGACATAATGGGTCGGACATAATAATAATGGTTATAAAACAAAATCCTGACATAAAGGTCCAGTAGGACCTAATAGTACGTGACAAACTTGCACCAAATCCGGGGGGGGGGGGGGTAACGCTACCAACGCGCCACCTACGTTGAAAATAATTTCATTCGACTCTCCAACGTGGACTGGTCGAAGCTCCACATACAACGCAATCATCATTGGGCAAACGGTTCCGAGTAAATTCACTTTGTACATGACATGGTGATACCAGCAGAGTAGGGACAGCAGAAACAAAGGAACACAAAAGGGACAATGCTAGCTCACTTTGGAACCATTTGTATTTTTATGTCCTCACTTTTTTTCGCGCGCTTAGTCTGCATGTACATTATTTGAATTACACGGTTGCTCCCCGCTGCATGCTGGCGGCCGTAAACTGCCTGGACGAGTCTATTTTATCAGAGGCTGTTGTCATCTTCAAATGATGCTAATTCACCAAATCTTTACACCAGAGAACATTCGTTAAAAAAAAATTGTTTGCGTTGCCAACTGCTTCAGTAATTTAATAATTTAACAAGCAACATATATTTAACTTAAACGACATGCATTACATATCTGTTTATGACGTGTACGTTGCATCAGAGTTAATATTACCTGCGGCAAATGTTCTCGTCAAAAAATCCTTCTAAGAAATCGTCAAATTAGAAGATATACGGAGGTTTTTTTTTTTTACTTTCAGGAATGAAAGATCCTTAAACATAACGTTCGTTGAAAAAATCAGAGGATGAACGATTAAATTGTTCACATTATGTCGATATTTGCAGCCATTTTAGGGGAGACGTTTTGTAATGAAGTTACCACCTGGACCCATTAATACACGTTAGCCGCTGCAATAAACCAACGAAAACTGTTCGGTAATAGTTTACAAATTTTATTTAAAAAAACTAACCACCTTAACAATTGAAAATGCTCTTAAAATGTAGGACTATTTTTATGATTCCAGTGCTGTTAAAGGGAGCATTTTAACGGTATACTTGTTTTATTTTTTTCCTTTTTATGGTCTTTACCTCTTTACCAAACCGGGATTGCAAATGATTGCGCGCGCACCCCCCCCCCCCCACACACACACACACCTGCAGCAAAATCCCTCGACGGAACGTTTTGTCGTTGTTTTCACTTAAGTGGGACCTCAATTTGGCGAAATTTTCTCACGTTGACTCACGTTGTTTGGCGAGTTCGTTGAAAAGATATCAAATCGGACAATATTGACAAAGATTGATGCGAGGCACTATAAATGTAATGCATTATGCACACAGAACAACCGTTAAGGGTTTATTTATAACTCCCATGGAACAACTTTGGTAATAGCCCACTCAAAAAGTATTGACTGAAATTAAAATCTTTAAGTGGTAATAGAAATGTCTTCTAACAAGTGAGCAGCAAGGTTTCTTCAGTTATGCCAGAAGTCCTTTAAAAAAAATGTAAAGTAAACTAAGTAGTCTCAAATGGGTTGTCAAGGGGTGTGTATACTTCAAGTACAACCATGGAGGTAGAAATACTCAGCAAAAACACTACTCGGTTGATTAAAGGGATTGTATACGTTTGGTAATTGGAACCCGCTGTTTGTTTCAATCCTATATATTCTAAGATATACCATAAAACTAACCTGTGAAAATTTATTTCAAAAGGTGGTAGCGTTTTTGAGATATTGCCGACAATCTTGAGCGGTTATGTCCACGCAGGAAGAATAATCTGCAATTGGAATACACAATCTGAGAAACAATACTGTCAGTAACTTTTCTCAGATTCAAATTGTTTGGGATAAAAAGTGACATTTTTTCCATAACCGCAGTACTTTGAAGTGAAACGTTTCTCAAAATGTATTGTACTATCCAAAGCTGCTGTACTTCTTACCAAGTAAGTTTGTGGTGCCATTCATGTTCAGAGTCATTAAGGCACCACACCACAATCCTGGTTAAGTTGCTGAACAGGCTTTCAACAACACCAGCATAGAAATAGAAATAGAAATTACTAAACGTATACAAACCCTTTAAAATTCACCACCATTCCCGGTGTTTTGGGGTTTTTTTCTGACACCTCCCACAGAAACATCAGAGGGACTTTCTTTAAAGGGGACTGGCAAAAGCCCACTAACTGCTTTGACTCATCAGTCATAGATATATGACCAAATGCAAAAGACACCCAGTGATCAGTAACTTCTATGGAACTTAATGATAAGTTCCATAGTAGTATGGAACAAGAAGACATCATCATTCTCATCCATGACCTTTAAAAATGTTAATGAATATTCCATACGGAATTTCACTTGACATTGTTTAACAAAATAGAAACTCATCTTTTCGTTTGATAACAATACTGTCTGTGATATATCTCTACTGTTTATTACTATTTTTATTGTTTTGTTGTAAACCCACTTGACCTTCATCGCACCATTCCACTGACATCAATGTAGCAAAACTGATAAAGTAGTCTGTGCCCCCTCCTTTTGAGTGATGGAAATCAGTATTAACGATTACTGTTGTATTCGGGGTACAAGGGATAGGTGGCTGCATGACGGATGTCTATCACTGTCAGTACAGTGCATATCAGTACAATATTATGGGGTCAACCTTTTGGGGTCACGAGGAAACAGAGAAGTCTTGCGTATGTTGTCCAGGCCAAGGTACAGCATACAAACGCGTTCCATACCGATGCCACCCCCGCCATGTGGGGGCGCTCCAAAACGGAACGAATCAATGTAGGATTTGATGGTCTCCAAATCTGTGTACGGAAAAACAATGCCAATGCCAATATGTTAAATACTCTGTCTACAGAACTCCAGGAGAGCCATACACATTATAAAGATAACTAAATCATTACATTTTTTTATCTTATCCAGTCAATTTATCTTTATGGAATAAGTTGACTTGTCATTATATTTATCTTGCGAAGATAACTTTTGAACCTAAGACTTGTGATATCTGGAGAAGATGACATACTAAAACTAAGAAGCTCACCATCTTAGTTTCAGTGAGTCGTCTTGGTGAGATAAAATGTCATGGTAAGTCAGATTTTGAGTTCAGAAAGTCATCTTTGCATGATATTAAGTTGACACCTTGGTTTCAATCAACTCGTTGCTTGGATAAGCAGTATTGCACTGCTGGAGCTCAGTACATGTACTGTCTCTTACTGACTGTGGTTTAAACAGTATTTCTATTTAAAAAAATAAAATGATCATATTATTGTTCTGATCAATTTGTTCATGAAGTTCCCAGCCAGAAGCCTCCCCCCCCCCCATAAAACCACCCCAGATGAGAGCTGACTAAATTGAAAAATTTAATTTGGTGGAAAAATGCATTTAGTTTTCATAGACCATGCCACTTTCACTTTACAAAGGAGTGACCTAGAAGAATCAACCCCTTGTTTTGGCAGGCAAGATAGCACCCATTTCTATTCTTTTTCTTTCTTTTTTATGAAAGGAGCAAATGTGAACAATATTCCAACAGACATTCACAAGGCCAATGCACAGAAAGAAAAATAGAATCAGACTGTAGGCTCTTAATTCAGAGTTGCTAGACCAAGTGTAAAAGAAAACGAAGCATATAGGAAACACTCTGCCAATTTATGTAAAGAAGGTGTTTAAGCATGCAGAATTTTAAGGACTGAATCTCTTCCGCCTTGATGTTGCCAAAAACAGAGACTGGAAGAATATTTTTAAAAGGAAATGATTGCATATTGTGATGTAATGAGTTCACACACTCTGCAATATTTTGTTGGATGACAATGAACAACACTGACCTCTGAAAAAATAAACATGTTGTATATAAAATATCTCAACATTATATTTATACTCCTTTGGCGTTAATAGCAGAGGTAAGGGGAGACCTCATTCCCAACCTCAGGATCAGGAGGATTCAGCTGGTTCCATGGGGCACTTATCTTTTCTTTAATGAGCTCATTATCTACAGGTCAATGCACAAGCCGGGCGAATATGTATTAAGCCAGCCAGACCCAAAAGTCACAAAAGAACTACTTAACTCTCAGTTAATTGCTTGAGGTTTATTACTAGATATCTCAGTTAATACCTCTGCCTATCCAGTACCTCTCAGTTAATCCAACACATTTTGCTATAATCGGTTAACAAAAGACATCACTTCAATGATGAACTCTTTTGTGTGAAGGTAATTGCCTTTTGCTGTCTTAGTTTGCAAGTCTATTGATGGTTTGCTGGGTTTTCTTAATGAGGCCTTAGGGCTGTGGATGACCTCTTGCATACCATTAGTCATGAAGACTGCCAAGTCTATTCTTCAAAACCAAAGTGTGGAAACCCAATGGATCCCAGTGGTGGGATTCTCAGGATAACCTGTGGTTGGGGAATGAGGTCTACCGTAAGTTGTCACCAATGCCCAGTTTTGCATAGAGGGACAAAAACTGTTTCTTGGCAAATTTCTCTGTTGAGCAAAACCAAGCTCAAAACCAATATCTTGGTTACCAGGTTACATGAACATCTATTGCCAATTTTATTTAGTGTGTAAGCGGCCATTTTCTGCTTACCAAGCAGAACAACCAGGGCACAATTTCATAAACATGTTTAGCAGAAAATTCTGCAAAGCAAATTTCTTTGTTAGGTAAGAAATGAGTGGGGTACCTGTCACATCAATGGTAACTGTATTTTGGCTGGTAACCTAATTTTCCTAAGTTTTCTTTGCAAGTTTTTGTGCTTTAACATGCTTTATGAAATTGGGCCCAGTTCTATTTCACAACTACTTAGAAGTACCTTAATCAAAGCACAAGGCAAGCTAAGTAATGGCAGTTCTGGTGAGCAAATAAGTAATGCATCAATGCAAGTTCATCAGGCACAAATGCCGACAAATCTTCTGAAATTTATGAAATACACCTCTGATTGTTGCACATTTCTCTGCTATAGTAAGCGCAACAATTTTGCTTACACCAGTGAAGAACTTCATAAAACTGGGTCCTACAAGATCAATTTTGAGCAAATCAGTGTATAACTAAGGAGGTCGCAGGTTCAAGACCCTCTTAAGTCAATTTTTCTTTGTTCCACCCAAAATCTATTTGTAAAAATTTACCCATTAAGTTTCCCTAGTGGTTTGTTACTATTATATGTTATGATGGTGTTAATCACCACCACTGCGCATCACTTTCAGGTTAGTCTTACCTATCTCATGATGCTTGGCCCTCTCGGATAAAAATTCCGGATCGTGAATTCGCTGAGCTCCAGACAAGATCTCCTCTCCCCTCATAAACATATCATAGGAGTTGGAATATTTCTGAAAAAAAGTTAGAGAGTAAGTTAACGGTGATCATAGCAACCTTGGAGGTTGGAGGGTTACCTGAAAAATGCTCCATAGATGTATTCATCTTGGATAACTGCAAGCAGATTTTTAACTATCAATCAATAAATCAATCATTAAATCAATCAATCAATCAATCAATAAATCATTCAATCAATCAATCAATCAATCATCCAATCAACCAATCAATCAACCAATCAATACACCAGTATACATAACAAAGTTACGTTCAAAGGTGCTTTGATACAAAAATATATTACATAGAATATGGTTTAAGGTACAAAATGGGTTTTCAGTTTCTTCCTGAAAATGTTCACATTTTAGCGAAGTTTTTCCCTCTTCCATCCACATCTATCCATCCTAAACAAAACAGACAGACACTACACAATTATCCTACTTGTAGCATCATGCACTGGAAGATTCATCATCAATAGTACATTTCTCATACATTGTTATAACAATAATGAATAATGATCCAGGCATTTATCTAGCGTTCATGCATACAAAGGTACTACATAAATGTACATTAACAGGCGATAAAGTAAAAGAAAAACAAATCCACACATAAAATATACAAAATTGAAATATATGTGTATTATTAGTAAATAATAAAATGGGTTTGTATCACACAACACTGTTCAATACACATCATTATAAATTAAGACACACATATTTTGTCCACACATATTTTTTCACTGGAAAATTTAAAAGCACTACATGTAAAGAGTAGAGTTGTGTAAAGTGCATTACAAAAGAGCTCAACATTAACACTGTTATTCAAACGACTCTACACATGAATGAGTAGTTGTCAGTCCACTACCAAAACACTTACAGGCTTGTCAGGGTCAGGCATAGTGTAGAACGGTCGGACAGCCAGTGGATACTTGTCCAGCATGTAGAAATCGGTGTCATACTTAGCCCTGACTAGGCGCCCCAAGAGCTTTTCGTTCGGAGTACTAATCAAAAGAAAGACAAAAAAGGGACACAGATCAATTCAAGATAACGACAACCATCAACGGACAGGATTATATTACCCCATCAAAATCACAACTCAATTTAAACAATCTTACAGGTACCCATGTTTCTATTAGTGAGAATGCAAGTTCAAACAAGTGGGAACTCTTGTAACCCTGGGTTTTTGCAAGGTGCAACATGATTCAACCCTGAATTACTGCTTGTTTATCTCTGCGCTCCTCCGATACATCATTGACTCATTGACTTTTCGCAATAAAATCTTCCAATAGATGTTAAAATTTGCATCAGGGATAAAAAATACGATAAACCCCTACACCGATGTGTGAAAGCACTGCTCAGTACTATCCTGATTCCTGTGAAAACAAATCCAGAGGTGAATTTACACTCAGGTGGGATTCAAACCCACTACCCTTTGCCATTCTAGAGCAGATGTCTTACCATTAAACCACCCAGTAGCTTGCCCAGTAGCTAGGGGCAGTTAGAATCCTATATTTTAGCAGCAGTGTATGGGTAAAACCAAATAATAAAATCTTCCAACTTGCAACAATAAAAACCCATTCAACCCACTGGTTAAAATTTCATAACACAAGAAGGTGATCCCATTTCAAACCCAGTGAGAACAACAAAAAAACGGTTTGTTCTGTAAGGCGAATTTGAGCATGTCACACACACATGTTGCAACGGAAACAAAGATAGAGAGAGAGAGAGAGAGAGAGAGAAAGTAATAGGGGAAAGGTTTAGTGTGATACTTCTAATGTCCGTCGATATATCGATATTTCTCAAATACTCGATACTATTTTGACATCGATATCGCCGATGTCACTTTTTTAATCATATCGAAATATCGAAATTTTTGATATATCGCACTGGGTCTGTATCTAGACTGCATATTATGTACATGTGGTGTATCGCGGAGCCAGACTTCATCCTTTTGATGCATGTGTTCTAACTGAACTCACCAAGTTGTGACTTGTGAGCACATGTGGTGGGCCAACTTCTCAAGCGACATGTCTAGAGTAGCGGGGCTTTTTTTCTACCTCCATGGTTAGACAGAAAACGAGCTGGATATCTTTAATTTACAGGTAGATTTTCTTAAAAAATACTATAAGTTAAATAATTAATACTAAGGCGTAATACAATAATAATACAAAGTTTGAAGCACCACATTCACGATGCTCCACTCTCCAGACTGTACAGCTGCTACACCAAAACAAAAGTCTCAAAGCCACCCTACAACTTGGTAAATTAAGCGCTTTTTTTTAGGCTTCACGGGAAATAATCGATATATCAAGTATACTCGGTTCTGAATTTTTACGATATATCGATTATTATACAAAACTGACATCGACGGACGTTAGATACTTCCATTATAATAATGCATCCTGTACTTTAGTCTTTTAAGTATTCAGAGTTTAAAGATATTTTGATACCTCAGATCGTCTTCCTCCCCCATCTCAACTCCTGCCTCCTTCAGCATCTTGACCCCCTCAAGGTACTCAAGACGCAGTGGTGGATCCAGAAATTTGAATGGCTCTGCAGGGAACTGCTTGTTGACAGTAGCAATCTCGGTAGCAAACAGATCACGAAGGCCACGGAAGATATCGTTAAACATTCCACCGATAACGTCAAGTACCTTTTTCATAAATAAACAAATACAATAATTATGTAATTGTTGTATTGGAATCGAAAACAATATGATCAGGTTTTTCCTTTCACTGATGTGTGAAAGGTAATGCATCCTCAGTGCTATTCGAGTCCAGAGGGGGAAAAAATACAATAAAGAATGTTCTTATATAATAATTATTATTAAAAATAATTTATTACATTTCCTGTAAGCCCACTCTATCCAAGGATGTTCGAAGGCACAAATTACAATAAAAATTCCATTACAAACTGCACCGAAATACATAACAATAAAAATTATATCATATTACACACAATACAACCTAAAAATATAAAAATGGTACATGGTACTTTATCAACAAGTGTTGCACATAGTTAACCTAGTTTAGGCTTTTGCCTTGAGAAGTAGGATGGTCCCTTTTATGTACAAAAGGTGCTATAATCATACAGACAAACGGGGTACAAAACATAAATAACACAAGTGTAATGTGGGGTTCAGGGACCAATTTCATACAGCCTGTAAGCAGGGCCCAATTTCATGGCTCTGCTTACCGCAGAATTCTGCACCTATGGCTAATAGAATTGTGTGCTTTACAGGGCGCGGTAAGCGCAGAATTCCGCGGTAAGCAGAGCCAATTGGGGGCCGATGTTTTCTGCTAATGGAGCTGCAGCCCTTAGTTAATATAGTTCTATTTTATGGACACAGCTTACTGTGAGCAAAAGTACACGGCATGTTAAACTATCTGGAGTTTGAGTAAGCAGATGAGTGATGCAACAAAACAAATTCAATGTAAATGCACACATGCGCTATCAACTCTTCTTATATCCTTAAAGAGGGGCTCCAAGGTCAAATTCAGTTTTGTGATCTACTCATTTTCTGATAGGTAGAATCCTTTATGAGAATGGGGGAAAAAATAAGAAGTCTCTAACCTCACGTTAAAACAATGTAAAATATCGTTTTATCCGTAACTCTCTCATAGAGAAATTTGAAAACTGAATCGAATATCAAAAACAAGTGGGGCTTTTTTGCAACAGTCAAAAGGTCAAATCCAGTGCCGTTTGATTGAATATTACAAAAAATTCAGGAATGAACAAAAAATTATCTGTACAAAAATGTAAAAAACATATAATATTTGAAATGTGACGTCATGAAATGTTTTTTTTTTTTTTTACAAAATTTGCACTTGAAGGGTATCAAACGCAGTGGCATTTTACACCCTTTTAACATGAGGTTAGAGACTTCTATTTTTTCCCCATTTTCACAAGAACTCTACCGATTGGGGAATGATTGGGTCACAAAACTGAATTTGGCCTTGGTGCCCCTCGTTAGGAAATTCATACTTCTGCTTAAACTGCACCTTTTTCAACAAAAGTAGGCATAATCAATACGATGTGTCCAGATGTAATGTGTGGTAAAAAACAAAAGGTTGTGCATACAAAATGAAATAAACTTTTTAGGGGGGTTTATGGGAGATTGCCTAACATCACAGGGCTGGACGGCCACTTCAAGGTGAGGGCTACACTTAACAGATTCGGGCTATCGACCCAAATCAACTGCCACCAGAGGCACGTTGCCACCTACTCCTAGGGCTGAAACAGGGTTACCCCCTTCGCAGTCCGTAAGGATGTAGGCATGGGTATCATCTACTAGGAGCCTGGCCGGTAGAGCAGAATGAACTACCTTCCCAACTTGTTACGAAGCAATTATGGTAAAGTGCCTTGCTCAAGGGCACAAGTGTCAGGACAGGGTATCGAACCCACACTCTGCTGATGACAATACCAGAGCCTGGGTCCGGTGAACTAGACCACTCAGACACGACACACCACATGAAATGTAGTGACATACCTCATGGTAGTGATAGTTAAATGCCATCTCAAGATCCAGACCAACAAACTCAGTTAGATGACGATGGGTATTGGAATCCTCCGCTCGGAATACTGCAGGATTAAAATCATGAACCAAGGGGATAATTAGTGGTAAAGAAATCTGTGCTTTAAAGGATGACATTTTAAAGGAAGACATAGGTCTTGTGGTGGCAAAGTTGTCTTCAGACTTCTAAAGCGTACACATAGGAATCTGTGCTTTAAAGGATGACATTTTAAAGGAAGACATAGGTCTTGTAGTGGCAAAGTTGTCTTCAGATTTCTAAAGCTTACACATTCAGTGTACATGCTCAAAATACAACAAAAATTTACACTCACATTAAGATAAAACATTAGGATAAAGCACTGTTTACTACTTCACGCAAATTAGAAAAGCGAAGTGAGATTTCTTACCACATTTGGAAAACGAACTGAAAACATTTTCATGGGTCTAATTCCCGCGGAATTCTGTGCTTAAGGCCCAAAGAAGTATGTGCTTTACAGGGTGTGGTAAACGCAGGAATCTCAGTAAGCAGAGCCATGAAATTGTGCCCTGATTGCTTGTGCCAAGAAAATTTATTTTGCATATATATGCTTTTTTGCAGAAGTATGAACCAGACTTAAGCCTTCATTAATAATAACAAGAATCAAGAGTTTATTTATGTAGCGCCTTGTACTAGGCCTCAAAGTGCTTTACAAAAAAGTAACAACTGGTAAAATTACACAGGCAAGTTAAAAATAAAACACAAGTTTAAACATTCCAACAAATGTGTTGTAAATATCAATTCATAAAATAAAATAATAATAAAAATAATACCAAGCATTTCTTTATGCTCTACTTTTTAAACAAAATCACAGCGCTATCAGAAGAAAAAACACAGAGTAATAACAAAATAAAGGAAAAGGTAGGTTTTAAGTATTTTTTTAAATTGTACAATTGAGCTAGCCGACTTAATGTGTGTGTGGGTATTGTTCCATTCCTTAGCAGTGAAGACTCTGAATGTTCTTTCTCCAGCAAGATTGCGAGTTCTTGGGTACATGTTAAACAGAAAAGATCCAAATTGAAGCAGAGATTATGAGATTGTTGATGTTAAAAGGATGTTAAAATTGATCAGATGTAAGAGTAATTTTAAGAAGTATCTGTAAATAAATATTAAACTTGCAGGTACAACCATGTGTAAAATCTCTTTTGTGGGGGTGTTGGCTCTGAAAAAAGCCGGTGTGGTCTTGACGTTTCGAACAGTATACTCTGCTCGTCTTCAGGAGCAAATTTGTTTTAAAGGATAATATAGAGGTTTAGAGCACATGGGCAATCTTGTTTCGTTTTTCTGAACACACACGTATCTTGATGAAAACTCACCTGCTCCAACAGTGAAGACTCTGTTAAAATCAGCTGAGATTGCCATCTGCTTGTACAGCTGAGGAGACTGAGCAAGGAACGCATTGGTCTTGAAATAGGACACTGTAAATACATTAGCTCCACCCTCACTAGCGGCTGTCACAGACAAACAAAAAAGTTATTTAAAACACATTAAATATTGTTGACTCTGCAGACATAAGTAAATCTGTATCTCTGAACAAATCTTAAACTTCTTCAGAAAAATCTCAAACCTCTCATTAAAATGGTAAAAATGCCATTGGATTTTATCCCCCTCCAGTGTGAAACTTGTTAACATCAAAAAAACAACCAATAGCATCACACTGTACATTTTCCTACAGGGAATTTCAAGTTCAATCCTGAATTTCCATGGTATTCAATCAAAAGGGCATTGAATTTGACTTTTTGATTAAAGAAAAATATTTCGGTGTGGAATGTACAGACCAATTTATTTTTGCCATCCAATGATGTCATGTTTTCAAATTCCGCTGTAAAAGTACACATGACACAACTTTAACGCGAGGTTAGAGACTTGTATTTGTTCCTCTTTCATAAGGACTCTATCTATTGAAAAATTAGTGCATCAAAAAACTTACCGTAGAACCCACTCTTTAAAATCCCTATTATAAAGCCAACAGTAACACAATACAGTAAAACTAACTGTTAATCAGTTCAGACTCTTCGTTGTTGAGCTATGCTCAAAATTTGAATGAAATTAGGATGGTTCCTACAAGAACTCGGTTCCTAAAAGAACTCAGTTCCTACAAGAACTCAGTTCCTACAAGAACTCAGTTCCTACAAGAACTCAAAGGGGCTGCATGGTCAAAGTTTAACCTCACCAGATATAATCTTGGGAGTGTGGATCTCAACAAAGTCACGCTTTCTAAGAGATTCCCTGAATAGTTGACAGACGCCTCCTTCAAGACGGAAAATAGCCTGGTTGGTTGGGGTCTATATCAGGGGGGAAAAAGATGGAAAAATTCACAACATGGCAGTTTGAATTTCACAGAATTTCAATCACATTATATTAACTGCTAAAAAATATTAAACAGGCTTACAAGCAAACAACCTCATTTTGGACTGAACAAATTTTAAACAGCCAGACAATTTAATTTCAGGTTACTATGGCATTTGATTACATGAATAAGAACAACTGTTTATTACATCATTTGTATTCATTCTGGAGCAGCATGTCAAAAAAGAAAGAAAAGAAAACAATCAAAGCTTCAAAAATTGTCATAAGCATTTTCAGTGCTGCTGAACAAAAACAGTCAATGTGTCTTCATTATTTTTTAACTCTACAACATTCCCTCTAGTGCCAGCAGAAAATCTAGAAAATTTTCAGAATTTACATCTGGCACTATTTGAGCAGAAATCATCGCATCGTACCTACATTATGTGTGACAAGCTTGTATCTTTTGATTTTTACCCTACACCAATGTGTGATAGCCACTGTATACTCAGTGCTCTCCCCCAAGTCCGAAGGCATACTACTAGAGTGGGAATCGAACCCACAACCCCACATTCAAGCTTGTGTCTCACTGCACCGATCTGTGCATACATGCAGGGATTTTTAAAGGTATCGTACACGCTTGGTAATGACTCAAACAAATACTAGCATAAAAACTTACTTGGTAACAAGCAACGGAGAGTTGTTGATAGTATAAAACATTGTAGGAAACGACTCCCTCTGAAGTAACGTAATTTTTTGAGAAAGAGGTAATTTCTCACTAAAATAATAAAAAATTCTTGCAAGAAGTTTTTATTCCTATCTGAAAGCACACAAATTTGTACAACAAGGGTGTTTTTTCTTTCATCATTTTCTTGCAACTTCGATGACCAATTGAGCCCAAATTTTCACAGGCTTGTTATTTTATACATATGTTGGGATACACCAAGTGAGAAACACTGGTCTTTGACAATTTCCAAACGTGTTCAGTGCCTTTAACAAAGATTCATTCATGTGGCACTTATGACAACCAGTGACTGCAATAAGGTGATAACTCATTACAAACTTGATACACTGACACAAATGAAATTGTTGTCATTATGAGCTACAGCCCCAACCCACCCGAAGATCAAGTATACGATTGTCCAGCCTGGTGTCTTGGTTCACCGTAGGTGCTTGGCCTCCTTCTTCCTCATCCCCTTTCGGGCGAGAAGCATCTTCAATTTGCAAAGGGAGACGAGCAAGAGACTGGCTGATGACATAAAACTGCCAGGTAAATAGAAATCATCAACAGTCAAAAAATATCAAATTATTATCAAAGAGATTCATCCTCTTTTTGTTTATCCATTCAAATCAACGTGATTAAACTGAGACTTGGAGAGAAATAATACTCAAATACACATTTCTGATATTGCATAGAGTAGGCATGTAACAAATCATAATAATAATAATGGACATTTATATAGCTCCGGTAACCGCCAATTTTTGACGCTCACATTATTAACCCGGTCACTGGACCATTTATTTCCTTTCTTAAACCATTTCAGCTCCTTGGGGAGTATGTATGTAGCCTGCTATGCTAAGTAGCGCACAAGCTAAAACAATCACAAGAACCATCTCTGCCCTCACAGGTACCCATTTATACCCCTTGGTGGAGAACAGCAATTACATTAAGTGTTTCGCTCAAGGACACAAGTGCCATGACCAGGATTTGAACCGACACCTCGATATCTTAGCCACCAGAACTTGAGTCCGATGCACTGAGCCGCTCCGCCACAGCATTCCATGCCATGTACAACATATAAATGCTGTAAATGATGGTTTTTAAGTGACTCAGATGTGTTCTGTTGGGTTTGATCACTTTAAATTATTTACCCTCTGTATACGTAGCTCTACATCTTGCTGCGTGCAGCTTTCAATCTTTTGGCCTACAACAACAACCGTGCCCTCCACATCAACGATGGACTCCTTGGATACACTGCAGGTTAAAATCAGTTCAAATTTTGAATGGTGAGAAAAAAATCTCTAAAACTACGGTCTGTGGTGGCACCATGGAGTATATGTTTTACTCCTAATAATGAGCTAAAGTGGAACTAAAAAGAACAGGTGGCATCACTCAATGGTTGGTTCATCAAATAAATTGGTCATATTTTCTTCGTAATTTTTTATTTAAATGATTGCGCACAAAAATAGAATGCACATTCATTGTGCGCACTCCTTTTTTTGTGCACAATTGTTTTGTGTTTGTTTTTCTTAAAATGAAAGATGACCACCTCATTTAATAAACCAAACATCGAGTAATATTACCACCTTTTCATTTTAGTTCCACTATAGCTCAATATTAGGAGTAATATTTCAGAGTGATTTCGGAAGTCTTCAATGCTTTTTTCCCTGAATTCGACAGTACTTTATATATCTCTGGAGGATTGGCACTGTTATGAACTAAACCTAAACTACTCTTTTTTTTTAACGACAACATCAATCCTGTACTTTGCTTTTTCATCGTGGAGGTTGAAAATACTTTATGCAAACAGTATAATGTAATTCTTGATAAAAAAATGAATTTTAACCCTAAGCAGAGTAACTATAGACAGGTGTTCTAAGGTTGTTGTTTTTTTCTTTGAGGGAGGGGGGGGTGCAGTAAGATTTGTGTATGAAAATGTTATACTCACCCACTGGCAAATTTGACCATTGCTTTGCTTATGGTCTCATTAACAGTAAGGATACCCTGTATGGTAAATTGCTGCTGACGTAAAACCACAAAACACTGCTTGCCTGTCACACAAAATTGAAACAAAGCACTATTAGCAATTACCACTTAGATCAGTTGCAGCCTTGAAGTACTTGAGCGTCTTGAAATAATTTTGTTCAAAGTGCGCCTTCTCTTTAAAGCTTTATGCCCCAAATTGATGTCTGCCCAACTATAGCTGGGATACCCAGCTACAGTTAGGTGGTCCAACTATGGTTTGAAAAGGTCTCACTCTCCAGTTGGGATGGGCTTTGTTAGGCCCATTGTTAGGCCTATTGTTAGGTAATTTCATGAGTTTGGGACTTTGGGTTAAGAAAAATTAGTATTTTTGAAAAAACTATTACCTTTGCCTCTGGAAGTATGTAGCCTGCCACGTATCCAAACAGTCTGATCAGCAAGGTCAGAGGTTAAAGTATCAACCTTCACCAGCTTACGATCTAAAGGAATAAACATTTATAAATTTACCAACTGAAAACTAACAGAGAACATGTCAGGTGAAGTTACTCATCTGTGAACTTTTATTCTCCAACTAAGATTTAGAATTAATATTAAAATGCAGAGTTGAGTTTGCCTGCCAAGTCACAGACAATTTTAGAACATTAAGAGTGCTGCAAGTTTGATGTCTTTTTTTCTCAATCCACTACACCCTCTTTCAAAATTCTGTAGGAACTCCATTTGGAGGAGTCCAGCAATTCGCTTGAGGACATGAATCTTCACAATATGGCAGTTCCAAGAGTTTCAAGGCTTGGATCCCCGAGGTTGGATCCCCGGTGTTGGATCCCGGGTTGGATCCCGGGGTTGGATCCCCGGATTGGAACCCCTGGGTTGGACCCCCAGGTTAGATCCCCGGGTTGGATCTCTGGGGTTGGATCCCCAGGGTTGGATCCCCGGGGTTGGATCCCCTGCTGGATCCCCGGTGTTGGATCCCCGGGTTGGATCCCTGGGGTTGGATCCCTGGGGTTGGATCCCTGGGGTTGGATCCCTGGGGTTGGATCCCCAGGGGTTGAATTCCCCGGGGTCGGATCCCCGAAGTGTTGGATCCCCGGGGTTTTGGATCCCTGCGGTTGGATCCCCGCGGTTGGATCCCCAGGGGTTGGATTCCCCAGAGGTAAGATCCCCAGGGGTTGAATTCCCTGGGGTTGGAATGTCGATAAGTAGTACAGACTCTGGACTTACCTGGTTTCTCATGGGACTGGACCATTCTTGGGATGCCATATCGGTCTTTTGCATAGTCATCTTCTTCGGTAACATCTGCGTCTACTGCCTGAGAAAAAATAGACTTTTAGCATCATAAATAAATAAATACATAAATAAAGAAATTAAAGTTGCACAGCCTCAGTGAAAACACATTTTTTGCTGAAAAAACAAACTTCTAAGGGGGTACATTGTGTGCATTTAGATTGGGAGGCCCTAGGGGCTCTGTATAAAAAATTTAACAGCCACTTCCTCTGTCTGAAACAAAGTTACTGTCTCATTGTGCTCAGCAAAAATTGTTATGACAAAACAGGTGCCTGAGCTTAAAACACGCAGCCAACATTGATTTTTGTCAAAGCCTAGAATCTGCACTTTGTGTGACCCAACACATACATGAAATAATAAACCTGTGAAAGTTTAAGCTCAATCAGTCATCAACATCACAAGAAAATAACGAAAAACCCCACTGTGCGTATGTTTTCAATGTTTCAAACATGGGGTTTGGACTTACGACATCGAAACTATTTGTTTTACTCACTTCTCAAAAACTATAAGTATAGCATTTCAATTTTCAGGCAAATATATTTCATCTGGAGTTTTCCACCACGACCATCCCATGATCATTAATACCACTTTATTAAGTTAAATGCAAATCTGTTAACATTTATCATTTCAATCTTACCAATCTTACCAATGTTGAGTAGATGTATGTTACATCTTACTGCATCTCGGTTAAAAAACTGTATGAAATTGAAACATGGGATGAGAGGCAATGAAATTAAAGTGTAAAAACATTTTGAGTGAGTTACCTTTTGTGCCTGCCGTTCAGCTTTCTTTGCTGCTTTTTCTGCTTCCTTCTGCTGTTTCTTCAAAGCTTTCTTAGAAATAACTCTGTCCAACAGGAAAAAAGAAAACAATTAGGAAATGACAACAAAACTACATGATGAGTACTTTCAATGGCACCTTTTTGGTATCCAGCTAGATAAACTAATTACTGTAGGGTGTCACTGTAGGGTGTCATGGTCGAGCAGTTTAGAGCATCAAACTCAAGTTCTGGTGGTTAAGTAATTGGGGTGTGGGTTTGAATCCCGGTCTTGACACTTGTGTCCTTGAGTATTAGGGCCTATGCTTTACTTATAATTGCTTCTCTTCACCTAGGGGCATAAATGGGTACAACCCCTGCGAGGGTAGAGGTTGATATTGTGTTTGAAAAAGCCTTCAAAGCGCCACGGCAGCCCGGGGCTGTATACTCCGCAGGGAGCTGAGAAAGATTAAAGGAATGTTACTGGCCCAATGACCAGGGCACTAATGTAAAGCGCATTGATAAGTTATTGTAAAATGCCCAATAAAAAAGAACTAGTTATTATTATTATTACTGCTCATTCAACTCACCGATAGCGCCCGCCACGAACACATGACTTAGCCCGAGTTGAATGAGCGGGTCGTCGGCCGCGCTGTGCGTGAAAGGTAAATTAGAAACGTCTTGCACCAAGAATAGCCCATTAGCAAACATCACGGATGCCAGGCAGTCAAACCGTTTCAGTAACGCCTCCGATTTTCTTCATAAATTACACCAAAACGTACAACGAGCGCGCTCTTTTTCGTCTTAATGTGCTGTCCACAAATGAGCTACAATAAGTGACAACTGGGGAGAAAATCTTGGGATAAAAACGTGACTTTCTATTCAAAAACTAATTTCACCTCTGGAGGTACATGGGCGCGTAGGGCCAAGGATCGGAGGGAGTCCAGAGTATTGGGACTATTATTATAATGGGGCTAGGTGCCGAAGTGTCCTTCGTCTAGACTATATATTGCATCATTATAATTATTTTCAATAATGGCATTACAACATAGTAATAATCATTAATCTTCAGTAAGTTTACTAACTAACAATAAATGTTGATCAATGAGACCCGCAGTATGAGACTATTAAATTATGACTATACTCTATCATGGACTCTAGTTGCGATAATCGTAACCCTCCATCTAGGTATGTGAAGATCCGCATCGATCGCGGCCGCTATTTTCTGCCAGAATTGTGTTCCGCATCTACTGCGCGCGCTGGGCACACCCCCTTAAATTCGCATTCTGATTGGCTGTCGGCGATGATGACGTCATGGAAAATCGATGATGACGTAGTGGAGATCCCCTCTTTATCCGCCATGTTTTTTTTTCCGAATTGGCAAATGTTTTTACCTTCGCTGGAGAAATACAAGTTTTGACGGCACTACGTTATTAAAAGGTAAACGTTATTGTGTCTTTAATATCTGAAAGTTTTGTCAGTTTCTATGGTTGCGAAAATGACTTACCCGGTGGCGAAAATGACTGACCCGGTCGCGGCCGCCGGGATTCGCGCGACCAGGTCGGGGCAATTGGCATGAACGCGAGCCGAAAAAAGTCGCGTTTTCGGTCACAAAATTCTTATCAATTGCCTGTTAGAAAATGACGCTAATTAACGAGCTTCAAATGCTTGTAATTTCTTTATCAATTAAGACTTCTCAATAATTTTGGTATCACTGTGTAGGATTTTTCATGCTCTTTCCAGTGCAGTGGTGCTAATTGCATTCGTATTGGTTCACTTTGAATATTTTCTTCACATAGGCCTACCTCCATCCCTCCATGATCCTCCCGACGGTCGCAGACCAGAGGGAGGATGGAGGGTTACGATTATCGCAACTATACATGCATGTATCCTCCCGTGTCCGGTTTTCGATGTACTATGCCTTTTTCTTTGAATTGAAAAAAAAATAATGATGCCATATATCAACTGATGCCCTAATTACCTTCCTTTGTTTATAAGAAGTATGTAAAAATATATTAAAACTTGATAGGCATTGAAACTTTCACACCACGCACCGATCTTCGATGACTTCAATAGCGTCCCCGTGTTTTGAGTTTGACCTGTTTTCGAGGCAAACAAGAAAGTATGGTGTCCTGGTGAAGCCATACGCAGAAGAAACATCTGCAGTGACTTTAAGTGTTCTGTGAGACGTTGTGTATGACTCTATAGCCAGCAGCTGTCTTCATTTTATTAAAAATATTTTTTATTTAATTTTAAAAATTACGATGGGAATTTGCAAAAACTTTATTAAAAAATTTTTTTTTAAAGTGTCAATAAGTCTTGGCTTTCAAATCTGATTTTTCTAAAAAGTTTTGAATCTTTTTATGTTTCTTAACATTTATAATAAAGCATATCAGTAAACAGTGATATTTGATTTACCAAGCCAATGTTTAAATTTAAATGTTATTTATAATGAGGGTTTAAAAAAAATTTCTCCGGACTGTTAGAAAATGATATAAGGCACATGGCTTCTTTAAGCCTCTGTATTTTTTTCCCCAGAATGCTCAGCAGAATTTTAAGTCACACGATTTTATCATCGTGAATTGTGAATTGAAAAATTGTTCGATGAAACTTTTTCGACGGGCAAATTTTGTTTTATGGCCCCGACAGTCATGACAGTATGACATATTTTTGTACCTTGTAGAAATGCCTAAAATACCACAAATTTTTGCAATACAAGTGCAACTTGACAGTGGAGCCTCACATAATTCTAAGTTTTGGTCAAAGGAGAGGAGACTCTTTGCTTGGCAAGTCAAACCACAAAAATTGTATCTAGGGACTGTTTACATCGCGCGCAGAGAGGTACAAAGATTTGCATCGATTTCAGGGACGCCCTGAAAACAGGACCTCCTACGGTACACCATAAATTGCAAATTAATTTGTGGTATTGCATCATTATTTCCAATCTGAACACAACATGAACGTGATGAACATGGCATGACAACAAAATAAACCAGCCTGAATTAATCTGCGCTCAGTAAGTTTACTAAAGTTTAAACGAGATGAATCAACATTAATTTAATATCACTCCACTGCACTCACCCTTCCCCACATGGGTCTGCGTTTGCATTTGCTTCAGACATGTTACCTGGCTCTTCGGAATCATAGGCCAACCGTTCCTGATCAGAGGAATGACGAGCCCGTACTATAGAGTACTTATAGAAGACAGAACAAGCAATCCTTTATAAGGATCCGAAGTAATCAGTGAGTAGTAAGACGTAGACTCGCTACACCGCTTTGGGCTTATTCTCCCTAAGAATTGTTTTTGTATTTCGGCAGGGTAACTAGTAGGCCTACAACACAAGTATTGTCCTTTGTTTTGGGGTTTCTCTTTTGGGTTCAGACAATTATTCATACATTTGTCATTATGTTTGAAAACTTAAAGTCAAGATCTCCCTTGGCACTTATGATGTGTAATACATACAAATCAGCTGAGAAATACACCCTATGGTTTTTAAACTGCTTCTGAAATCAACGCCATAGGTCGATTTGTAAAACGGTTTTCTCAACATATCTATCATTCAGATCATCAGATTACCAGTCAAAGATTAGTATTCCATACACAATGATGAGTCAAGCATATTGCTCACCAGAGAAATGCTGGAAGGACTGTATCAAGTCAAAATGTGTTTTACTGCTGTGATTACTTCAGATCCTTATTCACGAGTAGCGGTCCCTCGTACACGTGTGACACCAGTCTGTCCCACTGTGTGTTTTCCGACGTAAACACGGGACATTTAACAAGAAACTAGACCACAAAACCTGGTTCGATATGAGCGGCCTACGGGGCAAAAAACTGATGAAACAATAAATTTAAATACTGTATATAAAAATATGTTTATAATAATTCGAAACAAACTGAGTAATAATTGCCAATCGTAGTTTGGGTACACTCCATTTTTAAAAGAGGAGATGACTTTTAAAAAAGAAAAAGAAAACCATGTATACCGTTAGAATGCTCTCATTAACAGCCATTAAGAGTAGTTAGTTTTATATAAAATGCGTAAAAATATAACCGAACATTTTCCGTTGGTTTATTGCAGCGGATAACTTGTATGAATAGGTCCAGGATTACAAAACGTCTCCCCTAAAATGGCTACAAATATCGACACAATGTGAAAACATTTATCGTTCATCCTCTGATTTTCGCTGTTGAACGTGTATAAGGATAGATCTTTCATTCACGTGACCTTTAGTAGAATGTGACTTTTTGCCCTTAAGTTCTACACTGGTTAACCAGTCTGCAAGAGAAGACTTAAACCACTTGAGTGCAACATCACGAACACAAATTCTGGATGAGAGAAAATATTAAGATTTCTCTATCTATGGTGCCGCGTGCACGCACATCACGCGTTAGTGAACGCGTAAAAAACCAACATAATGCGAAGCCTAAAGCCGAACACCGAGCTCATAGTCTGGTTCTTGAAAATATGCATAAATGGTCATGTGTAAAATACTATAATAGCTGCCACGCAAAAGTTGAACAGCCCAAGGAACAGCCTCGCCACTACCCTGGGAACGAGGTTGCCTATGGAATTGCCCTTGAACGTGGTGATTCTAATGATTGTTACCGTGTTTTCGTTAAAGATATTTATTAAATGGGAATAACAGTGCTGGGCCGCCGGTTTTCACTGATGACTTTGGTTGATGGCCGCATGACGGCAATTATTTGACCTCGTTCGTCTCGGTCCATCAACAGCGACCACAGCCACCACCCGGTCATTACCACCACCTCCATGTTTATCGAAGTGAAGACCGGCTTCCCACACTGTTATTCCAAAAAATAGAAACCCTACGATTCATGGCAAAATTTTACGACATCTGCCCCAAGTCGTGAATATTGACAAGAAATGTACAAGTTGTGCACAAGTCATGAATATTGAAGTATTTCTGACAAAATTCACGATTTTTGTGACTAAGTCGTAATTATTGAGACCATTATTTATGACAAAATTCACGACTTACCTCATGTCGTGAATACTGCTGCCAGTATTTACGACAAATACACGATTTGGACTCCAAGTCGTGGATAAAATTCACGACTTAATTATACCCCAGTCGTGAATTTTGACGCCACAACAACAAAAGAAAAGAAGAAAAAACAACTACTGCTACAACAACAAAATCTAGGCCTACTACAACACTACCACAGCAGCAGCAGCAGTAGTAGCAACAAACCAACACCATACACCCCCACCCCCTATCAACACCCCAACACCCCCAAAACAACAAGAATTCAGCACCACTAATATTTAATCTCTCGCACGTGGCGCCATTTGTAACAAACTAATTTCCTGTTCATGTACTACATAATGCCAGTCATACCATGGAGGAAGCTATTTCTTCCTCCATGGTCATACCAAATAACCTAGCTACGTAATTTCTAGCTCATGGTGCTCTTTACAAGCACCCCGCAATATACCCCCCCCCCCCACGCACACACACAAACACACGTACCAACACATCTTGAAAAATGCATCCTTGTGGAGCATTCTTTTGTTTTTTCCTTTGTCCCTGCACTTAACAATTTCCTATAGACTTTGTACACAAATTTCCTTGTGGAGCACCCCGGTCTTTAGAATTTCCCTATAGAGTCCTTATATTATTTTCCCTTTTTTGTTTTGTCCTTGGTCTCCATAAGGTACCGAAAGTCAGAGCACATCCCCATGTTATTTAATTATTTATCTATTTTTTGTTCATGTCTTTACTTCTGTGATTGAGATCGAGGAATGAAAATGTTTCTTGAGCCGATAGTGTTAATAAACCAGTGATATAATTTTACCCTACACTGTTTACTCAGTACTTTCATGAGCATGATACTTGAATGACACTACGTTGTTTTTCCCCGATGCAAAATTTAACATACATGTATGTGAGACTTTTGCAAAGTTTGTTGACAGGGAAGCACTTTGAGGTCTTGACTTTTTTCTGTGCTGGACTTTATTTTGAAAAAAGAAAGAAGGAAATAAATAAATAAATACAAAGAAATGAATAAACAAACAAATAACACTAATGCCTGGACTGCAAATAAGAAAGAAGTCAGTTTTTCTTCGAACCGCACCCACTGTCAATTCGATCGAGTGAGGGATTACGGGTTAAATGACCTCTAGCATTCATAGCACGTGAGCGTGAAAATCCCAACGTAAGCCTCCCAACCGTCCTTCTTGAGTTTGTCAATAAACAACCCGTTTTGACAAAAGCCTTGAAAGCATTTTGTTATAGTCGAGTGGGTTTCATTGTCACTTGAGGGTCTGGCTGATTCATACTCATCTGTACTTCGCTTGTGGTGTTGCTGGGAGTTAGCAACTAATCCCCCTGTGGTATTTTTGCATAACAAGGTAAATGAATTCATCACACAAGACTAGATTATAGTTTAATCGTATAACATCACACTCACATCCCGAAGACGAGCGTTGACAGTGGACCATGGACGAAGTTAGACGAGCGATTTTATATGGGTCAGGGTATTTTGAAGAATAAAGCTGATTCCGGAGACAGGTGTGCACTTGGTATTACTACAAATCACGATGAGCCTCCCGAAGCTCAAGCCCATCCTCGGAGACCGCCGCAATGTACGTGCCTCACACCAATTTGCCGAACAAAATCTTCTCAAACAGAAGTCTTTCATGGAGGCTGATCTCAAGAAGAGGCAGGTTGAACTTCAGCGCAACGAAAGGATGCTCAAGAAAACATTTGGGAATCTTGCTAAAATAAGTACCACAAACCTAGGTGTGGTCCAGACCAACCAAAAAGACATTCGTGGTGGACACGTGGCAGCTGATGAGTCAAACAAAATTGTAAAATTCAACCGGGATCATGATGCGCTTACCGTGGGAACGAGTCGACGCCTTGGACGGCGGCACTCCTTGCACTCTGACACGCTGACATTGTCGGAACAGTCGCGCCTTGGAATCGGACCATCTGCCCCAAACCGTGCGGCGGGAAGAAAACATGGAAGGCGAGGAAGCGTGGATGCTAACAGTAACATCCCAGCAAGTAGAGTTAGTGGCACGCCCTCAGTTGGAGTTAAAACTAATAAAAACGACGAGAGTAGTTTGACAAAACAGTCTGAGGGAGGTCAAATTATTGAAGATAGCAGTGAAATGTTTTCGAAAAACACAAACGAAAACTTGATTCGTAACAGCAGAGAAAAAAATGCTGTCTTTGTTTATAAATACGAAGAAAAGGATTCAAAAGTACAAAAAGGACAGCCTAAAGTTAAAAGTTGTTTTTCCATTGACAAATCACAAGAGACAAATCACGAAAATGACGGAATTCAGTCCGGCAAGCCGAAAAGTGCATTATCCAGAAGTTGCAGCCTACGGAAAAATCTTCGAGTAAAGATCATGAGCCCGGTACAGGAGCACAACCAATCGGCGGTCATGACGGCTGACTTGGACGGCCAGCTGGACTCAGGAATATCGGAAGAATCCGAAAACTCATCTTGCGGCACCAGGAGCTTATACAGTGATTCCTATGACAGTTTGTCACACGCTTCCGAGTCTGACTGGTGTCGGGAGGAGGCATCATTAAACAACACCGGTCATCAGGGGAGCAATCAGGGAAAACTGTCCATTGATGTTAACTCAAATCTTCTCTTAAAGCCACTCAAAACGAACAGAGGCGTTGCAGCCCCGGAAAAGATCAAACCACTTGATCCTGTTGATAACTATTCGCCAGCATTGCGAGCCTCTGATGTTGCTTCCGATCCAGCGCAGATTATTTCAAACGAAACTCGTGGGCCTCCTAAGGCCTCTCTCACCCGTCGACGTAGGTCTATCGCCGCAGCCGAGGGGATCAGTTTGTATCTGCAAGATAAGAATCATTGCCTGACGAAACGTTACAGTGATACCGTAATACTGGATTACACTGAATCGTCTCCACTGGACTCTCGATCAAGTGACTCTCCAAGGAGAAGAGGGAGTACGAGTATTGTTGGGGAATCCCTCCCCCGAGACACCCGGGATGTTCAACCCACCCTCCTTACAAGCGGCAGGCAGGAAGGAATTCGCCAATCCCTGCCATCCAGTAGTAGCAAGGTAAAGGCACATCATAAACCTGCAGCAGAGTCTAATCATTATGTGCTAAAAACAATAGAGAGAGCTGCTGCTTGGGAAGCAGTGAGAAGAACTCGGTATCTACCGGGATATGAACCCAATACACACTAAACAATAGACGTGAAGATGTGCTTTAACCTAAAACAGTTTCATTTGGACAATACTGTTATATTATTCCCTTCAAACACTGAAATCATTTTCTTACAATGTGTTCTGTTGTATTATAACCCTTAAATGTTCCAATATTGGCCTACTTCATTAATTAACCATACCTTATTTAATGTTAACAATTAATAAATAGTGTAAATAATGCTCAGGACAACATCATCGTGCCGGTCAATTTGGCCCCTTGTTTTTAAATCAGAACTAGCTAAGCTAGGCACGTGTCTTTAATCTGTTTATCCAGAAAAAAAGTACGCAATTTTGAATTGTTTATTCATTGATACAAAAATACTTATACAGCGTGATAGAAGGTTAAGTTATATGCAGCGGAAACAAAATATGACAAATGTAAAGAGTTTTTGCTGTTTGATTATGTACCATTAACTCATTTTCGACACCCACTCAAATAGGCCTACTCTGGGTTTCGCACAAAAAAAAAACACGTCACCTGTCGCAAAATGCATTCTCATCGCCCTTTCACTGGACGACGATGCCCTAAAAATCTGCCTCCAACCATGGAGCAACCTGATATCAAGAGGGAGTTTTGTTACACTGCAAAAAACTGGGGTGTTAAAATTGACACCATGGGTGTTGTCACATATAGGCTAGATATAACCGAAGAGAGAATCAAAATTAACATCAGAGGGTGGTAAAATAACACCAATGTACAGTAGTTGTTTTTGCAGAAACTAGTGTTTTTAACACCCTATGGTGTAAATTGTTTTGTTTTTTAAGGTTTTTTTATGTAGTATAACACCCACGGTGTAAATTTAACACCCTAGTTTTTGCAGGGTATATAGCTAGATAATGAAGCGACGTTCGTTCAGGAATTATACTATAGCATGCCTTTAACATTCATAAAGCAGATGATTTCATTTGATTGTTGTATCTTGTAGTTACCGTATCATAATGGTTTCATGAAAATGTAATAACAGGCCTATGAACCGTCACTTATACAATTATTTGCAACAATTATTTATATCATTCTCATGCTAATTATTTATATCAATAACAATTATACCACAATAATGTAATCGTTGATATACAAATGTTGTTGATTAACGTTGAAAGATATAATTATTTTGGTTGTATGGGTATATAAAACCTTAATATGGACCCCGTTCACTAAAGTCATATGGCTGCTGTCTGGCTGAGTTCATTTTGGAGAGTCAACAAATAAACTGCTGCGCGTGTTTTGCCTAAAATGCGAATGATATACCATAATGTGTATGTACATGTGTGTAGGCCTACATGTACATGGACACAGAGTACACACGAGGAATTGGGCTCCTAAAATGGCGCAACAAGACTATCGTGTGGTAACGTCAGATGAATCGGGCCAACACGTGTACATGTATTAGACTATTGGATCTGTCTTTTTCTTCAACACTTAATTTCGTGATCGACAGGGGGATCGTTGGACAATAGTTGTTATCATGTTTATATCATATAAATGTACATATTATACAATAAAACTAACATGTGAAAATTTCATTTCGAAAGGTGGGTTAGCGTTTTTGAGATATCGCCGGAAAAGTCCTGGAGTGGTTATGTTCGCGCAGTAGGCCTGTATCCGTAATTGGAATACACAATCGACCAGGCCTGGAATTACACTAAGGCCATTGCCTCTGTTGCCCATGGTCTTGGCCTTGGTGCCCCTTCAAAGTTTCCCATATACTTTCAGAATTTCCAATGGAAGTGCCCTTTGCAAAATGAAAATGGCCTTGCCCTCCTCTCAAAGATGAAATTCCAGGCCTGCAATCTGAGAAACGTTCATGCATGAAAAGCTTCTCAGATTGAAATGGTTTTTAAATCTCTTTCTCTAAAACCACATTTCTTAGAAGGGAGTCTTTTCTCAAAATGTTATCGTTATCAACAGCTGCAGGTAGTTTTTATGGTCATTAATATTTTAAGTAATTACCAATTAAGGTATACCCTACCTTTAAAGAAAAACATTTTAAGGTAATTAAGATAAATATGTCCAGATTATAAGTTTCGTAATATGTGTTTTTCATTTTTCTTTGTATAATGTTTGTATTATTATTATTATTATTATTATTATTATTATTATTGTTATTATTATTATTATTATTATTATTATTATTATTATTAATGTTTATGAATTTGTGCATTTACCGATCCTCCCGTGATTTTAATTAACTCTCTCGCATGAGACCAAATACAAAATGTATCTTAAAATGTCAAAGAATGTTATTTGACCATCACTCAGCATATTTGCACATGCAGGCATTCGACGTAAAGGTTTTTTTTTTTCTTTTCTTTTTTTCTCATACATCAAATTGAAATATTTACGGCCAACTTTGAAAGTTTTCGAACAGAACTCTTCAGTGTAAAAACTGCTACTTGAATAACCATCTTTGATCATCGATCTATTTCCCTTCTATATATTATTGCACTAAGCGGTGATTTGAAAGTTGGTGATGAGTACAAGGGGGCATGCTTTTGTCCGCAGTGGAGGTCACACTGAGAAGGGAATCTTACTAATGGTCAATTTTATCAGAGAGTCCGGAACGATTCAGGAGTAATTATTGTGTATGGGAAAACAAACTGTACCAGCATGTGTTGGTCCATGCAAAGAAGAGAAAGGTATGGTCCAAGCATAGTCTATGGTCCGTGACTCCGGTAGGTCTAGGGAGACAAAAGGGGGAATTATTATGTAGGACCCCTTACTATGATGTCTGATTTCATTGTATGGGTTGCCCAGCTCTTGTAAACCAAAATATGTGAAAATTTCATTTCAAAAGGTGGGTTAGCGTTTTTGAGATATCGCCGTAAAACTGGGGTGGTTATGTTCGCGCAGTAGGCCTGTATCCGTAATTGGAATACACAATCGACCACAGGCCTGGAATTACACTGAGCCCATTGCCTCTGTTGCCCATGGTCTTGGCCTTGGTGCCCCTTCAAAGTTTCCCATATACTTTCAGAATTTCCAATGGAAGTGCCCTTTGCAAAATGTAAATGGCCTTGCCCTCCTCTC
Organism: Plazaster borealis; assembly: GCA_021014325.1. NCBI lineage: Eukaryota > Metazoa > Echinodermata > Asteroidea > Forcipulatida > Labidiasteridae > Plazaster > Plazaster borealis. The sequence goes on along the minus strand of CM037463.1, from coordinate 6,318,462 downwards.
AAAGATGCAATTCCAGGCCTGCAATCTGAGAAACGTTTCATGCATGAAAAGTTTCTCAGATTGAAATGGTTTTTTAAATCTCTTTCTCTAAAACCACATTTCTTAGAAGGGAGTCTTTTCTCAAAATGTTATCGTTATCAACAGCTGCAAGTAGTTTTTTGATCATTAATATGTTGAGTAATTACCAATTAAGGTATACCCTGCCTTTAAAGAAAAACATTTCAAGGTAATTAAGATAAATAATGTCCAGATTATAAGTTTCGTAATATGTGTTTTTCATTTTTCTTTGTAATTATTATGTTTATGAATTTGTGCACTTATCGATCCTTTCCTGATTTTAATTAACTCTCTCGCATGGAACCAAATACATATATGTTGTTTCTAAAAATGTCAAAGAATATTGTTTGACCATCACTCAGCATAATTGCACATGCAGGCATTCTACCCAACGGGTTCCAAGTTTTTTTTCTTTTCTTTTTTCTCATACATCAAAGTGAAATATATACGGCCAACTTTGAATGTTTTCCAACAAAACTGTTCAGTGTAAAAACTGCTACTTGAATAACCTTCTTTAATCATCGATCTATTTCCCTTCTATATATTATTGCACTAAGCGGTGATTTGAAAGTTGGTGATGAGTACAAGGGGGCATGCTTTTGTCCGCAGTGGAGGTCACACTGAGAAGGGAATCTTACTAATGGTCAATTTTATCAGAGAGTCCGGAACGATTCAGGAGTAATTATTGTGTATGGGAAAACAAACTGTACCAGCATGTGTTGGTCCATGCAAAGAAGAGAAAGGTATGGCCTAAGATGGTCCAAGCATAGTTTATGGTCCGTGACTCCAGTAGGTCTAGGGGGAGAAAGGGGGGATTTGTAGGCCCCCTGCTGTGATGTCCGGTTTCACTGTATGGGTTGCCCAGCTCTTGTAAACCAAAATACTGTTCACACCCAAAACGTTGACTGTTGACTATGCTTTGACATAATATGATATTTTTTTAAGACTTGGCGACAGCACTCTAATTAATCCTCTTTATTACATCGATTATTTGATTGACATTACCACCATTATTCACGTTTAAGTTGATAGCCTGCCAATAAGTATAAGTATCGGGTAAACACGGATTAGTGTTTGTGTCAAGCCAGTGCAAAATCATTTAGTTTTAGGTCTGAAATTTCATGTTTGAGAGGGAGTTCATTTTCATTTTGCAAAGGGCACTTTCATTAGAAAATCGAAAGTCTGTGGGAATCTTTTTGAAGGGGCTCAAAGGCCAAGACCAGGGGGCAACAGAGGCCATGGCCTTCGTGGCCTCCTTGTAATTCCAGGCCTGAGTTAAGTTTGGGTCTATTACTGGTATAACACTTACAAAAAAATCTTCGTGTTGGACAAGAGTCTAACCCGTAATCTGAACTGACCTTTTCACACTACAATATTTCAACACGACGTTGACCCATGTACAGCGGTAGATCCGTGTCGAAACCAACCCTACTCGGGGAGGTGTTGATGAGAGCTCTCAATCCGCGTCAAATATTCCAACAAGCCAAAAGCCTTGGTGTAAACCACAGCCAGTATGAATTGAATCTTTGTATTGTCTGTGAAAGTTTGATCTATGAAAGTAAGTGACCTGATTTCACCTCGCTTCCTATCCAAACTAGAAGTTAAAATAATTACCAGTGCTTTTCACATCACCCGAACATCTATAGTGTTTGTTTATAAACACTACATTCTAGTTTTTATAGTCAGTGTAAAATTCAGGGCCATGTTCAAAATCAAGCATTAATGGTTAGGGTTTTGGTGAATGTAAGAGTCAAATTTGTAGCGTATGAATTAGGGTCTTGTTAGGGTCAAGTTCAAGGTCAGGTTCAGACCCCGGATTGTGTAAAATAAAAAACGGAACAGCTTTGTGTTCGTCCAATGGACACACACCTATTGGCTAGTTTGTTTCGTAATTTTATTCCCACCAGTTATCAACACACCCAATACGAGGCAGTCTTTTGTATGATAGTCCGTGTTTGGTCCGAATGATGAACGTACATAGTTGGGCACAACCGAGTAACAAAAACTCACGAACGAAGTTTATATCGATGTCTTCTTCATGAAGGATTGAATCCCTTTTTTATCTTTTTTTGTTCTTCTTCTTCTTTTCACCTTCAGTCAAGTAAGATCGGAAGTTATGTTTGATCATGCTACTAGTTGATTATTATTTTCTCAGAATGTAGTGGCTCTTATAACAACCAAACACTTTGAGCAGTACGTCTGCTCGTCCTCCTTGTTTTTTTGTTCTGTTTTTTGGTGTTGTTGTTTTTTGTTTTTGTTTTTTAGGGTGAATAATTTTTCATGAGACAGTATCGTGATTCAATTTTACATTTCCCCCATTTGCTGATACTTTTGAGGTGAACAAAAGAATATATGTAAAACAAATAACAGTTTTTACAAGTAGGCCTACTTCAGGCCATGGGTTTTTGTCATGAGAGTTTCATGAAACTTGGTAAAAAAAATGGGAGTGCTAATTCAAACCGAATGGCTGGTTGTATAAGCTTTCAAATGCATTGATATTGATAAAAATGTTATCGATTATTGACTTATCTGAAAACAAGACAGGTGATAGCTACGCCAGCTTCACATGACACTAGGAAAATTAACTGGCATGGCTGGTTGTAGTTTTCAGATGCAATTGATCGAAATGTTATCGATTATTGACTTACCTGAAAACAAGACAACTGTTTAATGAACACATAATTTTAAGAATATTGTATTGCACAGGCGGGCGGGCTGCTGAAGGCTCAGGATGGGGGTGGGGTGCAGGGGGAGGGGGTAGCTATAGGTGGTCCACTTCGGAATCCTTCATCCATGGTTCATTTCACCAATCAGAACGGGGCTGCATTAGCAAATACCAGTATACAAATCCGAGCGTAGAGGACAGTAGTTCTTGCATACTATTATGTTTGTTTCCCAGCTTTTATTTCTCACGGATTAAAATGAAACAGTTATATATTTTGTTAATCGGGCTAGTTAAAGGTATCGTACACGTTTGGTAATGACTCAAAACAAATATTAGCATAACAAACTTACTTGGTAACAAGCAACGGAGAGCTGTCGATAGTATAAAACACTGTACGAAACGACTTCCCATGAAGTAACGTAGTTTTTTAGAAAGGGGTAATTTCTCACTAAATAATAAAAAACTTGTAAGAAGTTTTTATTCCTATCTGAAAGCACACAATTAATTTGTACAAAAAGGGTGTTTTTTCTTTCATCATTTTCTTGCAACTTCGATGACCAATATTGAGCCCAAATTTTCACAGGCTTGTTATTTTATGCATAATGTTGGGATACAGCAAGTGAGAACACTGGTCTTTGACAATTTCTAAACGTGTTCAGTGCCTTTATGTACGTGGGAAGAATCGCACCGGACGTAGGCGAAGGGTAATATTGCAATCACGAATGTTTTGTTTTCACAGCACAATGTATTTTATTGTGGAATCTTCATGCTATAGCTGAAAGGGAATTGATTGATGAGCCACAGGCATTAGACTACTTTGTATAGTTTCCTTTAGTTGCCGGAAGCGTTTCACTATTATCCAGCCTTTCAAATGATGAGCATATAATTAGTGTAAGCTTGGTATTTTGTTGTGCCCCACACTTACATTAGCATGAGAAAAGCGTGCTGTATGTTCGAGTGGTAAAAGTTGCCTTCACCACTATAGCCGATGTGACCTCTGACGTCACTCGAAAACCATAACATGATGCGCGCGCACCCCGCCGGGCAAAACATTTTGTGTACTTTACATCCAGCTAGAAAGTACAACGCGATCTTACCATGACTGCAAGTCTTCTTGCCCGGCGGAAAATGACTTGGACAGTGTTTTGTCAACAGAGGGCGGTTTGAATGTCGCACAGAGTCGACGATCAACTCCCATTACCGAGTCCCTTCTCTCTGACTTAATAGCAACACCGAAGATACCGGTTTACAAAAGCCGCAAAGAGAAAGAGTCACAACATTGGAAACTGCATGGTGAGATTATTATAGTACAATTTATAACAAAGGTTTGGGTTTATATTATCTCAAAAAGGCTGAAGACAATTTTGGTACACACTGACCAAACAGTGATATTTGCAACAACGGTGGCCCAGTTTTAAATTGTATGCCTTCACATTTATAGTAAACTTCTTATGGGCAGCGGTGTGATGTGTCACATGCTGATTTTCAATGCCTTTTGGGAATTCAAAATGGCCGCCATTTCCGGCGGCAACAGACCTTTCTATTGCAACGTCACATCCCGAGTTTTTGCCAACCGAGGTTGGAAAACTATAGAAAGCCATAAATGCAAAACAAAAACAGATAGCCACAGTTCGATACAATGTTAAACAAATATTCAAAAATAGTGTTGAATTTGTTGGAAACAAAGCAATCAATCATGGGAGGCATTTTATTTAATTGAAAGTTTGCAGAAAATGTTGAATATGTTGTATGTCATCTGTTAACACGAGTGAATGTTTTACTAACATTCGGCAGTCCATGCCAACCAGCGCGGTTTGTTTATCAACAATGGAAAGGTCTATAGCAAGACAAGTTCTCAAAAAACAAATCTACACAGCAAAGCAGATACATGTATTTACATGGTGTTACCGCAAACTGAATATACATTGAAACCTCACCATGCAATGCCTCAAATTCCAACAACATGTGATGCTTCGAACGGAAATGTTTATAAAAAGGAAGGAAACTTCTTTCAGGCAAGTACAAACTTGTCCAGATGTAGGATGTTGATAATAATAAGTATTATAAGTTGTTTTATGTTTTATCAACACGTAAATTATTTTGCAGATTCGTTGACACGACCATTACAACAATGATGCGTGCAGTGGTGTTATTCTGCATTGGTTTTATAGTCTCCACTCCAGCCGTTTTTCCTACAGAGTGAGCTATATTTTCACTTTTTATTATTATTTTATATTATTCTTTAAAAGCAAAGTCTTACGTTACCTCATAACAGATCAATGAACCAATTACAGAGCAGAACAAGGAGGAAGTTTGCAATTTGGGTATGATGAGTTCTGTGATGTCTGATTGGTACTCATAAGGAGGGTCTTGAATTTAACACATTGCTGAATGGGGAGCCAGAAAGGAGCACGAATTATTGGGATTATGTGTTCGTGTTTTCTTGTACGTGTGATGAGACGAGCTTCTGTGTTCTGAACTTGTTGAAGTACCGACACATGAGGAGTAGCGAACTATGTTACCATAATCACGGTGGGAAGTATCAAAAGCATGTACTGGGCGCTCGGTGGAACTTTGGTCGAAGTCTTTCCGAGTTCCCAAAATGTGTGGCTTCCAAAGGCTGCTCTACAGGAGTTACGGATGTGCTGTATGCAGGTGTTGTCAACTGCGCCATCAACGTTGAGATTTGGTAGCTCACCAGAGTCCCGAAACTCAGAAGTCACATGCAGGATTTTTGTCTTGGCATCATTCATTGGTAGGTTATTGATACTAGCCCAGGCTTTTACGTCACAGATGAACTGCTCAAGTCTCACGACCCCGCTGGAAACCTCACTCCGTTGAAGTATGACACACAATTGTGAGTGTCTTCAGCATTGAACACATTGATGGGCACTTTGACGTCACCCAGTGGACTAGTGTAGGTTACTGGATAAAACAAATAAATAGGGGTCCCACGATAGATCCTTGAGGCACGCCCCTATGAGCGTGGAAATGCTTCTGGCTTGAAACCGTTGATAACAATGACCTAGGAAAAAAGCTAATGTAAGACAACTGCGTTAGCCTTTTTGAGGTATGGTGAACACGATAGCAGTGCACTGTTTGGTTTGGTCCTTTTTATAGCTCCATGGTTGTACACAGACATATTTACCCAGAACCCTCCGATGGCCTGCCGGTCTGCAGCCAGTAGACCGAAAACAAATTTTAGTCAATTAGTAGTTCAGTTTTTAGCAAAAACAGGTGTTTTATCCTCAGACAGGCCCGATTGGCATGGTCTATGACCCTTAGGCAGTGTGACTAATGGACTCGGAATCTCCAGTTAGAAAACATTTTCTAACTACACTTGTGTACAAAAAATACTGCGTTTTCTAGGTGTAAAAACATAACAATTAATTAATAGAAACAATTTGCCAAACTATCTCTACAACGTCTAGAACAAAGTATGAAATCAACGTTGTAATTGAGGTATACACGTTTCCCAACGTTCTGGTGGCTGCAGTACCGGTAACCAATGGCACTCGTGTAAATCTGACAGGGGCGGGGCATCGCAAGGTTAAACCAAAATAGTGGCATAGTAATGTGTCCACCATATCTTAAAATGACTTATGGAGTCTGTACTGACGATGGGAGCGCTGTATCAAAGTAGCATGATGTATCGTAGCGAACGCAGCTGAACTTATTAGTATTATTTCATCGTCACTATTCCTTCCATCACTGATTGCTCTATTTATATTAAAGCTATAGGCCTAAGATCCGCTTGGTTTTGTCTGTCTGTCCTGTGCAATCTCTTATACATTTTGCTAAGTTCGGTAGGTTGTCTGTAATAGACATTGAATTAATTGAGTTTACCTTCGAGAGTACACTTCACCGTGTTTCGACATGACACTTGTATGCTTTATATTATAGCTATAGGCCTAAGATCCGCTTGGTTTTGTCTGTCTGTCCTGTGCAATCTCTTATACATTTTGCTAAGTTCGGTAGGTTGTCTGTAATAGACATTGAATTAATTGAGTTTACTTTCGAGAGTACACTTCACCGTGTTTCCAACGCAGCCCGTTTAGGGCGGACTGTGTGTCTCGCACCAAAAAAAAACTGCACCTTTTTGTTCTCACTATGTTGACATGACACTTGTATGCTTTTTTGTTCTTCTTCTCTTTCATTAAAATTAACAAGAGCTACTGGTACGAGACGTCTCCAAGAACCACCAGCATCTGTCGTTGACCACAAAGTTGAAGTACGAGCGAATAAACCAATCCATGTGACAAACGAGAGGTTCTTGTCGGTTGCTATTGATGTCGACACCCTTAACGAAAACTGGGGGAATTTTAGTTTCGGGTAAGTGTTTATAATGAATAATTGTGAAACACTACAAAGTTTGAAAGTTTTTTGCAAGAGAAATGTTTACTTTGGTCGTTAAAATAACATCAAACTTTGTATTTTGCAAGAATGGTTGCCTTTTCCCACCGAAATTTCCAAGTTCGATCGTATAATCTCATCATTAGGAAAATGAGCCTATGTCATAGGCCTATAACGGACAGTTATCACATACCTTTAGCTTTTGGACTGTTTCTTATAAACTAACCAGCAATCTAAATTGTCAAATTTACAAACAGTAGTTTTTCGTTTACAATGACTGTTGCAAATTATAAGAAGTGGAAACTAAACTTACTCGTTTTGGGGTCACAAAAGTGAGCTTTCGAAAGGTAACTTTTGGAAGATCGATTCGTTCGTGGATCTGTTTTGTTCACACAGATTAGGGAGGAATACAGTAATAATTTATAGCAACCATTAAACTCCCTGTGGTGATGGGAGAATTTTCAAATTTCCTTTCCATAAAGGTGTAATTAATTTATATGAAACTATCTGTAATCAGTTCAGCCAAATTGAAGACCTTGACTAGCGCCCTCTCTCCAGCCTATTTACGTCTTGGTGGGACGGCGGCGGACTACCTTGTTTTTAAAAGACAATGTGATGAGGAGGTGAAAACGGACCAAGGGGGCGCCTTTTCTGATACTTTTATGTGCCGTAAGTATGCTGTAAAAGCTATAATGCTCCACATGAATAGTACAATAACATGCAAGTATCACTGGGCTGCAGATTTATCAAGAGCTGCACGTTCAATATAACCGGATGTAAAACTTAATAAAATATTGACAAATCTTCACTTTGTGGTTTTTTTTTATCTCCTATCACTATTGATCTCCAGCCCAAGATTGGGATGACATCAATAACTTTTGTTCCAGTACTGGTTTGAAGTTCATATTTGGACTTAATCAGCTACTCCGTACCGACGATGGCCAATGGGACCCGACTAATGCCAAGCAGCTTTTGGATTACAACACGTATGATGTGACATGGGAATTAGGAAATGGTATGTCTTTAAGGCCAGCCATTTGTTTGTTTGTTTTTGCAGCAAAAACAAAACAAAAACAAACAAACAAACAACTTCAACTACAACAACAACAACAACAACAACAACAACAACAACAATTATAGACAAATATTTGTATAGCTATATTGTTTGCTTTAATGCGTGTGCATTGGTAGAATTGACTCTTTGAGATTTGAGATTTGCACATAACTTACATGGTATAAAGATGGTCATGGTGGAAAACTTCCCTCAAAATATTGTTGCCTGAATGTTACGGTTTTTGAGAAAATTAGTTCAAACAATTAGTTTTTATATTTCTAGTCCAACAATTGATGAATGGAAACAATAATGCTTTTTTCACAATTTTTCTCGTGATCCCGATGATAGATTGAGAATAATCTTTCGCAGGTTTGTTATTTTTTATTTTAAGTTGGGTAACACAAAGTGTAGGTAGTGGTCTTTGACAATAACCAATGTTGGTCACGTGCGTTGAGCACCGTCCCGCTGAGAGGTCAAACTGGATTTCATCAAAAGTAAACTAAACCAGGTCTATATCTATAGTACGAGGGAGATATTGGTTTCGATCTCTCTCTTTTTACACTTACAGAACCGAATAGTTACTTGAAGAAGGCAAACGTCAGTATCTCCGGCCAACAAATCGGCGCAAATTTCAATTTGTTACGGTCGATTCTCCAAATTCGATCCCAATACTCTGGCGCCTCGCTGTTTGGTCCTGATATCGGAGGCGTGTCAAAGAGGCAGAAAGTAACATCCATATTAGAGGGGTATGACCGTAAAACACGCTCAGTTTTCAAGAATTTCATGAAACCACAAAGACAATGTATTTGGTGATGATGACAATTTTAGAGCTCATATTTATCTACTTGGCAAAACAACTCAGAACTGACTCTCTAACTGTATGGGGAACAAATCAGCACGATTTTTCGTGTTATAAGCCTGAGTAGCTCTATGAAATCGAACTATATAGCTATCATTGCCCGTAACCAAAAAGGTTTTCTTGAAGATAATGATCAATTTGGGGTTGAAAAAAGACAAGGATTTGAATCTGCGACTTCCGGATGAACGTGCCAGCGCTCTACCAACTGAACTATCAAGTTTGGCGGTCTACCTATTGTCAATATCTTTTTTGGGGGTGCCAGTCAGAAGCCTACCTGGGAAGCGGCAGGAAAGAACCAATCTATGCCCGTGCTAATAGGTTCTTTCGAAAAAATGATTCATAACATAAGACTAAAATTATTGTGAAGCCTCGTTGTACGTTTCCACAAAAGCTGCACAAGTCTTAAATTGGAGGTCAGCGGCGGTTCAATTTCAAACCGAGTCAACTTTCTTTATAAGTTGTATCACTCAAAACCAAACACATTGTTTAAATGGGAGATCATCGATTGTGCTCTGCTTTAAAAAAGATGTGATAATTATAAATATCTTCGAACTGTTATTTTCCAATAAATTTTCCTAAAAACAAGAACAGGTTCCTCATAACTACCAACGCGACCAACGCAACTACTTTCCACTCGTACTATTTGAACGGTAGTACAGCTACTGTAAACGACTTCCTCGATCCGGAAACGCTAGACAGTTTACCGGTTAAAATCAAAACAGTGACGTCACTGGTGCATAAATATCACGGGAAGGATGCAAAGGTGTGGTTAGGAGAGACTGGGAGTGCCTTTGGTGGAGGGGCGCCAAACATCTCGGACAGATACGTGGCAGGATTCCTGTAAGTTTTAGTTTGTTTTGTTTTAGCACAATAAATGCCTGTGTGAAATAATCTTTCACCAGCAATCATTAGTATTAATGCGGTTTCTTGCACTGCAATTTAATAATGGATCTATATAAACTGTATTCACCCAATAATTAAGAGGGTTTTCCTTTTGCTAAATTCATTTTGTTTCAGCACAATAAATGCCTGTGTGAAATAATCTTTCACCAGCAATCCTTAGTATTAATGCGGTTTATTGCACTGCAACTTAATAATGGATCGATATAAACTGCATTCACCCAATAATTAAGAGGGTTTTCCTTTTGCGAAATTCATTTGTTTGTTTCAGGTTCCTTGATAAACTTGGAATGAGTGCAAAGATGGGACTAGACGTAGTGATACGTCAGACTTACTACGGTAGGAGCTACACCATGTTAGACCTCGTCAGTCTGGAACCCAAACCGGTATATATACCGATATATGAGTTTTTGCAAATAATTTAAAATTGTCTGACCCTTAACTCAGAACTGCAAGTTAAAAAGTGCAGGCTGTAAGGGCGGGGGGGGGGGGTATTACTACATTTCGTTAACTTGTTTGTTTCTCCCTTGTGTGTGTGTGTTTTTGAAGAGTACTAGTTCCAATCATCTTCTTTGTTATCTTCAATGGACAGAAACAATAAGCTTTTGTTGTAGTTAGTCGGGTAATTTTGCGCACGTTCATCGTCTAAACGCGCTTGTTTCGATTTCTGCAATCATGAAATAACAAATGGCGAAATTGAAGTTCTTCAAATGTTATTTTCTCAATTTTAATAGTATTTTAAAAGGGAAGTAAATTTGTCTGAAGAATTGGTATTACTGGTATGAACTTTTATTTCGATATGACACGAATTTCTCTGAATGATATTTTCAAAAATAGGGTCCAGCTTTTTAGGTTCATGAACGGGTACGTGTCTTTTTACAAGGAGATTTTTTGCAATGATACTGTTTTGTGATTTTTTTTGTTCTTGCGTTTTCTTTATTATGACAGGATTACTGGGCAGCGTATATTTATAAGTACCTAGTTGGTCCAAGGGTACTCCGCGTGGATCTGGATACCGTTTCTTATCAGAATGACAGCGGCGAACCGGTCCAAGCAGAGACGGCTAAACAATATCTACGTGTGTATGCTCACTGCACAGCCACAGGGTAATTTGAATTAGCCTTCCTTGTTTCACCTTTTTAACTTCATTCCTATACGGACAGTCGTATCGTCCCCCTCGTACCGAGCATGGAATGATGGGTAGAGGGCGCGGCGATGTTGTAGGACTACACCATACTATGGAATTCACATACTGCCATTGTAACGTTTTTTTGTATGACGTCAATAGTCGAATTGCGACGGCTCTTCACCAGCAATACAAAACTATGTGACGGCACGACGTGACGTCACAACGCGACAGCACAACACGACAGTGCAACGGCACAACGCGACTATTTATGTTTTTTTTTTTTTTTTTTTCTTTTCTTTTTTTTTTTCTTGATGTGGAGTTTATTACTCCGTTTATTCAACATTCATCAGCAAAAGTATACAATACATCAAATAAGCACACTGTTAAAAGACACTCCAGTAAATACTTCTAATATAATACAGGTACAGTAAGTAACATGAAGTAGCTCAGAAAATAACAACAATAATTATAATAATAATAATAATAATAATAACAATAATAATAAACAAAAATTAAATGGTTCAATGAATACCTTTAATGTATATACAAATATCTACAATTTAGCGTGACATAATCGCTGACATGAAAATTAAAGTTAACTTCATCATCAGTGGTGAAACATAACGCATCATTGATTCTGGTTTTAGTCTGTTTTCCATTCGAAAAATTTCAAAGAAAACTTAAACTGAGCGATGATGTCTATTTCAGCTGGTCTGGAATAACTATTAAACACTTTTTGCATCGTATATTCCAGATCAGCCTAAGCAATTTTGCAACAACGATGGCCTGAACCGGTTTAAGAGCATATCCAAGTATTCTGTTAGAGTCGTTTAAATAAAAGTGTTTGTTACCAGCATATTTGCTAAGCAATCTTTCAACGAAAATCCAAGCATCCAAAGTGTGAGTACAGTAAATGAAAATATTACATAAACTGCTTATCGTCAGGATCCATTAAATAGTTCTTAAAATCGCTGATCCATATCGCAGACCAATCGAGATCTTGACTAATACTGAATATGTTTTGCCAAATTGGTTGAACTCTAGGAACGACAGTTTTCCTAATCAGACTGACGTAGTTGGTCTTGGCTTTAGTTAAATACATCGGAGCAGATTCCTCTCCGTTATAATCTTTAATGACTAACCAATTACACAAACTTCAATTAGGTTATAATCCACATGCTGCTTAAGGCGACCTAACATTCTACCGGCATTAATATTACGTAATGCACACATTTGAGCAATTTCTTTAAAAGAGATCAGTTTACCCTGTTTCACAATATGTTTTATCCTGCTAATACCAAACGATTTAAGCAAGGTACTACCAAAAGTGACGTTGTCCTTGGTGACGCTAACATTATTCCACAAAGGCATTTCTCTTGTTTCTAAAACACTGGAATGTTTACAATCCATAATACCTCCTACTTTATCAAAGGCATTGATCACATCAATATAAAAAGACGTGGTTTTCAGAGTTTTTCTGATTGGCAAATATATACCATCCCAAGTGATCATAATAGTCAAAAAATATTTCCATTTTCCTTGAGATGAGGGTAGCGAGCTAGCCAGTTTAATTTGAGGCTCATTAATTTGCAGTTAATGTCAACAAGACCCATTCCACCCGAGTCTTTTGGACCAATGATGAGAAGAAATTCCAAATCATACCATTCATCTTTTTCACGGTTTCCTCAGGACAGGTTAACACACTGCCAAGGTAATTTATACACGGCCCAATCAAAATATTTACAATAACAGACTTGCCATGATAGGTGAGATTACGTTTAGACCATTTATCTAAAGTACTACGGATTTAGTTGTCATTTGGTACGACATCGTTCCCAAATATAATCCCAAGTATTTATCGCACCACTGGAAGTTACACGGTTTGTCGACTCTACCAGTCCACTCCAAGCCATATGCCTTTTGGACTGTCTACATTGAAATTTAACCCGCTTCCCTTACAATAGGTATTAAGTTATCAATAGTAACAAATTCCTTGTTGTCACCAACAAAGAAAGTGACGTCATCAGCGTGTTGAATTAATAATGCTACTTTCACCTCTAGCGTATAACAATTCCTTCACAATCAATCAGTTAGCCAAACCAAACTAACCTTTCCACAAATGGAGTAAAGAGGAGGGAGGATAGAGGACATCCTTGCCTATCCTCGAGAAACCTTAACCGGTGAACCAATAACAATAATGTTACAATTTTGTTTGCTGTACAATAATTTAAAATCAATTAAAAATTCGAAGAATTCCAATTTTAGTCATAACAGTGAACAAATATTTCCAGCTAATTCTGTCAAAAGCCTTCTCTTGATCTATACTTTATGAGGCAGCCTCTGAGTTATCTAATTCTACATAGTCAATAGTATCACCAGAACCATAAGATTATCATGGATATTTCTACCCTCAACAGGTTTGTTTTTCACTTACAAGAAGGGACATAGCCAGCTTCATCATATTAGTGATGATGACCTGGAAGATCTTATAAATCGACAGTGGCAGGCTGATAGGACGCAATTTTTTTTAATCAGTTTTTTCACTCTGTTTTTTATAAATAAGTCTAATTACGCAGAGTTCATTGATCTACCATAAATACCATTCTTGAAACAACAAATTATACTTTTAAGACATCAGAAGCGATTGTTTTCCAAAACGTCTGATAAAGACTATTTTTCTTTCTTTTGAAATGAACGCCAACTTGACTTCATCAGCCGTAATAGCTTGTCAATTACAACATGAATAATATCAGGAATTTGTTTTCTACTTATTTTTAGAGAATATCATTTTTAAATGATCATCAGATGTCTTTCCTCTTTATACAGGTCAAGTAAAAATCATTATGATCGATTAACACGCACGTCTAAAACATTACCAGACTCAAAAATAAAAAAAACAAAATAGTAGTCTGCTTTATTGCTTACTAGCTTTGCTTTGTGTATCCTGCTTTATCAGGATGAATAGTGCGCCAGACGTCGTCAAATCTTTCTTTCTTAATATGATTTTTTTAGAATAGTTTACTGCCCATCTTGATTTTTTACATTTATCATATTACAATTGAAATCTCCACCACAATCAGACATGTCATCAAAAAATAAGCCCTGTCGTACGAATTGTTTGGAATATTATCAATGCAGAGACCAGATTTTTCTGAAGTGAGAAATACCACCCCCCTTGATTGACGGTGCCATGACTAAAATGCATCTTCCTTGCCACTCTTTACTCCAAACGGATTCGTCCATTAACATTTATGGAGGCAATAGACAATATGAACACCAATGAATGATGTGTATACATTAATGTTCATCCTCCCATAATGAAGAAGGTAAGTTACTTTGGCTTTCCCTCTTCCTCTCCCTCTGATCAGTGTCATTGTTTTTGTTTGTGTTTGTAGTCGTTGTGGTTTGATTTTTTTCCCATGATGTTCGCTTTTCTTTCATTCGACGGACTCCTCTCCTCCTTGTAGAGGAAGTGATGATTCTCCCTAGATTCCCGGGTCTTTCACACTGTGATAATATGGATCAACGACGGTTGTTTGTTGCGTTCCCGTTTTCCGTGACTGTTCCTTTGATGTTCGCTTTTTCCTCTCCTCCTCCTCTCGTGTGAAGAGAGGAACTAAGATCTTCCGGGGTCTTCACCACTGTGATAATATGGATCAACGAGTCTTCATCCGTATGTTCCTGGTCGTCATCTCTCTGGGTGTCTCGTCAATTGGTTTTTCGGCTGCCAAGTTTTCCATCTCTGTTGGTGTTGACTCATCACGAGCTACTTTCGATGGCTGCCCTGTGATCGTAACTACCACAACAAACATCGGTTTCTTGCAGGACAGTCACGCGCCAGATGCCCTGTTTCTTCACAGATTTTGCATGTTTGTTTCAATGTTATCGCCGAAACCGTGATATTGACGTCGGATGTTGGCGACGGTTCCATACCAAAAACGCAGAAGGTGAAATTTCTGTCAATTTTCTATAATTTCGATGTAGATATGTCACATATCTCAATAAAAATTTATTTATTTATTTTATTTATTTATTTATTTATTTATTTATTTATTTATTTATTTATTTATTTATTATTTTATTTATATTTTTTTATTTTTTTTATTATTTTTTATTTTTATTTATTTATTTATTTATTTATTTATTTATTTATTTATTTATTTATTTATTTATTTATTTATTTATTTATCTATTTATGTTATTTTATTTTGATTTTAAAATCTTTATACAGGATACAAAAATCGGCACAACGGCTGTATTACATTATGGTACTGTGTCTTAAAAAGGGAGAAAAAAGGAAAAACATTACTTAAAGGAACTTTACAGAACTGGTAATTAAAATTTTCTTTAAGATCACAGATTTACATAAAACTTGCACGGTGTAGGCTAATGATGATGATAGTAGAAAACATCCCCAGAAATATTTATGTCTGAAATGCCATATTTGATGAGAAATAAATAAAACTAATTTCCGATTGGAGTTTATCGCTCATGAGCGTTTTATTCATGCAAATGTGTAATCGTTTTTTTCACTATTTTCTCGTGACCCAGATGGCCGACCGATCTCAAACTTCTACAGGTTTGTCAGTTTATGTATATGGTGGATTACATAAAGTGCTTAACTGTTTTGTTAGCAAAAACCAATTTTGTAATGTTCCTTTAAGAAAATACTTACAGTCAGAGTAAAAAGATCAAACAATTAAAATAAGAAGAACAACGAGAGGATTTTAAAAAAAAGAAAAAAATTGATTTGTTTATACATATTTTTAAAACCACCTAGACGATGCATTTTGGGCCTTAATATGTAACTTGTTCCATATAGCAGCACAAGAATGATTAAAAGATTGCTTAAAACATTCCATGCTAGGCTTAGGTAGAACAACATTAAGAGAATCAGCATTTCTAGTATTGAACCCATTCCTATCAAAGTACTTCTCAATAATATTACAAAGTCTGTCTGGGGCTAAACCATTAACACATTTGTACGTTGACGGCTCAAACGGCTAGCGACTCAATTATTAACGCCACACGATGTGACAAACAAATGGCAGTTTGGGAATTCCATGGGACGAAGTCGATTAAGATCCAGTGAAATCCAATAGAACCTTGATGCACAAATCAATAATTTACCTCTATGATCAGTTCATATTCTTTACAAAGCTGAAGGATTTAAATCAATACGCTGAATTCGGTTGCTGAACATGATCTTTTATTCATAACGAAACAAATATCTGTTTTCCTGTTTCTCTCTTTCTCTTAGAAAAAGTGGCTATCGCGCAGGTGCAGTCACCCTAATTATCTTGAATATGAATAAAGTAAACTGGGCGAACATCACACTTTTGCGCAAACTCAGCGGGCAAAGAGTCGACCAGTATTTGTTAACACCACGTGAACATATGAAAATGACGTCATCGTAAGTGATGTAACACTGCAAATCAAAACTGTGTTTCTAATAAGAATTCAGCTGACAACATTTTATGTTGTGTTATAATTTCAGACGTTAAGAGTTAGGGTAAATCAATATTATAATTTTGCTTTGGGTCCCCCCTATTTTTTATTTTATTTTATTTTATTTTTTTGAGGGGAGGGGGGCGGGAGCTTAAATAGGTTTATATCCAGATTGAACCTATGTGACGGCACGACGTGATTTACAATCCTGTTCTTTGTTTTTAAAGGCATCGTACACGTTTGGTAATTGTCAAAGACCAGTGTTCTCATTTGGTGTGTCCCAACATATGCATAAAATAACAAGCCTGTGACAATTTGGGCTCAATTGGTCATCGAAGTTGCAAGAAAATGATGAAAGAAAAAACACCCTTGTTGTACAAATTTGCGTGCTTTCAGATAGGAATAAAAACTTCTTGCAAGAAGTTGTTATTATTTTAGTGAGAAATTACCTCTTTCTCAAAAACTACGTTACATCAGAGGGAGTCGTTTCTCGCAATGTTTTATACTATCAACAGCTCTCTGTTGCTCGTTACCAAGTCAGTTTTTATGCTAATATATATTTTGAGTAATTACCAAACGTGTACGATGTCTTTAACCATTCAATGGTTATTTTTTATTTGTGTTTTGTTCACAGACAAGTCAACCTGAATGGTCGTCCTCTTCAGCTTGTCAATGATACGACTCTGCCTCAACTTAAACCTTTGAAGATCGGACGAGAGGATCCAATCCTTATCCCTCCGTTGTCCTATGGATTTTACATCATCAAAGTAAAAACTAAAGCATGTAGGACTCTTTATAAATAGGCATGCAAATTGGAACCACATCGCCACCCCCTCCCCCCTCATTCAAAGACGAGAGCGTGCACAGTGAATCATGAATTTTGTCAAATCATCAACTAAGACTCATATAAGATTCCACATATTTTCAATGTTTGTTATTGTTCACTCAAACTTCCCTATCCATTCGGCATAATACTTGACCAATGATAACGAGCACTGTCGTGTTCTTGGTTTTTGTACGGTTTCTAACAACAGAGGGTTTTTGACAGAGCGGTTCTTGTGTTGTAACAGTTACTCTGAATGATTGATAGAATGAAATTTGCTGTCTGTCGGTACGTATGGCACA
The DNA here is from genome assembly GCA_021014325.1 of Plazaster borealis. Classification (NCBI taxonomy): domain Eukaryota; kingdom Metazoa; phylum Echinodermata; class Asteroidea; order Forcipulatida; family Labidiasteridae; genus Plazaster; species Plazaster borealis. Next base: position 6,300,872 of record CM037463.1, on the reverse strand, counting down.
TTCTTACAACACCCCGACTTACATACATACACATCTCCATCAAACCCATCCGCGCAGCGCAGTAAATAGTTCCTATAAGAACTAATCTTCGTACTTAATCAGTACCCCGTTCAACTGTACAAAGTAAATGTCAATTCCAATCCTGCTTAGTGTAATACACCACAGTAAATCTATTCATGTCCAAAAGTCAAAGTATGCCTATCCTTTGGTAAGATTGTATGCAAGTTTGTTGTCTGCTTTTATTTCGATATGTCCAAATCAAGATCTGGTCTAATAAAATTGATGGGAAATATTTCTCAGTAAGTGGCTATAGCGCAGGAAAAAAGAAAAGATGAAGACAAAAACGCAGGATTATAATCACAATTTAGATTAGGTAAGAATAAAATCAACCCAGATTAAGAGCATATAACTATATCATGAATGCCTTTGATAAGTGTGATGGCAATTCGTGTTGATATAAATCTCTTTGTAAATACATTAATGATACAATGTCAAAAAGCAAAACAGACACAATTTATTGGTGGTACTGAAATTTCAATAAGTGGTGTCAAATTTAATCTGTAAATGAGTAATTTTAAATTAGGTGTCAAATAAAGTGAATAACATGTACATCCATACTTATAATGTAATACGAAGTGTACAGGAGATTATTATACAAATAATGAATGTTTATGAGTGCAATGGTGCGAATATTTTCATGAGTTGAAAGATGGAATGTTCTTTTCAACGAGGCGGAGCCGAGTTGAATGGAACATTCCATATTTCAACGAATGAAAATATTCGCACTATTGCACGAATTAAAAACATTCATTATTTGTTTTATATAACATCCAAGTAGATCTTTGTCATTTTGATTAGAGGATACAACTTTCGAAACAAACAAAGACATTATTAGACCCGTTTCTTTTGGTTTGGCATGTTTGGATTCAACAGTGACTATGTGCGTTCCGTACTGCTATTTTGAGACACGCGGGCGCCGTAATGTAGTATGTGCCTTGCAGTAACTGTACTGCTGCATCATTAAAGACACGCGCACGCAATGATGTGGTACGCAGCGTGCAATAGAACAAATCGGATGGAACGAAAAATGCACGGTAGCGTGCAATGGTACGTTTATTTGCTATCACGTGACGGACAGTCCTCCAAGCAAATTAATGGCAAGGATACTGCTTGGGTGTTATATAATACATAATACCAAACTAAATACCAAAGCACGAATGTCACTGTGTCAACATTACTTCGATCACGCTGTCGGTCTAAAGGGGAACGTCCAATTTAATGTTGTCATTTTATTTGATGTGGAAGTTTTTTCGCTCGAAGACTTTCAACGAAAGGGTGAATTTCAAGCAAAACCAAGCGGCAGCGAATCAAATAGATGGGGCAGTGTCTCAATGTGTTTGATAAGTTTCAAAACAAACATTAACATACATATTAATTTTTTCCTTTTCTTGAAAAAAAAAATGATTTGCGTTGACGTTTACCGTGCTGCCATTATCTTTGATAATTTTCCTGTAAACTCTATCCAAGATAAATTTTAAATCCATACAACAAGAGGTCAGGCCATTTTATCCTTCAAGCCTCGGTTTCAGTACAGTAAATTACCGGAAGGATGGTCAAAATGGCTTCTGCCTATTGAATGGTTTAATCTTCAAGGACACTTTAAAAAGTACTCTATTGATGAACACATTTAAACTAACTCTTGGAATAAAATACATGCAAAGCAATGATGAGTAAAATTACCATTTTTTTCAAAGGCATGATACATAATATTGGTTTATGGAGACGAATTATTCTTGACAATCCTCTGGTTAAAAAAATAAAAAAATGATAGAGATAACAGCGAGTAACGATTAGATTATCGCAGATATTGTTTAACGCGTTTGCCGATTTGCACACTTATTTTGATCTTTCAACTTGAAATAAAGACTGAGGTTTGGGGGCTCTTGGCAGTGTTTTGGACGGAAGAATAATTTGTACTAGTATCAAACTTACAAAATGTCAGCTATTTAGAGAAAGAGAGAAAAGAGAATGACATCATTAAGCCCCCATTACTGCAACCATGTATCATACCTTTGAACAGGTGCAAAAAATGAATAAATATATTGTGTATCAAAACAGTATAATCGTAACTAACGCTTTAGGTTCTATAGTATCGTTTGATTATATAAATATATAAAAAGAAAATCACCACTCTGTATTGCAGGCTTCAAACCAGTTCCCTCTGACCTGGTCTTCATAACTGTACCTTGCCCCCGAGTGCATGATTTGAATGGAACGCCCAGCGGACGAAGAGTATCTTAGGCCTTTTCGAAACCATAGTTTGGACTTGGACTTCGTTAGGGTTAGGCTCGGCGCGACTGTTTGAAGCCCCGTGCCGAAAGCACACACTTTTCAAAATAACTAACGGAGCCTCACCCGGAGCCCTAGCCAAAGCCGTATTTTTGAAAAGGGCCAAGGAGGTGTGCTACTTCAGCTTGTTAACATGTCTAAATTCAAACAAACAAAAATGCAAATTTGTTTGACCAGTCGTTTTGAGGGCAGTTTTTCCTACAACACACTGGACCGGAATAACAATTGTTGCAGTATAATTAACATTATATAATAATATGGCGCCCTGAACTATAGTATATCTGTGTCCACTGAGCACAATCACCTCAACTTCTTAGGAGTATGCAGCACCGGTAACCACACTGGAGCACAATAAAAATTGCAATAACCTTCTTTGTATCAACCTCAAAAAGTGCCCAATTACTCCAAACCCATTATCTAATGCCCCAATCTTAAGCTGCACTTTAAAAACTTCAAGGTCAGAATTGACTCAGAATCTGGGTCCCCGTGGGAACTAACCCACTTTTGGGTCCAGTATGAACCAGAATCTGTGTCAAACTGACCCAAAACTGAGTCAAACTGAAGCAGAATCCGAGTCAAAATCCAAAGGTTTCACCAGTTTTCGAGTCAGTCTGACCCAGGAATGAGTCAGTCTGACCCAGGAATGGGTCAGTCTGACCCAGGAATGGGTCAGGCCCCCTGGGACCCTGAACCCGGGTCAATTCTGACCCCGGGAGTTTGTAGTGTGTGCTGCCCTCGGCTAGGCCATTTATATCTATATAAGAGGAAGTTCGCCCGCAGTGTCATAGATTAACGGTGTGTAAGCCTACTCCGTTGGGAACAGTCAAATGTAGCACGTAAAGTCTAAAACAATAAGGATACCACTTGACTGAAAACTAATTATACAAGTAACACTAATAGTTGTGTTCTGTAAATTAAGGAAGTCATGGGTTCTACATTTAAGTTAGTCAATGAGTATACAATGTTAATAGTACAAATTACAAATTTGATAAGATTCTATAAACACAGGCTTAATTCTGCTGTTAAAATGTTTGATACAAATTAAGTACAAAATAAGTGAATATATATTAACTCATGGTATAGCTTCACGACAAAAGCCTATTTCTTAGTACTACGTGTATGGGCCAAGACAATTCCATTGTTTATTTCTGACGAAAACGGAATTGTAGACACAAAAGAGAACTGTTTCTAAAAACACTCAAGACATCATAAAGTGCAAAATATGTTTATCTCTAGTATATCAGTGTGTCAGTCACTTCACAATTATATTTATAGAAACAAATTACCACTTTAATTACTCATTGACGATCCAATTAATGATTGTTTATTTTATAAATGAAGAATCACAAACGAGTACCTAGTGTATAGTGGTTTAATAAAATATGTCAAAACAACTTACAATTAAATCATCATTTAATAGCAAGTAAAACAACAATTTCATTTTAAATCTTTAAAATGCCATGTACATAGATACAATATTGTCACATTTCTTAATTATCATCATCATTGTCATCATCATTCAGACATCATTTTGATTTATATCACCAAGCAAGACACAGAGACGAAACGAAGAGCCTATACTTAGATATCAAAATTGCTTTTACCGACATTCTACTCGAGTTAATCGGTTTATAATAACGGAACAGCTGTAAATATTTCAAAGAACATCACGTCGTAAAAACAAAGCAAGGCAAAGCTGAAAAACTGGGCGCCGATTGACCAGATAGTTGTTTTTGTCTTTCTTTGATTAATAACGTGAAGCACAAACAGATCTCAGTTAATATACTACGGTAAAAAACAGAATAATGCACAGCGAAACACTCAGGGACGTTTCGAGACATTTTCATTTTGGGAAAATGGGGGCAAAGACATTATTTAATTTGCTATTTAATGCATCGAGCCATTCATTTGTGCATTTTTAAATCTTATTTGGAGTGGGGTGTGGGGAAGAGGGGCGAAGTGTTCTGGGCGGGGGGCCCCAGCCCCCATCTCCCCTCTGCTTACGCCACTGGAAACACTTTTTAATTGCCAAGCTTCTTTTTGTGTTAAATAAAATTGTACATATTCAAACACTTGGAGTGAAACGTCACGTTAGGCCCTATGATTTTCATGAATAAGGTTCGAGTTCCGTCCACAGCTTTTGAGTAGTAGAACGTGAGAGTTTTGCTAACCCTCAGTATGAACAATAGCAGATGAAAACGCCAACATTGTGGTGCATTCTTCGTCTTAATATAACACAAATGCAAGTTTTAGGTAAAGATATGGTGACGGATGAACAATTAGGGTTAGTACCTATTGGTATGATTCAGCTGATTGGTTTACAGTGAATACACGTCATTGCATATCTCAGCCAATCAAGGCCCTCGAAAATATTTTTAAATTTTTAAGATTAAGCAACACCAGCTGCCGTTTCGTTGACAGGCCGAAATGAACCTACCCGTGTCAATCCATAGTCCCAATGTACCAAATATGGTAATCAAATTGTGGTCTCCTCTGGGTTAACTCTTGCTAGAATGTTACACATAGAAAAGGTTACAGTAAACACATTTTTCACTCAATCAATATCTAATTACTTCAGTTAGAATCTATGACCTAAACATACTCAGGTAATATTGAAACAAACTGTGGCAACATGTCACCGTATGTAACTATTTTCACACAATTCGCTGCTTCACGAACCAATGACGTCTTGAAAGTCAAACCAAGGGGTTTCCTCAAGGAAAACAAGATGTTGATCCATCAGTTCCTTATACAAACTAAGTAGATGGCGGATGTAAAAGAAGAACTAGTTAGTCTGTGGTTCTTTTTCAGGATCAAACATCCACAAAGCTCTCGATGAAGTCCAAGAACTTGGAAAGCCTTGTATAAATGACAACCTGCCTGGGTGCAGAGCAGCTAGGCACTCCACCACGGCTCACCAACCCTACCTGGTACCATCTACCCTCGTGGGAGCTATACAAAGGACCACCACTGTCACCCTAAGAAGAAAAAGTAAATAATTAGTTTCTCAAATGGGCTGTTTGCACTGGAACATGAAGTTGGTAAAGGCAAGTTTTTCCCAATCAATAATTTCTCTATGGGTATTTGTTCATATATAAAGACTACTCACCTTACAAGAGTTCTGCTCTCCATATTTGTTCATGCAGCAAATGACCTTGTCATCGACGTACGTGTGATCGTCAAAGCGCTTGCAATTTTCCGTGTCGACGATAGTAGCCCGAGCAGTTTGTAGAAGCGAAGGTGTACCGCCTATATAACACAAATTCGCATAATTATTTATAACTTAATATAATAAAATTACTTGAATGAAAATGTTGCAATATGGAGATAAATGTTAAGTTGAATTGAATTGAATATATACTTCTACGTCTTTTCAAACGGTATGGCAAGTATTTCAGTATTTACTGTGTTTAAAATAACCATACAATGTAAAGAGCCATCGTGGTACCTTCAGTGTTTTAAGGGAATTTACAATTACAACTTGTGCACTGAGCTCGGTGGACTTTTAGTGAAACAAAATCAGAGATTCCACGGGTCACAATCTGAATTAGTAAATCAACGTGACTCTTTCTTACTGAATGGAATGGTTCCTCCCCAGCCCGACATGGTAGCGGACGAACCCGTCTCGGTCAGGAGCGAGTCGTTCCTCGGTGGCAGACACACGGGGCGGACACGGTCGGTTATAGAGACTGGTACCTCAAGTTCCAACAGGGCTATATCATTCAGATTATAGTTTGAATATGTTGGGAATTCAATAGCTCTCTTGACATGTCGGACTTGCACAAACCCATGATCTGCTGTCAGATTTGTGGTGCCAAGTAACACCTTGGGTTGAGTAAACCCCTTTCTGTAGAAATAAAGTTATGTTTTGTTAATCCTTTCTCCTGATGGAAAGGTAAAATAAACAAGATTGATAGTCGTCGAAAAATTTAAATGATAACTTTCAATCTGGATTATCACTGATCATATAGTTTACCGGTTGCAATCTTACAGAGAATTGTTAAGTCTAAAATACTGCAAAAATCTACAAAATAGCATTGAAGACCTCAACATCAATGTTGCTTATTTCGATGCAGCAATCGATTTAAGCAAATTATCAACGTGTCAAGAGAACGTGAATTAGGAAATGTTTTTATAGGTTGCGGTTGCATGAGGTGTTTAGTGAAATGCAGTAGATGAAAATGTACACTGAGGAACGAGAGAAAACACCCCAAACAAAGAAGAAGAAACAACACCAGCGACAGTGGCATTGTCAGCGGCCGCGGCAGCGACAGCGACAACGACAACGACAACGACAACGACAGCGACAACATCAACTTCAACAACATCAACAGCAGCAGCAGCAGCAACAAAAACAATAATCAAGTCTGAATGAGCCGATGCACACCAGTGTACAGGATACTTACACACAATGTCCAGCTGTGATTACCCAATTATTTGCGATAAGGGCGCCACCACAGTAATGATCAGTTGGATCGCCTAATGGATGGCTGATAGACACCACCCAGGGGACCTCGCCGGGGAGGGCGTTCCGTCCGTTCACGACCCTCGGCATATGTCCCTGCTTCCCACACTCTTCAAGTAAAATAGAGGGGAGAGAGCGAGATAAAGGAATATAGAGAGATTGGGAACGGGCGGAACTAATAAAAGTATGGAATGCTGTGTCATGACTTGACAACATTGTACAAAACAATTTTAGCTATGAAATTCGCACAATATGCGATATGTTGACAGTCAGCTGTATTACATTCAAACATAAAGACGTCTAATATCAATAAGAAAGTCATAATTTGGCTTTGCACACACTCAATACGAACCTGCTTCATTGCACGTTAAGTGGATAGCCTTTCCAGAGGGGCAACTTTCGCTGTGGAGAAAAAGAACCGCAAACGATGACAAAGAGTAATTAACAAATTGAACAATTGGAATTGCTAAAAATATTTCAAACAATATTTACAACATACTTTGTAATTTTTTTATTCATTTTAACACACTTAAAACTAAAAGTTATTGTTTCTGTAAACAAGATAATTAACAACTAAACATGAGGCGACCTGCTTGCCACCTCCCGCCCTCTTTAACAAATCTTCTGGACCCACCCATGACAATAAACAAAGCTGAATAGGGCACCTGCACAATAAGATAATTTCACAATCTCACATTGGTAACTTTTTAATGCAATAATGTCAAATTCATTATCATACTTTTCAACACAAATCTATGCTGGTGTTAATGAGTATTATGCAAAGTTAACTATTAAACATTGAATACAATCATTAAAAAGATCCCTTAATTTTATATTTTTAAGGCCTATTACCTTTCTTTGGATAATGTTATTATTAAGGGGAAACAAATTGTTACATAGTGAGAACAAACAGTGAAATAACTCTTCAAAACTAAACAAAAAGAGAAATTCGGCTGCACTTTTGGTATAACAGTAACATAATACAGCTGTAGTGCAGTTCATTGGGCAACACATAGTATTTTTTGGTCAATTAAATTCAATTCAATCCGACATTTATTTCCATATTGATTTAGAATTTTGTTGTTTAATCAAAGACAACCAAGAACTGATTGGCAAAAAAAACCAATCAAACACCCCCACAAACAAACAAAAAAATAAAATAATGAAATGGATTAGGAGCAAACCAATATTTCTTGTTGTCATGGTGATCTTACCTGTGTGTAACAACCTCGTACAGATGGGGCCTTGGTCCTGAACTAAGCAATGCTTGTAATTGCTTTTCCGGCAGAATGTAATATCCGCTTGTAATTGGTCTAAGGTTTCTGACGTCCACAAAGATTGATTCATTCATAAACCTGGAAGACAGCAATATAAATGACGTCGATTCTTCCAGGGTGTTTTTAAAATTCTCCCAAACCACAATTAGACAGAAATCAAATCTACACATAGGCCCTATTATCTGTTTAATGTACTTTATTTAAGAAATCAAACAATGTAAGACGCCACCATACCCAAAGCCGTACTCGTTACAGATGACGTCACCCAACGATTCACTCCAAGTAGTGTCATCGTAACAAAGGTATCTTTCGTCTCCTTCAATTGTAACCTTAATGTGTCCGGTTCCAGCCCTTTTAGTGGAATGGCTTCCGTCTGTCTCCAATTGCACTGAATTTAAGGATATGCCAGTTTGGATTTGATTAGCTTTACATTTAAAATACTTATCGTTCCATTTTCAAATGTTTATTTGCCATTATTTAAATGAGGAAGCGTTCTCTCGGTCTCAGAAGGGACTCCCACGTTGGTGCACGATGGCTGCGAAACCCTCCAAGCAGCCACGGGAATTGTTTTTACTTATTTATTTATTTATTTATTCCTTATCTTTTATCAGGGTAACCCGTTCACAAACAATGTGGTCTCCCACGGGGCCCTGAGTATACAAATTTTTAAAAATATTAATACAAACAACTTGCTGGATCCCTCGAGAGCGCACGAGAGGCACGGGTAAATAACTGTGTTTGGGGGCACAATTTTTGTTCAAATGGTCTGAACAGATGAATAGATGTTCCCTGGACCCACAAACTAAATATTGAAGCATTCTTGAAATTTACACATTGGTTCACCACTAATTTTCGAAAAATAGTACATTTCGAAAGGATTAAGTTTTTGTGCACACAATAGGATTTTTGTGTGCACGTTATAATTGTACCCAGCTTTCCCACACTAATTGTCAACCTCTGATTTCACTCACCCAGAAATCACTACAGTATACGAACGAGAGGTGTTTAAAGGTAGTTTTAAAAGAATCAGCGGAATTGATCCACACATTTTGTGGTTATTAAAAAAAGGATGAAGCTGGTCCTCCCGCCTGCTCCCCGTGGCTGCTCGGAGGGTTTTAAGACAACGCACAGAAGTGTGACAGATGTCTATATCTAAAAACTACCGGGTCAGAATTGACCCGGATTCTGGGTCCCAGAGGGCCTGACCCAGTTCTGGATCAGGCTGATTTGGGAAGTGGTTACAAAATGGCATTTTAACTCAGATTCTTCGTCAGTTTGACTCATTTCTGGGTATTTTGACACAGACTCCGGGTCATACTGACCAAGAAATTGATCAGGCCCCACGGGACCTGGATTCGGGTCAAATCTGACCGTAACATTTTTAGAGTTTACTGCAACCGCTTCTGAAATACGATAGGCAAGCTCCATTGTTGTATACCTTATATCAAGGTGAAGCTATCTTGTATATATTTTTTTCACATTAACCGTTTTTCCTCAATTAATTATTTTACAAATGAGGAAAATGGCATGGTCATTTTACGTTGATAAAAGAGCACATTAACAACCAACTTAAAGTAAACATAGCAACCACACGGCCGATACTCACAGCACTCTTGTTCATCTCTACCGGAATCACAGTCATCTTCAAAGTTGCACCACTTTGCAGACGTGATGCAGTCGTCGTATTTAGATAGACACCGTTTCTCCCCCTCTTTACAAACTTGACCAAAAAACAGAAGGGTTTAATTTTAATTATCATTCTTACACAAAGTTTTAATTGCACCGATTGAACTGGGCTTGAGGCAGCCCACATAATATTGGTGGAAATTGAACGGTTGTACTTGGTGTGCTTTTCCGAAAAGAAATCGCCACACCGAATCGAATAAATTACCTTAACGAGCTTTAAACTTATTTGTGATTCACAATAAAAAGATCAATTTAGAATGTGTCCTAGCGAGGTCATTAATATCAAAATAATTCAGTCAGTATGGGGAAAGTTTATTTTCCTTAAAATTGAGTTTGTGTTTTAAACACAAAAACGGCCGTTTGATTTACCAATTTCGAGTCTACTTGGGAAATGAGGGTTATTTTTATAGGAAGGAGCCAACGGGGAATGTAGTTGCCAACGATAAATAATATTATGCGGAGCTAGTAAAATGGATATCCGGCACTAAATTGTCGAGTGCATTGTGATACGTTGACTGTCCGTCTTTGAAGTGACCTCTCTGGGGCCAGCTCTTGGTGGCGCACTGTATTTTGAATAACCTAGTTTTTTTTTCCAAACCCCAGCTTAGGCTCAATCTCCGGCTCCGGGCTTCGTGAAAAATACAAACTGCTCCAAAATTTATGACGAAGCCCAAACCAGAGCCGGAGCCCAAGCCTAGGTTTGGAAAAAGGCCATGGATTAGGCTCCATAAGGAGTTATGTGCGACCATCTCGTTATTTGGTTTGAATACTCAAGCCATAAGGAGCTGTGTGCGACTATCTCGCTATTTGGTTTGAATACTCAAGCCACAATGCTGTCATTGGTTTGGTGCATTACTGATGATCAATGAACCGGAAAGGGACAAAATACAACACAACATTGTTAACGACAACACGCAAGTTTGGATCAAGGTAATAATGGTTTCCAAAAAAAAGCTATGGTAGTACGAAGGTGGTTCACGTTTCCTCATCTATTCTTATGAGCCACACTCCGGTTATATCAAATTCATCGCCCTTTATGTTATGATTAAAACTTACCGGTCTCCATTGCTGTGAACAACAACTCGAACTTCAAAAAGGTTAACTCGGTGACGAAGGTTACGTACATAGTGTTTCCCTCTGACACGATACCTCTGGACCTTGGTAAACTTCGAATCTCTAATTTTCTTGATGTGTCTTTCGGGTCGTGCCCGCTACCGACCGTAAATTCACCACAGCAAGAAATAGACTGTATCTGCGTGACGATGATCTGAGTGTTTGGAGGGCCGGTTATCAGCCATGTACATGTGGATTGAAGACCAAACATCGTTGGGTAGGATAACGTGTAATTCATAGTCTCTGAAGTGATATTGATGTAGCGTTCTCCGCAAGCTGCAATCACAAAGTAAGCAAAGAGAGAGGGAAAAACAAACCGAATAAACAGAAAGAAACATTGAAATGTTGATCCAAGAAATAAATCTTTATCAAATGTATCATGAAACATTAATTTTTGGGAGAGTAGATTTTGTCGATATCACTTTATATATTTCATCTAAAACACACCAGTCAATCAAATTAGGTGTTCATGTTTTCGAGCAAAATAGTGAATAAAAGAGTGTATTATGATATCTGTCTGGAAATACCGTTGTCTGTTTGTTTGTTTGTTCGTTTGTTTGTTTTTTTTAAAATTAAATTCGGCAAATCAAAACCACCTAACACTTAACACTCCCCCAAATCCCACAAACTCTGATCTTATTTGTCAAGGCTGGTATCAGATTTAAAGTAAGCTTTGAGACTAACACAATGTTCATTTGTTTTACATCATCAGTCTTGCATCACACCGTAATAATTGTTTTTAGCATGTTGATAGTCCCCGTCCCCTAAGAACTGTTACACAATAAAAATCATAAACATCACAGATCAACAAACAAAACACAATATAGGTGAAAGGAACACCCACAATTAAAGCAAAGCCTCTGTATAAAATTAGCGTTTACAACACCATGTTCACATAAATTTGTTTAGCTGGAAAATACTTTCAATGGATCAACAAAAAAAAAACAAAAAAAAAAAAATGCTGGAAGTTTAATTTGATTTCGTATGATTCTATTTGGGAATTAATTATATTATTATTTTCCAATGATTACCAGGTGACAATGCAATCCAAACAACTACTCACAACCGTACCTACCTCGACCCTGTGGTTTAAGCCCTCCATCACAGTCGGCCTCGTCCTCATTATCCGGGCAATTCTGAACGCCATCACATATTCCACCTCTCGGTACACACACCTTTCCTGACCCGCACGTCAACGAGTCTATTAAACACTCAAAGACTACGTCCTCTGTGAAAACAAAACGTGTTGAGAGCAACCCACTAATTGGATGCAAGAGTTCTTGAAAGGAAAGCAGTTTTGTTAATGTTGTTTGGTCTTTACGTGAAGCATTTTTAAGAAGTTACCAAAGCAAAACAATATATTAAAATAATTAAAACATAATAAATATCAAGTCTTAAAACAACTTGAAACGGTACTATGAAGGAAACGGTATATAACAAATAATATTAATCAATTCTTTAAACTTCTGAGCGGGCTGTATGAGCTGACGATATCCTGCCGCCTAGATTATACATCTCCGTCCGTTCCTAAAGTCAATACGGTACGCACAGGCCCGCGAGTAGCAACGAACGTACGGTGGCTCATATTCGCCAATTCCAAGAGATCTGTGTTTTTACGGCGTTTTATCGCCGTAGTATTTCTATATATGGCCGTACTAATACGCTATTCGCTGTACTGTTAACTTAATTGCCTTACGCAATAGTACGGCGATACAACGCAATTAAATACGGCGATATAACGTAAAATAAAACAAATACGGTCATGTACGCAATAGTACGGCGGTATATTGCAATATTACGACAATATAACGTCGTAAAACATGAGTTCTCTTGGAATTGGCGAAAATTATATGCCGTGGAGGAAGAGGAAGGGATTGAAATGAGGGTCTGATTTTCTATACTTACCGCAGTCTTTCTCATCGCTTCTATCTGAGCAGTCGTAGTAACCGTCGCATATGCCATCTCCCGAGACACATTCCAAGTCATCACACTCATGGAAGTTACCCGGGCAAGCTATTTAAGAGAGCAGACAGGTTACAATAAGAATCCTCGGAAAATGCTTTCAGAATTATCAAAGGCCTGGGTACGTTCACACGGTCCCTGGATGCATTACAAGCACTTAAGTCCACCCAAAATTTAAATGAGTTATTATGGCAATCCCAAGACTTATTTTTATTTTTTTATTATTTTTTTTATTACACTTCTTCACTCGCACATATTACACAGATAAAAATTACAGGGAATAAATAGAACATATATATATATATTTTAAATGTATTAAAAACAATAACAGACAGTAAATAAAGAATGTAAACAAAACAAAAAAAGTCGCCAGTGAGTGGCAAGATGGAACAGGTGACCTGGGGTCGATTTCACAAAAAGTCTTCCTAACTTAGGACTAGTCCTAGGCAATGCTAAGGGATAGGACTAGTCTTAAGTTAAGACCAGTTACTGGTCCTAACTTCAGATAAGACTAGTCTTATCTCTTTGTGAAATCGGCCCAGCATCTCTACAGAGCCATCCTACCAAAGTTAAAGGGGGAAAGGGTTGGGGGAAGGGGGAAGGGGAAAGAGGGAGGGAGGAAAAAAACCTCAGTACCGGCAGCTAGCACAACGGCAGTTAGAAACCCAAGAGCAGACGTTGTCAGATTGGAAAGTGGAAAACTTGTTATTATTATTTATATTTTTTTCAATTCAATCAATCCCATAAATCGCATTTATCTACAACGGTCCTTAGAACTAAAGAGAGTGATTCTATGTAGCGGGTTTATCGAGAGGAAAAGATCGCCTGGCTCGTCAATAATTAAAGGGATGCAACATCAATGTTTTTGGATGAACAAATTAATTCCCCACCCTCAATAAACACCATATCACACAAACCCGTGAGAATTTCATTAAATTTGGCAGTCACATTTTGAGTAAAGTCACTTTACATACAAATTATTAAGTACATCCTTGTGATTTTCATTGCCTTTCAGACATGCAGTAACTTTATAATCAGTGAAGTTTCAAACTAAAAATTATTATTAGGCCCTATTATTGTTTGTTGTTTACAACCAATTCTTTTCTTTGTCTTTAGGGGTATGGTATTTTTAAAATAATAATTATTACAATTCTTTAGCAATAACAATTGTTTGCATACCAACCCACAGGTACGGGCCCTAATAACCAGAGGGTGTAAAAAAATATAAAAATACGCTTACGTGGACAGTCCTTTTCGTCACTCCCGTCACTGCAATCTTCAGTTTTATCACAAAACAGCCAGAAAGGAAGACACGTTCCATCGTCACAAGGGCTTTTCCAATTGCTGCATGCTTCAGGAAAATAAAGTTCAACGAATCAATTAACAAATATCCGTAAAGAGGTGCTCCAAGGTCAAAGTCAGTTTTGTGATGCACTATTTTTTCCAGTATATGGAGTCCTTACTAAAATGGGGGGGGGGGGGGTACAAGTCTCTGCCCCTACGTTAAAATGGTGTAAAATGCTATTGTGTTTGATACACTTGAAGAGAAAGTGTTGTCAATAACACAAACATATTATTTCAGTTCGTTCCTGAATTTTGATGAAAGTTCAATCAAAACGGCTTGGAGTTCGACCTTTCATTTTTAACTGGCGCAGATATTCTATTCTTTCCTCTGCTGCAGACAGGAAAGAATGCAAGCTTGATTTTAAAGTCGGTTTTCCATTTAACTTTGTTTACTCTGCATCCCCTTCTATTTTCTTGTGGGTTGTTTTGGCTATTAGTTGTTGTAACAGGAAAACACATTTGTCAGACTGGTAAATGTACGGTTTTACTTTGAAATGTGCTAATTTTCGAAACTTACTGCAGTTAACTTCGTCACTTCCGTCTACACAGTCGTTCATACCATCGCATCGATAATTCAGAGGAATGCAACGTTCACCGCAATCAAACTGCCGACCTTCCACGCAAGCTTAATCAGAACGAAAACAAAATATACGCCTTTCAAGATTGGTCTCACAAAACATAAATTCGAACAAAATACGGACAACTTGATGATGTTGACAAATTCAGATAATGGTTTAGTAGAGTGACGTAGTTGGTTGTACTTACTACAATTTTGAAGTTCATCGGAGTTGTCGCCACAATCGTTATAGCTGTCACATAACATCGCGTCGTTCAAGAAAACACTCCCTTCGTCACACTCAAAAGCTGTTGGTTTTCGAAAAGAAACATTTGTTACATTTGTTCACAATAAACGTTACGGCTTAGTATACTGATTGTGATTTAGGTTAGCCTATTGCCTTAAGTTCCTTTACAAGCCTTGGGGCTGTGTACAGTTGCTCGGGGTAATTTACGAAAAAAATTATGCTGGGGGGGGGGGCATTGAATCTCCTAGTTAGAGAGCGAGCCAATTCTGGAGAAACTCTCAAAACAAAATGAAGCATAATTTTGAGAATGTTTAGACACCATGTGAAATATCATCTGCCCCAATGCTAAAGTGCCCACAATCATAAAAGACGAAAGAAAAGACGAATAATATATCAAATAGGCACGAGACAGATTAGTGGCGAACATAACATGTACGGTATCGACTACCGACCAGGAAGAAGACAATTGGATACAGGCGAAAGGAAAAAGGAAAGAGTCGTCCTACTGACTGCAGTTTTCTTCATCGTCGTTGCAATCGTCCCACTCGTCGCATATGCTGGTTCGGTGAATGCAAGAACCATCTCCGCACTTCACCATGTCGTAGTATGGACACACTATATAGAACAAAGAAGATAAATGCAAGACACTGGTGTTCGTTAAAATTAATGAGAAAATGCTGTATACACTTTTTCTACAAACAAAAAACCCAATCATAATTCGTGCCTTTGGAAAATTGTACATAATAATGATGTTGAACTTAAGGCGGAAGAAGATTTGCCTTAAGTTATCTTGCACTATTCTTATTATTTATTTGTTATTCCCCCTTTTTTGAGGGAGGGGGGGTCAGGTACAAGCCCAGAAAAAACGGTCTATGTAGCAGCAATAAACCTAATTAATATTATTATATAAAAATAAAAAATAAACATTTACCAGATGAGGCTCTTTAGTCAAGGTGTATGACCCAAATCACTTCAAAATGTGCAAGCTTGTATAACCACAGAGCAAGGGTTTAACTATAAGAACAGCCATGTTGTAGTTGATTGTCATATCAATCATAAAAGCAATCCCAGACAAAGAAGTCAAAATAATAAATGGATTTGACCCTTTAAAATCCCACTCGTAGGAGCCTACATCTTATATTGTCCAGACTCCTATAAGTGACAAATATCGCATCCATTGGGAAAATGTTGGTCGTCACGGAAAAGCCTGGAGTAAATCATCATTCTAAACTTTAAAGGTATGAGGTTTGAGTGGTAAGTGTCAAGATAACGATTTCTGAAGCGTGCATTTTCAGTTTTTATTTGAATAAGCACAAATGAACGTGAACAAAATCTCTTAAAAGAAATTAACCACCATTTCGAAAAAAGGCAATCTAATTTGCTGAAATATTCTTCTGCATCCAGTCAGGTTTTGAAGAAGTAACTTTTTAGTGTATAAATACAAAGAATTAATGGAAATAAAAAAATATATAATAAAACATACTTTAGCAATATCAGTTTGAAAAACAAGTTTATTTTGTATTGGAATGAACAGTTTAATATGCAATATCTCTGAAATATTTATAACAAAGGGAAATTCAGACTTTTAAAAATCCCTATTGAGACCTCGTTTGACAACACTCCCATAAAATAAATGAATATCATATAGTATTTTGATATAAGTTTTGCAGATAAGATTCCTATAATGTATCTATTTTAATTTTGTATGACCGAAAAACGTTTTTGTCAACAAAAGCCACCGCAAATTATTTCAAACATAGACATAAATTAATACCCTGTTGCTTGAACTATTGTTACTTACCATCGCCACATTGTAATTCATCTGAAGTGTCGTAACAATCTCCATACCCATCGCATACGCGGGAGATATCTATACAACCAGTGACTTTACAGTGGAACTGATCATCTCTACACGTTACTGGAAAACAAAACAAATCCCCATTTTTATTTTAGACTATAGCGGCACAGCCTGCAGCATTTTCACTTACGGACTAAAACAGATCGTGAAGACGAGCAGAGTATACTGTTCGAAACATCGAGACCCCTTTTCAGAGCCAACATTCCCACAAAGGAGTTTTTACACATGGTTGTGCCCGCAGGTTTACTATTTACTTGAGTTATCTCTTAGATCGGTTTATAGTTTAGTTCGCGCGTTCAACAAGTTTCCACTACTATTTTTAAAACCGACTGTCGTTACTTGTAATGTGATTTTGATTGTCAATACTGTGATTGATATTCCATCGATTGTTTCGGGTAGCATGGACCAGTGCTAATAATGATATAAACCATTAATCATGGTACAGTCATCTGGTATCCTACCAACTCAAATCAATGCAAAGAGGCTAAAATGGCAGAACAGGGCTGGCACCCCTTATTGCAAAATATGAATTGGTATCCCTGATTGCCATCGCAGACAGGGAACCAGACAATGACGTTGCATACTAATGGTCTAACATAATGAGTTAACTCTTACCATTTTCAGCCTCGACTTGAACCACCTCTATTTTGAATCCCCTACTGACCCCGCCCCCTTCTATTTGCAGCTCCACCCATGTACGATCTGAAGGGATGGTCAGGTTAGAGAGCCATCTCCCAAACAGCACCTCCTCATTGTAGTAGTACTCCGTCATGGAAATGTCAGCCTCCTCCCCGACACCGAAGAGAAGCCGGTCTTGGGCGATGGACAGGTCGATGGTCTCGAAGCGGACATACTTGCCCTCTGAAGCTTGGAAAAGCCAGACGCAGGAGAAGGCATTGGGGTATTTGTTGGGGTAATTTGGAGAGTAAAGCATGTACGGTTCGCCATCTGTAATATCAACCCTGGTCGGTCCATCTATCTCACAACCTGATTCAGATCATCAACAATTCAATTTCCACAGTTATCTACTTAGTTTTGGCGATACCTAAGTTTCGTTCAAAACCAGAAGCAATACATTCGTTTTAGGTAACAATGTGAAAAGGTGAAAATGTAGCACTTGCAAAAGTGACAAAAAGACCTGACCAAATTAATAAAGTAATAGGCCCCAGTGATAAACATTATAATAAAAATACAAAAAAAAAAAAAACAATAATTAAAATATTGATCTTTTGTTGACGTTTCCCTTTCACGGAGAGTAGACTATTTCAATAAAACTACAAAATCTAATGGAAACTATTGCATAACTGTTCTGTTTTTATGTGTTTATATTTTTTAATTAGGTTATGTTCACCTCTAAATGGCGTGCTACACAACTTGGCACCTTTTTCACTCTTGATAGCTTCTGGGTAGCGTTCACAATGAAGGTCTAATGGCTTGCTATGTAAGTCTTGGTAGCTTTCACCACATGAAGCCTGAACGTCATGGCAGAAGTCCCTGCAAACATAGCGAGGGGTTGTGTCTTTCCCGCACTCGGGGAATAAATAAGCGCAAAGGAAGTACTCCAGATCGGCATGGCAATCCTTGATGCCGTCAAAATTCATGTAGTAGTCGATTGCCTCTTCTTCTGTGTCTAGTACGCTTGGGTAGAATGTGACGCTATAGGGGAGCAAAGAACTGCACCCGTTCATGTCCACGCTTGCACATTCATCTGAAAGGATATACAGATACAAAATCAGACATACGCAATGGAAGATACACTGACAATAAATTCAGCAATGCAAGCATAGTTGGATTATTTAATTAAACCTTGTTGGATTTTACAGTGTTTTGACATTAACCAAGTTCATTGATGGTTGGGTTTATTGGTATTGTTCAGCGTTTTAAGGTAGTTAAAACAAATCTTCATTGCCGTTTATGCAACACAACACAACTCCCGAGTCAGAATTGAACCGGATTCCGGATTCCCAGGGGGCTTGACCCATTTTTGGATCAGGCTGACCCGGTAGGTGGTCAAAAGATGGGATTTGATCTCGAATTCTGCGTCATTTAGACCCATTTCTTTGTCATGAAGATATTGTCCTCACGGGACCCAATCCGGGTGAATGTAGACCCGGCAGTTTTTAGAGTGAACGTTTATTCAAAGCATCGTGTTAGGGGAAAATATTAATACACAGGCACTTCGGCTGCGAGGGAATCAAACCCATTACCGTCAGTATTCTTGAGCGGAGGGTCGTGGAGTCGACTCCAAGAGTAATTAGGTATTCCCGGAATGATTTGAAAGTGTCGAGTATACAATTCTTTTAAATACGTTCGTTGATGGTGAACATAAACACAATTGAACAGTTCCCCCTCCCGATTGCATAACTACATGACATGCAATCGTAAATGTATATATTTTAGTTGATATTCCAAATTTCATTCTGATTTGAGTTAAAAGTCCTCTTTTATTACACAAACGAGGAACAAGTTTATAATAGGAAAAACAACCTACTCACAGCAATTTTGTTCGTCTTTGAATCTCGGGCAGTCGATGACGTTATTACATGCGTCTGAACGTCTGTAGCACTGCCCTCCATATTTACATTCAAGAAAGCCGTTTTCTTCACATTCTGGTAAATTAATCAGTCAATAAATATTATCCATATACAAGAGAATGTGAGATCAATCCGAAGTCCCTGCCAGGATTAAACGAAGTTCCAGAGAACCTTATAATACAGATGCTATAGCAGGGTTGTAGCTTTTGCCCAAACTAGGGTCCGGTTAAATGATGTAAACACATTAGTACAGGAACGCATTTTACTTGAAGGGTGAACTGTCCATGTAATCTCTTTGGCCACTAAAAATCTTGAAAGGTAATTTGTAACCTTTTCCTTCTAGAAAATGTAAACAAAGATAATTTGGGAGATGAATTTGAACAGTATACATTGAACAGTCTTTCTATGCAAATTCGTGCAGAAATTAGTGTTATTTTAACACCCTATGGTGTAAATTTTGATTCTTATTTGTTGATATTTATATGTGACATCACCCATGGTGTCCATTTAAAACCCAGGTTTTGCAGTGTGTAGATAAAACAGTAAAACAGTCTGACAGTGTCTCTTAAATGTATCAGGTAAAAATTATGTAGTTGTAAACACAACACATAGTTAAACAATTTTCTAAAGATATACGTAGCCGGCAAAAAATAACACCGGATTTGTTTGCAGTGTACTGATCCTAAACATGAACCTCACAATGTTACGAAGTGTCATCTCTCATAATTATGAATTAGCATGGGTACCCTGTAAGTCATAGTGACTTGTGCCAATTAAGTCGTATCATTTTAATGACAGATACAAGACATACTTATGAGATACATCTCATATTCATCAGTATGTCTTTGTGACTTTCTATTATGTTTTCTCTCAATGTCCCTTTAACGCTGCGTACCTTTAAATTCCCCCGTTTATACAAAGAGCACCCCCAAAGACATCATGAGTTATTAATGACAGTTTTTTTCAAGTTCCAATGATTATGATGAATGACTTGTTGATGGATATCTTAATCGGAAAGACCCCAAGGGGTCGACAACCGAGGCCTATTACCTCCACGGCAATACTTCTCGTCTCCAAAGTCGTCACAATGTTCTACTCCATCACAGAGGTAAACAGCAGGTATACATTTTGTGTCATCTTCACAAGGAGACAAAAAATCTTCTTCCGTGCAATCTACAAATGAAATAAAAGAACATCTAATTGTAAAAATTAGACTGTACAAAAACCAAAAATCAGTTATTTTACTGTGTCAAGCATTCACCACAACATTTCGGGATAACCTTTAATACAGAACATGTACATTTAAAGGCACTGAACATGTTTGGAAATTGTCAAAGACCAGAGTTCTCACTTGGTGTATCCCAACATATGCATAAAATAACAAGCCTGTGAAAATTTGGGCTCAATTGGTCATCGAAGTTGCAAGAAAATGATAAAAGAAAAAACACCCTTGTTGTACAAATTTGTGTGCTTTCAGATAGGAATAAAAACTTCTTGCAAGAAGTTTTTATTATTTTAGTGAGAAATTACCTCTTTCTCAAAAACTACGTTACTTCAGAGGGAGTCGTTTCTCACAATGTTTTATACTATCAACAGCTCTCCGTTGCTCGTTACCAAGTAAGTTTTTATGCTAATAGATATTTTGAGTAATTAACAAACGTGTACTGTGCCTTTAATTGCATACCGGTATCAAAGACTGTGTATCAATGTACATTTTATTTTAAACGGTATCCGTAATTTCTACGTTTTTTTTTTGTGCCAAGGCTATTCTTTTATTTGAATCGGTACACTGTCGGGTAAACTGCTGACGAACTGCTGACGAAGCAAATACTTATAAAGGTTTCTTCTTTTTTCTCTTCACACACAGAAAATTATTAATACTAAGCCAGCATAAGCGACAGTATTTGCAAGCTAAACATCTGCATATTTGGATTGATAACAAAACTATCACAAATTACACCCCGAAAGAGAACGGGCGATCACGAAGCTCGTTTCTATATTGGCACAATATCTAACAAAACAGCTTTAATGTTTATTCAACAGCATTAATAAACAAACGTTTAAGTCAACGGTTATAAAATGTTCGTGGTTTGATTGGCTGCATATTGCGCCACAGCACCTTGTAAACCATTACATGGTGCTATGCAAAGGAATAGGTCTCATACTTCAACACGTAACTCCACGTACCTTGTAGGAAAAATACTGAGCGCTTTGAGACACCCATCGGGAGTATAAAGCGCTATATAAGAACTGCGTATTATTATTTTATTATTATAATGGTACCGTGAAATAATAAACACATAAATAACGTTAGATTGTTGAACCACATTAAGTTTTGAGTTACAATAACTTGAAAATATAATTATGTTGATTAACGGACACAGAGATGTTTCACTTCTCCGGAACTGAAGTCACCCATTCAGGACAAATTTATTAAATGAGCTTGAAGTCTGGCTTCTTAGCCTGTGAAAGCCAATAGGCTGTGCAAGTCTCGCGCGTATGGAAAATGAAGAAAACAAAACTCGAACGAAGAACATGTTTTTCTCTGAAATCAAATCTTGTTTAATTCTATGTATACACAATTCTTGAAAATAAAATAAAACAATTTTTTGTTTTACATGGAACCAAAGTAGGGACGAGGATGCTTATGTTTCAGAAACCATTTGCCAATCACGCCAGAATTGCAACCATTACATAGGTTTAAATGATAACATAAACGTCAGTTTGGCAAAATTCTTAATTATTTACAAGTAACCGGAAAAGGACTTTAAATCTTATTCTCAGGTTTCCTTGTTGATTTGTTAAATTTATTTTACTTTTATATATTTCATGGCTAACAACACATGATGTAATAGCCATAAATTAAGTTAAACTAAGGTATTTGAAGAAACAGAATCGCACAAACGTAAATCTCAATGGTTTTGAACCAATTTGGTCCCGGAAGTTCAAATACGCGTGAGACTTGCACAGTTAGTCAATTAAAAATATGATAACAAATATCGCATCAAAATAGCCACAATCGCAGCCCGGAAGGCTCCAATGTTTGAATTTGGACCCCGAGACCTAATTACTCTTAATGTCAACTCATTGTTATACCTTATTACAAGTAGCAAACTCACTTACTTTTGCATAGGTTTTCGTCACTTAAATCGGGACACGTTGGAACTCCGTCACAAACCAGTTCATTTGGTATGCAGGCTCCATCACTGCACCTCCATTCATCCTCTTTGCAGTCTGACACAGAAAAGTAGAAAAGCATTATAGAGAAGAAAAAAACTCGAATTCAGAAGTCAATATATATAGTTTTCTTGTGAGCTTCATCAAAATCTGGAAGAGAATGTACTTTGTTAGTAGATTCATCAGGATATTATTATCTCTATTTACCCGTGTAGCCTATCCCTTCATTCTTTGATGTCTGCAATTGGTGTTCCCTTTTTAACACTACAGTTGTGATTTTGAAAAGTGGTACACAGCCAGCTAGGTGCCCAAAACAGGTCTTCGAAAAAGTAGGTCACCATAAAAAACAGATGCTATGGGAACTAAAGAGGCACTTCTTGGTGTTTTTTCTTTTTCTTTTTCTAAAGGTTATTTGAAACTACTGTTACCATTAATTTTATGGACATCCTTAATGCAAATAATTACTTACAAATACAATCAGGTTGGTAAAAGCGCATTATTACGGTACGTTATGTTTACTTCGAGACTGTTGGTTCTATAAATTTGTCACACCATTGGCCTTCCATGTTGGTGAAACCCTCTGCCCTTAAACCGACCCTTACCCAGATGGCAAACAAGGCTCACTTGTCAAAGAGAGTAAATCAACTGGCTTATAGGAAGATTGATACAATAAATGGAGAAAACTTAATTACGAAACAGGTATACTCACAGTTAGTTTATTGTGATGTGATGTGACCAAATCGGACAGAGCAGAACTAATCATAATAAGCTGTCGGTCTTATACTTAATAACCCAGGTCGGCTATTTGGTCTTTTTTCCCGAAGCTTGTGCTATTTTGCTGAATATATATACCCGCCCACGTGTTAGAGCCATTTTGAGACCTGCACCACAATATTGATCGTGTGTGTCGAGAAAGCTAACTGCGCATGCAACAAACGGAACATTAGCCACAGGTATGGCCGGCCTGTTGGAGCATTAAAACAATATTATTACCGACTAAAGTACAAATGCGGGTCAGGGTCAAAGAAAATGTCCCTTGATAAAACAATGTCGCAGTACTGGACGATAACATCACAGTAACGAACATGTTTGTACATGTACAGACGTTTGGACTGCATCTCGGTCACTTTCTCAAAGTACCGGGTAGTGTGTCACAGAAAACCATCCCCACATCAAGTGGGGTTGCATTTTATCTTAATAAGTTGGTTGCTTGGTGGGTTGGTTGGGTATATATATATGGAAAACTGGACGATGGAAAAGAAAACTGTACCGACTCTTCCAAGGTTTTCTCAAGCTCACCTATTAACTCAAGCTCACCTATAAGCAATTTTGTTTGTACACATACCTTCGACGGTTACCTCAAAGGCACACGATGCCGTATTGCGTGATTCGTCCTTGGCCTTGTACGTGATCTTGGTTGTACTACCCCTCGGAAACAATGTTCCCGGTTGATGTGAAGATTTAATTCTGACAGTACCGGAGTTATCTGTAGCCGTCGGCTCGGCCCAGCTTGCGCTGACATTAGCTGCTTCACTCATTGAATGGACGGTCACCCTCACAGGTCCCGGACAACCTGTGATCACCGGCTTCACTTTATCTGGGATTGCAAAAAAACAACAGCACATAGTCAATGGTGTTGTTGTTGTTGTTGTTGTTGTTGTTGTTGTTGTTGTTGTTGTTGCTGTTGTTGTTTTGGTGTTGTTGTTGTTGCTGTTGTTGTTGTTGTTGTTGTTGTTGCTTTGGTTTTTTGTGGGGGTTTTTTGTTTTGTTTTTTTTTGTTTTTGGGGTTTTTTTTGGGTTTTTTTTGGGGGGGGGGGTTGTCCCTCCAACAATAATGTAGAACCGAAATTCACGATCGACTGCAACACATAGAGAAGAGGGGATATTATTTTCAAAAAGAACCTCATTTTACATTACTTAATTCACCCAGTTAATCACAAGTAAACAACATTCGAATTTGCCAAACTGTTATGAATAAATTGTCCTTTACAGTATTGACGTAATCCAGAGTGAGGCCGTATACGAATTGGCGGCTAAAGCATGGGCTACGGCTGGATCGCTTCGTCATCGTGCGTTGAAGAACGAGACGTCCAACAACACTCTTGCAACAGTCGTAGCCGTAGCTGTAGCCAAAAGCCAATTCTGATACGGCCCGAGACTGTCGTTTACAGGCGGGTGGAAGAACTGTTGCTAATTATGATAAAAAACGCGATGGAAATAGTCGTTGACAACAACATTGGATTTTTCACTTGTGCACCATAACTTTTTATGTACAACTCATTTGGTATAGTCTAAAAGTTATGTTTCAATTGTTTACGTATTATTACCATTTTTTGGTCAAAGGAGGTTGTTCATTGTATTTATTAATATTATTATTATTAATACTATTTAACTCACCACCAGAAGCAAAGACCAAAACTAAACTTATTACAAGGATTAATAAAATGACAGCCAACAGCACGGCCAGTATGACTTTTAGTTTGAAATATCTAGGCGATTTGGGCTGCCTCGTCTTGACCTTCCCTCCGTTTGCTTCCAGCTCCTTTGCTTTTGCTGGCTCGTCTTCCATCTTAAAGTTCTCTAAAGTAACGCCCTGTGGAGAAACAATGGAAACATAATATTTAATTTGATGAGGAGTATAGCAGTGTAGACTTAGGTTGGTTTCAGGGCGCGTACAAGGAGATTTAAGCATTTTACATTTAAGCATGTTATGGCAGGGGTATACCGAGTTGTTAAATATACACTGAAATCATCATTATGAGAAATACTGAACTTTAGGCCAAAACTATCCACTAAAACATAACTGTATCGTTTGGGACTAGCAGGGCACTCATACAGAAACATCGAAGAACCTGTCTTTCAACTTATCACCTGCGGTCGCCAAAACATGGAAGGAGAAATAGGGGAAGGCAAAAGTTCAGCTATATATATGTAGTTGCCAAGATCATCGGGGTGCTTCCAACTGATCTTCCTAACTTTATGAGGGATAGACATGAATGGGCAAATCTCAACATGATTCCGACTATAGAGAGAGAGAGAGAGAGGGGAGATATCGAGTTGCATTACGGGTACTTGATGCAAGTACTTGCTGAACGGACCTATACATTAGTTCCGGTATAACAAGTATTGTTTACGGTAAACAAATAGTATATACTAATAACCATATCGTTACGTGGGACAATGTGGTACTGTGACTAGATACAAAAGTGTAGTGTATTCCCCAAACAGGATTGAAAGTCATCCTATATAAGTTATCACATATGGGTAGGCCTACAGACTTTGCATTATATTGGTAGATGAGACTACGTTCACATGACATGGTTGCTGGTGAAACTGGAGCCACAACACGATTTTATGTTATGAGTAGATGGTTAGGTACACCATTGGGTGACTGATCTATATTCCGACACCCCTATGTTCCGACAACCCTGTTCCGAAATCCTACTTGAGATTTACACGCCATATGGTTAGGGTTAGGGTTATATAGGGTAAGGATAGGGGTGTCGGAACATAAGTGTTGGAACAGAGGTGTGTAACCCATCATTACACAGACGATGTTACATAATGGGTAGGTCCGACCGCATTAAATAACATACAGTATACAGGTATTCAGGGCCAATTTCAATAAAAAATCTATCAATTTAACACCTGGCTCGTTCAATTTCGTTTGAAATGAATGCTCCGTAGCATCAGCATTCAACAGTCAAAAGGAGTAATTTCACTTCAACAGCTTAGCATTCACTGGTCAAATAAATATCATTCAATTTCATAAAAGCCAGCGGCTTGGGGCTAATCAACAATTTAATTTCATCAATGGTACATAAACAGTTATCATAAATTGAACTGGAATTGTGAAATTGTAGTCTTGAACGCAATATGAAATGGAATTACTTTTTATAAACGAACCTGATTGAAAAGAACGAAATCATGTGTGCACAAAAACGGAGTTGGATGCAATAGTAGCATATACAAAGAAATCCTACATAGTGATTGAAATGGGGAAATTGACATTTTGCTGAAATTGACCGGGAAAACCTTTATTACATTACCTACACACTCTAAAATTTCCCGAGTCAGAACTAAAAACTCTTTTGGGAGGAGTGATGGTTCTGAAAAGAGCCGTTGTGGTCTCGACGTTTCGAACAGTATACTATACTCTACTCTTCTTCAGAATTTTTTTATATATTATTTAAATCAAACATGATTCACTCAGAATATTTCAAAACACGTTTAGGACTGCAACAAAACATTTAGTACAACAGTACAGATGTTTTTATAAACAACAAATCTGCAACGACTGTGCGCACCATGAGTCTTCACTGAAGGACATTGTAGACTTCCGATAGTCATGCTTATAATGCACTTCATCTGTCTTGAGCAAGGTCTTACAAATAACCATCACTTCGTGGAGAAACTAATTTGTAGCTAAATTATCACCTCTTACCAAAACCAAGTTTATCTGAAGACAGCCACGCCTTGACTTTAGGGGATTAATACATCGGTGGTTTGTTATTGTTATTATTATTACTATTATTTGTATTACTTTTTTATGAAAAGTAAATTCATTCCGCTCCTCTGATTGCAATAGACACACCATGCCACCAAACTGTGCATCAAATATGGGTCCATGAACAAATTATAAAACAAAGTTTTATCGAGCATTTGATGCCCTTTCACATGTGCTTAGTTCGATTGCTGCATTCAAAATAAGCAATTTCATTTGATTGACATATTTAAACTTTGAAAGTATCTATACGAGAAAAATAACTAATGGATCGCTGGTAGAGCCAAGGGAATGACTTTCCTTCGTACATGCTCTCAGTTTGAAACTATAAAATAGTTAATATCTATCCTGTACGTTATCTTAAAATGAAGTTATAAAAAGTCTTTAGATCGAATCAAATACTTATAATATAAGTGAGACATAGCAGAAAGAAGGTGGGGGCAGTGGAAGCCAACAGAATTTCCACGGGTTCAAAAGTGACTGTCTTACTATGTTAAGGCCCTGCTCGGCCGTGCCGTGCATCAACCAAAATGAGCTAATCGTCTCGCATGACAAGGAACTTTATTTACGGGTGAATACGGCTCTTGATCCCCTGGGTGCGAAATAGAGCCGTATAGGTATGTATTACTCACGACCTTTGTGAACCAGCTGACGAATATTACAAATGATAACCTTGATTTAATTTGGTATCTCTCTTTACGAAAAGGCAACAATATAATCAGCAACGTGAATCACTGTGTATAGTAAATACTGAGAACATTGAGTGACTAAGCTGTTGTTTCTGGTAAATGCCTATGGTTACAATTCTGGCAAGAAGATTACTTTGGCAGCATTACTGACAGTGGGCTTGTGTGTCTGGTAAGGTCAGTCATTTTTTTATTGTAGGCCAAGCGGTTGTTTTAGGCCTAGATTTAGAATGACTTCTGAACCGTCAGCGAAGTAGGTGAGAAGAGAAACCCATTTTTCAGCAATCTGAACCATGATATGTTTAATGCGGTTAACGAGACTTCTCAGACCGAAAACAGTTTTTTCAACTCCATCTGGAGCAAAGGTTACCAATTTTGGAACCCTTCTGTAGTTGGCCAACCGGAACTGACAACTTAAGCTCGGCCACTAACTAAAATAGTAGCTCTGTTCCTTCCACAAAAGTATCAATGGGGTAAATTTCAACAATACAATAAAGTCCAGATAGTGGGGGTTTTTGTGTTTATTTTTTTGTATCAGCATCAGATATAATAGTGCCTTCTTTAGACAAGTAAACTGGTGTATCTTGACTATACGCTGAAAAGTAGCTTTGCTCCATATAGTGAGATTTTTTAGACAAATTTTCGAGGTTTCAACTTTTTGTTCGGAGTGATGCAATGTTTCTATTTGACTGTCTCAGACGAAATCGAAACTAACCCTGTTTACAAGTTGAGGAGTTGCTTGAATACGTTTCCCCTCACAACAAAGTTGTTATTAGCTATCGGGGACTGGTTCGTTTAACTTGCACGTGGAGAGTGAACTATGTTTTCCCAAAGCTTGACATTTATTTAAGGATGCATCAGTCGTGGTTTTTTGGAGCAAAATTCAAATTATAAAGATATTTGGGACTGAAAAGGAGTTTAGTGCATGTCCTTAATGACGGCTTATGTATACTCTGTGCCACCAACAACTAAACCTGTATAATTACTGTACACGTAACAATAGTGGCTTCTTAAATAGCACTCAAATCCGTCACTCAGTGATGCTCATAGCGCTCAAACATTATTACACCTTGATCACTGGGCCATTTAGTTCATTTCTTAAACCATCTCAGCTCCCTTGGGAGTATACAGCCGGGGCTGCTAAGAATGTAACGCATCAAGCTGCCACGAGAACCATCCCTCACAGGTAACCGTTTACCCCTGGGTGAAGAGAAGCAATTATTGTTAAGTGTCTTGCTCAATGACACAGTGTCATGACAGGGATTCGAACCCAATGACAAAAGCCGGCCTCAGGTCGACCTTGCGTCAACAAAAAACAGTCGGCGACTGACTTTTCAGGATCACACTGCGCCTGAGCTAAGACCATCGGGAACTTTTCAGTCGGCGATTATTTACGACCTGAGCGTAACTGCGATGATTTTAAGACAATCGGAAACAGTCGCCGCTCGAAAACATTAACAGTCGCAAGAGTAGAACAATTTCAACTTGTACGACATGATCCCGACGGTCGGGAACCAATCGCAGTCGACCTGTGGGTATTTGGGACATCGTGCGTGCGCAAGAAAATCGTAGGTCGACCTGAGGCCGGCTTTAGTCACCAGAGCCGAGTTCGATACACTAAACCGCAAGGCCACGACACGCCACACCCCGTGATCATGTTCAACTTCGGTCCTTGCATCCGGGGCGATTGTGCATCATCAAATAAAATTTGGTACCGATAACTACTTCTGGGACCAATCCCTTACTTTGGTTTTTCGCAATAATCTATATATTACTGTTATAAACCAAATAAAACAAAATGGGTAAAAACGTGGGGGTTTTTAAAGGCCCCCTAAAAAAATCAATAAAAAAATCGTTGAAATACAACGTTGTGTCAAATATGAGACAAATCAAATTAAACATGATTAAAGGGCTTGACACATTTATTTTCTTATGCAAAATTAGCATGGCTATTTGTCGTACAAACAACTGTTTCCGCAGAAAAAAACATAACAATTTTATTTCCAATGTATCATTTTGTCAAGGAATCGGTTACACATAATTTGTCACGTTGTATTTGGTGGTTATACCATATAATGCCAATATATTTAAAGCATATTTTGCTTGTATGCTTCTCCCTGATACCGGTAGTTCTATGTGAATTATAGTATTGTTGCTTGAAATTTGAGAAGGTACCTGGCTAGACAAAATCTGTTTTAACTCAGCAAATGTTGTGTATTAAGCAGCCTCACGGATCATGGAAGTTGGTTTAGCCTCAGGTGCCCTGGAAATGCTACCACATTAAACGTATTGATTTTTGTTAAAGGGTGCTGTATATTATAATATATTTTATATAGGATTTGAGGCATTGCATGGTGAGGTATCAATATATGTTGGTTTGCGGTAACACCATGTGTATATCTACTTGCTAGGTAGATTTTGTTCTTTGAGAACTCGTCTTGCTTTTTATTCTACTGCCACAGAGTAGAGTATTCGGAATTCGGGAGACTTCTCAGTTCTGAAAAGAACTGTCCTTCTTATTAACTACTACCTGGGCGGGAGGTAGGAACTTACGGGCGGGACTACTTTCGCTATGTGGATCGGGGACTTACAGTCGCGGAGTGAGTCGCGGAGTGAGTCTAAATAGGTCTCAACGTTTCGACTAGCTTGCTCTAGTCATACCTAGCAAGAAGATATACACATCGTGTTACCGCAAACCAAATATATAATATTATACAACCTATAAACAGCCATTACTTACATTTTTTGAATAATGGGCATCAAAATACCATAGAGGCTGGACGAACTTGTTCAAGCCTTTAATTGGCACTTTTCTTTTCTTGATTGCTTCGCGATAGGAAAAAAAACACACAAGGCTGGAAAATAACGCTATATAAACCAGTCCAAATAACTTCAGTTTGGAAATATCTAACACTATTGCGATATAGCCACCCGCCGTAATTGGGAGATTAATACACAACTAAACGAACAAATACCCCCAAAATAAACAAAAAAATTTAAGCAAAATCTTGACTGCTCTCTGCTTGGTTGTATTGGTTATGTTACTCATGACGCGCGTATTTAGCGTATCCAAAACAACTTCTTACGTTTCCGTGGCAACAATGTAGCCTTTACATACATACCGGATGTATTCCCGCTTTACACTCCTCATATTTCAGTTAAAAACCGTAGGCGAAATCTCAACATGGATTATCTTATATAAATTATAACCCCCCCCCCCTTCCCCCCACCACCACCAATCATCCGTCATAACCTCCACGATCCAGGTCTACTAATTGTTCAATCAACAGGCCGGGTCATTGCCATCAGTTAAGAGCTTCTTTTATTGATTTTTACCTTGTACAAATGTTCATATCACAGTACAGAAATTTTCCACCAGTCATCATAACTGCACCTTTAGTTGTTGGTCTCTCTGTTTTAATAATCAAGTAGCTAACTCAATGAAAAGGGATGCACCCCAAAATAACTCACTAACTAAACAAAACATAAATAAATAAATATACTTATAACTAAACACCCCTAACAACAACTACAGCATCAACAAGCAAACACACAAACAAACACCCGAATACCCAAACACCCCAACAAACAAACAAAGTGGAAACACTTGGGTTTCTACCCCTAAGGCCAATTATCAAGATATTTCATTATAACAGAGAATAATAATGTCTTAGTGAACACTAAGAAAACCAAAACTAAAGATGGGAGATGACTAAACTTGCATCATCTTGGTTGCACTGACTGTTTCGAAGAGTTCTGCCTATGCTATGATTAAATGCCACCATGCGTTACTAGGCCCCTGTCATTGTAATCGGAGGATGAACGGCGATGCTTGGCTAAAAACAGGGTGATGCCAGCAAAGCATGCTCTCTCTGCAAATTTAATGAAAAATACTGTAACATTTAATCAGATGAAGGTCTGCACGCTGCTATAATATGACATGACTGGTCGCTTGCTACATATAGGTTGTTCAACTGCGCGGGTTATAAATATATCTGGTGAATAAACGAATTCAACTGAGACATTATAATGAGATTCTTTCTTGTTTTCTTTTTTTTTCTATTTTTAAAATTTGTTTTCCAGAAACGTATAGTTATAAGATGCCCTCGAGACCGGCTGCAGAGTAACCGATTTGTGACTTCTTTTCACAAACATGTTTGTTTTTTGTATTATTAATACGAACGAATGGGTCTGTATAAGAACGTATATATGCCTATTTTTTAGGCCTTATGTCGAATTCAGTTTGGAAGTTGAATTCAAACCACATTATTGCCATAGGAAGATATGCGGATTTATGTAAATAAGTCAGCTTACTCTATATCACTGAACACTATTTAACTAACTTGACATTTATGCTGTAAACATCTTACTTGGTCAAAATAAGAACTTTGATAACATTGCAAACCCAGAAGCTTTTAAGTGCTTTCTTGCAAACACTCGTTGGTTTATGAGTACCGTGTTTGCATGTTTTGATTAAATTACCCAGTTATTTTTCTCTTGAAGCGGAAATAATTAAAAGCCTCCCCAAGTTGATTTAATTTTGCTACGAATGTAAAACAACAACAAACTTACAAACACTCCCAACAAACAAACAAATAATAACACAAAAAAAACATTTATAAAATGAAAAGCCAAGTAACTAACCAAAAGGTAAACTGTCTCAGTAAATTTTTTAAAATGTTGGGAATGTGCTTTTTCTTTGTTCAACCCCAAATTAATTAAAATGAAAAACCCTGAGAAAATCTTTGAGTTTAAAAACAGTTTTTTTGATAATCTTGTCGTGTCCCAAAAATGTTTCAGTTTTTCAGTCTTTTAAAGTCTCATATTGCCAATATCGCCCCAGACCCAAGATACTACATTTACATACAATACCTAAATATTTCACGGTGTTAAAAATTCCAACTAAAATATTTGTCACACTGTCAACAATATCGTAATTTTTGGGTTGAATTAACATTACTTTTAAATAGTTTGCATTCAGTACAGCGAGACCCCATTACTTTTAACAATAGTCTTTTAACTACTTTTAGCAAGTCTATTCATCAAGAAGATTTTTCCCTTTTCGGTCAAAAAAATCCAAAATACAATAATAAAGTTCTAAAGAATCTCCATTGCCCAGGGGCAAGTGTAAGCTCAAACAAACTAAGTGCCTGCAACAATGTACCACATCACAAAAATGCAACCTCCATGGCATTTATTATAAAAGAAACTTTTTTATTATTATATATTTTGTTACGCACAGTAAAACAAACACAAAGAAGGATCTGTATCAGTTAGATTCTGCATCGGTCGGCACATTACAAACATTTCACTTGAGGTGCGTAAGGCGCCTGCGATTTACTCTGAATTACGTCCCATTTCTTGTTCATAAAGCTTTAAAGGCACTGATACACGTTTGGTAATTACTCAAGATATCTATTAGCATAAAAACGTACTTGGTAACGAGCAACGGAGAGCTGTTGATAGTATTAAACATTGTGAGAAACGACTCCCTCTGAAGTAACGTAGTTTTTGAGAAAGAGGTAATTTCTCACTAAAATAATAAAAACTTCTTGCAGGAAGTTTTTATTCCAAATTTGTACAAGGGTGTTTTTTCTTTCATCATTTTCTTGCAACTTCGATGACCGATTGAGCCCAAATTTTCACAGGCTTGTTATTTTATGCATATGTTGGGATACACCAAGTGAGAACACTGGTCTTTGACAATTACCAAACGTGTTCAGTACCTTTAAACTATTGAGTCCATACAAATATTATGCAATTAATAAAAGTTTCGCACATGCTAAGAAAAACGTTGCCGTCGGATAACAATAATTCTGGAAATACATGTTTTTATACAAAGTTGAGTCAGTTGATGACGTTGCACGAAGATCGAGTTTAAGGTGTCAAAGTTCTCAAAATGCAGTTGCTTTCACTTGGCAAGGCGCCTTTCTAATATTTGACACCAGAATACTTTAATTTCACAATAACATTTCATAAAAATGAACGGTGTACCCAACCTTAAATGAAGGGTCATCGTTTGGTTTTTGTTAACGTAATGCTGATTTATAGGCACAATTGTCAAGCTAGATACAATAGTCATCTGTGAACGTTTCGGTTAAATTCAGTGCCTACTTGTTGAAAAAACAGCAAAAAATGTCCACAGTATTTTCATCAAATACGTCGAACCAATTGTTTAGCGAGGTGACAGCGGGTACCAACCGCATCTCTGGCCGTTTTGATGGAATCAATCAAACGGACAACACGGGAATTTCCCACATAATTTGTGATTTTTAATCTACATGGGCAATTCAGATGAAATAATTTCGCAGGATGCTTATAATATTACCATTACTGTCTTTATAACACGCAGACTTTCGGGGAAAAAATACGCAATTTCTTTTCATTACAAAAGTATGACTCTACCTTTAAAGAAGCAAACTCCATTAATCTGCAAAGGTTTAATTTGTAGCCAGCAGGATAAGATACCAAACAATAAAACAGTAAATGAGGCACAATACTTTAATGCACAAAATAAAGTATTCATGATATACACTTCCCCTATAGGTAATTGTGAATAATCAAAGGTCCAGCATTAAACGGTAAATCACTCAAATAATAAGCAAAGCTAAAATATAATGTCAGGAGAGTTAGCATAATATTTCCAAGTTAATATGTTTACATAGTAGGCCCTTACAGGCCCATTTAACCTGGGCTATCGTAGCAGCAGGCCTATATTAGCAATGAGAATTACTGCAAAGATGAGGACCTTATAGGGGGTCTATAGGCCTATATAGCAAGAAGCTGAATGATGATAATTTGCGTTAGGACTCATTTGGCAAAATTTATTGAAACTTATTTCTCTGCAGCAGCAATTTGTTTTCACATGATAGAGTTAAACTTAATCTCAATATATCCCTCACACATACACAAATCCTTTTATTCTTTTAACCGGATACAAATAAATCGAAAATAAGTTCAAACGCAAACAAAACGCCACCACAGTCAGCATGTGAAACTTCGTATAACCTTCCAGTTTTTGTTTGTTTTGTGGTCTTTAATTGTAGCTATCCCCCGGTGAGTACAACTTGAACAAGGAAAACTTTGTTGGATAGCTTTGTCCATTTTTTTTAAATGCCCACCTCCCTCGTTGCAGGTTAAACCTACATCGACAGACAGGAGGAATGACTTAGTATTGCTTGATCAAAGCTATTGGACCCCTATAACCCCCTTTGTTACTTGAATAAAAAGGTCCGTTTGTGCTGTTCAGATCATATGCAATGAACCAAGAACACTTACCTTTACTGTACAGAATCATGGTTGCCCCTAAAAAAAATGACTGGGACAATTGCAGGCTAACTATGCATACGGTTATTCAACTGATTATTTGACTGATACCAACCACTGACTGTCTCGCAGAAAATACCCATTAAATTCACCTCCATTGTGCCTTTATCTTAATTTTCTTTATTGAGTTATATAGTGCCGTGATTGAGAATGTATTTTGATATCCATACTCTATGGCAGTTTTAGGCACTGTGGTCACTACAGGTTTCCTCATGAGACAAAAGTGGTCAGAAATATGTATATGTGGTGTTGGTATCCACTCGTGAATTTACGTGTGAAAACTGCAAATGAAATGTCAAAAATGTGTTACGTTACAAGAATGTCAGGTGTTGACTACGGTTCTCATTTTGTAGTTCGGGAAATGTGAGGTCTCAGGGTCGGATTAAGTTCGACAGAATAGTCAAACATGCAAAGTAAAGTAAATTGTCTACAACAAGAGTCTCCAGAGGCATTATACAAATATCTGATGTACAATATATATGTATTAGGTCATTTCTTTCTGACTGCCATCACCGACTACACATGCCATGGACTGTTGTATGTTTGGTTGGCTCTGATCCCTTAGTACACGTAACTTTGTTACCAGTCTAATTTACACTCTATAAACGTCTGGGTCAGAATTGATCCGGATCCGGGTCCCGTGAGGCCTGACCCATTTCTGGGTGAGGTAGCCTATGAACCGGAATCGGTGTCAAACTGATGTAGAATCAGAGTTGAACTTCATTTGTAACCACTTTTTGGGTAAGCACCATTGTTCTTGAGACTATAGTGGAATTGAAAATTGATTATTAATGTTAGTTTCTCATCAACCCAATTCTGAAAAATGATGACGGACAATTTTCATTATCCATTATTTCACTCTTGTCAAAATGCAAATTGGTTATACATTCATTAAGTAATTAATTAGTTAATTTATTTATTTATATTTGATTTATTAATTTATTTATTTATTGTTATTTATTAGGCCTAACAACCTACTTTTTTATCTGTATTTTATTAAATATGTGTCGTTGCTGCTGCTGCTGCTGTTGTTATTGTTGTTTTTGTTTTGTTTTTCTCTCCTTTTTTTGGGGGGGGGACTTTAAAATTACGCTTCAAAGACGCTTCCAAACTGATATAAAAAAGGATAAGTGGGCCAACTTTTTGGTGGACGCTAAAGAGAATTCAACAAGTACGGTAACTTCCATCAACTTGTAATGGCGGTTTAAATCATTTCCCCAACACTTGGAATATATTGATGTTGTTCTCCCACGTTTTATTTTGTATTGGAGAGTAAGGGAGCATTTTTTGTCTTGCTGAAGCTACAAGCTACTAACTTCACTCCGCCTCGAGTTACAAACAAAAGTACGTTTAAAATAGCGTGGTTCCTACCAGCCTGGAATCTGTTCAAATTGAAGAAATGACACATTTATTGAGAGATTTCTCTTCAGTTCTTGACCTCCGACTGTGCTGTCTTCACGCTGTGATCCATGTGGTACATCACATGTGGTGCAGTCCTAGAGCCTATAAATAGACATACTTACATTTGGCATTATGTGACCAGGAATTCTGAATGGAATTCAGGCGTTTGTCGAGATATCATCGCATCCTCATCCAGATCGGAAACAACGATGGGACACAAGAGGAAGCGACGAGTCAATTGCAAAACAAACAAAAAACCCCTTGAAACCGGTTGAGACTTACAAGAATGCGGTACACAGGAATCGAAAGTGTCAAGGGAAAGGTGAAGGCTAAAGCAGACCAAAAATGAGCCAACCCAAAATATCCGCTTGTTATCGAAACCTGTAAAAGCTTTAAAGTTACTGCGCTAACGGGAGGGCAAACAAAATTCACACAAGTTGGATGAGTCGTTGTATCTGTTGATATCCACTTTAAAAACATTGAAGGGTTGCATATCACTTTACCGTAGATCAAACCAATCAACACATTGTCTTTACATTGTCTTGTCTCCTTAGTGTACAAATGCTATGTCGTAACCTTGTCTGTCAAAAGGTTAGTGCACAATGTCATAACCTTGACTGTCAAAAGGTTCGTATACAAAAGCTATGTTTCACCCGAACTATATCTAGCTAATGAACCATATTCATAACTGAATTATCAGCAACAGTTCCGAAAAAAGCAAATCTCATGTTTGTGCATAAATAATTATTTTGTTTAGAATATGGTCTCTCAAAACGAAAGCAAACATAGATTGAACTGAAAATCGTGACGGTAAAGTACAGCTGACCTTTTACAGTTTATCAAACAATTTATATAGAATAAAAATAAGAATAATTTTATATCAGCACACTGAATAATTTGTCATAGACCATTGTCTTCTCATTCGGAATCATGTCCCAATAAATGTCCTTCAAATCCGGATTCTATTGTTTTAGTTTACAAGGGTGTGATATCCGTTCGGAAATCGAAACATTGGCAGTTCCGTCTATAACAAAATGAATGCGACTTTATTTTAAAAAAAATTATATTACTTATAATTTCTTATTTATTTATTTATATATTTATTTAAATTTGTTGTGGGGTTTGAAGCGTTGGGATAGGGTTTGGTTTTAACAACCAAGCAAGTTTCAGAAAACTGATGTATTGTAACTCCAGACCTAGATGGATGTACACCCTGTTTTTAAATTAGTATGGTGTTTAAAGGCATCGTACACGTTTGGTAATTACTCAATATATATATTAGCATAAAAACTGACTTGGTAACGAGCAACAGAGAGCTGTTGATAGTATAAAACATTGTGAGAAACGACTCCCTCTGAAGTAACGTAGTTTTTGAAAAAGAGGCAATTTCTCACTAAAATAATAAAAACTTCTTGCAAGAAGTTTTTATTATTCTATCTGAAAGCACACAAATTTGTACAAGGGTGTTTTTTCTTTCATCATTTTCTTGCAACTTCGATGACCAATTGAGCCCAAATGTTCACAGGCTTGTTATTTTATGCATATGTTGGGATACACCAAGTGAGAACACTGGTCTTTGACAATTTCCAAACGTGTACGATGCCTTTAATAGCCTCCTCCCTGTACCTAGTAGCTCCAAACCTAAATGCTTCTTCCTTATAACTATGTTGGGTGGTCTAAAAGTGGCATTGGAACTCACAAACATCTTCACAAACATTTCAATGTTGTTATTAAGTGATTATTTTGCACATATGTCCCTTCAGTTGTGGAATTCTTCAAGGACAACTAATGAGGGGAAATTGTGTCTGGAATCTTACTTCCGACAAAGAAGGGAATAAATGTACTGGTATATTGATGCCAAAATCATGATCGGAAAAGAAGGAAAAATGTGTAAATTATTTTCTTTTAAAAATAACAAAACAAAACAAGGTAGTTTTTACACTAAGCCTTAGTTATTGCTGCGTAATGATGCATTTCAGAGTTGTTGTTGTTGTGTTGCGGGGGGGGGGTTCTTCAAAATTCGATGAAAGTTTTTGCGATTTTATTAAGGTTGAAGCTATTATTTTCTTGAAATGAGTTACCTCTTCTCGCATGGTGATTACATTCACTATGATAACAGACCGTCATTATTGTATCGCAGTTCGTTTGCCACAAATGAACAGACGCAGCTTAATGCAATGAATGTGACATATAGACCTATATACTCACATCCAACAAGGTCCAGGCGGTGCAACCCGATGGCGGCCATTTTGCTCAATGCATCAGCTAGACTCGAGAGTAGAGCGTAGATTTTGCATAAAGAGTCTGCTCAATAAAGTCAGTTGCGAAGAAATATTTAATCAATGATGACGTCACTCTGACGTAAATTTGGCAATTTCTCGCACAAGTGGTATTTATATTTCATTAAAACAATTCAGTATTGTGTAGCGTCACCGATGCATAATGTGATCCACAAACATGGTTGAGTAAATTCATTTTTATTTGTACTTTTAAAAATCACGTGGTTGATGGCAGCCACAGTTATAGCTGATATAACAGATATTCACGGGTGTACAAAAAGCAATCCTAAAAAGAAAGTAGAAAATTAATTATAAAGATTGTTGAGCAACAATTTTCCAATGGCCAACCAATTTCCACTTTAAGGTTTGATGTCTTGTTCTTTAATTTTGATCAAAATAATATCAGAGACGTGTACTATTATTAGCAAATAAGATGGGGGGTTTTAACAGTCCATGTAAAATTCAAAGCTTAAAGGAATTTGTGTGGGGACAAAATGAAGCGTCAATGCACATGAACAATTCATAACGTGTCTCAAATAGTTGTGCACTTCAACTTCACTGACAGTATTATGACCACTGTATGTGTATACCATAGATCGTGTTGTTAGTGTCACGTAGTGAATTGCTTTTACCCCCAGGGGTAATTCATTTCTCCTGCGGGTCGAAGAGAAATCAAAACGGGTTAAGCCCGGACGTGACTCTGCCGTGTACTTTTGACGCAGCAGTCCGCTGCCTGGGTTGCGTATCGCATTGGCATCGATCCCAGGACGTTAAAACGTGACGCGCAAAGCTAGCGGTGATTCGATTTCCAAGTTGTTACTGTCGACGAGGCGAAGCGTGCCAAAAATTAAGTCAGGGGTCTCCAATCAATTCGTAAAATAAACACGTTGTCTTCATTTCGGTCCCCTAATCAGAATCGAAAAATCGAAAGTCGCAAACAATCATGCGACTATTAATCAAACAGGTCATGTTGATTTCGTACATCACGGTATTTTTGTTTTCTACAAATACATGATGTTATGCCAGTTTCGAGATACCCATTCAAGCAAACTATTTATCTAGTAATGTTTCAAAATTATGATAATGTGTCTTCAAACTCAAGTTTGGGCTTGGGCTAAAGTCTGCATTGCTACAACAGAGAAAAAAAATCAAAATTTAAAGAAAGACGATGGGTCATTTTGTAGATCTTTTGGAGACTGAACTCTCCAACCCATACAATTGAACCGAACAGTTTCAAAATGCTCAGAGTGTAGGAAGAAGAACAGATGTTTCTAAGGGAGTCACAGATGAGTTTGAAATCTACATTGTTTTTATTTGATCGAGATAGACAGTATTTCCGTAAAATCTGAACCATGTCTCTCGTTGAAATCTACTTACCCCCCCCCAAAAAAAAATAAATAAATAAATAAATTTAAAAAAAATAAAATAAAATAAAAAAATGAGGCCAGGGAAATATTAGTCTGGCCCCTTGTTTGTACAGCGGACATGTTTATTCTTCACAAAGATCAGCAAGATTCGAAAACAAACCTCAACAGAAAAGAAAGAGAACGAATTTTCTTTTAGGATGCATGAAATATTACCTAATTATTTTGTGAAAGCGATTGGTTGGAAATTGTTTTTATCAGAGTATATACGGGGGTAGTGTAAACTGGTTGATATGCACGAGGTTACTAATATCCACGCACATTCCATTGTGTTGTTTTCATGAAGTTGGTCACTACCCTCAGAACAGTGCACCCAACTAGTCGGGTTCGCGTAATGGTTTCTTTCCTCGCCTTCCATCTCTAGGACCCAGGTTCGAATCCCACCAGGGGTCGACTTCACAAAGCACTAGGATTCATCTGAAAATGAGTTATCAGTATTACCATTGTGATTTGTATTGTGACATCACTCTTTGCTAAGCAACTGCGATGGATTTGCAGTTACGATCAATCTTAACTCTTTGTGAAATCGAGCCCAGGGCCATTATCTGGACTGGATGTTTAGTCACTATACTGATTGAGAGGATTTTCTCTTGGGTTACTTCTCTCCTCCCACATTTAAACCTAAAACTTCCTTACTTGTCTTCTCTCCATGTGGTTATTGGCTAGTCTAGTTTAAGTTCGCTTTTCCGGGAAGCCTTGGCTTCACAGAACTAATCAATCAATCAATCAATCAATCAATCAATCAATATAACCAGACACGGGTTCGCATTATGACCATTAAATGTGGTGTTTTTTTTTTTTCCTTGTGCGCGGCACTGAGACCAGGTGTCTGTGTTAGGTGAATACCTACGGGAGTCCGGAACTTGCAAAAACACCAATCCACTTAAGAAAAACATGATCGACTCGACGAAGGTTAGGCCTATACATTGAATCATAAGTGGGAACATTTTCCAGCTATGAATTAAAGCGATGGGCACCAACACAACATCTCAACATCAGATCATTCTTTGTTTTAGAATATAGGGCTATTGCCGCTCGCAAGGAAAACACAAATCACACTAACCCTATAGGACCGTAGGGGCAGGCCCCCCGAGGCCGACTGCCGCCAAATTTTGTGACATTTCCAAAATATTTTTTTATGATCATAACCGTAAAAAAAAATAGTAAAAAGGGGGGAAAAGGCGGTCTACTGCTACCATGGAAACTTGAAAATGTTTACATTTTATATTGTACAAATAATTATTAATATAATAGGCTATTATTATTATGTTATTATATATTTCTGGTAATGAAACCAAGGATGCCTCATAAGTGAACTGCAATGTAGCTCGCAAGCCTGAGGAAACCTGTAAACAAGGGTGCTTGCTATGTGAACCAGAAACACTGTGGTTAACCCCTATACTCTTCCATGATAAGTGTTCTGGGTTCTTTTACGTGCACTACCAACCCTAGTACAAGGGACCTACGGGTTAATGTCCCATCCGAAGGATAGCAAGTAAATGTATATAGCCCCCCCCCCCCCTCTTCTGTAAAACTATTGGTCATAAAACATCACGTTACGATATTTAAAATTTATTACGGGAATTCAACATGTCGGAAAGGTTGGCAGCCATATTTTTTTCATTTTGTCTGTGAGATCAGTGGTGAAATCAGAAAGTAGCCTTCAAAGTTGTTCCCAGGTCGAAAAAGCCCGTTCTTAATTATAGGGTTAAGTGTTGTGATCTTGCGGTTGGAAAAATAATTTAGTTAATGTCAACCAATTTGGTAGTGAGAATTGGAGGCATTACTTCAAACATCATTTTTCCAGATCATTTGAGATATTGCCGAAAATCTGAAGTGGTTATGTCAACGCGGGAAGAATAGTTTGCATAGGAATACACTCTCTGAGAAGCGTTACGCGTAACGCTTCCCAGATTCAAATATGGAGATAAAAGTGATATGTTTGTCCATAACCGCAGTACTTCGAGGTGAAAGTTTCTCAAAATGCATAATACTATCCAAAGCTGCTTTATACATCTTACCAAGTAAGTTTTTATTGCCATTAATTATCAGAGTCATTACCAAACGTGTACGATGCCTTTAAGAGATGATTTATAGTAACAGATAATCAATTTGTTTTATACATATAAATTAGGTTGACTATAACAAGGTTCAGCTGTCTTTCCATCAAACATTCGAAGCGAGTCCAATACGTCAAATATTTTTCCTATCAAGTGTCGAAACAGACTTAACCTGCAATATACATGTGCATCTCAATATTTTATACTGCCCGGGGCTATCCTAAAATGTTTCAATACGCCATGGAGGTAAAACACTCGACCATTCCCCCTTTACTCCTGATCTCCCTCCCTACGGTCGCCAAGCCCCTGGGGCGGGAAAGATGCCGGACGTCTCGCGTGATCGAACGCCACAAGTTCAGGCTGTGGCTCTTCGCAGTTCTCCTGCCGCCGAAACTCTCTTATCGATTGGAATAAATATCTTTGGTTACGGTGACAATTTCTCGCCTATACAGAGAATCAATCTCAACAGGGAAGAAGGAAATACAACATTGTCATGGTTTCGAGGATATGATGGGTTTAGTGTCTGGAAAAACAATTATACATTTTCAACCTGAAAGCTCTTTATGATTATTATTTACTATAAAGTTTATATTTAGCACCAACTTTGTTTTATTAATGAAACATTTCCGTCTGAATTAGTATAGAGAAAAGAGCATTTGAAGGCCCCTTGCCTTCACCACCAATGCTAACTCCAATTCACGTAATCGGAATAAGCATACAAATAGTAGATGTTGCAATACCTCTGAAAAAGCACAAGTTTTACCCTGTTTCCATTACAAAAATAATAGGCCTAAGATCTCTTTGTGTCAATTTGTTCACAGGTCGGTGTGTATGGCATAGTATGTGCATTCAAAATGTAACTTCGAAAAAACAACCATGCATTACACTCTGGGGGTGTTTGTTTGTTTGTTTGTTAATGTTGTTGTTGTTGTTGTTGTTGTTGTTGTTGTTGTTGTTGTTGTTGTTGTTGCTGTTGTTGCTGTTGTTGTTTGGGGGGTTTGGGGGAACATACACAAATAAAATAACAAACCGATATTTCAGGGGTGAATAATTCATGTTAATAAATCTACCCACTTAAGAGCAAACGTGTGACATTTATGTGATTCTCGGCTATATTTGTATTTATTTATTTGATTTGTTTTACAATCCCTGTGTTAGTTTTCAAACTCTGTATACCGTTGCAAAGTCACATTGCGAGACACCAAACCAGGAATAGGATATCAAGCCTGCTCCCCTTTAACTGAATTGGATGTACAACAAGTCTGCACTGCACAACCAAACATAAACGCCGCTGTTCTCAACCCGGCCGATTTTCAACGTCATTTTTTCCTCTTGCTGACGTCACTGCACGTACTATTATTCCCAAGCAAAAGTGTTGGGTTTCCAAATGCCCTGGAAGATTCACAGCAGGGCATATCCGGGGAGTGATACCATCCGATCATCTCCCCCTCGTTGTACCTTACACCCAATTGCCGACATCACGCCCTGTTTAGCAACTCGATCAGCGAAAATACCCCAGACACGACGCAGCCGTTCGTCGTCTGGACTTGGCCGGCTACGGTCAACCAACACAGTGGTTCCCTGAGACACTCGTAATTGGAATCTGGTCTAACGACGGCCAAGGTTGATATTATATACGATGCATAGATATCATGGAAAAACATCAACTGTACAAAGTCCTTTGACCGGGGCTTCTGCAGCCGTGTAATTAATCATCTTTGATGATGGCCAAATTAATAATCAAGGCATTTTGAAGATGACACCTGACTGATGCGTGAGAAAGCACGTCTGCCTTTGACAATTTCCAGCTTCAGCAAAAGATCGGGGGTCTTTTTTAAACAACGGCAAGTGGGGCGCCGTCTCTCGTTCGGAAAACCTGAGCAATAGCTTGAACATGCATAGGGCTTTATTTGATAGACGAAG
This sequence comes from Plazaster borealis, assembly GCA_021014325.1. Lineage (NCBI taxonomy): Eukaryota > Metazoa > Echinodermata > Asteroidea > Forcipulatida > Labidiasteridae > Plazaster > Plazaster borealis. The sequence goes on along the minus strand of CM037463.1, from coordinate 6,256,701 downwards.
CTTGACCGCAAAGCCAAAGCCAAAGCCAAACCCTGGTTTGGTTTGGATGTTATGTGACTTATATTATATTCGGTCATTCATGAAGGATTCAAAACCGTGGACCTTGATCCGTTGTTTACAGTCTTCACTCTTGCATCAGTAAGCTCTGGCATTTTTATTAGGTACCCCTTTTTTGCTGAGTACACATAGCAGAAGCGAGCGTCAATCAACCGAGTACCGGTTGTCTCCGGGGTTTTGCTATCTTCAAAATGACTATCATTGAACTGATTTACAAACAAAGACCAACTACGTGGGTTGAAATTTTCCTACAAAGAGACTTCCATGGTGATTGGGGCCAATGGTTGTACGTCTGGAACACTTCCTTGTTTTCTCTCATGCGAATCAAATCACAAAGAGTGTGAAAACAACTAATGATTACCGTAATCAAAGAGAGAGAGAGAGAGCGGGGGGGGGGGGGTCAACCTCGTCCCCATGGTGTGTCGAGGAGTACGAGGTTGACCGCTCTCTCACCCTGGTATTGGGTCATTTGCATATCCAAAAATGTTGGATACGTATGCAAATTAGAATAGTCTGGCTGTGAACATGGTGAATACTGAATGAGTACAACTTAACATGTTTACTTTAGACTTGTGTACACCAGTCGTTGTCCAATCAGGGTCCAAGTAAGGAGTTTCCCTCCAAGGGTTTACTATTGTAAACATGGCTGGAAATAAAGTAAACCATGGGGACGAGGTTGGGAGGGGGTGGGGTTGGTGGAGAGCAAACAACCGTTCTTTTCAAATTATTGAAATTCCGCAACAATATGGATTTACACCTTTAAGTCAAAAAGCTGTAGGCAGACATGATTTCAGGGTTGATCATTTCGCACATCATCACAGTGGATCCTGAAGAGAATATTGAGCATGCGCAGTTAAACATCTTCGGGGATACCCCAGTCGAATCATGACGTATATTGTGGCTCACCGCGAGTTGGAACCAAATTCAGCACGGGATGCCCCCGAACTACTTAATGTTCCTAACATATCTTTCCAGCATATCTTCATTTCTATACCAACAAACTGACCTTGGAATTATAATCTCCAGGTTACTGGTACAGCTGCTAAAGATTTATAGCAGTTAATTTACGGCTTGAATGGTCTCCAAAAAAGTAGGGGGTAGGACACACCCTTTTTACAAACCCACCTCAATAATGTCCCATTAAAAAGACCTCCATACACACATTGTGAAATTTGTTTAATTTAGGAAAATGGCTTCTTGCAATCCAATATACATGGGTTCCACCTTGGTAAGCACACAGTATTACGCGCAGCCTTTTAATGAGCTTCTGTCACCCGGCTTGTTTCAAATAATTGATATAACCGCTAACTTTAATCAGAAGTGTCTCAATATTACGAGCACGTTGGGGTAATAATTGATGCCGGGATCAAATGACAGATGCAGTATACCTCAGTATTAAGAAAGCAATGCAATACAAGTAGACCGAAGTAGTGGCCAGATATTCTTAAAGGCATGCACTGAACACGTTTGGAAATTGTCAAAGACCAGTGTTCTCACTTGGTGTATCCCAACATATGCATAAAATAACAAGCCTGTGAAAATTTGGGCTCAATTGGTCATCGAAGTTGCAAGAAAATGATGAAAGAAAAAACACCATTGTTGTACAAATTTGTGGGCTTTCAAATAGGAACAAAAACTTCTAGCAAGAAGTTTTTATTATTTTAGTGAGAAATTACCTCTTTCTCAAAAACTACGTTACTTCAGAGGGAGTCGTTTCTCACAATGTTTTATAATATCAACAGCTCTCTGTTGCTCGTTACCAAGTCAGTTTTTATGCTAATATATATTTTGAGTGTACAGTGCTTAAACATGTTTGCCAAGTTAAATTGCATATTTCATCAATGCTTAAATATATGGCAGAATAAATCATTTTTAAAGGCGCACGCTGTGAATTCTTGGAGACTAGCTTCATATTTTTGTGAATCACCAAAGTAAGGATGTTTTAAGGCTTTACAAGAATGAAGACCTTATCTGATAGCGATAGAACAATTTTGTTCGAGAAAATCTGGCCATTGCCACCAAAGTTTCATTGCAATGAACCAGCGCACAAAACCAGCTTCAGAACAAATGTATTTTGGTTGGTGGCAGTTTCCGTAGCTTGCCCGACATTTTGGCACACTGTAAGAAGAAGGAATTCCCTCCACTATCTCTCTGTGCATCTTTACAACGGGCAGTTGACTTACGGTACAGACTGTTTGACTTGCATTCATTTTGATGAAAGTTACATTGACTATGCAGGCCGCGTGATCATGTGGCTTGGGGACAGGAAGGCGATACAATCTAGCTCAACTAAGTTCAATTAAACTACTCTCATTTTCCCAATGAAGAATCATGCGGGGAGTTTGGGGTTAACTCTCGCATACACGGCCAGTCTGACGTCTATGGTCCCCCCGGTCTACAAACTACCCTGATTATAATTTCGAATGGTAATAAAGAGAACGCCCAAAATAACGTCCCTCAAGTGTCCAAGTGTCCCATAAAATGGTGTTCTTTCCAGTCAGCGATCGATCCCACTAGCATGCAAGGTCACCTTCCGTTTGTCCCTACGTAAACACATTGATCTGATTTGATCCCCTTATTTCTAATATTGGAATCACGATCACCTAAGGTGTATTGAACTCAAGTGAGGCTGATGCAATAATATTCCACGAGTTTAAACTATGTGCGTCGCAATGCACTTATAACTTAACCCTTTAATAACGTATAAAACATGAACAGCGGGAACTAATGATGCGGTATTATTAACAGAGCAACTTGCCGTACGTATCATTAGTCAACAACTTTATGGTGACTTTCCTACTGGGGCTAACGCAAATGCCCTTTTCGTATATACGTCTCACGAAATCACAAAAAACCACGGCTATTTCCCCTGGCTGTATAAGTCTTGTGAAGTTAAACACCTTATGATAACACAAGTGACTTGATACTTTGAAAAGAAATTACAGATGCATTATATCAACAGTGTTGCAACTGCTTGGTACGGTCCGCCTCAGTGACTAGAATATTGAGAGAGAGAGAGAGAGAGAGGGGGGGGGGGCGGGGTGAAGCAATGATGTAAATGCCATGGTATAATAAATAGTGACCCATGGTATCACTAATTTAAGGTAGAGGTAGACTTGAAAGGGCGGCACGTATACTCTGAAACAGTTGACACTTGCTTGGATAATGGCATCCAAGTCAAGTCCCTGAGTATCTATGGCTTCCATCTTATAACGGACCGTGTGGTAATATAGATTTACCCGCATCTGCAGAGAACTCACATTTCAAGGTATAATGTCAAGTATAGTTACAGTACGGAATAATCAAGCTTACCTCATATTTGTAGCCGTCCCTGAGCTCCTCGTTACCCCCAGCCGGTGCCATCTCGGAAGCAACTAAGAATGAACTAAGTACGGTTTATTTGGAATTCTATAATACACGATAAAAAGTATCAATCATAATTGGGAGTCCGTGTGTCGCGGTTTTGTCATTTTCATATAAAAAACCGAGCCAGCCGTTGCGAGTCGTATGCCCCGTGTGCGCTGGAGTCGCACAGTCCCTTGCTGCGGCCGACCCACAGAGCGTAACCATGACGTGCGTGTTGAAAATCCCGTGTCGGTTCCAGGTATACCCAAAGGCGTCACATGTGCGAGTTCTATAACAAACCTTTGTTAGTGGTCGGTGCTGTGTTAAAGATATGATTTATATATATTTTTTTCTTTTCTATTTCCCCCCTTCTTAATCGGCCAGCTCTATGTGTGAAGTGAACCAGAAACAGACATTAAAAGTTTCACACTCCAAGCGTTAGATCATGCGCTGTACCGAGCGAGACGGCTGTTATCCCAACTGAAAGTAACCCCCACCACCAGATGACAGGCTAAATCTGGGCGGTCCGTCAAAGCATGGTCAAAGCCAGGGGTAGTGCCTTTAGTCGCCACATATCACCTAAGTCTCACACCTGGTATGTGACTCTAGCAGCCTTAATCATTGCTCAGGACCAGTGGAGCATTATAGCATGACAAACGTCCATAGTAAACCTTCAGGGAGTAGAATAACATATGTTTGTATATCGATGGTTTGTATGATCATTCAGACACACTCTGAACCACACGACTTACACCACACCGACTTGGCCTGGTCCAGTATTGATGCAGTTTCGGCGGAACTGTCCAGCTGATACCGATCCTGGGCTGCTGTCATCACGAAGGGTACAGTGCCACGTGACTTTTGCAGTACGTTTTTTGTTTACCTTCTTCCGAAGCATTTATTTTTATCACAATGATGTTATGGTGAAGGAGCATGTGCCAAATGGCGAGTGATTCGTGTTTAAGTTGTTCTCAGATGCAAAATGACTCTCCAAGTGTGCGATCTTTTTCCTTCGCAATTGACTTTAGAAAACACACAAACAGGATCGATCGATCATGTAATGTCAAATCAACAGTGGGTTGTGTGCCAGCATGATCGTCAATATTATTTCAACATTGGTTAGGGCTTATGGTTATAAAATATTGCAATGTGCTGAATGATGAAAGGGCTTGAAGAGTCATTCATCGGCCTTCAAAAAGCATACATAAAGTTAAAATAAAATAAGTGCAACGCAAACTAACATTTTAAATTTTCAAAATTGAAACTTTCAACTCGAATGTGATCCAAAGGTTTCTTTACAATGTAAACATTGGCCTAATGAAAATAGGTGGTATAGGTGCTATGGATGAGCGGGGTGCTACGTAGGTATAAGTTAATAAAGAAATTGCCTTAGTAAGTGGGTATGTATTTTAGGAGTCAGTACAACGTCTTGTTGAGCGTACAAGCTGTTTGTATAGAAAACAACTGGGATAGAGTTGGAAAGTTGAGAAGAAAATTTCACAAGTTCGTGGTTTTTTTGTGACTGGTGCAAGCCGATACTTAGTGGTTTTCGGAATTGTGTCAAGTATCCCGTGTATGAATTCCTGATCAATAAAATACAGGGAAATGACTGTCCATACTGACGGATGAGAACACCCATGCAGTTGTCACCGTTGACCCATTTACAATTAAGATAACATTAATGTAGGCCACATTTTCCGCTCTATTCTCAAATTCATTGAAAAGGGAAATAATGTTGAGCATCCACACGTGTCAGGTAGTTTTCTGTTCGTGCATTTTTTCCCCTTCTTTTCGGCGCAATCTCACCGGGCTTTGCCGAAACAATTCAGTACGACGAACTCATTGAACCTCTGTAGAATTGTGGAGGTATGGTATGGATACCTCCATGGTGGAGGGAACAAAATAGGACTATGGAATAACACGACCTTAACGAGTGTGCAAGGTAGCCCCTGATGATTGTGACCTGAATTATTTTAAAACGAGAAGAGGGTCATAGGTATAGATGTTTCATGGGTTTCATTGAAATACGCAACGGCACGGTGCCTTTTTAAAGGCATCGTACACGTTTGGTAATGACTCTGAAAATGTATGGCAATAAAAACTTACTTGGGAAGAAATACAGCAGCTTGCATGGATAGTATAATGCATTTTGAGAGACTTTTTACTTCGAAGGACTGCGGTTATTGAAAAATATATCACTTTTGATCCCCAAAATATTTAAAATATATTGAGAAGCGTTACTCTCAGAGTGTGTATTCCAATGCAGATTATTCTTCCTGCGTGGACATAACCGCTCCAGAATTTCGGCAGTATCTCAAAAACGCTACCACCTTTAAAAGGAAATTTGCACAGGTTAGTTTTATGGTATATATCTACAACTATATAGGATTGAAACAAACAATAGACCATGCAAGTCTCGCGCGTATTCGAACATTTTTGGGACCACTGGTCGCACGCTCATTGCTTTAACGCGTGAAGGAAACAAACTCACGCACTTTAACGGGTCCAAATGTTCGAATACGCACGAGACTTGCACAGTCTATATAGGCTCCAATTACAAAATGTGAACGATGCCTTTAGAGGATAAGCTCATTTTAAAAAGGAAATTGTAGCGGCTGCCCCTTTCAGATTTTCCCATTAAAAAGGTGACAAAGTCGGGAAGTAGTCGAACTTATGTTTCTCTTCCTTGCATCGTACACCGTTGTGTGAGTAAAACAAGGTGTCACTTTCACATGCTTTCACCATGCATGATATAAATACAATCTGTTATGAATCTATACCATGTGAACGTGACGCGCATTGGATTTACAACGTATCAAATTATGTCCGGATTAAGGTTTCATATTCAAAATGATAAAACAACCAGTGGGAGACAGTTTGCGTCTGGAGCAAGCTCCCATTGACTGGGGTCCTGATGTGTACAGGAAACCTAATCAGGGATGTCGCTGTGAGTTTGATTCTGGTAGGCTCATGGGTTAGAGGGCAGCGCAAAGGTCAGTGTGCTTTAGAAAACACCAATACCACCACCACCGATTCGCAGCTGTGTTTTGTCTGCTCGAAAAAAATAAAACCCGTGTCCTACATTTTCTAATTGAAATAATGATGGAATGACATGAAAACAGGGTCACGATCGAAATTGAAAGGCTGAGCCAAGTATGTTGACAAATTTCACGATCCCTGGAAAGTGCGAAGTGATTTTGTACATGTTTGACATTGGAGTTTTGCTTAGGACTGAACTAGCTTTCTATTAATGACGGGGTGGCGTAAAGTTTGCAATTTCTGAGTAGCGGTAAAATGGGGTTAGAATGGGGTTAGATACAACGTTGACTTTCTGTCGAAGGTGTCATTTTGGAAGATGAACAGCACTAGTTTCTAAGGGTTCGCCGATTTGGCCCAAAGAAGATACACGGGAGAGGGTGGGCTTGTGATGGAATGCCCAGCACGAATGTTTCAATGCAATGCAGTTTTTACAGGGGAACTATTTTGTAATTTGTTACCGGATACAGTGATTCCCGGACGCGAGATTTTTTTTCCTACGAACTTTTTGTCCCCCCATACGGCGAACTGTGTACAAATTTCTTTTGATAGCGCCCTCTTTTGAATCATCCTCCTCCAGACCATGTTAATTTCCCGTATAGGGACAAAAATTTCGTAGGAAAAAAATATTGCCTTCCCGCGACCGGACCCATGTGATTCATGCTGATGAATTGTAATCTCAGATTTAGTGATTGAATGAAATTATATAAACGCGCACAAATGTTTCTTTTACATGGCTGATTGAACGCTCATGTTGCTCTATAAAGAGCCCCCCTAAATATCGTCAGTTTGTCCGATAATCAATCAATCGATTTTTTGTTTGGATAAGCAATTAGTAGTAGCTGCCCGAAAACATCATTACTCGCGGATTACACGGCCGCGCTAAGGAGAAATTATTGCTTATCCATTATTTCGCTGAGCAAAATAGTAGTGAGGAACCGTGCCAAATACATGGTATTTTTGCTGGTGACCTATTACTGCTGAGCAACATTTTTCTGCGCTAAGCGTTTTTGAACTACGTTTGCCAGTTTTGTTTCTCTCGGGCTCACTAGCTCAATTCCTAACCGTTACTGAATGAAAATCAATATCATGATTTGCCTATCTTATATCCCTGCAAATTGAGGCTTGATAGTCTGGTTTTTATAATAATGGAAATAAGAACTGCAATTATTGATGTGTATACAGGGTAATTGACCAAAATACTCATCTCTCCATCGGCATCTTAATCTAACCTGTAAACAACCAATACCTCAAAATCATTGTTCATGCTTAAATTAGTTTACCATATACCGTAAGCTGCAAGGTCAATAATTATTTTGTAATTTTCCCATCACGGCGGCACGAGTTATAAAACCAGTGGGTCATCTGTCGGTAGCTAACAAGATTAAATTGGGTCAGCTGTCCCCAGGCCTCTCGGAACAATTCAAAAGAAAAAGCCACTTGCTACATTCCAAAACGTGAACGGACCCTTTTAAAACTCAAAAACACTTCTCCACTGACTTGATTAAGATGACAACTTCAAAGCTATTGTCCACAGCCTTTCATTTTAGTATTGTTCTGAATCCCACTATTCGATCAATGGAGTCTAGACCTTGTTGTCACCTAGAAGTCATGATCAAAACCCGTAAATAGAAAAGATATTCACCATTGCATAGAATGTACCATTGTGTTTCCTGACAAGACTGAAGCATGCCCTTCACCTTCAACTTTGACGGGCCTGCAAGCGTTTCCACTCCTCACTGTGCAACCTACAATTGCATGGGGGTCTTTATAAAGAAAGGAACATTTACCAAGGGCATTATATGTTCCATGCAGGCAATTATGTCTTGATGCCAAGTTAGATAAACATCATGTAGACGGTCAGGGAATGCCATTAAAAAGGGAGAGAGAAAAGTAGAAGGATGAACATTTATATGAACAAAAAAAAACTAGTCAAGATGAACGATATAAAACACAAATTCCGATGAAGACAATTCAAATTTAATACGAACCTGGCATTGATAGTGCTCATTTTGTAGGTTTGCAGTTTTGTGTTGTCAAGTCTTAGTTTGTTTGTTTATCTCTATTCAAACCATCCCAATCGTTTGTAGAAAACAGAGATACCAACAATATTGTATGTTGAGTGATATTCTGGTATGACACTTGATCATTTCAGGGATTTTACATTTTTTTATTTTCACTTAAAAATGTTCGATTAAAAGTAAAGTTGTTCAAGAATTGTTTACCTTTTAAAAAAAGCTGAATCAAACGTTAAGTATATTCTTCCATCATTAGGGAACTAAAAACAACGCCCCTTGTTTAAGTTTTGCCTTTTAGTATTAAACTGAAGATGTATTTTGCATTTTCTTTATAAGTAGGCCTAACATAGGCAGGGAGGCACTATACAGTAATTTGCAAAAGTTGACACTTTATATAGATCAAAAAGAAGTTTAAAGTTCGTGAACACATAAGTGTTTAAAAAAAAAAAAAAAAATGCTAGTCTTACATATTTTCTCATATCACATCGACGCAATGTATAGAGATCAAAATTTGATTTACCACGTGTATGTCCGATGTCTTATTTAAAAAAAGCCTTTCAACCATTATTTATATATTAAATCTCAACCAGTTCTATTGTTGAACTGCCGAACAGTTCAAAAAACTTCAAAGATCCAAGACCTCGAGTTAACCAAGTCAAACTCAACCTTGGATTATCATCCGAGGGATCTTAACAAAACAAAAAGGTACAAATGATTACCCAATAACTCATGGTATCCACTTGATTGACAGAGAAGGCCACAATTAACCAGGCAATAAATCACCTTATAAATCAAGCTACAGGTGCAACGATTTGGTATTAAATAATAAACTAACTATTTATAGTTCAAGGGTTTCAAGTAGAACGTATGAACATTTCATTCAATATTTTCCTATATTGTTAATTTAATCGAAATTTGCCTAACTTCAACAATGTTTGTTTAAGGTAACGTTTTGGGTTTATTGTTAGTTTAAATTTAAGGAAAGAACGTCCATGGTTTTCAGTAAATTAGTTTCTAGTTTTCAAATAAATACACCATAAAAACAATCTGTGGAGTTCTCATTCTATTCGCCGGTAGCCACTTATGAATTTTAACATTAGTGAGCTTTCGATTGAAAGTAATAAACCTGTTTCGATATCTTTCAACCCTGTACTTTGTCTGTATATAAAATATAGTAAAAGCAATTGTGTCATTTTTGGTTCTTCTATTGGATTGATGATAATTAACTGTGAATCATTCACTTGCTTCTTGAATAATGTTGTGAGCAACGGAATTGCGACTGCCACTGTCAATCAAGGTAAATATTTATCTCTTTCACGCACCGACCGGTCGATAGTGACTGGTTTAAATCCCTGCAGAAAAATAGTTGCAAAATAAGAAAAAAGAACGCACGGCCCCAGTTTTCAGACTGAACAAGAGGAGCCTTGAGGGTGCTATTGTGACCTGTTTTGGTTTTTTTAGGGGGGATGTTGCCATTTGCACAAAAAACCCGAGTAAACAACAATTTATGTCCATATGATCAATTTATCACTAAAATAAATGGTGCATGAAAGGGTTAACTTATACAAATTAAATGTAACGACGTCTGATTTGTAATGCCAACGCCCGTCCCTTGAAGATTGTTAGAAATCAACACTACACGTTGAAATAATGTAGATGCAATTCCATGTATGCCTCCCTCTATGCCCATCAAATTATCTTTTGAAGGCCTGAGCAAATTTGTTGTTGACGGATATTTTCACAACGGTTTCTGTAGAAACATGAATTACAGTTGCTACGTTTCTCCCAACCGCAACAGTCACCAAGCGTTGTCCGTCACCAAAGTAACTCAACGCTGTGTTACGTTGAATTCCATTATAATGACGCCCCTCGATGTCGCCACGCCCACAGCTGCTCGCCCACTGACACAGTTTTTACCCGCTGTTATTCGTCTGAATCCCAAACACTATATGATTAGATTTTCAACTTGAGCTTATTGGAGCATGACAATATTATAGAACATGATGGTCGTGAAGATTGTCGATACAAAAAATGCATGAGGAGGAAACTGATACCTTTCTTCGCAAGGGCAGTTGTTTAATTGAGATGTTTGTAACACTTGCAGGTTTTTTTTCGGGTTTTTTTCTTCTTCTTTTTTTCTTTTTTTTTCTTTCTTTTCTTTTTTCTTTTTTTTACAGAAGTCAAACAAAGATTCCAAATAATATGACATAAAGATGTAAAAAACACCATCTGTGACTTGCATTATAAGAAGTATAAACTAAAACATCTAAAGTATATAAACTGTATAAAAATTGGAATAGTTATTTAGTCACAAATTAGTAAACTTTGAATACAATTTTTGTTTGAGATGTCGGTTCTTTGATCTGTTTTAAACACCTAGGCCAGATTTAAAACGCTTGGAAATATTTTTAAAAATGCAAAGCAACCATACAATTCCAGGGAGGGGTTAGGGGTTGCCTCAATTGCAAATTATGTTTAATTCTCCATTATTCCATAACAAAAAAAAAATCAAAATGTTTTTTCTCTGCAACTCGTCAAGCCAAATTGAACTATATGACTAGCGCCCTCTCTCCAGGCGATTTACTTCTTGGGGAATGTTCGCTCGGTCCCAGGGCCTCAACCAAAGGAGCTAGGATGGGCTGCTGTATAAATTATTTTCATCTCCCAGAAGTTTGAGTGAAGTACATTGCCAGGAGGAAGGACTTGTATAAAATGACCACCTATGTCTGAGTGCTGAACGGCTGGGCACACTCCACCACAGCCCACTAACCATACCTGATACTTTGTTTACCCTCATGGTACACTAAAGCCACTGAACACATTTGGTAATTGTAAAAGACCGGTGTTCTCACTTGGTGTGTCCCAACATATGCATAAAATAACAAGCCTGTGAAAATTTGGGCTCAATTGGTCATCGAAGTTGCAAGAAAATGATGAAAGAAAAAACACCCTTGTTGTACAAATTTGTGGGCTTTCAGATAGGAATAAAAGGCTTCTTGCAAGAAGTCTTTTATTATTTAGTAAGTGAGAAATTACCTCTTTCTCAAAAACTACGTTACTTCAGAGGGAGTCATTTCTCACAATGTTTTATACTATCAACAGCTCTCTGTTGCTCGTTACCAATCAGTTTTTATGCTAATATATATTTTGAGTAATTACCAAACGTGTACAGAGCCTTAGGCCATATACACTATTGGTAAGATCGAAAAGCACAATTTTCACAGATTCACACATAACTTACATGATTTTAAGTAAGTAATGGTAGAAAGGGTTCCTTAAAATATTTCTGCCTAAAATGCTATCGTTTCTGAGAAATGAGTAAAACAATAGTTTTTATCACGCGCGATATTTTGAAGAAAAAAAAGAAAACACATAAGGTCTCTTTTCACTATTTTCTCGTGACCTCGATGACCAATTGAGCTCAAACTTTCACATGTTTGTTTGTTCATGCATATGTTGAATCACAACAAATGTGGACACTGATTTTGAGCTGTTACCAAAAGTGTACAATACCTTTAAAGAGGACCACCACTGTCACCCCCAAGAAGAGAAAAGAACCGGATGGCTTCCTCGGTCAATTAAATTGGAGACCACGGGTTCATTGGTTAATCAATTGATCTCTTGGATAATCCAAGAAGGTTGATTTTCATTTGATTTATTGGAGCATGACAGTTGAAAAATAATGACCGTGGACATCATTTTCAGTTACCGGTAATAGCATTAAAGTGCGGCACAGGGAAACCGCCGTCTATCAATACAATGCCTCTGGCACCTATGGGCGCCGTTTGACAATCAAATTAATGTTCAGCGCATTTTGGACATGTTTTTGGTTTATAACATTAGATGTAAACTATAGAAAGTGTTGCCAAATTTATTTTGTTTAAAAACCATGAACATGCATTGGGATTTATAAATCATGGTTTTTGCATAAAACATGAAAATTGAATTATCATAAAACATGATTTATAATAAACCATTACAAACAATTGAATCACCATAAAACATGGTTTATATCATGAACATCGAATCATTATAAAACATGTTTTTTTAGTCATGGTTTATATTAAACCATGAGAATTGAAGCACCATTGTTAAAAATGGTTTATAAATCATGGTTTATAAACCACAAAAATTGAATCATCATTTAATTAAACCCTGATTTTGAAGCATCTTATGGTTTATAAACCCACGAAATGTATTGTTTCTGGTCGATTTGCCAGGAATTTTACACTGATAAAAATCACAAGTAACAATATTTATCAAACTGGATAAAAATATTTGGTGTGCCTTCTCTGGACAATTAATGTTCGTTTAACTTGCTGTGCCCAAAATTACCCCACTGATTTGTCCGAATTCGGGAGGGCATTTGTCGCCCCTGCCCCCACACGCCAATGTTTAACACGTTGACTGCCGCCTACGAGTATATTCGTAATAACAGGTGTAACGGATTCTGCCATCTACGAGTATACTCGTGAGAATCAAAGGCTTTTGTATAGTGAATTGAATACACTGGCATCCCTGAGAACGCAACGCATACGCTTCTGGCAGTGGTGAGACGCTTTGGCAGTGGTTAGGACATATCATTAGAATTTGTATGCTACAACATGTAGACACAAAACTATTTGGTATGCGCGCATGCGCACCACACTTGGATGCTTTTGGCAAAATGGGAAGTGCACACACTTGGATGATTGGCAAATGGGAACGCCCCACGAATTTATGAACGGCAGTCAACGTGTTAACGTGTTTATCAACTTTTTAAAAAACGGACAAAAATACTTTACTGGTAAGTAAACCTTAAAAATAATTTTCGCACCACTTTCTATGGTTCACATGGTAAAAAAATGAAAACAAATGCACTGAACAAGAATTTTGACAAACGGCGCCCCCTTTGACAAACTTGCTATTATAAGTAAACTATTGAGGGCGCTTTACAAAACGACACGTGTGCAAAAAGTTGGCATGTAAAGCATAACATCAACACTCGCCACTTGTTGTGTAGACGTACCCACAGACTCACACTCACCAACAAACTGAACCAGTGACTCGATCATTTGCTGTAAAATGGCTTTCTCTGATCGTATTTTCACATTGTTGTTCATACTCCAAATCTTCAGCATTTGCAGCTCAACTGTTTCAGAGGATATCGAACCCTCCTCTGAGATATCAAAGGAGACTTTTCAACAGAGGGTTGACACGGGAGATTTGCTTCTTGTCAATTTTGGTAATGTGTCAAAATGTCATTTCCGGTATATAATTATAAATAATTTGTTGTTTTTCTTCTGTTCTTATTCGCTTTGCTTTTTTGTAATTTGAAGTCCTTTTTTAACTGACTACATTTACAACCATGAACTCCTTAAAACAACTTGCTTTACATTTTTGCATGTGAATGCATTGTCGCAGAATGTAATCACGAGGTGAAATCTCGGACTATTCGATTTCACGAGGCGAAACCTTGTGAAATGGAAAAGCCATATTTAACAGAGTATATTCTGCACAATGTACACAAGAAATTCATAGATCCTTGTCATTGGAAAATGTTCAACATTAAACACAAAATAGACACAGCAACTTGTTCACCCCACACCCCCCGAAAACTCTTGAAAAACCTTGTCTCGTAAATAACACGGACGACTCTATATGTAGACACAAATTAATATACTTTACGTTAAAGTTATTTGTTTTATTTGGTTTTTAGTCGGCCTAGGTAGATGTTAAATTTGCATCGGTGTTAAAACCGCACACACAGATCCTTCTTATTTGATTGGTGGAACACTTGTACGCGTCATGCGTAACCCTTTATTTTGTCATGTATAGGTCTAGTGCTGCGACACCCCAATCAATACAATAGGGACTAATGGATTGATAGGGACTTCGCAGTTTTATTTCCAAAATAATCATTCCTGCCCGTTCATCCTATTGAGGCAAGGTCGTGTCACAAGGTTGGTGTTCTCATCAAGTAGAGTCAACCACATTGTTTAGAATGGGTTTTTAGAAGTTTCAGCTTTGGTCAAGCAACTCAAGTTTCAGCATCTATTGTGTTTATTGTAAACAAAATTCAAATGTCAAGGATCTAAATATAAAACAAATAATATTGACCGCATTTTGTTTTTAAGTGCATTGTCGCAAAATATATTATCAGTCACTCAGTGAAATCTGGCTTTCTCTATTTCACTCAGCTTCATTTCACTCGAAATAGAATAGTCAAGATTTCATCTCGTGATTATATTCTACAATGCATCCATCATTTGTATATTATTGTGTTTACCCATACACCGATTTGTGTTAAGCACTGTATGCTCTTACTCAGTACTTTCCCGAGTTTTGTGGGGGAAAACAAATTTAATCTAAACTTCAGGGACCATAGACATATTACTTTTCCATTCAAAATTTGTGGCTTTGAATCCCACTCGAGTAATTTATGCCTGTGGATTTGTTTACGAAAGGACTCGGGGAAAGTACGTAGTATTTACAGTTCTTAAAGGTAGGGTCATAGACTGTTTTTTGTCAATGTAATGCTAATTTAAAGGCAAAATCATAAAGAAAGATACAATAAAAGTCACATGTGAAAGTTTCAGTGGAATACTGTTTAAGCTTGCTGAAAAAATAGCAAATAACTGTCGTGGTATTTTTACAAGAACGGCGAATCCATCCACAATTAGCAAGGTAAGAGCAGGTACCAACCGCATCTCTGGCCGCAGCATTCGTGAACAAACACCAACCCTCAGAAATCTGAGAAACAATATAAACGTTTCTCAGATTCAAATGTTTTGGAGTGAACAATTTCAAACCAAATTACTTCAAAGGGAATCCTTTCTCAAAATAGTTTATATTATCAGCAGCTGCAGTGCTTTTCACCAAGTAAGATTTTATGGTCATTAACCAATCTATGACCCTTCCTTTAACACACATCTGTGTATCGTGGTAAACATGATTTGGATTTTTTTTTTCCTTCAATGTTCATACTCGTTGAGGTATTTTTAGTTGTACTTCCTGTTATTTCAAGACTTTTACTCAATCCCCCCATCCCGTTAATTTTGTTTCTTCATACAGTTGGTCCAGGATGCAAGAACTGCAAAGACTTTACTCCCATTTTCAACCGAGTCAACACAGAGCTGTTGAAAGAGAGTTCAGAGATCAAAGCAGTTGTTGTCAACGACATGGATGTTGTGAGGCATTTTGATATTAGAAAAATCCCAGCGGTGGTCCTGTTTAGAAAGCGTATTCCCATACTGTATGAAGGTATGTCAAGGAGGTGTTTGTGTAAGATTTTGAATTCTCCACTGACTCCTCACGAGGAGTAGAAGTTTGTTAAGAAATGAGGAGTTCAGAACACCGCTACTGACCTTCCCTATGGATGATAACATAACACATCTTCCAAACACAAATTATTTGTCGATTAAATTCGGCCCATTTTTCTGACTCGCTATTACTTTCCATCTTTGTTTTGTTTTGTAGGCTATAAGGCATCCCAGCCTACAAACTTTGCTTTCATGGGTCATGCCTCCATACAGTGTCAGTCTCTGTTAACTAATCAAGTTGTTTATTTTGATTTATGTATAGAAATCAATGTTGATTGATTGATTGATTGGTTGATGCAGGGCCTCTCAATTTTTCTTTAAACGGATAAATGTATCACTGGTTACACCAAACCATGTGAACTGCGAAAGTTTACATTTGGGCCAAAACAAAGTTTGGGTAGTCATATTTGATCTTGTTTATGCCTTGAATGAATTGTTTCTCAAAAATATATATACATATATACATATTTACAAACAAAAGAAGTAGTTTACAGCTTAAAATGTATGCCATTAATTTTTTTTAGTACAGAGCACTGCTAGAAAGGATTAAACCATCACACTACTAGCTGGGGGGCCGGTTGTAGGGAGTGTCTGTTGGAATCCCTGTTTTGAGTCTGCAGGACAACCTGTTCTGTCTGGGGTATTGGGAGGCTTAAACAAAAAAATGATATACAACTTACATACTAAATTTTTGGATGTAACTAACTTGGACACTTTATTTTGTCTCCAACAATTCCGGACACCTCATATCCAGACCCCTTGCCTTAAATGATACTTAAGCATAGAAAATGATATTCAAGATGATTATACATAAATGATACCAATTGGGTGCAGTAAATTTACTCTTGAATTCAAAGCACAAATTCTAACTCCAGACGCGGTATTGTTGTCATGACAACAAATAAAATGGGAAAAAAAATGCTATCTGCAAGCGGAAGGGAAAAGGGGATAAGAATTAGTTTGAAGATTCATAGATGGGGTTGTTGAAGGTTGTTAAACAAAGTTTCAGTGTAGTACAGTGTGAACGACATGTAATGTTTTTTGCCGCACACTCTGTCTCCCTCCTCAATCTTGGTAGTCACTATTAATTTTTGCATGGTCAGTGTGTATTCTTCACTTCATCTAGAAATTTGCAATTATCAAAGCTAATTATCATTATCAAAAGTGTCACAATTAAACTGTTATTAATTGAGCAAGGACTAAGAGAAGATTTATCGTACTTGTCTTATGGGTAATACTTTGTACTCTATAGAATTGAAAGATATTAATGGGACTCACTGTTAACATTTGAACATAATTTTTTTAATTAAAGATGAGGTAAAGTGTTATTCAAAAACACAAGGCCACCGGACTTGTTCATTTTAAAGTGTACTGGCCCGATGCTGAAATCACTGGCCTCGGGCCTGCGGTCCAGTGTTTATTTCAAGCCCTGCTACTATTAGGACTACTAGTACACATGATGCAGAGCCATATAACCAATGAAAAACGTCACAAAATATTTTATGAACAGGTGTGCAGTTCATGAAATTGTAAAATTAGAAATACAAAAAGAAAAAATCAAGAAGTCTTTCATGAGTACTGAGGGAATCACCAATAGACTCAACTCCAACTCATACATTGTAGCACAGAGAAATCAATTATCAGTGTCTGGTCTATAAACAGAGAAACGTATAATGGTACCATTGGGTTTACTCTATCAATCTGTGCACCAATTAACATACGACACGTTTGCATTCAACAGCTGTGCATAAACACAGCTGTTGCTCAGAACAAAACAAACAAACATAAATCCTTGGTCTAAGGTGAATTATTTCTAAATGCACAATACATACTTGCTGTGCACAATATTTAACCCAACATCATTATATTCAATCAATAATGGATTTGTAATGTGTAGGCAATCAAGGGAAAAGACAAAAGGCAATTTAGTTTAAAATGAAATCAAGATTCAGAAGGACGCATACACTGAGTTTACCACAAAAACAAGAAAACTGTACCCCTACATTTCATAAATTAATAGAAGTATTTATTTGTAATATAATTTAAATTATTTGTGACAAGTAGGCAAAGCGAACAGTGCGGTGAAAGAGCAAATCTGTGTCAAGTATATATGTACTTGTAGGTGTACACTGTATTGTCTCATTGTTTGAAACAAATTTTCCCCAACCTAAACGATGTTTTCTATTGCTTGTGTACATGTACCTACAAAGTTTTTTGTCTGTTCACATTGTCTGCCATTCCATCCCTACACCTTTCCCTGCACTTTTCCCTCTCCTGTCCTTTCTTCTTTTACTTGTTTTACTTCTTCTTTCCCCTTTTTGTTTTGTTTTTTCATCCTATATTCTGAAATCTATTTCCTCTATCATCACTTCAAAGGTATTCATTCCTTCAAATTTCGATAAATTTATATGCCCACTTTCCCCCCCTACTAAAATGTCCCTTCTCGTTTTTTCTGTCTACTTCCTGTATGATGCTGTTCTTTCCTTATGCCCGTCTCCGAATTTTTCTTTTGCCCGTCTTCAGGTCATAATGAAGCGGAGGAAATTTTAGAGTGGATTAGTGAGAGTAAGCAGGTGCAGGGAAAATATCTCAACGATGACGATTTTGAGCATCTGACCCAAGCATCTTCAGGCTCTACCACAGGAGACTGGCTGGTCCAGTTGTAAGTAGCAACGCCATGCCCCAAGTTATTCAATTCGTAATTTTTGGGGGGCATTTGTAGATAAAGTAGTGCTTTTAACACAAGTCTCTTTTTATGGTGCTTTGTTGTGAACTATTGTTTGCTAGTAATTTATGTTTGAACAAAGTATGATTATCTCTTCAATCATTAACAATTAAGAGTTCAACTTTTCTTTAAAGAGAAACGATGCTATACCCAGTGGCTAACTAAGGGGGGTTGCCCCCCCCCATTCCATTTGAAGTCTGGAATTTTGAGATTAAAAATACCCAGAGTAAAATGTTACCTTCTATAAGCTTTAATGTGATCATTTCAATATTTTAAGACTACTTTTCGACGCAGACAATGCATTTGTTTTCACACTCTAAAATTATCATCTAATAAAAATAGTAAATGGCATAACAAGAGCACTGAAAAGGGGTTTGTTTAAGAGAAGTGCAAATGGAAACTACAGTTTTAATTGGCTAGAAGTGCTCCCCGAGAAGAAAATGGTGCACCCCTTTTGCCCCTCTAAAATTCTACCCTAGTTTCGGCACTGGCTGTACCTCTGCTGTTAAACAGCGTTCTCCCTTAACATTGGTCAACTGGCCAAATGCCAGTTAAAACATCCGAGGACCAGTCAAAATACACTCCAAGTGGTCTGGCTGGATAGTTCAGTGTTATAAGCATTGAGCTTCCAAATCTTTTTAAGATGCACATTTTACATTTGACCTGTAAAAAGTTATTGACTGCAGGATGCAGTATATTTAGTAGTAATCTGATTATAACTTTCATATTGAATACATTTTTGTTTGTAGCTGTGACCCTGAGAGACCGCAGTGTGAGGGGCTAATCGCATCATGGGAGGCAGTTGCCTACAGGTAAACTCATAATATTGCTTCATAAATTACGCATTACTATTCAAATTAATGTGGATTAACTACAAAGTTTCAAACGGAAAAATGCAATATTTTGTTTGCTTTTGCTCCATTAAATTGTTTCCGCTGTTGTTACTTGTACTTAATTGAATTTTGGGGTGAACAAAGACAAATTGATTAGAACAGCATTTGAACCTGGGACCTCCGGATGAACGTCTTGGGCTCTACCAATTGAGCTGTCTAGCCTAATGTTGGCGGTTTCCCTATTTAGTCAATAACCAAATGGTGTGTGATCTCCGGTTATACAGCAGTTTCAGGTCATTGAAGGTTTTGTGGCTTCTGACTGGTACCCTCAAACAAAGATATTGACAAAATTGGGAGGCCACCAATGTAAAATTGTTGTCAATGTCTGTGGTAAAAAGAAATGTGTCCCGTCTCTAAATAGTGACCCTTTCATTCAAATTTCACAAATTAACCCTAACCGCCTAAGCATTTCTACCAGAAAGCTTCCACAACCCATCATACTCCAACAGTTTACTTTTTGGAACAGTACACAACCCATCATACTCCAACAGTTTATGTACTGGAACAGTACACAACCCATCATACTCCAACAGGTCCTGTGCTTCTGGACTGTGATTTAGTGGGTACTCTCCACAGGACTAAACCATCCAAATTCCAACAAAACCATCTGTTTGATTTTGGCAGGCTTGGGGTGGTTAGGGTTAATGTTACTTTCAACTTCTTGGTTTTATTCCAGATTGAAAGGGAAGATAAATGTGGCAACGGTTGACATCAGCAAAAACCCTAACCTAAGTAAAAGATTTAATGTTGCAATTGAAAGAACACCGTATGTTGTTTTGTAAGTATAAGACTACTTTATTGTCATTCATTGCCTAATGTTATGGCTCTGCTCACCACGGAATTCTGCACTTGTGCTCGCCATTCTCTGCTGACTGGGTAAGCGCCGAATTCCTGCGCTATATGTGTAAGCGAAGAGTGTCTAGAAATGTAGAGTATGCACGTGTGCACAAGCAAAAGTTCTTATTATGCTGTGAATTTATGCTGTCATTGAGTATGGATTTTTCTTAATCCGTAAATGCAGATTTTTGCGCTTTAGCAGAGCCATGAAATTGTGCCAAGTTCACTTGTTGAATG
Source organism: Plazaster borealis (assembly GCA_021014325.1). Taxonomy (NCBI): domain Eukaryota; kingdom Metazoa; phylum Echinodermata; class Asteroidea; order Forcipulatida; family Labidiasteridae; genus Plazaster; species Plazaster borealis. Next base: position 6,236,252 of record CM037463.1, on the reverse strand, counting down.
AAGTGTAGGCCTATGTACTCACACTCTGAATTCCAGTTTAAGGTTCATTTGAAGTTTCAGTCAACAATCAGTGTTGTAATGTATTGCTTTACAGATCACTTATAAGTGACAATTAAAACTAAAGTCACACTGCCTTTTAAGATGAACCTCTCTGTATACACGAGCCATTTTAAAAGGTAGAACAAGGTTTTGCGTTCTGGTATGCCAAAAACCTTACTATGAAATTACATATTATTGCAGAACATTCTTTAAACGTTCCATAGCATGTGTTTAAGAATTTGCATGCAATAGACCCCTTGCATTGGTGGCCATCGCTGGAAACGTGCAGCCAATGATAGGTCTTCATTGACCTCAGTGAGGGTGCTGTTTGGGCATGTGCCGCGATATGCAATGGGTCTATACATTCTCCTGAGTAGCTTGTCCATCTATTGCCCCCCATAGAAATAGCTTCAATATATACTTTCACCATCTTGAAAACCATCTGCGCAATATATAAATTCCAAACTGGCACATTATTTATTCCAATCTAACTCTCATATGTCTCAATGGGTCATCCAAACAACTCCTTGATCTCTTACACTGAACCAATTCGCTCCCTCTTACCAATGCATGGAAACAGAAAACATAAAACCATATTCCCAGATTCCTTTCAGCTTTGACCTCTTATATTCTGCATTCCCTTTGTCGTTTAAGTAAGTATTTCCAAGTTTCTTATTCATTTTCACTTTTGTAAATCCTGTTTTCCGTACTTGTAGTGTCCATCATCACTCCTCTCATCCCTTTCCTTTCTCACCCAATAGATTCCATAACGGTAAGCAGTTTCCTTATAGTCTATTTCATTTCGGTGTCGTCTCTTTGACACATTTTGCTGAGAAATCCTACAAGCATGTACAGGGTACCGTGGTAAAACCTCCCCCAGCCCCATTGTGAGTATAAGAGGCGCTGTACAGGTTGTTTGCTCTAGCAGGACAGATTCATTTGGCCAGATCTAGGATAGAATGGGCAACATTAGTACCACCTTCATCCCAGCCTGATTGTCTCGGGTGGTGTGTATAGCACACATTTGAAGGCGTAACAAACACGATGCTCTGCAGTGACACACTGCAGACATTTGACCACTCTCTGCAGTGACACAGTGCAGACATTGTACCACTCTCTGCAGTGACACAGTGCAGACATTTGACCACTCTCTGCAGTGACACTGTGCAGACATTGTACCACTCTCTGCAGTGCAGACATTGTACCACTCTTTGCAGTGACACAGTGTAGACATTGTACCACTCTCTGCAGTGACACAGTGCAGACATTGTGCAACTCTCTGCAGTGGCACAGTGCAGACATTTGAACACTCTCTGCAGTGACACAGTGCAGACATTGTACCACTCTCTATAGGTATACAGTGCAGACATTGTACCACTCTCTGCAGTGACACAGTGCAGACATTGTACCACTCTCTGCAGTGCAGACATTGTACCACTCTCTGCAGTGACTAAGTACAGACATTGTACCACTCTCTGTAGTGCAGACATTGTACCACTCTCTGTAGTGCAGACATTGTACCACTCTCTACAGTGCAGACATTGTACTACTCTCTGCAGTGACACAGTGTAGACATTGTACCACTCTCTACAGTGCAGACATTGTACCACTCTCTACAGTGCAGACATTGTACCACTCTCTGCAGTGACACAGTGCAGACATTGTACCACTCTCTGCAGTGACACAGTGCAGACATTGTACCACTCTCTGCAGTGACACAGTGCAGACATTGTACCACTCTCTGCAGTGACTAAGTACAGACATTGTACCACTCTCTGCAGTGACACAGTGCAGACATTGTACCACTCTCTGCAGTGACTAAGTACAGACATTGTACCACTCTCTGCAGTGACACAGTGCAGACATTGTACCACTCTCTGCAGTGACTAAGTACAGACATTGTACCACTCTCTGCAGTGACACAGTGCAGACATTGTACCACTCTCTGCAGTGACACAGTGTAGACATTGTACCACTCTCTGCAGTGACTAAGTGCAGACATTGTACCACTCTCTGCAGTGACACAGTGCAGACATTGTTTCATTCTCTGCAGTGACACAGTGCAGACATTGTACCACTCTCTGCAGTGACACAGTGTAGACATTGTACCACTCTCTGCAGTGACACAGTGCAGACATTGTTTCATTCTCTGCAGTGACACAGTGCAGACATTGTACCACTCTCTGCAGTGACACAGTGTAGACATTGTACCACTCTCTGCAGTGCAGACATTGTACCACTCTCTGCAGTGACTAAGTGCAGACATTGTACCACTCTCTGTAGTGCAGACATTGTACCACTCTCTGCAGTGACACAGTGCAGACATTGTACCACTCTCTGCAGTGACACAATGCAGACATTGTGCAACTCTCTGCAGTGACACAGTGCAGACATTGTACCACTCTCTGCAGTGCAGACATTGTACCACTCTTTGCAGTGACACAGTGTAGACATTGTACCACTCTCTGCAGTGACACAGTGCAGACATTGTGCAACTCTCTGCAGTGGCACAGTGCAGACATTTGAACACTCTCTGCAGTGACACAGTGCAGACATTGTACCACTCTCTATAGGTATACAGTGCAGACATTGTACTACTCTCTGCAGTGACACAGTTCAGACATTGTACCACTCTCTGCAGTGCAGACATTGTACCACTCTCTGCAGTGACACAGTGTAGACATTGTACCACTCTCTGCAGTGGCACAGTGCAGACATTTGAACACTCTCTGCAGTGACACAGTGCAGACATTGTACCACTCTCTATAGGTATACAGTGCAGACATTGTACTACTCTCTGCAGTGACACAGTTCAGACATTGTACCACTCTCTGTAGTGCAGACATTTGACCACTCTCTGCAGTGACTAAGTGCAGACATTGTACCACTCTCTGCAGTGACACAGTTCAGACATTGTACCACTCTCTGCAGTGACACATTGCAAACATTGTACCACTCTCTGTAGTGACACAGTGCAGACATTGTACCACTCTCTGCAGTGACACAGTGCAGACATTGTACCACTCTCTGCAGTGACACAGTTCAGACATTGTACCACTCTCTGCAGTGCAGACATTGTACCACTCTCTGCAGTGACACAGTGCAGACATTGTACCACTCTCTGCAGTGACACAGTGCAGACATTGTACCACTCTCTGCAGTGACACAGTGCAGACATTGTACCACTCTCTGCAGTGACACAGTTCAGACATTGTACCACTCTCTGCAGTGCAGACATTGTACCACTCTCTGCAGTGACACAGTGTAGACATTGTACCACTCTCTGCAGTGACACAGTGTAGACATTGTACCACTCTCTGCAGTGACTAAGTGCAGACATTGTACCACTCTCTGCAGTGACACAGTGCAGACATTGTGCAACTCTCTGCAGTGACACAGTGCAGACATTGTACCACTCTCTGCAGTGACACAGTGCAGACATTGTACCACTCTCTGCAGTGACACAGTGCAGACATTGTACCACTCTCTGCAGTGACACAGTGCAGACACTCTCTGCAGTGGCACAGTGCAAACATTGTACCACTCTCTGCAGTGACACAGTGCAGACATTGTACCACTCTCTGCAGTGACACATTGCAAACATTGTACCACTCTCTGTAGTGCAGACATTGTACCACTCTCTGCAGTGACACAGTGCAGACATTGTGCAACTCTCTGCAGTGACACAGTGCAGACATTGTCCCACTCTCTGCAGTGACACAGTGCAGACATTGTACCACTCTCTGCAGTGACACAGTGCAGACATTGTACCACTCTCTGCAGTGACACTGCAGACATTTGACCACTCTCTGCAGCGACACAGTGCAGACATTGTACCACTCTCTGCAGTGACACAGTGTAGACATTGTACCACTCTCTGCAGTGACACAGTGCAGACATTGTGCAACTCTCTGCAGTGACACGGTGCAGAAACACTGTACCACTCTCTGCAGTGACACAGTGCAGACATTGTACCACTCTCTGCAGTGACACAGTGCAGACATTGTTTCATTCTCTGCAGTGACACAGTGCAGACATTGTACCACTCTCTGTAGTGACTCAGTGCAGACATTGTACCACTCTCTGCAGTGACACAGTGCAGACACTCTCTGCAGTGACACAGTGCAGACATTGTACCACTCTCTGCAGTGACACAGTGTAGACATTGTACCACTCTGTGCAGTGACACAGTGCAGACATTGTGCAACTCTCTGCAGTGACACAGTGCAGACACTGTACCACTCTGTGCAGTGACACAGTGCAGACATTGTACCACTCTCTGCAGTGACACTGTGCAGACATTGCACCACTCTCTGCAGTGCAGACATTGTACCACTCTCTGCAGTGACACAGTGTAGACATTGTACCACTCTCTGCAGTGACTAAGTGCAGACATTGTACCACTCTCTGCAGTGACACAGTGCAGACATTGTACCACTCTCTGCAGTGACTAAGTGCAGACATTGTACCACTCTCTGCAGTGCAGACATTGTACCACTCTCTGCAGTGACACAGTGCAGACATTGTACCACTCTCTGCAGTGACACATTGCAAACATTGTACCACTCTCTGTAGTGCAGACATTGTACCACTCTGTGCAGTGATACAGTGCAGACATTGTACCACTCTCTGCAGTGACACATTGCAAACATTGTACCACTCTCTGTAGTGCAGACATTGTACCACTCTGTGCAGTGATACAGTGCAGACATTGTGCAACTCTCTGCAGTGACACAGTGCAGACATTGTACCACTCTCTGCAGTGACACAGTGCAAACATTGTACCACTCTCTGCAGTGACACAGTGCAGACATTGTACCACTCTCTGCAGTGACACAGTGCAGACATTTGACCACTCTCTGCAGCGACACAGTGCAGACACTGTACCACTCTCTGCAGTGACACAGTGCAGACATTGTACCACTCTCTGTAGTGCAGACATTGTACCACTCTCTGTAGTGCAGACATTGTACCACTCTCTGCAGTGACACAGTGTAGACATTGTACCACTCTCTGCAGTGACACAGTGCAGACATTGTGCAACTCTCTGCAGTGACACAGTGCAGACACTGTACCACTCTCTGCAGTGACACAGTGCAGACATTGTACCACTCTCTGCAGTGACACAGTGCAGACATTGTTTCATTCTCTGCAGTGACACAGTGCAGACATTGTACCACTCTCTGTAGTTACACAGTGCAGACATTGTACCACTCTCTGCAGTGACACAGTGCAGACACTCTCTGCAGTGACACAGTGCAGACATTGTACCACTCTCTGCAGTGACACAGTGCAGACATTGTACCACTCTCTGTAGTGCAGACATTGTACCACTCTCTGCAGTGACACAGTGCAGACATTGTACCACTCTCTGCAGTGACACAGTGTAGACATTGTACCACTCTCTGCAGTGACACAGTGCAGACATTGTACCACTCTCTGCAGTGACACAGTGCAGACATTGTACCATTCTCTGCAGTGACACAGTGCAGACATTGTACCACTCTCTGTAGTGACACAGTGCAGACATTGTACCACTCTCTGCAGTGACACAGTGCAGACACTCTCTGCAGTGACACAGTGCAGACATTGTACCACTCTCTGCAGTGACACAGTGCAGACATTGTACCACTCTCTGCAGTGACACAGTGCAGACATTGTACCACTCTCTGCACTGCAGACATTGTACCACTCTTTGCAGTGACACAGTGCAGACATTGTACCACTCTCTGCAGTGACACAGTGCAGACATTGTACCACTCTCTGCAGTGACTAAGTACAGACATTGTACCACTCTCTGCAGTGCAGACATTGTACCACTCTCTGCAGTGCAGACATTGTACCACTCTCTGCAGTGACACAGTGCAGACATTGTACCACCATCTGCAGTGACAGAGTGCAAACATTGTACTACTCTCTACAGTCTGTACCTAATGAATTATTTTCACTTGAACCAGTGAAAATGTCTAATATTGGATACATTAATCATGGGTATAAGATCTCTTGCTTTAATAAACATGGCTGGCATGGCAAGTTTGTATACATGGTAATTAAACTGCCCCTAGTCTAGATCTGATAAAGATGCCTCAGTTTTGTCAATAGCAAACAGCCTTCTACAGTAATTTCATAAGATAATAATGTATCATTGTTAAAACGGGGAACATTTTGAATTACTGCCACTTATACGGACACACACACTAGCATCAAGGACGAGAAAATGTACAAGCTGCATCGGAAGATGATCTATGCACAAGCTTCACAACTGCAAAACTTCATGTCTGTTGGCTACACCGGGAGCAGGGTATTCAAAGTACCCAGAGAACGAACATTCTTGTAAGTCAAGCCTTATTTAAACAAGAGCGGACACAAAATTGGTTTTTGTCCCCATTTCCCGAGGAGGGTTGATTTAGCTTGTCTGTTTCAGGTTTTTAAAAATAACACTTGAAGATTTGAAGCTTTGCATGGTGCAGAAACCGGAAGTAAAAAAAAAACATGTAAAAAAAAACTCCTTTAAAGGCATCATACATGTTTGGTAATTGTCAAAGACCAGTGTTCTCACTTGGTGTATCCCAACATACATGACATATGCATAAAATAACAAGCCTGTGAAAATTTGGCTCAGTTGGTCATCGAAGTTGCAAGAAAGTCTTTCTGTTTGTCTTCAAGAGACTGATATGTGTTATTTCTAATTGTGGTAATATTTATTTTAAAAAACAACAAAATTATCAGAACAGTGATTAGTATAGCCATGATTTTTTGTTTATTTTCAAAATGTTTTTAATGCATTTTTGTGTTACCTGGCTTCGGGACATTACTACAGGTCAATATCCAGCTTGATATAAAGGAAGCATTTGAAACCTAGCCCTGGGAACTTCTGATTTGAGGCTTTTGTGATTTTTTTTTTTTTTACAGTGATGACCTGACAGAGAGTATTGCAAACAAAATCAAGGTATGGGATTTAATTTCTATATAGGATGGAGAATTCTCATGACATTGTGCCTCATGTTCAAGTTGGTACTCAGCTCAGTTGGTAACTTGCTCTCTTGCACACTTGCTAACAGGTTTATTTGCTTACTGCTCACTCTGTCACTTGCTTTCTTGCACACTTGCCTATTTTGGGGGTTCACTTGTTATTACGAACATACTGTCTTGCCCAATCACCCACTTGTTTCATTACTCATTTCTCAACTTGCTTGCTATCTCACTTGCTTATACTTGCTCACTTACTTGCATACTTCCCTTTTTTGCTCAATTACTAAATTGCTCAGCCTCAATTGCCTTCTTTCCCATTGCTTACTTGCTCACTACCAGACTACCTCATATACTCACTTGCTTATTTTCTCTTGCATTCTTTTTGTATTCTTACTTGCTTACTTACTCACTTACTTGCTTACTTGCTTCCATTTTTGCTCAATTACTGAATTGCTCAGCCTCAATTGCCCTCTTGCTCATTGCTTACTTGCTCACTACCAGACTACCTCATGTATTTACTTGCTTATTTTCCCTTACATTCTGTTTGTATTCTCACTTGCTTACTTACTCACTTACTTGCTTACTTGCTTCCATTTTGGCTCAATTACTAAATTGCTCAGCCTCAATTGCCCTCTTGCCTTCTTGCTCACTACCAGACTTCCTCATGTACTCACTTGTTTATTTTCTCTTGCATTCTTTTTGTATTCTCACTTGCTTACTTACTCACTTACTTGCTTACTTGCTTCCATTTTGGCTCAATTACTAAATTGCTCAGCCTCAATTGCCCTCTTGCCCTCTTGCTCATTTCTTACTTGCTCACTACCAGACTTCCTCATGTACTCACTTGCTTATTTTCTCTTGCATTCTTTTTGTATTCTCACTTGCTTACTTACTCACTTACTTGCTTACTTGTTTCCATTTTTGCTCAATTACTAAATTGCTCAGCCTCAATTGCCCTCTTGCCTTCTTGCTCATTTCTTACTTGCTCACTGCCAGACTTCCTCATATACTCACTTGCTTATTTTCCCTTGCATTCTTTTTTTTAACCATGCATTTATAACTTGAGATTTATTTTATGCAAATTAAGTGATAATTTGGATGATCTTGCTTACTGTATCTGGTGTGGTATCATCAAAGTCATTATATCTGTATTACTGTCGTAAATTCTTCATCTTCCTTTTTTGCATCTTGTTTTAATATAAGTTAGTGTGAGTCGTCCAAACTTTCGTATTCCACGCATCATCACATCATGAGAGACTGACCCATTTCTAGTTCTGTTTCTGTTTAGGAAACCCAAGCCAGTGTGCCGGGTCTATTCGTGGTCATAGTTGGATGTCTTGTGATATTTTCTCTGGTTCTCTGCAAGGTATTCTGTGGAGGCTCATCATCAAGGGGATTCGGCTCGAAGGGACCCAAGAAGGGGGTATAACTTTAAGTCGTTACTTAGAAGTCTTTTAGCAGTTTTTTATAACTTTTTCTGGTATTGGCCCAATTCACCTGACGTCATCATCACAATAATTTTGGTTGGGCCATTTTGGGAGTCAATATCTCTGTGTGTTATACAGTAGTGCATGTTTTAGACGACCCGGCCTTTACACGCTCACTGTGTAGCTCACTGTGTATTTTATGCGCAAGTTGACTCCCAAGAGGGTGAGCGTGGCAGACACAGTGTGTCGTTGGTGCAAGGAGTCAATACATGTGCATGTATATGAGCAGGGTTTAGTTTGCACTTGGAGACTATGTTGTAGATTGATTAACTTGAAGTGCCCTGTTTAATTTTTCTATTTTCTTTCCTTTTTTAGCAAGATACAAATCATGTTGGTTATATTTGTACACGCGTTTGTTAAGTATAGTTGAAGACAAAATTATTATCATCATCAAACTTGCCTTTCTTCCATTTTTCTACGAATCCTTGAAGAGAATTTCGCGTCTTGATGGGAAAATCTAATCCCAATTAAGACAGAGAACTTGAACTTTCATTTGCACTGTGCATGTAGGAATGCATAAATAAATGACAGCCCCATAATGGGCTTTATAAACCTTGAACAGCAACCCCGTTAAAGGGTCTGTATACGTTTGGTAATGACTCTGAAAATTAATGATAATAAAACTTACTTGGTAAGAAGTACAGCAGCTTTGGATAGTAAAGTGCGTTATGAAAAAATATTTCACTTTTTATCCAAAGAAAATTTGTATCTGAGAAGCGTTACTGACAGTATTGTTTCTCAGATTGTGTATTCAAATTGCAGATTATTCTTCCTGCATGGACATAACCACTCCAGATTTTCGGCAATAGACCGTGCAAGTCTCGCGCGTAATCGAACATTTTTGGGACCACTTTGGTCCCACGTACATTGCTTTAACGCGTGAGGGGAAACAAACTCGCGCATTTTAACGGGTCACAATGTTCGGATACGCGCGAGACTTGCACAGTCTATATCTCAAAAACGCTACCACCTTTCGAAATGAAATTTTCACAGGTTAGTTTTACGGTTAGAATTGAAACAAACAGTGGGTTCCAACTACCAAACGTATACAATCCCTTTAAAAAAGAATTTGTACCCAAACTGAAGTTGGATTTGTTTGACCCCGTTTTATGAAAGTAACAATTTATGGTCATTGCATATACAGGGCACATGACTAAGGTTGCCACAACGTCAACAAGATCTGTACAAGAAAACATAAATAAATTAAGTGCCTTACTACTCACAGGTAAAATAATGGAAAATTCAATACTTGGTGACACAGCACAACAACATTACAGTTCGATAATTAAACATCAGTTTATTATGTTGGTTTCAGAAGTTTTCCTTTATCTACATTTGATAGCAGGCTGTCAGGTTGGGCTTTTGTATGGGGCTACATAGATTAGATAGATAACAGACATTACCCCAACATTACAACTAAATGTATTATACAGAATTGGTAGAGCCGACCAAATAGTAGCAGGCCGTGTTCATGTTTTGTGTGATCGACCGTGTTCAACCATACATGAAATAACAAACCTGTGAAAATTTGAGCTTCATCTGTTGTGCGAGTCAGGAGAAAATGCACAATATTGCACAATGCACAATTTTCAGCATATAACTCATAGTCCTTAATTTTGGTTAGAACAACCTAAATCAGCTGTTTTTTAAGTTTTCAGAAAACTGTTGTCTCGATTATGACTTAATTTCAGAGGGAAATATTTCACAGAAAAAATTGTTGCAGTATGAACTTCATAATCAGTAAAGCTTTCAGACTAAAATTAAACAGTGATGTTTTTATCCTTACCAATCCTGTATAATACCTTTTGTTCAAGATATGAATGATAGATGATGAACTTGAAAGTAAAACCTTAACGATCAGTAATCTAAAAAAAAAGCTTACTTTTATAAACTTGATATTATTATTAGTTACTCTGAGAGTTGTATTCTGTCAGAAACACTGCCATTCCCAGAATACTTCTTGTTTCCATTTATCATATCAAAATAAGTACATTCCAAAGTGCACATAATTTTCCCCAGCATAATTGTTCAGAACTGTTGTCACAGACAATAATCACAGACAATAATGTCATTAATCTAATTAAATTAAATTATTAAATTCACTCAATCCAAAATCAAACGGTTTATTCTTGAACTGTTATGGAATATGACAGAATACATTTGTGTGGGTCGGAGCTTGCTAATGGCAAGGAAGCGTCTCGTAATTAGAAACACGTGATGGTGTACGGAGTTATTTATTATATGTTGTGTTACAGCGAGTTGTCTGTGGGTTAACTAGAACACATTTTGTCATGAAATCGCAACCGAATTATCACATTTAATGACTTTACCATTTTGCCACAATATTCAAGTTGCAATGCAGGTATGATTTATTTTAAGTTATACAATTTTGTTTCTTTGAACTGTTAACTGTTTAATCTATGGACATAGTAATACTTGCCATTAATACAATTGTATTTATGATCGATGTTGTGTGTTTCATTTATTTAAATACTTTAGATCATTTTAGTTGAATTGTAGAAATTTTCTTGATTAAATGAATAGTGCGTAAATATTATCCCATTGATGTCTTTTCATCACCCCTTACCAAAATCTGCAATACTAATTTGATATCATATCTATAGTCTAAAGTGATTTTTATGACAATGTGTTTTCTATGTCGGGCACTCTAATACTCATCGGGAATGTGTTCTTGACAAGGATAAATATTAATTCATTATCGTTATAATGTCAGTTGGTGTGGCTTAAATCTATTGGCGGTTCAAGTATAGTTGCGTCCTTGTTGATTTGTTTACAGAAAATATGTAACTCACACATGGACATCATGGGGATATTATTATCATTCAGTGAGGGAATAGGAACATTTCTCCATACCAACCTTTTAATTTTCGTATGGGGACCATTACATTGCCATACGTGCTTGTAAATTCTCAGGGTTCCTTTTCAAAAAACAGCATCACAAAGGTGAAGACGGATATGAACAATTCCGGGAAAATTACCCCCGGAAGAAAACCCCAAAATGACTACACCCGCAAATTAGACCCGAGTTATTCATAAGGACTATGGCGTCCCAGGTTTGAAAAAGCTAGTGAAAGTAGAACTGATTTAAGATTTTTTTTAATTTATTGGTTTATTTCTTTTTCTTTTTTTTCCCCGTTTTATTTTTCTTTTATTTTGTATTTTATTATTCTTGTTATTTTATTTTATTTTATTTTATTTTTTATTTTTATTTTTATTTTTTTATTTTTTTTTTTTTTTTTTTGGGGGGGGTGGATTTCTTTAGCCCACCATACATTTTTGTTTTGGGTAGATGCGGAACTTATTTTAAAAATAGCCTTTTGATTGTCTAGGACTCAATCAAGGTTTTGATTTGACGTCTGTCTCGAGATATAAACGTACATGTAAAATGTTTATGGTTTGTGATTTTCTATAACCACAGCAGAAAACTTTAGCCTCTATTTCGGATCATTCGAACATTAACATAATCATTTACATGCATGCGGTTGCTAAACCAACTTGTACTTAATGGACTTTTGGTAAGAATTTTTCAGTAATGTTTTTACAATTAAATACGATTTGCATTGTTTGATTTTGAATGACGTTGTGTATTTACATTTGTTCTCCTATATGACTTTGGATTTAAGGCATCGTACACGTTTGGTAATTGTCAAAGACCATGTTCTCACTTGGTGTATCCCAACATATGCATAAAATAACAAGCCTGTGAAAATTTGGGCTCAATTGGTCATCGAAGTTTCAAGAAAATGATGAAAGAAAAAACACCCTTGTTGTACAAATTTGTGTGCTTTCAGATAGGAATAAAAACTTCTTGCAAGAAGTTTTTGTTATTTTTAGTGAGAAATTACCTCTTTCTCAAAAACTACGTTACTTCAGAGGGAGTCGTTTCCTACAATGTTTTTATACTATCAACAGCTCTCCGCCTTATTGCTTGTTACCAAGTAAGTTTTTATGCTAATATTTGTTTTGAGTCATTACCAAACGTGTACGATACCTTTAAGTGGTTAAAGTTGTAATAGGCTTAGGGCTGGGAGGAAGGTACGCTTTTGGATCCCACTTGCCTTTAGAAGAAACCTACCACGGACAAGATTTTGCTGCCCATTTTGTTCTTACACATTACTTTTTTCACAATATTTTAATAAATCAGCAGACCAACATGCTAATTGTGTATCGTCAGTATTTGAGATTTCAGTGTCAATGGCGACGCTATGCGGAGTTCAAAGATTATTTGCGTTCCACTACTCCCGCAAATATGATCTAACACACCTTGGTATAATGGGTCCCGACTAAGATCACGTGATACGATCTTTCTAGTGGGATCCAGACCTGCTTTGGAAATGTCGAACAAGAGATAAAGGTCAGCAGTTTACGAATAGCTATTTTTAGTGTTTTGAATATGGCATTCGTTTGTTTACCAATCAAATACAACAAGTAGGTGATTCAGTGTACTGAATACATACACAAAGTTATTCGTGTGGTCCATTGGATCCACATTTGGGATAATACACCAATGTATAGCAACCACCACTCCTTTTTCCATTTGTGGAAGTTTGATCACATTGCATCTTGAGTGACTTCTTACAAGATTTGCGTACAGCACCATCTTTCAGGTAAATTAACTGGGACAGACTTCATGGCTGACGTCACGTTTAAAGTTGTTGCTGAAATAATGAAATAAAATTGCATGTCATGTTTCTACGAAGACCAACTGAAAACAAAATCATATAGGGCCTAATGAACACGGCGGTGTATTTTCAATTATGGTATTTACATTAATTTCATTATAGTCTGTAGGCCTACATCATTGTTTTTGGATTGAGTAAAGTCGTTCCCATCCTCCAGTTTTCAACAGACACATCATAAAACCAACTTGTGGAAACAGTGGTTTCACGTTTGAGTAAACACGACGAAATAAAACTAATATTTCAAGCTTCGTCAAAAGATGTTTTGCACATTCATATCAGGCTTATTTCGATTGCTGCAATCAAAATAAGCATCGGTGATTTGTGTGAAATTGAGATGTTATTCTCTCTCGGTATCGATATTATTTCTCCCGGCGGTGGTCTTGGTATGCTGTCCCTCATGCGTTCTCAGATTGAAATTACCTTTTATCGACAATGACTAACCATGTAGGCCTACTTGTATTAAAGGTTCATTCAACGTTAAGGTTTTAAAAATCATCAACATTATCGAACAATAAGTAATTAAACAGGCTGGGGGAAATCCAAATTATATGTTTTCCCGATTATTTGCTAGCTGATATTTTATAGTGGAGGTATATAACAAACAATTCAGATGTTTTTCTAACTTTCACAGAGGAGCAAATATGAACATCCTGATCATTGTGTGTTTGTGTGTGGCCACGGTTACCTGCGATTTTATGGCACCATTGTATAAAAGTCGTGACCCAGTCCCTAACAAGTACATCTTCAAGATCAAGGTAAATGGAATGATCATGTAACAAATCATAACATTAATAAGAAACAATTTAACGATGTCGTGATCGATGTGATAAATCTTAAATCTACGAGGAGGCTTATACGCGACAATAAAGAGCAACAATAGCAGACCCACAAACCCATGATGCACGTCGCCTAAAAATGTAATGGATTATACCTTTTCTTGGTTGAATCCACTTTGTTTTAAATATGCACAATTGGTCGATTTGATGGTAAACCAATCTGATGGTAAATCAAAATCCGAATGGTGTTTGATGAGACGCTGTTTTCTTCTTTTGTCAAATAACTTCTAAGCTTTTACTTGAGAATTTCATTTGAGTGAATGGCCAATAAACATATCCGTTATGTTAAAATGTCCATATTATCTACAGAGAGTCTACATATTTCTTCTGTCAAGATTGCATGTTCTTAAAAGAATGTTGATTCGTGACATTGGCTACAAACAATAATACCACTCGTTATTGTTTTTGTTTGTGTTTGTTTGTTTGTTGTTAAATCTCTTGTAATAACTTTAACAATTATGTTAAACTTGGTTACAGGACAATGTCCAACGCTCCTCATTTCAACGTCAATTTGAAAACCGAATCAACACACTAGGACTTAAAACCACAGGCCAGAAAAGTTTCAACTTCTTGAACACCATGGTGGTAAACATCAAAGCTGATCAAATAGATTTGGTGAGTTCCGTTGGGGTGGCTTTAGCTTAAATGATTTCGAGCGAAATTATTTTGAGAGCATGAAATGATTTTGCAATAATTTATTTCGAGCTTTTGCAATAGTTTATTTCGAGCTCTCGTATTAACTTATTCCGAGCGCACAAAATAATTTATTTTGAGCGTTCAAAATGATTTCGAGTAAATGATTTTTAGACCACGAATTGATTTCGCGATAATTTATAATTTTGATTTTGAACGCTCGAAATAATTTATTTCAAGTGAAATTGAATTATTTCTGGGACCATTATGAAAGGAAAATGAAGGAAAACAAATAACCTCGGGAATCCACCGGCAGTATATACATTTATTTTGATCGGCATGATACAAACTTACACACGTCAATGAAGAACAAAACATTTCCGACCAAATTTCAGCAAAATTGCAGCGAAGAAAACTTAAAACTTACGACCAAAATAATAACTGAATAATAAACAAATATAAAGGGTCAAATTATTGTTAGTGATTTCGTTCGAATTGATCAGTCTAGTTTAGTTAATATTGATGTACTTTTCCTTACGGGGTCGAACACATTTTTATGTCTTCTTCTTTGATTTTAGTAGATTCGATCTATGGATGACGTTGAGTTTGTTGAGGAGGATTCCTACGTATATGAAGACTCCGTTAGATCCTGGGGGCTTGACCGAATTGATCAAGATGAGCTTCCCCTGGACGACTCCTTCAACCCTCCAGGTATGAACTCAATACAATGTTTGGGGAGGAGGGCTGGATACTATCTTTTGCTTAGCTTTGATCTAGGCCAAGTATAATAGTCAAACAATTCGGCCAGAGTTTGAGTTTTACTGAACACTTTTATCGACGTATGAATAAATCCCACTTCACACTAACTACATCGATGTAGGATAACCTGTGAACAATATATGTTTGTTGTCTAATGTCTACGATGCAGGAAAGTTCATAATTTGTAATTTCTTGTGTTGTGTAATGCACGTAAAAGAACCCAGTGCATTTATCGTAAAGAGAAGGAGTTCGCCCTGGTGGTCCTACGTTTGTTTGGCTGTATATTGCGCAACAGCACATTGCAAACCATTACATGGTGCTATATGTCAAGGAAAAAGGTCTCATACGACACAAACTTAGCTCGGCTAAGAGGAAATTTTTAAGAAAATAGGCAGCCAATGGTTTCCGGAATGATGTAAGGAAAACTATCGATTAAAAGGCTTGAACAATTCTCTGCGCCAACAATTCGAAAAGACAAAAATGTTAATGAATTATAGTTATTGTCTATACCAAATTACCACTAACAAATCTTTACCGGGGGAATCATTCAACATAGTGAAACGACATGAGTGATTATACTTGATTTACGGGGTTTACTGCGGCGTACTGATTCAACAAACTGTGGGGAAATAAACACACAAGAAATAATCTTAGCAAAATTTAAGAAACACATACGATTATACTTTTTGTATGGCCTATTGAAAGTAGAGATTGAGGTTTGCTCTTCAAAACAAGTGATATATCATTCCTATATAAAAAGGCCCCTTGCTATGTGTTTTAAATCTGACAAAATGAATTTTTCACAGGTGATGGTGCCGGCGCCAACGTTTACGTACTGGACACTGGAATCCACTATACCCATGAAGACTTTGAGGGGCGTGCCCATTACGGGCATGACGTGTTTGATGACGGCATGGAAGGGCGTGACTGCAGGGGTCACGGGACGCATTGCGCGGGCACCATTGGTGGCAAAACATACGGTGTGGCCAAAAAAGTAACACTCTGGGGAGTCAGAGTTCTCAACTGTAGAGGAAGTGGAACCTGGTCTGGAATAATTGAAGGTAGGGGAGAAATTGAAACATGAAATTTTATATTTTGTTCACGTGTCGTGGCCAAGTGGTCGAACTAAAATCCCGATGGCTGAGTGATAGTGTGGGTTCGAATTCCGGTTGACATGACTCTAAAAACTCCCGGTTTAAAATTTAAACGGATTCCGGGTCCCATGGGGCCCGACTCATTTTTAGGTCAGTATGACCCGGAATCTTTATCAAAATGATCGAAAACTCTGCAAATTAACGCAGAAGTCAAAACCCATTTGTTTTAAAACCAATGTCCAGGTCAGTCTGACCCAGAAGTGGATCGGGGTCACTGGGACCCGGAACTCGGGTCAAGTCTGATCCTGGAGTCTTTAGAGTGTACCCCTGTATGTCCTTGAGCGAGATACTCAAGTAACTCAACTATCTCATCACCCATCGACCACGCCTTAAGAAATAATCAATAACAGGGGCGGATCCAGCATTTTCCAAACGGGGGGGGGGGCGTGAAAATATACCAAGCAGCAAAATCTTCCCTTCCCCATTTCCCCCCCCCCCCTTCTCTCTCTCTCCCTCTTTTTTTCTTTTCTCCCTTTTTTTTTTTTTTTTTTAATATGAAAATGGGGGGCGTGCGCCCCCCACGCCCCCCCTGGATCCGCGCCTGAATAATAATATTAACTAATTAATAAATGACAAACGAACAAAACACGAACCCGAACTATTTCACTGGTTAGTATTGGGTGTTTTTTTATAGGAAGGAACAATTTTTTGCACTCCCGTTATAAGCTTTTCGTTTTCAAATTTGTAAATTGATTTATTTATTTATTTTATTTATCTATTTCTTACTTTTAAAAGTTATTGTGTATATATTTGTTTAATTTATGTGTTCATTTGTTTACTGTTTTACATCATTTTTATTTAGTTATTAAGTTTATGATTTAACTTCTAAGGTATCGACTGGGTGATCGGAAATGCATCAGGCCCGTCGGTTGTGTCCATGTCACTCGGAGGCGGCGCTTCGGCGATTGTGAATAATGCTATATCCAAGCTTTACAATTCCGGTATTACAGCAGTCGTGTCTGCTGGCAATAACAACTATCCGTCGTGCTGGAATTCACCCGCATCTGCACCTAAGGTAACCATGGTATTTATTTCTTCTCGAAAAATACAGACGTGGTTCTAATGATAGTGACCTGAACATTCCGAACTCAAAAATAAATTCTGCCGCACCTTTGTAAAGAGAATGCAGTTTGTACACAGACATGATACACAACGTGTTCTAAAAGTTAATCGAATAACATAATGTATTTTCAGTTCTGTTTTTTGAAAATTAAAAGTTTATTAATCTTTGTACGCCCGATAATTATAAAACAAAAAAGTATTACACTATATCACACGTATGTATGAATTGTCTTCATGCCTTTGAGAATGACATATATATGTTATTATATTATATCTTTCAATAGTAATTATGGTGTCTATAATATGTTTGAATACCGGTACAACTTATACAATGTTTTTAATAGATGTTAAATTTGCATCGGGGATAAAGAATATTAATATTTGGTTTTACCCTATGGTTTTACCCGTACTCAGTACTTTCCCGAGTCCTGTGATTTTATTTTTTCACAGGACTCGGGAAAGTACTGAGTATAAAGTGCTTTACAGACATCGGTGTACGGCTGAAACCAAAATATAATATTATACATTTTTGTTTTGCACGTTTGTAGGCAATATAAACGTTCCTGGGACTACATATATAAAACATCTTAAACAACATTTTAACATCTATTCAAAGAGTTCCTGTGACTAGTTAATACTCGCTCTTTTCGTGTGTTAACTTGCTCTAAACTAGGCCATCACAGTAGGTTCTACAACGGACACCGATGCAAGATCCTATTTCTCCAACTATGGATCTTGTGTGGACATCTTCGCTCCAGGGAGCTCTATTATAAGCGCTAGTATAGAATCCAACACTGCCGTAAGCACCAAGAGTGGGACATCTATGGCGTGCCCACATGTTGCAGGTGAGTATTGCACTGTCATCTACCATAATACGACATATCTTCCTACTGGTCAGTCCCTGCTCACCACTTCATTTGAAAAAAAGTATCGTCTAAATTACTTCTGCAACGTTACAACAATAACAAAATCTTAGCATATCCAATCCCATATATAGGCATTGGGTGATGGTAATCTGAAGAAATTAAGGAAAACCTTGGGAAGGGTATTCCCACCGATTATAAGAACAATAAATGTCATATTGTTTATTGTTTTGACTTTTTACAGGTGCTGTAGCATTAGAACTCGGAAGGAATCCCAATCTATCCCCATCGGAGATTGCCGATACCATCACAGAGAGGGCTCTGGTGAACAAAGTTGTCAACGGTGGGCCGGGATCTGTTAACAAGCTCCTTAGGTTGTGATTAGTAATGAAGTCTTTCCGTGTATGATTTTCTGGTTTCTTTGTTGTTTGATGGTCGACTTGGAGAATGCTTAAAAGTCAACTTTTACTATGTTGCCTCGCATTAGTATCTTCACCGCGATCTTATTGAGATTTCAGAAATAGCATTATGATTTTTCGTTGCTTACTGATAGATTATATCAATAAAAGCTTAATTGTGAAATTTGAACAAAATCGAACATACATGCTTAAAGACCTACGACTTGAACGAAAATGGCAACAAGTGTCCTCTGCTGAAATTCATATAAAATGATTTCGATCAATAAGGAAATTGAGTTCACATGAGATTAAACAGGTTTTAGTTGTGTAAAAAAACAATCATTTTGAATACCTTTTTCTGGTGCTTTTCGTAACGATTCACGAAAAGCCCTGTTACGTTATCACTCATGTTACGTTCATTATGTGGAGCTCTCTTTTGTATAGCCGCTATGTTGCAGCATCCCACACATGACGTCAAAGTATTGTTATCTTGACGCATGCTGTCAACGGCAGAAGTGTTTCCAGTTTTTTTAAACCTTGAGGTTGGGCCTAGGTTTTTTTATACATAATTACGAACAATTCAGAAGTGTACAAATATCAAAATTACATTAAATGATAAACAAACACATTATAAACAAGTTTTAAAAGCATTCCCGTAGGGGAAAAAATCGCTGAAGTAGCTGTTTAAGGAAGTTATGGTAAAAAAGAAAGTGCCGTTTTTCAAGCGATCGGAAAAGCACATGTTACGGTGTCCCTGAAGGACCATTGTGCTTCGCTGTCACTGTGGTATTGCTTCAAACTAATTCTCTACAGCATAACTAAAATTTCCAACTGAGTTGAACCTTGAAATTCATCAGACAGTTGAACCTTGCTATCAAGACGGAACCTGACTGTTAACGTCACGGTGACGTCAAGTATCGAATTACGTTAATTCAAAGTTCAAAAATTCACAACTCCTGAAACTTACAATGGATTTTGACAATATTATAATTATACACATCCTCGGACTAAGCTAAAGTCAAACAGATAGGCCTAACCCCATTTGAACCTGTCTTCTGGTAAAAACTGGAAGTTGATGTGAATAATTGTTAATAATAGATGTAAATGAATAATAGATGAATAATAGATGTGAACACCATTCTCACCATGTGTGTAATATTTGTCTGTTCAACCCAACCTGTGGTTGATGTACGACAATTGTAAAAAAGAATTGGCATTTGAGATTGAAACTGGGTTGAATAGTGGTTTTTGCTGTCTCCACTGTAGAACGGGTTTTTGTCACGGAACATGAATTATAACCGACAGACTTAAACTAGGTTTTTCTTTTTTCTTTATTCGCGTTCTTATTCTTCTTCTCAGCTATTTAATCAATAAGACGATCTATACAAATAAACACACTTTTAACCGAGTTTGTAACTCTAAGGGTGGGTTATTTTGTCGTTGACAAGCACAATAGCCGATGAAAACAATTTGCTTTAAATGTATGTGTAAACCTGTTAGAATTTGTACTTTTAATATATATAATATTTTTTAAAGTTTTGGGTTGAACAAAGAAAAATTGAGTAGAGTGGGATTTGAACCAACAACCTCCGGTTTAACGTGCCGGCGCTCTACCAACTGAGCTATCTAGCCCTATGTTGGCGGTCTTTTTTAAAGTTTATATAACTATAATGGGGTCTTCAATGAAAACAGGATAGCAGAGCAAGGTCTCAATGTTCAGTTGAAGCAAAATAATTAGCAGTCCAGAGGTGGCGCTGTTCAAGAAAATGATCCAAGTGTCGACGCTCAGTATAAAGTGCCGCTGTTAACGTACGAAACAAGCACGTCTTGGAATCTCGAGATGGAAGAATGTGTCTGTCATTAATTTTCGGATCTGCGTTTCCTGCACAGGGTTCAAAAACTAGTCGAGAATTATTTGGCCGCTTTGCCAAGTAGGCCAGCATGCATGACTTTTGGAAATAAATTTTCCAAATCTTCCCTGAGTGCCAAACAACATTGTTAACAAACACTTTGCTATTTGTTTTCGTCAGCCAAGTTAAGATACATGCTGCCTGCAACTTCATTTTACACTAAATAGAAGTATAATGTCTCACGCGTTCAGGTATGTCTTTAGTACAGAACGATAGAGACCCGCAATCTGATATCAATGACGCGTTCGGCGGATCTTCCTTATTTGGCGCGGCAGAAATTCCTGGACTACTATACACGCATTGCAGTCTGTACCTACGGCATAGGTCACGTGATCTGGATACGACGATAAGACAGTTGACCTCCTAGAATGTCGGGAAACCATTGGTTGAGGCGTGACTATGGGAAAAACTAGCGCCGCGCGAGTCCATCAAGCTGTGATCTTCAACATAATCTTCCTTTTCTTATGTTTGGATTATTGGTATGGCGGCTTATAACGGGATAATTTTCATCTGTCTTGGGATATAGTCTAATGCATCATATTGACTTTGGGATGAAATGATAACGTGAGATACCCCAAAAGAAGCTGTTCTTACATCCGCCAAACTCCACATTGTTAAGGTAAGATCTCTTATGATGTTGCAAATGATTTGTGTTATGTGCTCATTCTTCTTAGCGAGATTTAAGTGGGCCTTACATAATTTGTTTAATTAAAAACTTTGACAAATAAATTGTATTTAAACAAGTCAAGCAAAATCCTAAATCTTCTGTGCTGCCGTGTTTTAAAGGCAATAAACTAGATAACAATCCGATAATGCAATGATAATGATAACGCAATCCGAGTTGAACAGCAATGTCATACGGTCTCTTCAAGCGTGCTGAATACGATATTATGCATTTAGTGATATGCGTTTTTGTTGTTCCTGTCATACAGTAACCCTCCAAACCTCAAAGAAAACAATAATAATAATTGGGTCTTTGAAAATAGTTCAATCTAAATAATTATTCACTTTAAATCGTCGGTCAAACGAAAAATAATCCGTCAGGGGTTATATAAGTTTTAAGAAATGCGAGAAGTGTTTTTTTTTTTTTTTTTTTTAACACAAGACATAATCGATTTTCATTCTAGGACTATCTGGTGCACGCTCGATAAACCTGCTGTTTAATAGTGGACTAAAAGTTTGTATAGATTTGGATCTGGTAACGATCATCTTGAAAATGTTGTCATCTTTAATAACAATTTCTTTGACTTTAATTGAATCCAATAGGGGAAAGGCATAACAATAAAAATCTTAACCTAACAAATAATTTTTTGTTGAAGATGTTCTGCTATAAGTCCCAAGACTTAATAATATTGTTGTAGCTATACTTCAAGTGCAATTCCAACCCCCACCCCCCCCCAAGTTTGCCGTATAACCACGCAAATTTAAGTCTGAAGAATAAATCTCGTATACGCCGTGCAAAACAAAGTTAATTCGTGGTTTCGCTGGTAATTTTGTTGTATTTGCTTTAAACATTTATGCAAATTTTTATAGCGATTATGAAATTTTATTTCCAGTATACTGTATTTTACATTCAACACACAAGCAAATTATAGGCCAAAGGCAATGTTTTGTCCATAGTTAGACAGCCACAAAGCGGTGAGCCACTATGTAACTAATTCGTCCGGTTACTGTTTGTCATGTCCCTATTTGTGAGTAAACTGATTATTTCGTTCCAACTGAATCTAGCAATTTCCCTACAAAGCTTATTTCGTTAACTTGTTTATACTAATACTAGGGGTCCCCACTCCACAAGATTGCTTTTAGGAGACCTCCTCCTTACAGTTTAATCTTAGTCCTTGTATTTTCAAAGCAAACTGATTGATTGTAAATAACTCAACCGAACTGAACTGAATGTTGCTTCCTTTTCTAGAGATTTTTAGATCCGTCACTAATGACGTTGACAACAGGTCATGAATCGTCGTGTAACTAGAAACAAGATGGCATTACTTTTGCGGTAGTAATCGGCGGTTGAATACAGAATGATGTCATGATGAATGTTGGCATGCACATTGTATTATGATGAGACGTGGATTCTTGACCGCTTTACTCATGATAACATAGGTCCAGTTATTAGTAATCAGTCTGGCGAAATGACATGACTCAATGGTCTGGCCTCTGACTTCACTGGCATGCATCATGGTACCGGTATGTTGCTGATACACGTTTCAAAATGTAAAACACATGAATGTTTATTTTTGTTTACTTCACACGGCTGCACTGAGTGGCATTTCACATTCAATGGCCGAATTAAGATGTCTCTGATGCGCACGCAAGGCATACCTCTTGGATTAAATTAGTAATAGGATGATATTGTTATATTGTCATCATTATAACATGTAAGTTATGTTCAAACACACAAGTGTGATGGTCCATATGCATTTAATTTAAAAACATTGCCATTTCGTATAACTATATGTTTTCCTTTTTTGTTTTGAAAAAAGAAAATATTAACAGTTTGAGATTAACAGTTTATTTTTGTATATGTTTTTTATTATTATTATTATTGTTATTTATTTATTTTTGACTTTTATTTTCTCTGGTTTAGAGCATTCAGTTTTATATGAGGAACTACGGCAATTACATTTTCAACCGAAAAGCAGAAGAAAAAGATTTGTCAAACTAATTCACAAATAATATCAACGCCACATACACAAATTCCATATAGATTAAGCTCGCACATTATTGTTGCATTTGGTAAGCTTCGTCAGCTTTCACATATTGTTAGCGGTTTATTATTTAGTCTTGTCAATGATGGACTTCTCTTATAACTTTTGTCATTTTTTGTTTTACAAAAAAATTGAGTTAGAATTATTTTTCACAGCTAAACCATGATACAAGGTTTCACTATTTGACTTTAAAATTCCAATTGCAGAAGACTAAACCGACTGGCACGTCAGAATTCATAGTGAAAGATTTCCTAGAGTCGAAACGTCACGAGCAGAATTCCTTTCAGCAAACTCAGTAAATTCCAAGCATACCGCTGAGCACAAGACGCCGATTCACACTACATGCCGGAGTATTAATAGTTTACCTCTTCATATAAGATTTCTATATTTACATCAGGAACATATTTTGAATGTCTTTATGGTGGAGATTATCTCGTTTAATATTTTACGCCAAGATATTGTTATTGTTGTCTTATAATATCTAAGTAGGCTAAACGGTTGTAGTAGTACATCAGTATTTAATTATTGCAACTTTGGTGATGAGTTTATTATTTTCACAATACAAACATGTTATTATCATTATAACACCATTCTGGTAACTTGCTGGGCTTCTGAGTCGCGCATTTAAAAGAAACGCCTGCGTTGCCCGTTTATACTGCACTGGATGAAGTCTTCGAGCAATGAGACAAATAATTTGATCAAACAGTTTGAGAAAAACACTTCTTTTTTTTTCTTCTTTTTTTTTAATACAAATTTTGGAGACAAGCGATTGGATTCGAAATTCATAAGTTCATCCCATAACTGCACTCTAAGACGTGTCACCAGCAATATTGTAATAGTACCCGTTATTTAATTAAAGTACACATTAGTTCAACACTCATACATCAAAATCCAAACAGCTTTTCTAGAACTTTGTGAAATTGTACTTGCTCATCTAAAATAGTTATACTCGGTGTTACACCAGGCAAACCGAAAATATCATTGCTTTCAAATTTGAATATTGGTCGACTATATTAGATGCTTCTAGATTTTTGCCGTTTCAGGGGACATTTTTAGACTCTTCAACTCCGCAGAATGACCTTGGCTGGTAGCACAGGCAGGTCCATGAAATTGTACCCGCTGCTCACTGGTATCAGGGTTAGGTATAGAGAGTGGCAGCATAGAGGGTGCCCTAAACTTGACTCATTCGTAATGATTATGTGCCTTTATACAATGGTGGAGTGCTCAGTTACATTATCTGTCTACACTTGCTATGTGTGTGTCACTTTTAATAAAGGGTGCCATCAGATTCATTCCGATTAGATTCGAAGGCAGTCCGTCTTTGCCCCAATCTTTCTGTAACTATAGGCAAGCATTCATAGCCTCATTAAGACCCTCATCTCAATCTGCTGTTCGTGTAATTTCCATAGTTTGTTCATAAACGAGAACTGCATTGATCGCTGATGGATAAGAAGTTATTGCAATCCGGTCCTCATTTTGTTTTGCATTTAAACAAATTACTTGCCATGCACGCCATAAATTATTGAAATTTAAAAAAAGTCGTTAGATGAAGGTCGGTTTCATAAGTCACAGTAATAAAACGGTGTCATCAGACTGAGTCAAGGTCAATACCCCCTTATTCTTACCCGACTGGTATATCATAACCAAACTCACACATAGGCCTACGGTGTCCCAGGGAGGCCATGGTTGCAAGAATTTGCCCTTAACAAAAGGTCATAATAACATGTGGCAAGACTGAATTTTGAGAGAGGATTAGCACACAATTAAATTAACTTCATCGTTGTTGTCTGTTTGGTAGTTAGTTTGTTTGTTTGTTTGTTTGTTTGTTTGTTTGTTTATTTATTTATTTATTTATTTTTCATTTTTTAATTGAGAAAATTATGGTTGTCCCTGACTGTTTGCATGAATGCTGCTGTTTTACCCCAACAAATAAATACATAAACGTAGCGATAACAATGAAGTAAGCTCTTAACTTGATGGTTTATCGCGGTTGCTTGTTAAATTGTTAAGGAAAGCATGACAACATAAATAACTTTGACGTGTCAACTGATGTTTTCACAGCCACGGGAAAATTCCAAAGATAATAGAGACAAAACTACAACTCTGCATCATTGGCTGCGACCAATATGCATTGAAATAAAATCGAAATCAAAAGATATCTTGTGACATCACCAATGGAAGCAATACAAGTAGACAACATCAACAAGTTCTCAGTCAATTACCCTGTACATGAGGGGTGGGGTGCTAGAAAAATAGCAGGAAAATGGGGTTAGATCTTCGCTTACCGTTTCTTCTCCCTCGTAGCTTGTCTTTACTTTGACGACCAGTTAGAGCCATAGATGAAACCTAAACACACAATCCATAGATCTTCAACTCAGATAGCCAAGTTGTCTCAGCTACCGTTCCATCACGGGTTATGAGGAGCAACACTTCTCATTGGTTAACTGGTTCCAGTCTTTCCCCTTGCTTAATCACAAGTCAATAATGCAGTTCATATTTTATAGAAAGGTTTTTATATTTAATTCTAAACATTTTAACACAACTTTAGTCCATCAGCAAAGTTATAACGAGAGTTTATCAATATTTATTGACACGAGGGACCATTACCATACCTCCAAGGAGCTCGCGAGCATGCTGAGAGCTCAACAGGAAAACTAGTCCGTTGTAGGTAGGTTCCTCGCAGCCCGTTACGGCCTGAAGAAATTGTTGTTTCCCGATAGTTCTCAAGCAACTCGCCGGCTCAACACGAAAGTTAGTCCTCGCTTGCATTACATTTAACTCTGTACATAGTTCTGATAATGTAAACTTAGTCCAGTTCTATATTAACTTGGGTTATTTCTACACGACTTTGAAGATTTTGATTGTTATTGTTGGTGTCGAGTCAGAAGCGCGAAGTCCAAGTTCCAGGCGTAATCCTGTACCGCAGACAGCGCCGTGATGCCGTCAGTCATGTCCACTTTGTATACCCATGGATGTATACCATACTACGGCAATCAACATACGTCCATAGCACAAGAGCATTTGGGGGGGCGGAGCGCAAGCAACTCCTTTACATAACAATGCGAACGTCTTCTGGTAAAATAATGCAAGGAATGTTGTTACGTGACTTGATTTTGGCCACTTTAAATAACAATCAAGCGGATCGGCATTTTTTTCACGACGTAAGCCCTACTGGGGTATGATTTGGGCTGCAAAAATGTGACCTTAAGGTGCATTTGGAAGAAACAAAGAAAAGAGCAAAATATAAAATTTGCACACAAATAAAAAATATAAATGGGCTAAATATATCTTTCAGGAGTATTGTAAACTTAAGCAGAAAACGAGACGGCAGAGTCTGACTATAAAGTCGTTATATTATTCAATACAGCGAGCGTTTGGTTGTTTAAGTAAAACAAAATAGCACCCGAATTAAGATTTGCGGTTTTTTACCTCAATCATTGTTTAACTTAATGATACTAAATAAAAAATTAAATAAAAAATGAATACAAAACATGTACAATTTTTTTGGTAAATAACTTTTAACCAATATTTATATGAATAAATATAATAATGTTGAGACCAATTGCAAACGTGGTGGAAGGATAAAAACCTGAGACCAAGGATGATTCTATCTCCTCTTCTTATAGACTTTTATTTTAAGTAGAACTGTAAAAAAATAAAATAAAAAATAAAAAAAGTTAACGGATGGGAACAGAAAATTAATGTCGTCAACTAGAGTCATCTTCACAAACTCTTATACGCTCACTGTCCACATTTTCAGAGCGATACATTTCAGGCAGTTCGGCCCAAATTAATAGAGCTGCCTAAAGCATAGAAATTAGCAAAGCACAACAATGCTTAGCAGAATCAGGATACCAACAAAAATGCCATGTCGCAAAACGTTCTGTGACTGGTATCCTGCTCAATAGTCTCTGCTTAGGCAGCTCTAGGAAAGTGAACCCTGATCGTAGACAATAAACTTAAGTGGGTTGGGGTCAGGGAAACAAGTATAGTAATATATTAACGGAATCAAAAGATCATGTTATCATTAAAACCAAATGGCAAATGGAAAAAAAAAATAAGCATCCTCGTCCCAAGTTTTAATTTGGTTTTAATGTTAGTTTTAACAAAATGGTTAATAATAATTGAAATTATATGTACAAACAAATTGCTATGGGTATTTTCAAAAGTATAGTATTCGTTCAAGTTGTTTTCTGGTTTTCGATACGCGCGAGACTTGCGCAGTCTTTTTGAAATGTATTCGTCCAAAACACACACAAAAAAACCTTTAATTGCGCTTCTACATACTTGGATGGTGGTTGGGGGGGACTCAACCATAGAAAAGAAAAAGTGAAGTGGGACAAATGGGGAATTCCCTAGCTTTCAGCGTGTACACAGAGTGCATCTTTTTTGAGCAAGGTTCGGTAATGCAGCGTATTGGAGGCGGAGAGGGGGGGGGGTTGAGATTGAGTTAATAGTCGATGGTTAATCTTCTTCGGAGGAGTCAAGGGCTACCGACTTGTTTGCGTTCTTTGTGGAAACAATCAAAACAGCCACCAAAAATAATAAGAAGAACAAGTATGGAAGTTAGCTTGCAGCTGCCCAGTGCCTAAAACCTTCCCTCAAATGTCGAGTTGGCAAGTGCAGGACAATATTTTCTTCTTAACTATACAACATTTGCATCGGAACTAGCATTGAGCAACGAATTAAAGACAATAATGTGTTTCGAATACATCTCGAAAATGACTCAACTTCAAGTTGATTAACTGTACTTTTTATGTTGTCTTTTTGCAGGGCCCTGCATTTCACTTCAGGCAGGTTTCCCCAGCGGAAAAGCTTCACTGTAGTCTTCCCATACTGGAGGAACCCATTTCTGGATGTCTATCCACACCAAACGATCACCCTCAATGGATAATAATAGTAGGCCCCGAAGCATGGACCCCAATACACTGGAGGCCCTTGCTTCCTCATTGAGAGACCTGAGTGAAGACTACAGCATGTCACCATACCGTCCTCGATCTGACCGTCGTCCGCTTACTCGCTCTGAGGGTTTAGCCGCCAATACCCCCAGCGTGACCGGGACGTCATCGTCATCGACTCACACCACACCCGCGGAGTCGTCCTCGGGTACGGCTTCGCCATTGACGGCCCGGGCATCAGTAACGGCATCGACTTACCCCATCGCATCAAGTACTGCTGCGCAGTACCCATCTTCGGGATCCAGTTACATGAATCCATCCAGTACAGCGTCTCAGTACACAGGCTCAACCTCGAGCTATGGGGATCGATCAAATACCTCTTACGGTACCGCATCCGGGGTGGGTTCCTACAGCGTGGAATCTCGGGGAAGATCTTCGTCACCATACACTACTGGTGTAGCAACAACCTTTACAGCAAAGCCAGTATTGGAGAAAAAACCCTCCCGTGAGGGCAGCACATCTAAGACCATTTCGCGGCAAAGTTCACTCGGCAGTTTCCCGGACAAGTATAAATTCACAGATGAAAAGCAAACGGCTTCCCTCGTTTCGGGATTGCAGGCGCTCTATAAGGATAAACAGTTGATAGATGTTGTTCTCTGTGTGGGTGACGAAGAGTTCCCTTGTCATCGTTGTGTCCTGGCGTCTTCGAGTCCCTACTTCCAAGCCATGTTCACTGCAGATCTGGCAGAGAGTAGACAAGACAGGATAAACATAGGTGTGGTTGATACTCCTTCATTGCGTCTCGTCTTAGACTATATCTACACTACAACTATTGAGATTAACGAAGATAACGTACAGGGCCTCCTACTAGCGGTCAACATGTTCCAAATGAATAGCCTTCGAGACGCATGCGCACACTTCTTGGAAAGACACGTGACTATGTCAAACTGCATCGGAATCTACTTTTTTGCCGTCGACCACGACTGCACTCGTCTGCAGGAGCTTTCCATTGACATGATCAGTGATAACTTCACTGAAGTCTGTAAAGAAGACGAGTTCCTACAGCTCAGCAAAGATCGACTGATTGACCTTTTGATCCGCGATGACCTTAATGTTGATCAAGAGGAGACTCTGTATGAAGCTTCGATCGCTTGGGTCAGGGACGATCTCGACAACAGACGTGGTGATCTTCTTGACGTCATAAGCCACGTGAGATTTGCTCTAATAAGCCCATACTACATTCATGACGTGGTAGAGAGAGATCGACTTATCGTCCATAATAAGTCAGTGCAGCATCTGATCGACGCTGCGTTGCAATACCACGTTCTAAGAGATCGCCGTCAGGACTTGGACCTCACCAAGTTGAACACAAACACCAGGAGAGGGATGCCTATTAAGGACATGTTCGTCTTCCTAACACATCACATAGAATCCATACCAGAGACGTGGACGACGGACCTGTACAGAATCAAGCCACTACCCGATATGATAGAGTACGCTGAATGTGTCGTCTCTGGGGAAAACAACCTCTTCGTCGCTGGTCGGTCGCCGCAAGAGTTTAGCGGCAGACGCTTCGCCCAACGTCGTGGGGGACTGTTTCAATACGATCACTTTGACAAAAAATGGCTACCGCGTGGTGCAATGAATATCCCACGCAATTATTTCAGCATGGCCGTACTAGACGGTATGATCTATGCAAGCGGTGGGGCCAGTACGGACGGCGTCCTGAATAGCATGGAGTGCTACAACACCAATACTAACGTCTGGCGTCAAGTCACACCGATGCCTCAAGCCGCCAGGAGTCATTGCATCGCTGCTGTTGGTGGGAAGCTCTACGCCTTGGGAGGTGAGACTAACGACACTATCTTAGACAATGTCCAATGTTATAACCCACGCTTCGACTCCTGGACTTCTCTTAATACCATGATTCTGCCACGTACGAGTTCAGGGGTTGCCGTCCTGAACCGAGAAATCTACTTGCTTGGAGGGAGCGTGGCACTCGGTGAGAAACAACCTGAAAACATGTTGAAGTCCGTAGAGATCTTCAACCCCGACCGTAATGAGTGGAGATTCGGCCCAGAGCTACCGGAGGGTAAGGTGAATTACTGTGCGGTCAACCACAACGGGAAACTATACGTGTTTGGTGGTGACACGGGGGAGGAAGCGTCAGGAGTAATACAGAGCAAAGTGTATCGACTTGATGTTGAGAACTTCTCTTGGGTCGAAGACAAAGGTGAATGGCCGAACTTACAACCACCTTTTTACTGTGTCTTGGCACGTCTGAACAAAAACACTTAAATAGCCACACACGAAAAGGGGGGAATAATTAACAAAAACAGTAGACCTTAATTTTGGAGCTGAAAGACATATAGCGACTTGTAAAATAAACACCACAATTCAGTTGAATACTTTTCACAAATGATAGCATTATTTTAAACATATGTAATTGTGAATGCTCCACATATGTGATTTAGATGTTCGTAGTTGTGACCTGATTTGTTGTAATGAAGTGTATACTAGTACAATGCTACCATTGCAAAGATTACAGTAAAAAAAAATATACAAATACCGTTACAGCTTGGGTAGGTATAAATGACCAAACTGATTAAGAGGAATATAATGATACCCGAGGTACTATGCAAAAAGTGACGCTGTAAGTTCACATTAATTCATTGTTGTTATGTTAATATATAGTTCAGTGGCATAACGCTTCTAAAGTGCCTCTTTGAGATTAAATCAAGGCCTATTCGTCTAATACGTTGGTAGCTATATGTAGGCCTACAGTTCAAATTTAAAATGCCAAATGATTATATTCACCGGCTCTAATGTAGTGGACATAATAATATAGAATCTTGACGAGACACAGGCAACTAACTAAACTTGACGGTCGAAAGTTGTGGTTGTAGGATTTTCAATATGCAATTCCGTTAAAAACAAACCAGTTAGACCACCCTGTTTTCTTATTCTTACAGTGACCCTCCCCACCCCCTCACCACATCCATTTAACCTTTTTTAGACCAAACAAGCAGTACATAGCATCCTGTGATAAACATACAGTAGACAAAATAGCCAAGTCCTGCATTTTGGGGCGACATAAAGGGGCCACATAAAGGGGCCGACCTGCATAATGGTAGCACGTTGTTAATAACAGCCTGTCGTGCCCTCTTTGAAACCATACGGTCATCTAACATAGATGGACTAGAGATCATGTGAGTGACTTGCAAGGGGATTGAGGAGATTTGGGATCGATACGGGGATGTGGCGTTGGATTTCAACGATGACACCAGACTAGATCCGATCTGGGGGTCGTATCATTGGGAGCCACAAACCTATACCGTCGTGTGATCGTATGGTACTTCACTGACGGGCGTGGACTGTGACTTCCACAACGCGCCCCTGGTTCTCACCTCCCTGGTTTAACCTTATTAAGCTTTCCAACTGTCTGCATTGAGTACAATGTGCATTATGTGCGATTCAGAAAACTGTTTCATCCTACCTTCCTCCACCTAAAACTGCAAAATTTGAGCTTGGAAAATTATATAATTTTTCCTTTGAAAAACAAACAAACAAACACCCCAACAAACAAACAAACAAAACATTTATTTCCATATTTGATAGAGTTCGGGTGGACATGCGAATGTAACTATGTATTATTATTCTTATCTCAAGATGTAAATATCCCAAAAATACTTGCATACACCTACCGACAGTAGGATAGACGTCTAGATACTCGATAGCATACCTCTACTATGTGTATGTACTCGTGCAGTTGTAGCCTTGGCCTAATTTCATATAGCTACGTACGCAGAAAAAATAGCCAAGCACAATAAAATAATGCTTACTAGAATAAGGTTACAGGCAAAAATACCATGTCACATGTACCATCTGGACTTGTTTCCTGCTTAAGTTTGCTTAGCAGAAAACTGTTTAGGAATAATGTCTGTTTAAGCAGCTCCATGAAATTGGGCCCACGTCAGAGCTGGGTATTGAGAAATTTATGACAATTTGCGATTATAAACCATTTCGGTCCAGGGTGCTAGACGGACTGCTCATTGGGTTGTGCTACGATTGGGCCGAAATCGGCGTCCAGCAACTACGTGACCAAAGAAAACTGGTCTCTCCATTCCGCAGTTCTCTCAATACACAGCGCTGAGCTAGACTGGTCCCCTGTCTTTGTCCGCAAGAATAAAGACAGACACAGTCTTACCATGGAGGTAGGGTCTTACAGGCCCAGTGATTTCATTGGATACAATGATTTCATTGGATAAACGTGCAGTGACGTAAGCTTTCCATATCTGCGTTATGATTGGTCCGAGGTGATGTAGTTTGTCAGCTTGCGCTTTCGGTCGTCTGCACATGCAACGTGTGCATAATGTTTGTACATCCATTTTGTATTCACTATGTGTACATATTATTATGTACGTGTGATATGACTGCGCCCTCTGTCATGAGCGGTACGCAGTGAATCTGTCGCATTTGTTGTATGCCCGGGCAGCCAGGCACCATGATGTTAAAAGTATCCAAATTGCTGCTTGTCTGTCTCTCTTACACTATACCTTCCACTAACGGTATCCATAGTGAGCACGTGTTGTATGACAACTCAAGATTTCTTGCTGATGCAGTTCCCCCCAAAAAATTACTTAAATTTCGTTTATGCCTAGGCCTAGAATAATTTTACAATTTGGCACCCGTACCCCTTTTCACTTTTCTTCATCATGATAAGTTAATTATTTGAAGTTAATTTCTAATTATCTTTCGGAGTATTCGATGATTGCAAAAAACATGAGCGAATAAATAAACATACATAGTTTTATTAAATTTGTGCCCAGCACAGAGGTTGGACGTTAGAGGAGCATCTGAAGTGGGAGCTTCAAATTATGATGATAATGTAGCCATGCAATTGGATTCAGCCATTTTAAAAAATAGCTCTGGATGCGACGAAACCTCCATTAGCAGTATCCTTTTAGGTTATTTAAGCAGCTTTTTGAAACTAACCAAATAATAATAATGACTTATTTCATGTCATATTCATCAAGCATAAACTGTCAACATTTTTACTTCACATAGTTTTCAAACCATTATAAAATCTTTGTAGTCGTAAAATAAATTGACCCTCTTGTGGCGAGAAAACCCATCTGTAATGATTGACTGAGTTTTATTTAATTTTGTTGAGATTCCATTGTGTATTGTTGTAACAATTTTACATATTCAACAGTGTTGTTGTAACCGTGTACTGTCTGACGCATATGCGCATCATGACATGTCATGCTCATGGTCTGAATGATGAACTAGTTGAATTGGGACTAAATAACAACATTAAATACCTTGGTATAAACCTACACTGAAGTGTTTTTCAAGTCCTATGAGGAAAAATCCGCAGTCACCTCAATGTAATTGTGAACCCGGAACTTTTGCATTCTTGAGCGGATGGCTTCCGCAAAGCCGACAGAGGGCGGCATACATATAACGACAAGTGACAAGATTTTCTAATACTATTTCTTCTGACTATTTTCTGATACTATTTTTCTTTAAATTTTACAAACATTGGAGAAAACAAAATCCAATATGGCCGCCACCTTATTATTTCAGTACGAAAAACATATACGAACTTCCACATATGCCACGGACAATGCACACAATACGTGCAACAAGCATAATCGTTTGTACATGGCTGTTGGACGTGAGATAATGTCGGGATCCGTCCTGACAAAAATTCATTTTTTAGTTTTTAATTAATCAACTTCGTAAACCATTTATCATTGGTGGATTTTTCGTACAATACCTTATATGAAAGTTTATAACTTTTTTGAATCTGTGGAAATGGCTATTTAAAATGTACATCAAAGTTGTTGGGTCAAATATTACCCTCGAAGACGATCTAGAATCGAACCCAACAATGCTTTAGTGTACATGAGGTTGACGTCAGTTATGATATGAAATCGTTCCTCAAGACAGAAAGAAAACAAAACAACGTAAACGATATTATTGTCTGAAACTTGCCTGAATAGTTCATTTCATCAAGTTTCACATGATGAAATAAATAAAACAAAGATTACCATGAAGTTAATTTGGGTTTTGGTTCTTTGTTTGGGGGGGGGGGTACACAATTTTGGGTCAACAATATTATTTTCCCCATAATTTCCGTGTTTTCATTCAAATGATGTAAAACTTTTCATACTTGTTTATTTTGAAATAATCAATAATGTGGCCGTGCCAGTATACTTGGGTCACGCTTTGATAATTGATTTATCCCATTTTGGGGGAAAGTTTATCATTATTTAATTTTTTATTTTTTACCAAATCGAGATTCCCACCAACTTTTTGGGCACAGGGTGCAATGATGAGGCAAGAGTGATGATTTTATAGTATTTCTTGCCCCTGCAAGAGATGGAATTTTGAAGAAAAAAATGCATAAGCAGGGTATCAAACACAGTGTCATTTTACACAATTTAACGTGAGGTAGAGACTCAGTAGAAAATGAGTGGATCACAAAACTGAAGTTTGACCTCAGAGCCCCTCTTCGAACAAATATTACCATCGTACAGAGGACAGACAATTGTGTAAAATAACCGAAAACACTATGAGTGAGATATGAGTTATTAGCCCGCATATATTACACATTAATTAGACCAGCCAAGGGTTATTTGCCACAAATAATATTTCTTTCTTCTGACTTTCCTTTAATTAAAATAGTTACAGTGAAATTTGGGATACCCTTGAAAATGTTTATGACTGACGTACAAATTGTTAAATGAAGCAGGTAGTCCTTATGTGGCTAATTAGTTTGCTGTTTCCATAATTGCCGTACTTATCTGAATCAATCATTTGGTTCATTTCCTCCAACACACTACGAAAGAAATTCAGAGGTCAGTATTTTGGGCATATTGACCTTTTTTTCTCTTCTATTTTATGTATTATTTGTGCTATGCCCTTTTGACAATTGTATACACAAAATATAATTATAACTGTATTATTGATTAATTTCAACGGGATAAGAAGTTCTTTCAAAACTAAAATGATGAATAATTTACTTGATTTGATTTGGCTCGATTTGATATGATTTTTGTTTTATTCCAAAAAAGTAACATACCCCCCATCACCATAGGGAAGGGTTACCAACAAAAATGAAATGATGCAAATAAAGTTTATATCATGGCAGAGAGTTAGCAAAGAGCAGTCGAATTAATTATTTGTAGAATGAGTTTCATTCAACTTAGCAAACAGAAACAAAAATGTCTTCCGCTAACCAATGCACAATACCTATTTTGAGGTAATAAAGCAATTGCGTTAATTCTAGTGTCGATGAATGCCCTTCTAAAAAAAATGTAATTTCAGATTGTCTTCATTACTTTGAAAAATAAAGAGATTCAAAGAAACTGAAAGGGAAAACCTCCCACGTATGAAAAGTTAAACAACCACAACAACACCAATAACAACAAACACAAAAGTTACATCGTCTCTCTTTGGAAATTCGTATAACACTTACATTGTTCACATTTATAAAATATTTTTAGTCTTATTTTTCTTTATTTATTTATTTATTCATTTTTTTTTCTTCTTCTATTGCTTTTAAGCTATACAGCTTCATTAGTTCACAATTAATAACAAAAACATTGATACATCAATGGTCCACATTAAAAGAAGTCCACAAAAAATAATGCTATTACATAGCAATAACAGTGGAATTACAGGAATAACAAATACATAAATATTTACATATATAGTTATATTGATATATACACAATTTAACGTGATTTGATCACGTCAAGGGACATAAAATAAGTTTGGTGGGAAAATTCAACGACTTCATTTTTGAAATTAAAGATTAGTCTGTCATCTTCAACCATACAAAGAAATTTGTAAACCCATAATTATGTTCGAAGTTCACTTCTTTTCTTTTATTAGGAAATGTTTGAGTGCCTGTTTAAATATTTATACAATTTTGATTTGAGCGCTCTTTTTCTGTTCATAAACAAGATCACATCGACATCTCCAAATAACATTAATCATTATGGCAACAATTGCAGAGTGGACACTCGACTATTTCGGTGATTTTCATACGAACGTTTATTTAATATTATTATTTATTTTTGGTTTAAAGGCACTGAACACGTTTGGTAATTGTCAAAGACCAGTGTTCTCACTTGGTGTATCCCAACATGTGCATGAAATAACAAGCCTGTGAAAATTTGGGCTCAATTGGTCATCGAAGTTGCAAGAAAATGATGAAAGAAAAAACACCCTTGTTGTACAATTGTGTGCTTTCAGATAGGAATAAAAACTTCTTGCAAGAAGTGTTTATTATTTTAGTGAAAAATTACCTCTTTCTCAAAAACTACGTTACTTCAGAGGGAGTCGTTTCCTACAATGTTTTATACTATCAACAGCTCTCCGTTGCTTGTTACCAAGTAAGTTTTTATGCTAATATTTGTTTTGAGTAATTACCAAACGTGTACGAAACCTTTAAGTGGAGTTACTCCCTTTGTTGCCTTCAATCATTCTCTAAAATGACAGAAGGCACAGAAACACACGGAATGGCATAAGAACACATGCACATGCTGAAGATTCGAAGACAATATTAAATTACAAGGAAACAAAAATAAAAATGGTTGACAATTTAAAATAATGAAAACAGACCAAACTAACTGCAAAATTGCTCACATTGCAAGCAGAAGACTAATTAATGAACATCAAAAGGTAAATTTAAGCTTGTCGTTTTCGAAATGGCACAAAGCACTGTTTTTTGCATAAGTTGGGTGAAAGGCTTCTTCACATAATCTGCTGTTTTCCATCTGAACGAATTTTTTTTCAATATTCTTTTGTAAACTTATATCAGCGTGATCATTACTATTTATTTAGTTATTTATTTATTTAGTTATTTAGTTAGTTAGTTAGTTAGTTATTTAGTTGTTTAGTGGGGTTTGGGTTGTTGTTTTTCTATGTGTAGTTATGCTACTCCATGTTTTCAACGACAATAATAATAACAGCAACATACATCAAATAATACATTATTAAATAAATACAGATATATACACTTTAGCGTGACATAATCACATGATTTGGGAAAAACGAGAGACTGAAATTAATTCTAACAAAACAAATTCACAAGGATGCATCAAAGGTTCAAACAAATGAACATGATGACGGCCTCTATTAAAAAAAAAGTAATTAATAATCAAACTTGACCTCGTCATTAATGGTGAAACACAACGCATTATTTCTAGTGTAACAAGTTTCGAAAGAATCCGGTCTCAAACTGAGTGAAGATGTCGATTTCTGCTGGTCTGTTAAAACTGTTATTTTTGTTAACCAATAATCAAGAGTTCCCATCTATCCGTGAGTCGTCACGTGACTTAAAACAGATCTGAAGGGCTTAGTAAAGTGCTTTATAAAGCTTACTGAGTAGAGTGTGTTTGCATCGGTGCTTGTTCATTCCTCCAACGCGTATCACCATGACTCGTTGTATGGCTTCATTGCTGCTGCTCAGCATCTGCCTGGCAGTCAGCATTTCTGGTAAGTTATTGAACAGTCCGAGTACATGTAGGTATTGTACTGAGTGGTAGATTGTATGTACTTTAACTTTAGTCCATTATTATTCATTCAATATTTTTTTTTTCGTTGGTTTTGTCGTTGTTGTTTTGGGGTTTTTTTCTAACTCCAATACTCCTCTTTGTTAAAGGAACATTACAGAATTGGTTTTTGCTAACAAAACAGTTAAGCACTTCATATAATCCACCATACACATAAACTGACAAACCTGTAGAAGTTTGAGATCGATCGGCCATCTGGGTCATGAGAAAATAGTGAAAAACTGATTACACATTTGCATGTGTTATACAATGCATGAATAAAACGCTCATGAGCGATAAACTCCAATCGGAAATTAGTTTTATTTAATATTTCTCATCAAATATGGCATTTCAGGCAGAAATATTTCTAGGGATGTTTTCTACTATCATCATCATTAGACCGTGTAAGTTTTATGTAAGTCTGTGATCTTAAAACAAAATTTAATTACCAGTTCTGTAACGTTCCTTTAATCTGTGTTGTTCTTCTAACCCAAATACCGTAAACTTTGTACACGTTTATTTTCTTGGTGGCACTTTAATTGTTTCTAAGAATCATATCCCATAATATTGAAAGTTATCACATACTAAGTCATCATGCTAAAGATATGCTAAAGATGAATAATGCATTAAATTGTTTAAAATAACTCGGAACTTTCAAATAACAATGTGTTTTAGTTTGTAGGCGTCAGGGATTCTTTTTATGGATATTCAATCTACATAATATGTTCGCATTAAAAATAATCATCACAATTTAGACTAATGGTATTACTACTGTAATCAGGTTTATTACTATTTTGTTTTACTAATGGCATACTGTTAATATCAAAACTGCAAATTGTTTTCATCTTTACCATTCAGAAATTAAGGCCTTTGACAAAACTGCATCGTAACAGACAGACGTGTTTCTTGTTTGTTTGTTTGTTGGGGTGTTTGTTTGTTTGTTTGTTGGGGTGTTTGTTTGTTTTGTTTGTTTGTTTGTTTGTTTGTTTAGGGTTTCTTTCTTTTTCGTTTTTTTTTCTTTTTTTTTTGGGGGGGGGGTTCTTCTTGTATGCTTATTCTTCTTTCTTTCTTGTATTGTATACCAACTGGTTAGTTTTTCAACTACTCTTTTGTGGATTCTACTCTAGGTACTGAACTTAATGAAGCCTCTTGTAAGCAGCTTGCTGATCAGGTGAAGAGCGAGGGGTAAGTCAAACGAGACAGGTTCATACTAATCTGTATACTCTCACAAAAAGCTTAATGTCGTTTTGGGGTCACCGAATGAAATGTTCTGGGCCAACTTCATAAGACATGTATACGAAGACCGTTTGTGCCTTTTGTGAGGAACTTTGCAATGTATTCATGTATTTAACGTAAGAGAAGCAAAATACTCCCGGTGGTTCTCGTAACATGAGTGAAAGTGAATCCACTGTGAATGCGCAAGCAGAAAGCCAAAAGTATTTAATCAGATTTTATGAAATACACTTGTGAAGACAAGCACACACAAGCTGTACTCTTTGCCTCTTCCTTGGTTCTGCTTCTGAGTCCCTGATACACTAAACCACCTAAACCATTTCATGGCTGCGGACCCATGGTTGCTTGGGACATCACTGATGGTTGTCCAACTAACAGTGTACACCATAAATTTGTGTGGTTGTTCTTGTCAATCCCAAAGCCCGGCTACCGGCTACTGGCCACATGGTAACTTTTGGTTATCACATATCAGAATTTCTCCACATGTTTTAATATCAGAATTGGGGGGAATATGAAGGCCCAATTCAAGCCATTTTGGTCAATTTTTGCGCTTATTTTTGTGTGCGCATCATTTTTAGTTTTTTTGTATGGACTTTTCTTCATATTTTTTTATTTTGTGGGACTTTTGTGTTGTTTTACTTTCTTTTTTTTCCTTTTTTTTTCTTCTTTTTTTTTTTTTTTTTTTGGGGGGGGGGGGCGTCCTCTTGTTGGGGACTTTTTTGCGCCCCCCCCAGTTATGGGCCTGAGTTAATATCAACAATGAGACAATCCTTGGCATGCAATAATTATACCCAATGATAATTTTGTTTCAGTTCAAAAAAAATACCGATCATTTCTTTCGACTAAAATTATTGTTTTCTTTCTCGGTGCATGCAGGACGAAGCGTTGGGATGGACCCAGGCACACATTCTGTGGGGAGACTTTGAGTGAAAAGAGGTATGCGTACTGCACCTGCGGACTTGTACCCAGGAAGAGAGAGCTCGACCTGTCAGGTAGGCCTCCTGTCCCTTTTCATCTGATCATTAATTCACGAAATTTAAAAAATGTGAACTTCTGGTACTCCAGCAATGACTTGTTTGTTCACATGAACTCTCTACCCTGCCATCTAAAGACAATGGTAATCATTATTTTGTATGTTAAAGATTCTCTATAATCATTAAAATTGGGTTATTTGTTTCCCTAAACCGACAGGGCTGCAACATACATTAAAACTTTACCTGATATGGAGCTTCTTCCAACATCAATCTTCTTTTTTCTTCTTCTTTTTCTTTTTAAAGTTAAAATCATTGTACAATTTCTCATTACCCAGAATTCCTGAACCGCGGCAAAGCCCACAGCTTTCTGTCAGCACGTAACGTCCAGAAACGAAGCCTTTCAGAAGAATGCTGCGACGAAGGTTGCTGGTGGGAAGAGATTGAAGAAGTATGCTAAGATGATACCCGGAACTGACCAGAACTGACCTCTTTAACTTGATTTTAAATCTTGAGCATCTTTATTTGGTGTAGTATTTTATTAAACTGGATGAATGTTTTAACTGCATAATTAATCTTTAGATGGATCTTTATAAAATCGTGTTGGTGGAAGAGAATTCCAAAGACAGAGGTAGAACGTAAGCTTTTAGTTGATTAAAACGAACTCGTCTTTGTATATACAAAGATAGTAAAACACTTCGATTTTAGACTTGTGTGCTTACTTATGCACATTCTTTCGGTATAGACGCATTCTCCTTTTCTCGAACTTAACAAGTTATGTTTATTTTTTTTTTAATAATTGTAATTGTACAAATGTAAAGCTTTTGTCCGTCTAAAAAAGTGTAAAATAAAGAACGATGACCTTAAAGTATGATTTGCTTGTTTTCTTTGGGAGTTTTCGAGACACAATAATAACAAAATAGTATGTTAAAACAATGTCTGTAGTGGTTCTAAAACTCCTGATTCAATTCAAATTTACACAAATAAGTATATCTGCCAAAAATCAGTATAAAGTGTTTACAAAGCAGTCTTTCAGACTAAATATTTTATAGTCTGAAAGACTGCTTTGTAAACACTTTATACTGATGTTTGGCATCTATAGATATACTTTTTTGTGTATACAGGGTGTATCCAAAAAAACGCAACAAAACATAGTTTCTAATTTTGTGAAGATTGCGTTGGGTACATTAAAGCGACTAGTAGCACCTTAAAGCCAAGGATCTCTTCTTGCCAATAATATGTTATTTATTCACATTCGGTCAGGGTTGGCTGAATAATCATTGTTTTTGCACAAGAGGACAAATTTGGCTTGGGACCAAGTTTTAGGCATTGCAATACTCACTGCATGTAGTGCTAGTGGAAGAAAGTAAGTTAACACAAAACAGATACAAGTTAATAATCACAACTTACCATTGTCTTTTGTAGCATGTCTCTGTACACATGTCACTGGAATAATTACATCCCATGCCCCTCAACATGGCCCCCATTTCTTTCCACACAGAGATTGGCTCGTCTCTCCATTTCAAGAACAGCGTTTCGTATCATTGATACGCTGAAACTTTGGTCCCAGGCCAAATTTTTCCTATTGTGCAAAAACAATGATTATTCAGCCAACTATGATAGGCCTAAAGGCCTACTGCCGATTGTTAACTTTCTAAGACGGAAATAAACCAGTTTTGCAGATAAGGAGAATTTGAATTTTTGCAAAAAGGGGAACAAAACTTAAAACCAAGTTTTACAATAACCCCTTGTAATTAATTCTTTTATGAGAAGAACCGGTTCTGAAAAGAACCGATGTTTTTGTATTACTGGAGCAACATTATTACACCGTATCGCCAGTTCTTTTCAGCGCCGGACACGGTAATTATACGGTGGTTACCACATAGGTTTATAGATTTTCTTTCAGATGACTTACAGTAGCTTCTCGCACATGATATCGCGACACTTAAAACCCAATGAATGGTTAAACGGCAAAGCCTTCAGTTGGTTAGAGCAAGACGCTTTTTGTCAGTTCCCTTGCTATTATACCAGTGAACAAAAAAGTGAAAACATTGAAACCTTGTCAGTTTGTTTTTCCCCTGTTCATCATTATTTCCTGTAGTAAGGCAAAACTGAGGATAGCGCAGCCCCTGCCAATAATTTGAATCTGCAACCCCCCCCCCCCCCCCACATTTCATTTCATTTATTTCATTTATTAATTCTGGTTGTGAAGCCAAGGACTCTCAGGTGGGATTCGAACCGGGTTCCTAGAGGTGGAAGGCGAGGAAAGATACTACTACACCAACCCAACCGCCCAAATACTTTGTGGGAATTTAAAATGGCCGCTATATCCAGCGGCTATCTTGGTTTTTTGTGTTTTCAGCCCGTATTTATGGGTTCAAGCTATATCAAGGTTTTTTTTATCAATTGAATATTTTTAACAAGGTCATTTTGAACTTTCAGGCCAAGTTACTCTAGAGAATCATCACTCAGGTCTCATCATTGCATCCTGGTCCTGAAAAGTTGGCAAGAATATCGATTTAAATATGGAAAAAACTAGAATATACAATTTTACCCCAAATAGGAAATAAACCAATTAGATTACAACGCCCCAACGGTGACCCCCAAATTTAATTTGACCTTGGACTGGAGGGCCTATCGGTGTTTTCGGTGCTTTTCATGCCTGAGGGGTGTGTACTCAATTCAATATTACATTTATTTCCATCCTGAACAGTACATAACATAAATGCAAAAGAAATACAGTATTGTGGAGGCACGACCCTAAAGCCAAGGCTTGTAGTGGAGTGCCTTTACTCCGAGTCAATGACATGCCGCCAAAATAAAAACAAAGAAACTACGTAACAAACTGAGTATTAAATTTTATTTCAACTGAATATTGTACAGACCTGTTAATTCTTTATATAAATGTAAGGCCAGATGTCCCGAAACCTCAGTAAATTAAGCCCTACGTGACGATGGTGAACCGTAGTAAGACGCAAATTCTAGAGAATTGCGGGAAAACGTTCTCAATCGATAGTTAAACTTGGTGAGCGTCTTGCCAAAATTGTTGAATTAATCGCACGTTTTTGCGATAGAGAGCAAGTAGCATAAACTAGATTGGTTCATTGCCACTTATATACTGTTAATTTGGTCACCAGAGCAATGGTCATCACAGCGATACTGTATCGATCTGCAGGGCAAAAATTGTTCTTTGAATTCGGGTTTTTTCCTTTTCTCTGGACCTGTAAAAAGTACATTTTTAACTACAGTTTTTAATGTTTCACTTTTTTGGAGTAATATATATAATTTTTTCTTGAAGTTGTTCTTAAAATTGTTAAAACATGCTGTTTTTCTCCATAACATATCTCTGGAGGAACAAAGTAAGAAACTGGTGAACTTTGAAAAATATTTTCAAAAGTTTGTTGATTTATCCCTTTTTGTTAGCAAAACAATTTGCCACATTTTGTACTCAAAACTATTATTGCATCATAATATCAAAAGAAAAATACGCTCACCTTTTTATTAACAATGACACTTCATTATTGGGAAAGCTAACAAAAATACAAGTTTATTTGTGGTTCGGGTGGTTATAATTTAAGTAAAGGGATACATTTTTTCCTCAAGCCCAGCCAAAATAAGGAGGGGATAGAATTGTATATCCCTTGTTCCTCAAACTTAGCCGAAATTAGGAGGGGATATAATTTTCTATTCCTTGTTCCTAAAATCCAGCAGAAGTGAGGAGGGGATATAATTTTCTATCCCTTGTTCCTCAAACCTAGCCGAAATGAGGAGGGGATATAATTTTCTATCCCTTGTTCCTCAAACCTAGCCGAAAAGTGGAAGGGATAGATTTGTGTAATCTTTGCTGCCTAAACCAAGCGAAAAAAGAGGAGGGGTAGATTTGTTTATCCCTTGGACCTCAAACATGAAAAAAAATGTGCGTTATATTGCTAAAAAATAACTGGAATTTATCCAATTTTAAATGTTAGCCTAGAAATTTTTTATTGATCTGTAAAATCTGGAGCATGTTTTTCACTATTTGGAGGAAAATATGGTAAAATACAAATTTGGTGCTATAAAATCCTGTTTCGATTGCAATTATCGGACTATAATGACAATTGTAAGCTGTTAACT
The DNA here is from genome assembly GCA_021014325.1 of Plazaster borealis. Classification (NCBI taxonomy): domain Eukaryota; kingdom Metazoa; phylum Echinodermata; class Asteroidea; order Forcipulatida; family Labidiasteridae; genus Plazaster; species Plazaster borealis. The sequence continues at coordinate 6,191,944 of CM037463.1, read as the reverse complement.
TGGAAATGAAAAAACGCAGATAAATATGAACCTGTTACCTTTACTCTTTTCTTTTGGCAACTTCTGCACCTGACTATACTGTTGACGTCACTTTCGCGAAACGCCCCAGTTCAGCACAAATTGGGCTGCAATGGGATTACACTTCCAAGACCGAATTGGAGCAGTATTAGCCTTAACCAAGGCGTTGGAGTTTTATTTTCCTTTTGCTGAAAATCAGTCGTAAATCTTTCGCTTTACCGTTTGAAATACATAATTTTCTTAAGCTTTAGGAACTTGGATTTAGATAACACTGAACATCGACTTTAGGTCCACGGGGTGGTGTGATTTAAGGAGAGTCTGAAAATTGTGCATTAAATGGCTTTATACCCGTAACCGGGCCTTGCTTTCAGCACTTTGATAGACACAACTTGTGTATGTCTCTGGGCAGTTTGCGCCGGCCCTCTCACTTAACCAAACAGCATGCAAAGCGTGCCCTTGCTTTCATTTGACCCTGCTTGTGCGTCAATTTCAACCTTCTTGAAGCACGACCATTACCAGTAAAAGTGCAATTTTAATTACCAAACAAGCATATTAAATAATTGATCTAACTCAAATAAAGTTCTTCAGGGACAGATATACTAATTAGGCCTACCATTCGATTTACTGATTGGTATCTTATTTTTTATTGGAATGTGAAGTTAAGTGATACAATTCAGAATCGTTTAAAAAAACATTCAATGAGGAATAGCTATTTGGCAGTACTATTTTAAACAATCCTGGGATTATTGGGATGGTGTGTCACGATGGGGTGATAGGGTGAATTATCGATTGAAAAGTCTTTTCTTCTAGAGAAACTTTATGACTTCGCTAATTACTGTTTGTTCACCGAGCAGATTCTGTTCAACTTGAATTCATGCACAAATTCAAAAATGTGGTATATAATTTAGAGGAAACTGCCTTAAAGGTATCGTACACGTTTGGTAATGACTCAAGAAAGCAAATATTAGCAGAACTTACTTGGTAACAAGCAACGGAGAGCTGTTGATAGTATAAAACATTGTAGGAAACGACTCCCTCTGAAGTAACGTAGTTTTTGAGAAAGAGGTAATTTCTCACTAAAATAATAAAAACTTCTTCTTGGAAGAAGTTTTTATTCCTATAACTGAAAGCACACAAATTTGTACAACAAGGGTGATTTTTCTTTCATCATTTTCTTGCAACTTCGATGACCAATTGAGCCCAAATTTTCACAGGCTTGTTATTTTATGCATATGTTGGGATACACCAAGTGAGAACATTGGTCTTTGACAATTTCAAAACGTGTTCAGTGCCTTTAAAACATCCTCAAAGTTACAAACTCTAAAAAGAAATGGGTCCAAATTTACCCCCAATTCCTGGTCCCAGGGGCCAGACCTCATTGATGGGTCAGGCTGACCCGGACACAGCTTAAAGAAAATGGCTGCAATTGCTTGTTATTCTATCCATAGTTTTTCAAAGAAGAAATCTGCGATGGCCATACAGTCGATAACAATCTCATGACATCTCTGACTGTGTGTGCCAAATTCCATGCTTGCATTACATCAAAGGCACAATCCCATCACCATCCTGTCGATAGGAGTACAAAGTAAAATGTTTGAAATGATTACTTTGTTGTAGGGAGATAAGGGCAAACATAATGTTTCGCGGAGGGGGACATCCAGTGGCGTAACTGGGGAAAGGGGTGGGGGCACGGGAGGCAAGTGCCCCCTTTGAAATCTGTACTTGTGAGATTTTAAATTACCCGAATAAAAAATTACATTTTTATGAGCTTTTATAATATAGTGTTTTCAGTGTTTTTAAAACTATTTTTCTGTTTACACGCAGATAATGTATTTGTTTTTACCTCCACAGTAGATTATCTAACAAAAAATAGTAAATGACATATAATTGCGCTGAAATGGGGCTTGTTTTGGAAACAGTTTTAATGGCCATAAGTGCCCAACCACCCCCCCCCCCCCGAAAAAATGACGGACCCCTTGTGGCTCCTTACAAATTTACCATAGTTTCGGCGCTGTGGACATCGTTTGGTTAGTGATTCAACTAAACTACTAACAGAATTACTTCAACCAACCCTTCATACGCAAATGTTTGCATATATTGCCATCTCATTAATACCAAATTATGAAATCTCTTGTTTAGTTCAATGTGCAATCTTTACAATCCACCGTTCAAGTGCAAATGTAAGATTTAAAACATTTCAGTAACGTGAACAAAATCAAAAACGTTTGGGGGGTTTCTGGAAATTGAAAACTGAGAGTTATTCTTTTTGGCTTGGCATAGCACATGATACTTTCTTACATTTTACCTAACATGAAATGCAAGAAAATAAAAGACTTATGAGAGACGTTAAAAAAATGGCTTGGTTATCTTTAATGTATGTTGATTGTTATACAATGTGTTTCACAGAGATGTAAAAGTCATGCATTTTGAGGGCCAGATTAGTTCAGACTGACACAGCGCCCTCTGTTAGCTTGCAATTTGTTAACGTTTGTATGGGAGTCGGGGCCTAGACTGGTCCTCTGTCTTTATCCGCAAGGATAAAGACAGGCACTGGTCTTACAGGCCCAATGATTTCATTGGATACAATTATTTTATTGGATAAACGTGCAGTGACGTAAGCTTTCCATATCTGTGTTATAATTGATCCGAGGTGATGTAGTTTGTCAGCTTGCACTTTTGGTCGTCTGCATGCAGCGGGTGCATAATGTTTGTACATGCATGTTATGTTGTTTTATTCACTATGTGTGCATGTATGTGTGAATTGATTGCGAATCTCCTTGCGAAATGGATTCAAGGTCAAAGGTACATCTGGCAGGATCCGGCCACATGCGCTCAAGGCAGGTATCTGGCGTTATTCACGAGCCTCGAAGTGTGACATTATGTTTCACTACATCCTGAACAAGAATTTGTACAAGCTCATCAGCCCATCCCATCAGTCTTGAATTAAACTGGTGGGGCCGAGCGAAAGAGACCAATAAAAGAGCCAATTTAAGGTACCGTAATGGGAAGGGACGTTGGGGTAAAAAGAAAATCATAATTAGGCCTCTAACTCTTCACTCTAAAAACACCAGGTCGGAATGGACCGGCCGGATTCCGTGTCCCGTGTGGCCTGACCAATTTCTGGGTCAGTTTGAATCGGAATCAGTGTCAGAATGATCCAGATATGGGTCAAACTGGTGCAGAATTTGAGTTAAATCCCGACCAGATCGTACAGACAAAGAAATGGGTTAGAGTGTGCCGTATGATTTATATCTCATAACTATAAATTATTATAAGTCATAACTATGACTTCATATAATTATGAATTAGCATGACCTATATTCATATTGTACATTTGCCTACGCTAAATTATGATGTAAGTGATAAATAATTGTTTGTAAAAAATAGCTTCAGACTTCTGCTTGACGATACAAAATCACACACTGAGAATCTATAACAGGTGTCGTGAATAACTTGCGACGTCCCTAGAAATACCGAAATGACTACAGCATTTAGAATTGGTGAAACACCAATTGATGTAGACGTCCCTTAAAAGCCACACATATTTACCGGCGACCTCTCCATGAACTGACTTCTTTGTACGTTTATGCACCATTTGGTATTGCGACACTTACATGATCAAAGCGGGTGTTACCCTTATGAGACATTTCACGACACAGGTAAGTACATGAGTGGGCGAAAGTGTCATTGTACACCAGCGGCGTAGCTAGGAATTTTTCGGTGGGGGGGGGGGGGCACAGGGGGGGCATTGCTTCCAAGTGGGGGGGCCCAGGGAGAATGGGTGTGTCAGTGGTGGGGTCATGTACTCCTAGCCCTAGAACTATGAGGTTTGATCCGCTACCGTCTCCACGAACCTCATAGGGGTGCACCCCACTAAATATGGAGAAAACAGAGCGTCGAGCTCATGAATATTTTGTAGGCCCTGAAAATATCCTATATTAGACAGATTTGAGAGCCCAATAAAAGGGGTAGAGTGTAAAAATGTTGCCCAATTGTAACCTGGGGGTTGTTGACTTCCAACTTGAGGTGTTTTGGATGACATAGGCCCTGAAAAAATGGTCCTATTTGCCGAGAGGTGTAGGGACATTTTTCAAGATTGATGCTCGGACGTTTGGAAAATTACACCGGTGTAGGGGTGTTTTTATTTGGAGGGAGAATAACTCGACGGGACCAGGGACTCCCCATATTAAATTGAGCAGAGAATAAAAGTTCTAGAGTCAATTAATACTTAAACTGTAAAAAGCTGTGAGACTTTTAAGTATTTTTCGTGTATTTTTGAATATTTAGCCTTTTGCACTGAATGCTATGGGAGTGGAATTAGTGGGGTGCACCCATAGAGTGCCATGTACAAAATCCTATTAGAAACTTGTTGCCCTTCACATTTAAATGCACCTGGAGTTCTCTTTTGAAACCGGATCTCGCGAAAATTAGGCTCTACGTGTTTTTTGTTTTCACAGTGAGCTCGGCGCGGGTCCAGAAAATCCACTCCTAAAAAAAGAGTTAAAATCTCACCGTTTTTCAGAATCCTCGCCTTCCGGTAGCAATATGGCCGCCGCCGTAATCGCTGGTAACGATAACCAACGGTTCATGTACAAAACATTGGTTTACTTGGACCATCGTTGCGCGTGCGCGTAGCAGAACTTTTTGGTCTCTCCGTCATGCACATCACCAACTGTTCATTCCGCTGCATTGCATTGATCAACACGTGGGCGCGCGCGCTTCCGGTGATGATAGCGACAATCCCCACAGCATAATTATTGGCTTTGAATACGACTAAAGTTTTGTTTTACTTTATTTGTAAATGAAGGCCTACAAATAGCAGATGTATTTTGTTTTGTAATGTTTCGTTTTCATTCTTTTAACTTTCTTTTTTTGTGGGCACTATTGCAATTTTTTCATGGGGGGGGCACCTGGGGGGGGCACTGGAAATTTGTGGGGGGGGCACGTGCCCCCGCAGGCCCCCCCCCCCGTGGCTACGCCGCTGTTGTACACCGGTTTGTGGGTTCATCGTGATTAATAATACCACAGAGGTGATCAAATTGAGTTTAAATCAGTCTACCTCCACACACCGCTTAATTACAGTGAGTTATAAAAAAGGAAAATCTACCTCCACCTACCGCTTAATATACGGTGAATTAAAAAAAAGGAAAAGCTAAGCACAAAATTATTATAGTTGATGAACTAACCCCCTTCAAGTTCTTCTTCTTAATTCTTTTGTTCTTTCTTTTTTTCACCAACACAATCGGTATACCTTTCCTAAACACTGTCTCTGCAAAGTATTATGTCTGCTCATTTGGGAAATGGTGGACACTCGTTGGTCACTAAAAGACGATGCCCACCAAAAGGGTCCCATGTGAATCTCGGGTGCAGCATCCAGTGGGGCCCAAATGAATTAACCCACGTGGTATACTCGCGTTGGCCAATAATGGAACCTTTTGGGACCTACTTAGGCTTCTCGGCAATATTAGATTCGTAGATTCTACAAAAGAGAAATGCCAGTTAATTTGGGAATTGGTGGACACTCGTTGTAGACGAAGCCTAAACACATCTTTTAAGGGTTTTTCGATTGCTGCAATCAATCCAAATAAGCAACGGTTCATCAAATAATATACCCTTAACTTTAAAGTATCATGAAACGAAAACATTTCTATGAAGGGTTGTTACTGTTTGGTTCAGTGAGCTTCCATGTTGAAACAATCGCTTACCCACATAGGCCTATTTACTGAACCTGTAACTTGCATCTTCTGGATAACTAGTTTCGGTTTGAGCCGACTAGTACATTAACCACAACTTGGCAAACCATATAAGATTTTCCTCGCTATGACGACCAAACAGTATGTCAGCAATTTTGCATTGTTATGAGCGCGCTTGTTTCAATTGCTTCAATCGAATTAAGATTGGTCTTTTCGGGATTATCAAAATCCACTTTCAGACAGAAATGTTACCCAGAAGGTTGATCACCAAACCTCTGTTTTGAGTTCAACTGCAACACTACGAAATTACGTGTATTGTGATATCATGATACAACAGACGTTCACGGTGCAGTGGTGGACGGGAGTTTGGGTTTGTCCACCACTCAGTGTCAATATTACAAGTCGCTTATGGGTTAGGTCAACTGCCTGAACCAAATTTAGAAAAAAATCAAACTAAACTTCATTAAAACTTGCACAACTTGCATTATAATATGCTACCTTTAATTTGATGCATCTGTTTATTGTTAAAGTTACTTTTATTACGAGTTGTGAAACCAATAGTTCAGGTGAAAATCAGCAAACAACAATTTCGAAATCGATTTGATGTAGTGATGGAATAGACTAACAGACGCTTTGGGGGAAAAGATTTCCCCTTTCAAGAAAATGTGACGTCCTGAAATTTAACGAGTTGCTTGTTAGTTCCATTAAGTAAAGTAACTTTAAAACAACACAACAAAAGAATAATTGATGTGGTGTAGATGGTGACCTTCATAGAATGTTTCTTTGAACAAGTGGGTTTGATACTAATGCAAACTTTAACAGCGCAAACATTTACCAAGTTTCATTATTATTTTGACATTAAATTACTTAAAGAGCATAATTAAAATTTAACAGTATGTAATAGGCCTACACCGTAAATAATTACCATTTTCAAATTGTAAAGCCTTAATAGTTACAGGTAATTAAAATGTGGAAGGTAAACTGTTCAAAACTAAAGGTTAGACTGTTAAAGGGGGTGTGTTTCAAGTCGTCAACTTACGACAGAAAGCAATTCAAATGTTTCTGCAACTTTACCCCCTGTTCAGCTCCAATAAGTTCCTAGTGTGTTAACACAGTGAATTTGGAACCAGATCACTATATTATCATATTCGTCCAGTGTGTCCACAGTGGGCCAAGTCACTGTGTCATCTTCTTCACAGTGTGACAGTGGGTCAAGTCACAGAGGTAGTTGTTACACAGTGATAACTATGCGTATACACTGTGATGACATGGCTTACAATTTAATCACAGTAAACTACACTCTGTGGTATTTTTGTGACATTTTCAAAGGGTCGAACTTGGACTGTAAGAATGCATTCCATTGTTTTTAACTAGTGCGCATTGTTTTACGCCACTTACTCCATGTGGCCTACTGTAATGTACTCACAAACAAAATAATCCTTACAGATAGTACACCACTAAATAATGAATAGTTAACATACTGACATGAATGAACATTTTATGTAAAAAATATTAAATTCATGGTTTTGCCCCTACACTGATGTCATGTGTGAAAGCACTGTATACTCAGTACTCTCCCGAGTCCTGTGAAAAAATCCACAGCATATTTCTCAGGATTCGAACCCGACCTTTGCCATTCTAGAGCAGATGTCTCAACTAGACCACTGAGATTGCCCGGTAGCTATAAAGGCAGCTCGAATCGGGGTTTTTTCAAAGGACTCGGGAAAGAACTGAGTATACAGTGCTTTACACACATCGGTGTATATGGGTAAAACCAAATATAATATTCTTTATCCCCGATGCAAATCTAACATCTATTAATTACTGTGTAAACATTGGTTACGTACTGTTTATCCGTTTAAATCGCCCTTACAAATACATAACTCTGATTACGACATTTTGTTGGTATATATATAATAATATTGAAAATCACAGCTTCTTTATATCGAATCAATGCGTTCTACACGAGCAATAACCATTAGCATGGACATAATAATAATTGCATATAATTTTGTAATGAACATAAAAACAAAGAAGATATACGAGGCACTTTGTTGTAAACAGAGTAGCATTCAAGAATTAAGGTTTATTAAAAGGTGCAATCCGTTTTATACAACCTTAGAAGAGCATGCTTAGCTAATTGTAGTGCCATGAAATTTGACAAGCAAATTGTTTTTACAAAAGGCATCCAGTTTGTCACCTTCAGTATAGATATGAATTTTGGCAATTTGACTAAGTAAGCACAATTAAGTGATAAGTAAATTTGTATTTAAAGCATAAACGTACACGAAAGGCAAAACATTATCATAGGTATAAACACTTTAAAAACATGAACTTAATTAATAACTACTTAAACAATAGTAAGCCATAGACGATACTATTTTAAGACCGATAAACATGATACGACAATCTGTTACAAGTTGACTAGTTTGTGAAATGTTGATCTGCAAAACATTCTATGCTTGTACAATATGTTTGTATTGAGCAACGCTTCAAGCACAAACGCGTGTGTGTCCGTAGTTGGGTGGTGCATTCAATCTCGGCAAAATAAAGGTTAGCTTGGTTAATACAAAGTCTCCGGAAGATTAACAAGGCGTTCCGTAAACATTTTTTTTTACGATATCACTAGTTGAACACTTTACGAAGTAAACAATATGACTAATTTTACACCTTTGGTCCTTAAGGCTTCTAAAACGCAATACGCTAGCGATGAAATTGACACTGTGCGAATTATACATCAACACGAGTTTACTCATAGTCGTATCCTGAATTATAGGACTATTGACAATTCGTACGAGTTCTACAGCGACAGTCTTGGACATTGCAGGGGCGCGTTGCCTTCAGATTGTGCACTTTGGACAAACAAAAACCGCGTTTGTTCTGAAATGAATAGCCTATTATAGTTGGAAAGATATTTGTTAAGTAGAATATAATGATTCTCATAAATATCCCTTGAAGTTGTACTGCTTTTGTGTGATTTCATGACAGAACACGGTCCACTATTTTGTCGACCAAATGTTTGATGCCACAAAATGGCAGACCGTATGTTCCGCTAGTGGTATTTTCAGAGGTAGATCTGTAGGTGTTATAGTGCATGAACAACTCTTTAAAAAGGTTAAGGAGTAATTACAAACAGCAACATTTTTAAATATTTGAAGGAAATATGCTCCTTTAATTAATGCATTAATTTTACAAACTAAAGTTTGTAATCATTATCTGAGAGTTATTTTCTCCTGAGTCACACAACGGATTAGGCCTAAGCCCAATTTTTCACAGGTTTGTTGTTTCATGTACGGTTGATCACACACAACATGAACACTGTCTACGACTGTTTTGTCAGCTCTACTAATCCTGTATAAAACCTTTAACGATAATAGTTTCACACCACGAGTTCTACGTATAGCGCAAGTTTAACACATTTTCAAATTGTACAACATTTAGCAATTGTTACTTATATACCGCATTTCACAAAATGTTAGGTTGTGTGTGTGTGCTATAAACACATTCGTTCTTAGTAAATTCCACTCTACTGGTGTTGTTATTGTTGTTATTATTATCATCACCATTACTATTATTATGATTAGCTTACAATATCCAATTCAGTACTTAGATTATATATTTATTGTTACTAATACTAATTTAAAGATCCAAATATAAAGTTTCGAGGGAAATGAAAGTGAATTTTAAACATATCAAAGTAAGCTGATTACCAAATCTAGCCGAGTGACCAACAATTCTAAAATAAATTACTAGGTCGTCCCAAGCTTTGATTTATTTTCCTAATAAGTTTCCCTAGCCTACAAAATGATTACGTGTCGATGTTTGTTTTTTTTACTAGACCTATGCGCTCCTGAGAGTACACAAATCAGACCAACATTTTACAACTCTTTCACATCCTCCCCATTTCGATATTGTTTATTTTCTGTCTAACTGTTAATTCCCTATGACAAGTAAGCACAGTTCTGGAAAACTATGTCATGTTTATAATTATTACCAGTAAGTTTTAACAACTATTGGTTTACGGGTAACTTATTTGGTCCTTTCATGAAGGAGTTAAAATCAGACAAGCTCTCAAATGAATCTAAACATCTAAGTAGATGTACACATAAATGGTGTTACCGCAAACTGAATATACATTGATATCTCACAATGCAATGCCTCAAAACACATATAAAATTATCTTATAGTATATTTCTAAAACGATGAAAATCGTCACATATACAGAGGAGAGTTGAAAAAAGAGACATAGATCATCATGTTTCAAATCAACAACAAAACTATTTCCCCTTCAGGTACAGCTTCCGAGAAAAGCTGTTTGTACTTAACGCAGCAACGATCACATAAATGCTACAGAAACAAATTCATTAAACAGTACCTTTAGCACATTATGATGCTCCAAAGAGCAGATTAACTATCCGGTCAGTTCATTGGTTCTTTCAAACAACAAATAATAAACATCTGACGCGTACCAAATCAATTTATATGATACAACTGTGGGGAAGGTAATCTGATCAACCTGGAAATATTGTTAAACATTGTGTGCCAGCACTATCATGATAAAACGATTAGACACCAATTCTTAACATCTGTTCTTAAGAGAGTTGGAAACGACCAGTAAACAAAAAACACCATTATACTAAACCCAATCACTTTAATAAATGTACCAGTATAAAAGTCCAGCAATTTTAGACCTTAATAATAACCCCCAAGGTGAGGCAAAGCACGCCATTCTAACTTCATCTAGTGCTATATTTTGTAAAATTGTGTATAGTGCCTTGCCAGAACACCGATGTAGTTATGATTCAAAATAAACACCACACCATGATGGTGCGGACATCAATGGAATTTTTCTTCCAAACAATCTTGTGGCTGTTGTCACCTTTTCAATAAGGAAAGACAAGAAATTGATGATAAGCCAACAATCCACAACAGGGGTTTTGAATAATGAGCAAATTATTTGAAACCTTAGAAATGTTCAACGTTCAACTTCCTGGTCATATGTTAACGTAATGAAACGTTAAACAACTCGATCATAATGACCAAAAATACAGCTTTTATTTATTTCTTTTCTTAGTGACGGAACCAGGACAACCATCCCGTTTTCTTCTTGTCTTTCACTGAAATGGATTCAAATTTTGCAAAAGGATTATAATCTGCCTGTTTCACTTTCCCGATGAGGTCTGCATGTTTTCGCAAATCTTCTAAGCCACTGATTCTGTCCTGCCAGCCCGGCTCAACAGAACGGTTTTCGCTTTCAATCAGAAGGTCAATGTACTCTACAGTACTTAGCGGGTTTGGCTTCAGTGCAATCTCTTCCAAACGTGTGACGCTTTTATGCGCTTTGGCTATTAACGCAAATACGGCCATTCGGACCGATTTCAAACTTTCTAGGTGTTTTTTATGACTTCCTGAACCGTCAATTTCTTTCCTGATGCATCTTTGTATCTCGCCTCAATCTCTTCGTACGTCTTTTCTTCATCCTCTTCGTAGTATTCGAATCTGTACTGCTGATTGAAATGAACATCCCATGCACACTTCCCTGGACATGCAGTACAGACTCCGTCTTCCATGGCTGCACAATGGACTTTCTCTGCATCGTCTGCAATACCACATGGATAATGACAGGTGAAATGGCATTTGGTGCAGTTGGTTATGTACTCTCCAGTTATATCTACTTTTCTACTCTTGGGAACCTTCAAAGTGAACTTGAACCCTTTATTTGCTTCGATTTGTGCTTCATGCTCCTTAAGGATCTGTTGCTCCTTTCTGAGAGATTCATATTCGCAGTTTCCTACCCTGATCTGAGGCTGAAGACCTTGAACTGTAATTTCAAGATGCTTTCTCTCCTCCAATACCTCCTTCGTAAGGGAAAGACTTCGAGGTTCTAGAGTCTGCACTTCTTGAAAGAAGTTCTTCAAATTTTGGGAACCCATCATCCAGTCCGTTAAACTTTTATCACTCATGCCGGGACCCGGTTTTTTTGCGGTTTTACCACCATCCTCACAATTTGGTCTTACTTCGGTTTCAGCAAAGAGGGCCGAATTGTTAAACTTAAACATTTTCCCGGTGAGGGAGATCTTTGCTTTTTCCACAGCATCCATAACAGGTGGTCGGTGTACATCTGCGAATGTCACAAGAATAATTATGTTTTCAGCAATGTCCTTTCCAAACAACGACAAGATGGAATCGAAAACATACGTCTGGGTTGGAGTTAACCGCGCCTGCGAAGCCTGGACCACAAACCCAATAGCATCGATGTGATCGATACCGTGAGACTCCGCATCTAAGAAAAACTCACTGATCTGATCAAAGATAGCTTTATCTCTTTGAATACCACGGGTATCACCAAAGCCCGGTGTGTCGATTACGGTCAGAGTATACGGTAGATAAAGGTTTTCGTCCTCGAGAGTATACGATGTAAGGACCTGGGTCTGGCTAACTGATTGATCGGTCCCATTTCCTTCATTAACGTCGACCACCTTGAAGCGATAGCTATCCTTCCACTCTATTTCCAAGATGTCGTTGACCATGGCATCGATAAGGGTGCTCTTTCCGGACCCAGTGACGCCAACAACCATGATCACTTTGTGCTTACTCCCTACCCTACGTTTTTCACCAAAGCTGTAACTGCGACTCCCGGACTTCTCGTACACCTTTCTTAGAGGCAAACCCAAAACTTGTGGCTTGCCGGTCTTTTTACAACCAGCCTCTAAAATTGTAGAATACTTGATGACATCGTACTTTAGAAGCATGCGGGTTTTGATGTGTACCGTGCTTCCTTCCCCCTTTCCGGCCTTTCTAAAAACACCAGACACTTTAATATTGTACAGTTTTCCCGGTTGGACGGAAGTGATTATGAACTCGCAAGAAGAATCACCTATCTCCGTTTTTACTTCGGCAGGGTCATTATCGGTGCCATTTTCAATTTCGTAGTGCATCAGTTCAGTATCAATACCAACGGAAATTGGTTCTGTCCACTTGATTTTTATTTGTGATGCTGATACCTGCTGGGCTTTTAGATTGATTGGTGGGCCAGCAGGAAGCGTGGTGAAAGGGTCGCTAATGACGCTTGGTATCATGACGTGTGTCTTACCTTTGTCCCCTGAACAAACCAGTGTTACCCTTGCCACGTAGGTCACATTTGGATCTAAACCTGGAATAGCACAGCATTTGTCTGCAGTACCTTTCTCGTGCAAAACAACCTTCTCCCATTCTGTCGGTTTAGTAGACTGCTGATGATTGACCTCTTTACGATATTCTATGAAGTAGTCATCTAGCACCACACCCATTCCTACTGTGGAAGGATCGGTCCAGGTGATAACAACACTAGATGATTTGATATCACCAACTGCAGGTTTTCCTGGCTGGCTTGCTGGACGAGTGGTACAAAGATCGCTAGTTGCACTTGGTGGGCTATTTATGCCTGACTTATAAACGGCAACAACCTGAAATGTGTAGGTTGTATTTGGCTCCAGTTTCTTAATTTTGAACTCATTCTGGGACGATTTGACATCGATTTTATTAATCAAGTTCCCCGCCGCTTTCATCATCTCGATGACGTAGGTGGCTATGATTTCACCTTTCCCCATCTTACGGGGCTGTCTCCATTTCAGCATAACACTTGATTCAGTCACACTACGGAATTCGGGTTTTTCAGGAGATTTTGCTGACAGTGTTGTTGCCACAGCACTGCGCTCACTCTCGGGGCTTACACCTGTCGGGCATACGGCACTAACTTGGAACTGTATGGATTGGTTTGGTTCTAGATTGTCAATCGTGACTTGGGTTTCCAGGCTTTCTGTTTGGATCTCTTGAGGTTCTCCTGTTTGCTCATTTTGACCACGAAATACATTGTACTTAACAGCATACCTTTGAACAGTTGACATACCATACTTGGGTTGAGTCCATGTCAGATTAACTGAGTGTTGATCAATGACGTCACACTGGGGCTTCAAAGGCTGACTCGGTGGTTGGAAGTCCTCTTGAGTCAACATGCCTTGCTCATAAAGGAATACCGTTCCGCCGATTCTACTGCTTTCTCCGTCAGATGGCCCGGGCTGAAGACGTTTGAACCCGGTCAAGATGAACTTGGTGGAGCCCGTCTCTTTTTTACTCTCAAAGAAAGCAGAAAAAAGTTTTGCTTTGAGCCTCATTTCCTTCATCAGAGCCATATCGTCGTACCATTGGGCATCTTTGTAACTGCTAATCTGTCTCTCCGGTGCGATGTACTCGGATAACACTCTCAAATAACCTTCCTCTGTCCCATTCAGTTGGAAAGTAAAGCAACCCACATTCTCAATACTTGGATCAAAGAGAATGTTATCCAGGGTTTCGTGAGAATTGACGATTTCCACGCCATCAGGTAGGAAAGTAACGTAGCTCTTGATAGCACGCACCTCTTTGTGCTTACTCTGTACCCATGCTTTCATTGACGTCAGATTGAATGGTGACGAATCAACATCCCGGAACATGTCCTTGATGCACCCCTCGCCATCACCACCACCCAGGATTAGGGGCAACAGGCGACCTATCTCTTTCTTGTAACTCGATCTGTACTCGATCAGTAGACGCTCGAAAAACTCAAGTTTCTCTTGCATTTGTGGAAAATCTTTACAGATTGGGTCGCTCGCCAACTCATGGCTTCTGATCAAACAATCATCTAAACCTTCTAGGAAAGTATATATTTGTGCAGTGACACTGTCGCTTATATTGCTAAATACACGAGAAGATCTTGGATCTATCTTGATGAGGGGATATACGAAGACTTTAATCGGAACGAATTTTTCCTCGGATAATTTTGGCAATGATGTCATAAGTGTAAAGAGACCTTCAATATCTATTGGGTTACACTCTGGGGTCAAGTCACTATAAACCCTGCACTTAACAAATTGATCCCCACCGACTGCAGGTGTACTTTCTCCTTCTTTAACATGAACTTCAATTTGTTTCACCAGGTCTTCAAGGACTTTTGCAGCATTTTCTTTGTCTTCACTCCCACAGTAATCAAGTACGATGAAAGTGTTGGATCCATACAAAGCTGATGACACCACATGGGTGGCCCTACCCTGTGTAAACACATCGGGAGTTTTGCTTTTCAGATTGGCTTCTAGTGTTTCCAGTGTCACAAATTCAAGCTTCTTGGTTGTTTTAATGTGCAGGGTGATGCGGCACTGACTGTCTAGGGGCTGTCGATCATGAATGTATTTCGCACCTGCATCCACCTTAACCAAATCCACCAGGACACTAACCTTAAGAGGGGTATCGAGTCCGAGAGCCAAAGATTTGTCATGGAACGAATCCGACAAAATTGTGTTTATTTCTGTCCCTTTCTGTTCCAAGAGTTTTAATTGATCCGGTGCGTTTCCTTTATTTAGTTTGATAACCTCGTTACTACGGCAGTCGTATAATGCGCCCACAAATACTGATCTGCCCAATGCTGGTAACTCCAGGGTGCCCGATATTGGTTCCTCCCCCTCATCGCACCTACTTGATCTATTATAGAATCTGAAGAAGAAAAAAAAACATAAAGAAATAAAGCATAAAATTTGTGAGTTTCAGATCACAATAAAATGTACCACAAACCCGGTGGTTCCGTAAACGTCAGATTACGTGCATTATGTATTTGGCTACATGCATTTATGTGGAATGTTCAATTTATGTTCAATGGTCACTCACCGATGCATGCTGGTTGAAAAGAATCCGGGCTGGTTGAGATGCCAGAGTCCCCCCTCTCTTTAGCACAGATCTGAGGGAAACATCGCAAAACAATGCATTATCAACAACTATCGTTTTAGTAGAGATACAACAGAAGGATTCAACCCAATTTCATCAGTAACTGCTGTCTATTCATGAATAGTGTTTCAGGGTTCAACAGTGGAAGCTTTTTTGGGGGGGGGTTAGAAAAAGTTTTATGTTATTTATATACCTCAATTGAGCATATTTCCGGCGATGATAAACTTTTAATAACTGTCACAGAAAACACAGTATTTAAATGTTACAGTGAATATTCCTTTGCCTTCTTCACATGTGTTTACATACCTCCTTTTTATCTATTGTAAATGCACCCAGCCTGGCCTAGTGCCAGAACCCAGTGGCCATGATTGAATAGTCAATGTCCTTTGTACTAAATCAAATAGCACCCTCACCCATGTTTGTATGGTCTCAGGCTCAGGGTCCAGTAGCCAAATTTGCATATTATATGGTAGGTTTGAAAACGAATAAGATTTGGTCTGCTGCATGCATCTTGAATTTGAAGATTTCCTGAGAGAAATTTTTGCAAAGCCAACCCGGAATTTGCTGCACCAGCTTTGCAAGCTCTAATAACTTTATTAGCTGCTGTAGGCTTCGAGCCTCATTTTTACCAGCTTGGAAAGGGAGACAGGTTGGACGACAGATTTCCAATTGTAAGAATTTATTTCAAAACAATTCATGATTAAAAACCCAAGTAGCTTAAAGTAAAAATCTGGGGAAAAACTTTTGCCAATTAAGAAAGTCATTTTGAAGTCACTTGGTAGAATTGTTGGATTCCTAGCACTGATCAAAAGAGAAGAGTTACCTCCTTGTGAATCTTAATGTAATTTAACAAATTATATTTGATTAATTTTACACTGAAGTGTATCATGTGTTTTTTTGGCCTAAATTATGGCATAAAGTTTTGCCAATGAAATTATCAGATGGCCTGTATCGAAGGTGTGAAGTTGTGACGCTGGAGTGCGTACCGGAAACCGCTGATTCAGCAGTGGCCCGCAGTTGTTTGGAAATCGTCACACGGAGAAGACGGCGTAGTGTAGTAGTACTATGGTAGTAGGAAATGCTCAACGCAGGAATTGAAGGAGTTTTGGTGAAATAGAGCATCAGTGTGAGACGGACCTAGCTTACTGATTCTTGAACTGAGCTGACCAAGGCAGGACAACCTATGGTAGAGTACAGCTAACTTTAATGAAGACACTCTCATTCTGAGTCTGTATAGTGTATTAGATGAAGGAGGAGGTGGATCCTCTCCAGGTAAGAAGTAACGTGTTACGGTTTGTGTGGAATTATAATAATAAGACTGTGTCCGTTTTGGGAAGATTTTTCACTGCATGCCACCAATTTAACACACTTTATTTAGGTCAAATTATATTTCCTTACCTGTTGACAGAATGTAAAAAGAGAGACTAGGCACTTTCAACGGCTAAAAAGTGTGCGCTTCAATTTTCATTTTTAAATGTCAAAAATTGGGGTTTAGCTACCAATTCCTCGCGAGGAATATTACAAAAAGGGAAATGAAGTCCAACATGCATTACACAATCAATTAAATCCCTTAGAAATTGGTGGCATAAAATTTTTCCCAGTTTTGTAACATGTTGTAAATTTTGTTTATGATCTGAGGTACAAATTAGGCCTACCAAGTGAAACTGAAAGACAAAGAAGTACAGTAGACCCATTGCCGCTATTCGTTAAGCAGTGGTTAGGTTTTTAAACCCATTACTGAATCACGTGGTTTGATTTGATTGCACAGTGAAGTTCAACAAACACTAGAAAATATTCTCAGTGTAACCTCATATTTTGTCGACAAGTTGTTATTGATAATTAGATTTTGAATTAGCTGTTCTCGTCATACTTACCTCAAGCTTGAGACCTAATTAATTATGGGAATTATTTATGTAAAGTGCTGTATATATTTAAACAATAAATTTATAGTGTAACCTGAGAAATTCTCTCTGAGTTTTATTCAGTTTATTGTGGAACACTGACTAGAAGAGGACTAGGTTTGTTCTGACAACAACTAAACAACAAAAACAACAACAGCAGCAACAGCAAGAACAGCAACAGCAACAACAGCAGCAGCAACAACTAGACATAGGTGTTTGTGAACAAACAAAAAGCTGTTCCGTGCTGTTTTACTTTGATTAACCGCTCCAGACCTTTAAAGGGACACGTTGCCTTATCGGACGAGTTGGTCTAAAAAAGCGTATGTAACCGTTCGTTATAAAATGCTTTTAAAATGCATATGGTTAGAAAGACGTTATAAAAGTAGAATACAATGATCCACACATGCCTCGAAATTGCGTGGTTTTCCTTTTACTTTGCGAACTAACACGGTCGGCCATTTTGTGGAGTCAAAATTTGACTCCACAAAATGGCCGACCGTGTTTGTTCACGATGTAAAAGGAAAACCACGCAATTTCGAGACATATTTGTGTGGATTATTGTATTTTACTTGTAAAACATCTTTCTAACCATATGCATTTTATAACAAACGGTTACAAATGCATTTTTTAGACCAACTCGTCCGACCCAAGGCAACGTGTCCCTTTAAAGTGTGCCTGACCTTTAGATAACAAATCCTTCACCTTTGAAAGGCCCTTATCTTGGCTCGAAACCTGATCTTCATTCTGATACTGACTGTAAAACTGATTTTAAACCTGACACTGAATCTGACCTTAATTTTGACCTTTATTCTAGCATAGGTCCCTAATTCGTACCATCACCCCCATTTGTTCAGGAGTTATGATCTTTTAAATGTAAACTTCCTGGTTGGACCGGAAAAGGTCAAATTGAGGTCACATTTTGGTCATAATGACACAAATATTATGACTTAATGGCACGTGGTTCAGGAGTTGTGATCTTTTAAATGTGAACTTCGTGTTTGGACCGGAAAAGGTCAAATTGGGGTCACATTTTTTTCATAATGGCACAAAGATTATGACTTAAAGACACTGTACACGTTTGGTAATTGTCCAAGACCAGTGTTCTCATTTGGTGTATCCCAACATATGCATAAAACAACAATCCTGTGAAAATTTGGGCTCAATTGGTCATCGAAGTTGCAAGAAAATGATGAAAGAAAAAACATCCCTGTTGTACAAATTTGTGTGCTTTCAGATAAAAGGCTTCTATAGCTAGAAGAGTCTTTTATTATTTTAGTGAGAAATTACCTCTTTCTCAAAAACTACGTTACTTCAGAGGGAGTCGTTTCTCACAATGTTTTATACTATCAACAGCTCTCTGTTGCTCGTTACCAAGTCAGTTTTTATGCTAATATATATTTTGAGTAAATACCAAACGTGTACGATACCTTTAATGGCACGTGGTTCAGGAAAAGATTTTTCTTTTCTTTTTTCTGCCTGTTTGGATCGCCCAACTGCCCCCTCTTACATTCAGCGAACCATATTTTTAGGGCACTTAACCTGGTGTCAAAAGAAAATATATTTATTGAAGGTATTAGACAGCATAAATGGGACGGAATTTAGTGACTATTAGTAAAACCATCAGCGCACTGGTTAAAAAAGCCGGCTCGTCATCACAAAGATAATTTTTATTATAGTGCCATCTGTGATTCGTCCTATGAGGACATATATCTCGCGCTTTTCGTTGTTTGTTATTGCTGTTCTGGTAAGAGTTTATTCCTGCGTATAACTGAAGCGAATTTGGTTTGTTTTCCCTTTGGTCGTCTTAAAGGGACACGTTGCCTTCGGGTTGGGCGCTGTTGGGCGCTTTTGGGCTATAACAAGCGTTTGATGTATAATGAGCACGGTCGGGAAGATGTTTAAAAAGTAGAATATAATTATCCACACAAACGTACCTTAGAAATGCTTCGCTTTTGCTCACTTTCGCGAAACAAAACGCTCCGCCATTTATGGGAGTCAAGATTTTGACTCCCATAAATGGCGGACAAATTCTATTAGTCTTATTTCCAGTCGCAGCTGTTGAACTACGACTGAGCAATTATTTTATTAAAAATGTTACGATTACCATCTGTTTATTGTATTCCAATAAATATCCAACACCGAGCTGAATCTAGCACAGTATTGGGCCCGATATAGCCAGCCAGCGATTAGAACATATGCAGTACAGGGAGGTGAACCAAATGTGATAGTTTGTCTCCTCCCTGTACTGCATGTGTTCTAATATTCTGAATATGCGGCTGGCCGTTCCGCAAATACGCGGCTGGATATTTCGGACCCAATACTGAGCTAGCTTTAGCTCGGTTTACAAGTTGCGAGCGAGGTAGAAAATGAGATTATTACCCGGTTTTCATCTGACCATAGAGCAAGGAGATCTGACTGGTTTAGGCCTACCAGGCCACTGACTACGGCACTAGCGTAACGACTGTTCGTCGCGCATTTTGCCCATTACATGGACGGTTGTATTTACGGCTAGAAATACGTATACGTTTCGCGGGGCAGATCTCGGGGTCAGATGGCAATGTTTGTTTTTTTTAATCACCATTCACTAATTATAACACATTAAAGGCATGTTATTGCACGAACAACTCTTAATAAGGATATGGAACACTTCCAAACAGCAAAATTTTTTGAGATTTTAAGGCAACGTGTTCCTTTAAGTTGTAGTAGTAGACTTGAGGCTCTGTGTTGCACAATAATTGTTAACTAACAAGGAAAACAAGACATTGACCTCTACTCGTGTCAGCTATCAAATGTACAAATGTATTCACTTGTTAACTGTACACAATAGTATCTAGACTCCGAAGTGTAAAGGAGTGCATACCAGGGTGCACACATTGTAACAGACAATAAACCATTGCAAGCAACAATTCATGGGTGTTAACTTTCAATACACATTTTGACAATGGAACTGTGAAACTTTAATTCCGCATGTACAAATGAACTAACTGGTTAAATAGCACTTTTTAGAGCCATTGGTTTTGTACACCCATACAAAACTCGCAATAAATGATGTCATGGTGACGTCGTTCTGCGTTTTAGGCCAACAAATAGTTATACTGTAACCCACAAGTATATAATCGGATGTATACTTTTTGAGATATAACTACAATACCTAAGCTTTGGTAGGATAAAGGATCGTATTAAGCTAAGTACAACTTTAGGAGGAAACAAAATTTGTGTACAAATCCTATGAGATTTTGACAGAAATAAAGAATAAGAATTTAATAGTGAAGAAAAACAAATTCAAATCGAGACGAAAAAATAGCTGTTCCGACCACTAATAGTAATAGGAATATTTATAGTAATAGTAATATTTATAGTAATAGTACTAATAATCAACCAACATACAAAACTGTGGAACTATAGAACCATAGTTTAATCATAAGCGAGTTGAAACGAGTGAAGTTTGAGTTTGGATTTGAAGCTTTTCAGAGAGCCAGCTGATTGAAGCAAGGATGGGACAGAAGTCCACCGTTAGGGAGCAGCGCTTGAGAAGACAAGATTTATTCTAAGTTTGGCCATTGCTGGGCTAAAATATCAATGATCGTGGTGGCCAGAATTGTCTTCACTACAGTGCTGACCTTTCTGGGACACTGGGTGTCAACAAACTTTCAAAACATCACTCTTCCATCACACCATTCTTGTAAAAACAAAACTAATTGACTGTTACCATAGCGGCTTAAGTTTCGAACAAGCTGAGTCCGTTTTAAAAATTCTTCAGTTTTGAGGTTTAATGCCATTTGAAATCAGCGACCTTTTAAAAGTAAATGCAAGAGGACCTTTGAACTTACCGAAGGTATGAGTTCCTACGTTCGATAGTTCTGTCACAAATCTGTCCATCCAGAAAATTCAAACCTTTCTGAAATTAAGAAACCAAAGCATAAAGTATTGTTACTTGGTGTCGAAAGTTACACTGCGGTAAAATCTCTTCGTCAGTATTAAAACACCCATTTTCGAACCAGTTCAAGGTTGTTGTTTTTTTCTTCTTTTTTGTCAAGTAGGCCTACCTTCTCTAAATAATGTTAAAACTATTTTTATCCCCTGCACCTTACTTTTCCGAACAACCATAGAGAATGGTTTGATGGTTTTAAGGGAAAACGTCTGCATAAAGGACTTTATCAAAATACTATCATTCGTAGTGGTAAAAAAGGAAGATGAACCATATTGCGATTAGAAGCTGCCCATAGATATAGTTTCAGAGACCATTGTGATATATTTGCTGTTAACCATTCCTTTCAGTTCCACTTTCACCGTTTGCGTTCTGTGACCTTATAGACCTGTCTTTGTTTACAAACATTTCCCGCAATTTGTACAGATGGCCTAGTGTATTAAAACATATATATAATTATGGGTTGGCACAAATTTGACCTTGTTAAGAAACATTTATATCAAGAATATGTGTACTTTTTTGGGATAGCACAATATTGACGAAAAGGGTACGGTGCACAAAATTGGTAAGATTGAAAAACTTGAATCATTTTCACAGATTTGCGCATAACTTACATGAGATCATGTGTGTGGGGTTTGGGGTGGGGGGGTCTTCTTCTTCTTTCTTGTTTTCACAGGTTTGTTATTTCATGGTGCATGTGTATAATGTAGGCTAGTAGGGGTCACATAAGGTGCCGATACTGGTCTTTTAACAATTGACAATATTTTCTGAGTGTATTCAAAGTAATTAAGGTAATTTTCAAGTAGGCCTATCTGATGTTAAATTATTGTAATTACGGCAAAACTCGCAGCTGTGACGCTGCAAAAGAAGTGCAGACAATTATTTAAAAATGTTTTTAAGCAGTTGGACTTTCGATCCGGTCGGTGAAAGTCAATACACCGTGCGCTTGCGCATTAGTCGCACGCTTGAGATTCTGACATTTGTTGCTAATTCAGTCTCCAAAAGCTATACTGTATTTGTAATTTTACAAATATTTCGATGGCGATTCTTAGACACAACTAGACACAAAAAACCTCGAGTCTTTTCAATTTGGTGTAAATTCTGAAAGAAAACGTTTCTAAACAGTTATCAGAGCCAAATTGTATAAGTTTGTAAAACCGATACAATATATACATATCACACATATCACGAGGGTAGGTATACAGTATTGCCTGACGGCAAAAATCAACCATGCGTATAAAGACCTATGTGAGGAGCCCTACTTCTGCTTTCTGAACCAAGTGTTGTTTTAATGATATGTAATTCTCCAGTTTGATATTTCTCAATGTTATTAATGTTTATCCCTGTATTGTTTCAATAATTGACTGTTTTTGCTGTTATTGATGAATGGTGGCGCTCTTTGTTTTAGCATACTCTTGTGTGAAACACTGGCCTATCGACCTACTTGTCCCAAAGGTCACCACTCCTGCACAATCTCAACAGCGTGTGCAGGAGTGGTGACCTTTGGGACAATAAGGTCAATAGGCCAATAGTTCACACAAGAGTGAGTTAAAACAAAGAGCGCCACCACTCATCAATATGCGAATAGTGACTGCATCAATATGATGCACTTTAAAGAGACAATACATTTTAACTACAGCAAACACAGTCAATTATTGAAACAATGTCGTGGGAAACATTAATAACACTGAGAAATGTCAAACTGGAGAATTACATATCATTAAAACAACACTTTTTCAGAAAACAGAAATAGGGCTCCTCACAACGCAGAGAGGTTCCTTACCTTGGATATTTTAGTGTAGGTTCGCTTCTTCAAGGAATTCGAGGGTATACATGTTCGAGAGAAATCTTCGAAACTCTGATGTCGGCCTCCTGACACACCTCGTGCACGCACACTGGTGCCTCTACGGTTACTTTTACCTTTTTGATGGCCACTCAGACCCCCTACAGACGCAGACAGCAGTTTCACATAACGGGAATTACCCCTGTGAGAAATCATTATCAGGCCTAGTACATCATTAGGCAAACAAGAATATGTGTTTGTCCATAGAGGCTCCTCAAAAGGTAGGGTCGGTAGGTCGTGTTTGTTTTTTTGGTTTGGTTTTTTTTTGTTATGGATATTTTATTTTGGAATATAAACTCTATGGTAGCCTATTAAAATATTAAGTCCAAACACAAAACACAACACTTTCACTGTATTGAACTCTTTTATTAAATGTCTTTGAATATTATTTTAATACTTAGTTCACAAGATTTTATGCTGTTGATGTTGAGATGAATGCTTTACCGGAGCTACCAGCTGATGAAAGCATAGCACTTCTGCAGTACTGAAATTTCACTAGAACACCGTGTGTTGGTAAACTGCTTTATTTGTTTCTTCCTGTTTCAAATTTGTTTGACTATTTATTTATTTTTTGTAATGAAAATTTTGAAGTAAAAATTTAAAAACAGAAATAAATCGCTCGCGACGCAAATGGGGGTCGATCGGACGAGGACCAAAAACAAAAATTAGGGGGGGGGGCTTAATTTACTAAAGGTTGAGGCTAACGCCCACAAACTTTAGGAAGCGAATTGGTTCATCAAATTCGTTCACGTTTTAGGGAAAAACTAGTGGATTCCAAGTTCATTCAGTGCTTTCTCCGCTGCGGCAATCTAAATAAGTAACGGTGATTGGAGAGGGGGAGGGGGCTTCAAATGCTTTGTTATCTATTTTTTAAAACAAACACGCCCATGTTTCTCTGAAATAATTTGACTGCTTAATAAAGGCATCGTAGCCTACACGTTTGGTAATTACTCAAAATATTTATTAGCATAAAAACTTACTTGGTAACGAGCAACGGAGAGCTGTTGATAGTATAAAACATTGTTGGAAACGACTCCCTCTGAAGTAACGTAGTTTTTGAGAAAGAGGTAATTTCTCATTAAAATAATAAAAACTCCTTGCAAGAAGTTTTCATTCCTAACTGAAAGCACACAAATTTGAACAACAAGGGTGTTTTTTCTTTCATCATTTTCTTGCAACCAGTGAGAACACTGGTTTTTGACAATTTCCAAACGTGTTCAGTGCCTTTAAGTGCAATGTAAGATTTAAAACATTTTCAGTAACGTGAACAAAATCAAAAACGTTGGGGGGTTTTTCTGGAAATTGAAAACTGAGAGTTTTTCTTTTTGGCTCAGCATAGCACATGATACTTTCTTTACAACCTGGTTTTTAAACATTTTACCTATAACATGAAATGCAAGAAAATAAAAGACTTACTAGAGACGTTAATAAAAAGGCTTGGTTAATTTTAACGTATGTTGATTGTTGCAGTGTGATTCACAGAGATATAAAAGTCATGCATTCTGAGGGCCAGATTAGTTCAGACTGACATAGCGCCCTCTGTTAGCTTGCAATTTGTTAACGTTTGAATAGGAGTTGGGGCTTAGACTGGTCCTCTGTCTTTATCCGCAAGGATAAAGACAGGCACTGGTCTTACAGGCCCAATGATTTCATTGGATACAATTATTTTATTGGATAAACGTGCAGTGACGTAAGCTTTCCATATCTGTGTTATAATTGATCCGAGGTGATGCAGTTTGTCAGCTTGCACTTTTGGTTGTCTGCATGCAGCGGGTGCATAATGTTTGTAGCATGTAATGTTTTTTATTCACTCTGTGTGCATGTATGTGCGAAATGGATGCGAGGTCAAAGGTACACCTGGCAGGATCCGGCCATGCGCTCAAGGCAGGTATCTGGCTTTATTCACGAGCCTCGGAGTGTGACGTCAGATGTTCAGGCTAGTTGGGGCCTCCCTCGGCCCCAGCACCTGAACCAAAGACGCTGATGAGGTGGGCTGATGTTTATGCATGTTCGATGGACCATTTCTCCTCACCTATAATGATCCCCGGTCAGCGTTTCCTGCTTACGAAAGATTCAACCTTTATCAATAATAATGTAGTTCTATATGATAAATCCACTGAAAAAAATTATAATCATATTTGCCTTGTACTGAAAATAGGGCTCAATCGCAACATCAGTAATTTACCTGAATAGTTTTAATCTTCTTGCAACTTTGGCGTAGAAACAGGAGGGCTAACTGTACGTGTTGTGGTTGTGCGCATTGCACCGATCAGAGGTTCACCAATCCCATTATGTTTCACTACATCCTGAACAAGAATTTGTACAAGCTCATCAGCCCATCCCATCGGTCTTGAATTAGACTGGTGGGGCCGAGCGAAAGAGACCAATAAAAGAGACAATTAAGGTACCGTATGGAAAGGGACGTTGGGATAAAAGGAAATCATAATTAGGCCTCAAACTCTTCACTCTAAAAACACCAGGTCGGAATTGACCGGCCGGATTCCGTGTCCCGTGTGGCCTGACCAATTTATGGGTCAGTTTGAATCGGAATCAGTGTCAGAATGATCCAGATATGGGTCAAACTGGTGCAGAATTTGAGTTAAATCCCCTCCCGATCGTACTGACCAAGAAATGGGTTAGAGTGTGCCGTATGATTTATATCTCATAACTATAAATTATTATAAGTCATATAACTACGACTTCATATAGTTATGAATTAGCATGACCTATTGTACATTTGCCTTACGCTAACGAGGTCATAAATATGATGACTTGTACCAACTAAGTAATATTATGACATACCTTAAACTTATAAGTATTTTATAAAAGTCATAATTGTGATATAAGTGATAAATAATTGTTTGTAAATAGCTTCAGACTTCTGCTTGGAGGATACAAAATCACACACTGAGAATCTAACACGTGTCGTTAATAACTTGCGACGTCCCCAAAAAGAAATATACCGAAATGACTAAAGCATTTAGGATCGGTGAAACACCAATTGATGTAGACGTCCCTTTAAGGCCACACATATTTACCGGCGACCTCTCCATGAACTGGCTTCTTTGTACGTTTATGCACCATTTAGTATTGCGACACTTACATGATCAAAGCGGGTGTTACCCTTATGAGACATTTCACGACAAAGGTAAGTACATGAGTGGGCGAAACTGTACATTGTACACCAGTTTGGTGGTTCATCGTAATTAATAATACCAAAGAGGTGATCAAATTGAGTTTAAATCAGTCAACCTCCACCCACCGCTTAATACAGTGAGTTGTAAAAAAGGAAACTCTACCTCCACCCACCGCTTGATACAGTGAATTATAAAAAAGGAAAAGCTAAGAACATAATTATTATAGTTGATGAACTGACCCCCTTCAAGTTCTTCTTCTTAATTCTTTTGTTCTTTCTTTTTTCACCAACACAATCGGTATACCTTTCCTAAATACTGTCTCTGCAAAGTATTATGTCTGCTCATTTGGGAAATGGTAGACACTCGTTGCCCACCAAAAGGGTCCCATGTGAATCTAGGGTGCAGCATCCAGTGGGGCCAACATGAATTAACCCACGTGGGACTCGCGTTGGCCAATAATGGACTCGGACCCTTTTGGGACTTAGGCTTCTCGGCAATATTAGATTCGTAGATTCTACAAATTAAAGTTAAATGTAAGTTAATTTGGGAATTGGTGGGCACTCGTTTTAGGCGAAGCTTAAACACATCTTTTAAGTGTTTTTTCGATTGTTGCAATCAATCCAAATAAGCAACGGTGTATTGGAGGTCCATCCAATAGTATATTATCCCTAACTTGAAAATATCATGAAACGAAAACATTTCTTTGAAGGTTTGTTACTGTTTGGCTCAGTGGGCTTTCATTTTGAAACAAATCGCTTAGCCACATATTTGGATGTGGAAGTGTCGTGGCCGAGCGGTTAAGAGCACCGAATTCAAACTCTGGTGTTTCTGATCAGCAGAGTGTGGGTTCGAATCCCCAGCCGTGACACTTGTGTCCTTAAGCAAGACACTTAACCATTGCTTCGTCCTTCGGATGGGACGTAAAGCCGTTGGTCCCGTGTATTGTGTAATGCACGTAAAAGAACCCTGCACTTTAAGAAAAAGAGAAGGTTCCCCCCCGGTGTTCCTGGTTGTGGCTGTTGCGCGCCAGCACCTTTGTAAAAACATTATAAGGTGCTACATAATTGGGTCTCATAATTCATAACTTCAATAACCCATCTTTCTGTTTAAAAAGTATATACTAAGCGCCTTGAGTACCTTGTTTGGTAGATACGTGCGCTATATAAGACTTCGATATTATATATTATTATTATTATTTACTGAACCTGTAACTTGCATCTTCGGGATTACTAGTTTCGGTTTGCGCCGACTAGCACATTAACCACAATTTGAGAAACCATTTCAGATTTTCCCCGCGGCTACATTATGACGACCAAACTGTATGTCAGCAATTTTGCATTGTTATGAGCGCGCTTGTTTCAATTGCTTCAATCGAATTAAGATTGGTGTTTTCGGGATTATCAAAATCCACTTTCAGACAGAAATGTTACCCAGAAGGTTGATCACCAAACCTCTTCTTTGAGTTCAACTGCAACACTACAAAATTACGTGTATTGTGATATCATGATATAACAGACGTTCACCGCGGTGCGGTGGTGGACGGGAGTTTGATTTTGTCCACCACCTGTGCCAATATTACAAGTCGCTTATGAGTTAGGTCAACTGCCTGAAACAAATTTAGAAACAATCAAACTAGACTTCATTATATCAACTTGCGGAACTTGCACTAACTTTAATTGTTTGCATCTGTTAGTTACTTTAATTACCAGTTGTGAAAACCAATAGCAATAGAGACAACATACAGATTCAACAACAAAAAAGGCCACATAAAATAAAATAAATTGTTGATCGTCCCCGCCCGCCCCTACGAAAACCCCCAACCCCACTTTGTTTTCTTGTTTTGGGGTTTTTTTTTTCATTAAAAAACGGTATTTTCAATGATCTTTTCAGTCAAATTTGGCTCCCAGATTTTTCAGCTGATATTTTTTCAAAATCTATAGGTTGGAAAAGATGTTTGAAGAAAGGTTATTTATGTTGGAAAACAAGAACAATTCTTCAAATTTACTTAGGCTACACTGCGTTTTATTTATTTTTGAAAATGTTTACAGAAAATGTCCTCTAGGAGTTAAATGAGTTTAACAAAACAATAACAAACATCAAAATCACACAAACCCTCTGATTTATAGTGATTGTGATGATATATTATTCTTTATTTCATGTTTTGCCACTCCCACCCACTTACCCCCCCCCCCCCAAAAAAAGGACTATCAACAATTTGTTTTTGTATGTGGCCTAACAGTACTATCAGTTACATGCCAAACAGGTGAAACATAATGTTGATGTACAATCTTGAAAATCCACCTTTAGCACTTAAAGTGTAAGATAAGATTTAGAATGGTCTGACATTTTCAGTGATATGAGATTTTAAACAAATATTAACCGTTTTCTACCTCTACAAAGAACATGACACTTTCTCAACACATCATTCAGTGGTTTATAAAATAATAATATTTAACCCAGTATGCTTAATTAAGCTTTCGCCGGACAAGAATCGCTAGAAAATAAAATACTCAAGAGATACATCTGAAAGATATATGGCTTGGTGAACTTTCCTGTTTGTCCATTGTATGAATGTTTTCACATAGACGTATAGTCATGACCCCTGCCCGTCGTGGAAACATTGTCGAATGTGTAAAAAAATTACACAATAATGGCCATGATCATGACATGTAGAAGACTTCACGTAATTACCTTTTTGGACATTCAGACACATTAAAGGGATTGTATACGCTTGGTAATTGGAACCTTGTTTCAATCCTATGTAGTTGTAGATAAATACCATAAAACTAACCTGTGAAAATTTCATTTCAAAAAGTGGTAGCGTTTTTGAGATATTGCTGAAAATCTGGAACGGTTTTATATGTCCACGCACAGGAAGAATAATCTGCAATTGGAATACACAGTCTGAGAAACGTTTCTGACAGAAACGCTTCTCAGATTCAAATTTTGTTTGGACAAAAACTGATATCTTTTTCCATAACCACATTACTTCAAAGTAAAATGTTTCTCAAAATGCTTTATACTATCAGAAGCTGCTTAATTCTTACCAAGTAAGTTTTACAAATAAGTAATCAAAATAGTTTCGAATAGTTTCGAAATACATATACTGTTGAATACTGAGTCTACTATTGAATTCATCGAGGCCTACATCGCCCTTGAATGCCCAATGTCCATAGTCAACACTTCAAGTTGGACGAGTGGTATTGGTTATCTCAATAGTTCAGGTGAAGAATCAGCAAACAACAATTTCGAAATCGTTTTGATGTAATGATAGAAAAGACCAATAGACGCTTTGGGGAAAAAGATTTCCCCTTTCAAGAAAATGTCACGTTCTGAAATTTAACGAGTTGCTTGTTAGTTCCATTAAGTAAATTAACTTTAAAACAGCACAACAAAAGAATGAAATGATGTGGTGTACCTTCATCTGAACAAGTGGGTTTGATACCAATGCAAACTTTAACAACACTAACCTTTCCCAAGTTTCATAAGTATTTTGACATTATATTTACTTATCTATAGAGCATGATTAAACTTTAAAAGCATTCAATACATCGTTAATAGTTACCATAAACATTATTTAAACCGTAAAGCCTTAATAGTCACAGGTAGGCCTAACTGAAGTTTGGAATGTAAACTGTTCAAAACTAAAGGTTAGATTGTTAAAGGGATGTGTTTCAAGTCGTCAACTTCCGACAGAAAGCAGTTTAATAAATGTTTATGCCACTTTACCCCCTGTTCAGCTCCAATGTGTTCCTATTGTGTTAACACAGTGAATGTGGAACTAGATCACTATGTCATATTATTCACAGTGTGTCCACAGTGGGTTAAGTCACTGTGTCATATTCTTCAGTGTGACAGTGGGCCAAATCACAGACTTAGTTGCTACACAGTGATAACGATGCGTATACACTGTGATGACATGGCTTACAATTTAATCACAGTAAACACTTTGTGGTATTTTTGTGACATTTGTCAAAGGTCGAACTGGGACTAAAAGCTGAAAATATTTTCTACGAAATTAATCCCCTGTAATGGTTAAACTAAGAATGCATTTCTCTGTTTTTAACTATAGTGCGTATTGTTTTACGCCACCAACTCCATGTGGCAGGATAACTGATTTTCTCTCATTAAGGCCTACTGTAATTTACTCACAAACAAAATATTCCTTACAGATAGTACACCACTAAATAATGAATAGTTAACATACTGACATGAATGAACATACTGTGTATTTGGTAACGTATACTGTGTATCCGTTTAAATCACCATTACAAAGACATAATTCTGGTTACAATTACAAAGACATAGGGCCTAATTCTGGTTACAATATTTTGTTGTTACAGATAGAATAATAATATTATAAAACACAGCTTCTTTACATCGAATCAAAGCGTTCTACAAGAGCAATTACGACAACCATTAGCATGGACATATCTTAAAGGAATAATAACAATTGCATATAAGTATGTAATGAGCAAAAACACAAAGAGGATATACGAGGCACTTTATTATAAACAGAGTAACCTTTTTAAGAAAGGTTTATGAAAACGAGCAATCCGTTTTATACCACCTATAGATAAGCATTGAAATGTTAGCTATTTGTAGTGCCATGCAATAAAATGTAGTTGATAAGCAAACTGTTTTAAAAGAAGCCATCCAGTTTACCTTTGGTATAGATAATATGAATTCGGGCAATTTGACTGAGCACAATGAAGTGATAAGTAAATTTGTAATTAAAGGATAAACGTACACGAAAGGCGAAAACCTATCAGAGGTATAAACACTTTTAAAAAAATTACATAATTATAAACTACTTCAACAATAGTAAGCCATATACGTTACTATTTTAAGACTAATAAACATATGATACGACAATCTGTTACAAGTTGACTAGTTTGTGAAATAATGAATTGATCTGTCAATACATTCTATTCATGCTCGTAGCTCGTAACAATAAATTTGTATTGGGCAACGATTCAAGCACAGACGCATATAGGCCCATGTCCGTTGTCGGGTGGTACATTCAATCTCGGTAAATAAAAGACATCTTGGTAATCCAAAGTCTCCGAAAGATTTACACGACGTTCCGTAAAAAAATAATTTTGTTTACGATATCACTAGTTGAACACCTAACATATTTAACAATAGCACTAATGTTACACGTTGAGGCTTTTGAAATGCAAAAATACACTCTCTATTAAATTGACTCCGTTCGAACTGTACATCAACACGAGATAACACATCTAATCGTATCATAGGACTAACACTTCTTACGAGTTCTACAACGACAGTCTTTGACATTGAAGGGGCACGTTGCCTTCCGAATGTGCTCTTTTGTCAAAACAAAACACCGCGTTTGTTGTTAATATAGGCCATAGTTGGAAAGATGTTTTTTAGTAAGTAAAATATAATGATTCACATAAATATCCCTTGAAATTGTGCTGCTTTTGTGTGATTTCATGACAGAACACGGACCGCTATTTTGTCAAACCTACTTTTTGACGCCACAAAATGGCGGACCGTATGTTCCGCTGGTTGTATTTACAGAGGTAGATCTGTAGGTGTTTTAGTGCATGAAGAACTCTTTAAAAAAGTTTAGGAGTAACTGCAAACAGCAACATTTTAAGGGATTTGAAGGCAATATGCCCCTTAAATCAATGCGTAATTTCTGTACAAATGTTTGAATATATTATTTTGCATTTCACTATTTTTTGCGCATTGTTTTACGCCACCGACTCAATCTGGCCGGATAACTTATTTTTCTCCCATTTAAGGCCTACTGTAATGTACTCACAAACAAAATAATCCTTACAGATAGTGCACCACTAAATAATGAATAGTTAACATACTGACATGAATGAACATACTGTGTATTCATTGGTTATACTGTTTATCCGTTTAAATCACCATTACAAAGACATAATTCCGGTTACATTATTGTGTTGGTACAGATAGAATAATATAAATCACAACTTTTTTCTATCGAATCAAAGTGTTCACAAGAGCAATTACGACAACCATTAGCATGGACATATCTTAAAGGAATAATAACAATTGCATATAATTATGTAATGAGCATAACACAAAGAGGATATACGAGGCACTTTGTTATAAACAGAGTAACCTTTCAAGAAAGGTTTATGAAAACGAGCAATCCGTTTATACCACCTATAGATGAGCATTGAAATGTTAGCTATTTGTAGTGCCATGCGATACAATGTAGTTGATAACCAAACTGTTTTGAAAGAAGCCATCAAGTTTACCTTCGGTAGGCCTATAGATAATATGAATTCGGGCAATTTGACTGAGCACAATGAAGTGATAAGTAAATATGTATTTGCAGCATAAACTTACACAAAAGGCTAAAACTTTTAAAACATTCACATAATTATTAATTACTTAAACAATAGTAAGCCATATACGTTACTAATTTAAGACCAATAGCCATATGATACGACAATCTGTTAAAAGTTGACTAGTTTGTGAAATAATGAACTGATCTGTCAATACATTCTATTCATGCTCGTAACAATAGATTTGTATTGAGCAACGCTTTAAGCACAGACGCATATATGTCCGTCGTCGGGTGGTACATTCAGGCTTTTGAAATGCAAAAATACACTCTCGATTAAATTGACTCCGTGCGAATTATACATCAACTAGAGTTTACACATCTAATCGTATCATAAACCACAGGACTAACACTTCTTACGAGTTCTACAACGACAGTCTTTGACATTAAAGGGGTACGTTGCCTTCCGATTGTGCACTTTGGTCTATAAAACGCGTAGTGTTATTAAATTAATATAGGCTTAGTTGGAAAGATGTTTTTTAAGTAAAGTGCGTAAATTTGTAACGAATGTTTTTACAAGTGGGCTATTCGGAGAGTCTGTAAATCTACGTATATTATCCAAAGAAAAGCAATGACAATGTCAACCTCGAAATCGTTGAAATTTCGGGTGGAAACGACCAGTGTACAACATCATCTAACACAGCAATGTTTTTATGAAAGCGGTTTTGGTGCCAAGCCAGAACCGAGGCAGTTAAAACTATACATAAAGTCCTCTCGTGACGCAAACAATATTCTGATAGATTAAAATATCCATAGTTACAGTGTTGCCATGAAGAATATTTGCGGAATCTAGGACATCATAGCTTTACAAAATTGGTATTATATCATAAACACGCTATTGGACAAAAGTTTCTTCGCTTCTGTAACTAATACAAATCAGAAAAGACAGGAAGAAGATGCAAAATCACAAATCTTAAGACGGCACTTCAAACGCAGTCTAAACACGGAGGTTCGATTATTAAAACATTTTGTAAACAACAATGGAACATGCACATCCCGGTAAGATGTCGTTCATAGTACGACATACAATATTCGCACCTGTATTGTTCGCACGGAAACACTGGAAGATGTGTCAAACAATGGGAGAACAAAGAGAAGTCCTCGATTAGCGGGATTCACAAACATGTGTGTGTGTGTGTGTGTGGGTTGGTATCCACATTCAAACCGTGGACCTATAACAAAAGGGACAATAGGTCCACGGTTGCTATCACAAAGGAAAACATTGTGGTCCAGGGTTGATATCACAAAGAGTTGAACAAAGGAGGGTCCACGTGTCCACGTGTGTGTGTGTGTGTGTGTTTTCTACGGAAATAAAAAAGAGGACCACCACTTTTTCTTCTTGTCTTTGCCTGTAATGTTGGCTTCGAATTTTGCGAACGGATCATAGTTTGCATGCTTCACTTTCCCAATAATATCTGCCTCTTTTCGCACATCTTTGAAGCCATTGACTCGGTCCTGCCAGCCTGGTTTACCAGAGCGTTTCTCAGCTTCAATAAGAAGGTCAATGTATTCTACAGTACTTAGAGGGTTTGGCTTCAGTGCAATCTCTTCCAAACGTGTGACGCTTTTATGCGCTTCGGCTATTAACGCAAATACGGCCATTCGGACCTTTTTCAAACTTTCTAGATGTTTTTTTATGACTTCCTGAACCGTCAATTTCTTTCCTGATGCATCTTTGAATCTCTCCTCAATCTCTTCGTACGTCTTTTGTTCTTCCTCTTCGTAGAATTCGAATCTGTACTGCTGATTGAAATGAACATCCCATGCGCAATTCCCCGGACACACAGTACAGTTTCCGTCTTTCATGGCTGCACAACCGGATTTCTTTGCATCGTCTGCGATATAACAAGGATAATGACAAGTGAAGTGGCATTTGGTGCAGTTGGTTATGTACTCTCCAGTTATATCTACTTTTCTAGTCTTGGGAACCTTCAAAGTGAACTTGAACTCTTTATTTGCTTCGATTTGTGTTTCATGCTCCTTAAGGATCTGTTGCTCCTGTCTGAGAGATTCGTATTTGCAGTTTCCTGCGTTGATCTGAGGCTGAAGACCTTGGACTGCAGTCTCAAGACGCTTTCTCTCCTCCAACACCTCTTTCGTAAGGAGCAGACTTCGAGCTTCCAGAGTCTGCACATTTCGAAAGAATGCCTTCAAACTTTTGGAACCCATGTCCCAGAACATTGTATCAATTTTTCCATGATCCTTTCTGTTAGACGTTTTATCGCCACCCTGGTGATTTGGTCGTCTCACTTCAGCAAAGAGGGCCGAATTATTGAATTTAAAAATTTTCCCTGTAAAAGGGATATTTGCTTCTTTCACTGCAGCCATAACAGGTGGTTCTTTTCCGTCTGCGAATGTTACAAGTAGAATTATGTTGTCAGCAATATCCTTTCCAAACACCGACAAAATGGCATCGAAAACATACCTCTGGGTATGAGTTAACCGCACATGTGAAGCCTGGACAACAAACCCAATAGCATCAATGTGATCGATACCGTGAGACTCGGCATCTGAGAAAAACTCATGGATCTGATCAAAGATCGCTTTATCTCTTGTAACACCACGAGTATCACCAAAGCCCGGTGTGTCAATTATGGTAAGATCATATGGTAATTGAATGTTTTCGTCCATCAAAGTATACGATGTGAGAACCTGGGTCTGGCTATGAGCTTGTGAAGTCCCGTTTCCTTCACCAACGTCAACCACCTTGAAGCGGTATTCATCGTGCCGCTCTATTTCCAAGATGTCGTTGACCATGGCATTGATTAGGGTGCTCTTTCCCGAACCAGTGACGCCAACAACCATGATCACTTTGTGCTCTCTTCCTATCTTAGGTCCTTTACCAAAGCTGTAACTACGACTCTGGGACTTCTCACACACCTTATTAAGAGGCAACTTGAAAATTGTTGGTTTTCCGGTGTCCGGGTCACCAGGTTGAAGTATGTTTGAACTATTAATGACATCGTGCTTGATGAGTTTGCGGGTCGTACACTCCACCTTGCCCACTTCACCTGCCCCCGCTTTTCCACATATGCCCATAACTTTGATGTTGTAGCGCGTTTCAGATTTGACTCCCTTGATAACAAACTTGCAGAAAGAATCTTCTGTCTTCTTTGTTACTGCTCCGGAGTCGTCATCGCTGCTGCATTCAACCTTGTAGTGCTTCACTTCAGTACCACCGACAGAAGGCTTTGTCCACTTGATTTCGATTTGTGATGCTGATACCTGCTGGGCTTTTAAACCAATTGGTGGGCCAGCAGGAAGCGTGGTGAAAGCGTCACTAATGACACTAGGTATCATCTCGGGCTCCTTACCCTTCTTCACCTTGCAAACTAGAAACACCCTGGCCACGTAGGTCGTATTTGGATCTAAATCGGAAATCAAATAAGGGCTGGCTCCGGTACCGTTTTCCGTCAGCACATTCGTCTCCCACGCACCATCTTCAGGTTTGGTAGACAGCTTGCGATTGGCCGCTTTCTTGTATTGTATGAGGTATTCAGTTAGCTCTACACCCAGTCCTATGATGGTAGGATCGGTCCAGGTGATGACAACACTAGATGATTTGATATCACCAACTGCAGGTTTTCCTGGCTGGCTTGCTGGACGTGTTGTACAATGATCGCTCATGGTACTGGGTTGACTCTTTACGCCGGACTCGTACAATGCAACTACCTGAAATGTGTAAGTAGTATTTGGCTCCAGATTCTTTACTTTGAACTCCTTCTTGGACGATTTAACATTGATTTCTTTGCTCAAGGTCCCCGCTTCGATCAATTCGATGACGTAGCTTTCAATGATTTCGTCTTTCCCCATCTTACCGGGCTGTTTCCATTCCAGGATAACACTGGAAGCAGTCACATTTCGGAACTCAGGTTTTTCAGGCGACTTTGCAGACAGTGTTGTTGCCACAGCACTTTGCTCACTCTTGGGGCCTACACCTGACGGGCATAGGGGACTAACTTGGAACTGTATGGATTGGTTTGGTTCTAGATTGTCAATCGTAACTTGGGTTTCAAGGCTTCCTGTTTGCATCTCTCGAGACTCTCCTGTTTGCTCATTTTGACCACGAAATACGTTGTACTTGACAGCGTATTTTTGAACGTTGGACATACCATACTTGGGTTGAATCCATGTCAGATTAACTGAGTGTTGATCAAGGACGTCACACTGGGGCTTCAAAGGCTGACTCGGTGGTTGGAAGTCCTCTTGAGTCAACATGCCTTGCTCAAATAGATTCACTGTTCCGCCAATTCTACTACTTGTTCCTTCAGAAGATCCGGAGAGGTCATGTTCAAATCCGGTCTCAATGAACTTGGTGCAGTCTTCTTTTTGATTGCTCTCAAAGAAGTCAGCAAATAGTTTTGCTTTAAGCCTCATATCTTTTAACACGGACGTATCGTCATACCATTGGATATCTTCAAAACTACCATGTTTTCTCTCTGTGATGTACTCGGAGAGCGCCCTCAAGTAACCTTCCTCTTTTCCCTTCAGTCGGAAAGTAAAGCAAACCACGTTCTCGATACTTGGGTCCATGAGAATATCGTCTAAATTCTCACGAGATTTCACGATTTCTACGTCTGGGAGAAACTTGACGTAAAGCTTGACAGCACTCAACTCTTTGCGCTTACTTTGTACCCAAGCATTGAGTGACGTCAGATTGAATGGTGACGAATCGACATCCCGGAACATGTCCTTGATGCACCCCTCGCCATCACTACCACTCCGGATTAGCGGCAGTACGCGCGCTAGCTCTTTCTTGTAACTCGATTTGTACTCCGTCAGTAGACGTATGAAGAACTCAAATTTCCCTTTCAACTGAGGGAAATTTTTTGACATTGGGTCATTCGCCATCTCATGGGTTCTGATCAAACAATCCTCTATACCTTCAAGGAAAGTCTGAGCCTGTGCAGGGAGACTGTCACTTACAGCGCTACAAACCCGAGCAGATCTAGGATCTATCTTGCCTAGTGGATATAAAAACACTTTAATCGGAATGGCTTTC
Source organism: Plazaster borealis (assembly GCA_021014325.1). Classification (NCBI taxonomy): domain Eukaryota; kingdom Metazoa; phylum Echinodermata; class Asteroidea; order Forcipulatida; family Labidiasteridae; genus Plazaster; species Plazaster borealis. The sequence continues at coordinate 6,154,338 of CM037463.1, read as the reverse complement.
ACTTCAGACATTTCGGGCAATGCTGTCAAAAATTGGACAACACCTTCAACATCTGCCGGGTTGTGTTCAAGGGGCAAGTCACTATAAACCTGCCACCGTACGTGTTGGTCCCAACCAGTAGGTACATCGTCTCCTTCTTTGACATTGGCTGCAATTTTGTCCACTAGGTCAGTTAGGACTTTTGGAGCATTCTCATTTTCGTCACCCCCACAGTAATCAAGTACAATAAAGGTGTTCGACCCATACAAAATTGACTTAACAACATGAGTGGCCTTCCCATTTCGTGCAAATATGTCAGGGGATTTGCCCTTCAGGCTGGCTTCTAGTGCTTCCTGCGTCAGATATTCAAACTTATTGCTTGATTTGACGTGCAGAGTGAGGCGACACCGACTGTCTAGGGGCTGTCGGTCATGCAGATATTTTGCGCCCGCCTCAGTCTTAACTAATCCCCCCAGAACACTAGCCTTAAGGGAAGCATCAAGTCCTAGAGCCACTGATTTGTCATCGAAAGAATCTGACCGAATTATGTTAAACTTGATTCCTTTCTGTTCCACTACTTTCAGTTGATCTCCTTCGTTGTCTTTGTTACTGAGCGTTATACCCGTGGTAATAGCCTCATCACTTCGAACGTCGTATAACGTGCCTATGCGCATTGATCTACCCAGAGTCGGTAACTCCAGTGTGCCTAATAGTAACTCCTCCATCACGATGCACCAGCCTGCACAATAGAGTCAATATGAAAACAAAGAAAACAAAAATAGGTTCCATACGTGCCAATTGCAACCAAGCACTGTAATATCAATTGTGTCACCAGTACAGCATAATATTTTTATTCAAATGTTATACAAGCATTTTAAATCGAATACAACAATTTCAAGGGTTACAGACTGCCACGCTGATCACTGACATTGATGGGCTTAAACAAATAATCTTTTAATAGTTATTGTAAAACAACGCATAACCAGTGTTGTGTATTCTACCAATGATTGTGATGTCGCCCAACTTTGTTGTAATGAAGTCCTGAGCTCAATTTCATAGAGCTGCTTAAACACAAACATTAACTGAGCAGAAAACAATTATGCTTTCCATAAAAAGGATACAAGCCAAAATGCCATTTCATAATGTACAATTTTGTCTTGTTTCCTGTAAATATTTGCTTAGCAGAAATTTGTTAAGCAACATTTTCTGCTTAAGCAGCTCTATGAAATTGGGCCCTGCATGGTCTTTTGGGGACGCTGTTCTTGAAAATGTGCACACGCTCAGAAGTGTACGAAAACGATTAACGCAAAACAATCCAGTGTGAGTCTGCAAAAAGTCAACGTCAAATGAATTCGTTGGTCTCTTTAATGTTAAAAGATAACTTTCAACATTTTTAAGCCGTCAGAACTCGGCTTTCTTCTCAAATTAAAGTCAAGAAGTGTATAGAACTTACCAGTATGCTCTTTTAGTAGATCCTTTGTCAGAAGATCCGTGTAGATGATCAGATCTTTCTGGAACTAGGAAACCAAAGCATGATAAAGTTTAACTTTGGGTGCTTAGAGTTTTAAAAAATATATAGCCCACCCGTTGCCATTGTAAACGAAATGTTAAAAATTGTCTTTGCGGCTGGCCCGATTTTATAAATTTATTTATAGTATAAAACTAGTAGGGGAGATGACCTTGGCTTTCGATCCAAACCTGACCTTCGTCAGAGGCATAAACAAGCACAAACACAAACATATCAATTTATAGCAAATAGAGGAGCAATGAATTATGGGAAGGCATCCAGAAAAAGCGGGAAAATTATAGCCAATCAAAGTTATTAATTTACAAACAATGGGGTGGCGAGGGTTATTTTAAAGGCACTGGACACATTTGGTTATCACTTAAAATGTATATTAGCATATCAACTTACTTGACAACGAGCAACCGAGAGCGGTTGATAATACAAAACAATGTTAGAAACGACTCCCTCTGAAGTAACGTTGTTTTTGAGAAAGAGGTAATTTCTCACTAAAAATATTTGAATCTGAAAAAGACTTCAGGCCTGAAGCCTTTCTCAGGCATCTGAAAGCACACAAATTTGTGCAACAAGGGTGCTTTTTCTTTCATTGTTTTCTTGAAACTTCGATGACCAATTGAGCCCAAATTTTTACAGGTTTGTTATTTTATGCATATGTTGGGATACACCAAGTGAGAATAATGGTCTTTGACAATTACCAAAATGATACACTACCTTTAACGAAACAAAAACAGTTTATTGAAGAGCGATTCTATCAACCACTTTCACATACGGACAAGGAAAATAAATAATCTGACATAAGGGGCAACCTAGCTTTATATTCAGGCGCGGATCCAGGGGGGGCGTGGGGGCGCACGCCCCCCCCCCCTTTTGCCAGGAAAAAAAAAAAAGTAGAAAAAAAATAAATTCAGAAGTCATACTCATTAGTGCATTGGCAATTTCGCAGTGCAGAAAAATAAAATGCTGTCTGGGGATGGCGCGGTCTTTCATTCTGAAAAAAAAATCACGCCCCCCCCCCCGTTTGGAAAATCCTGGATCCGCCCCTGATATTATTATGTGGTAACATCAAGACATTCCTTATCTTTTCACTATCCCTTGCGATTGTAGAGACACAATTTACAGCGATTTTGTAAACTGAACTTTTTAAAGAAGTCCATTGGTATTAAGTCACACGCCAAAAGCTGACGTACTACGGACTTGTCTGCTTCTTCCGCCTATCGACCCCATGCGCAGATGGAACGCACCTCCGCAAAATGCGCGACTACCATTTCCACCATCTTGGGGGTCATTCCTTTGTGTACATTTTGACTGCCAAAATGGGAACAGGATAAAGCTGGTGCACGTTTGAGTGTAATCTTCCACGCGTCAATCTTCCATCCCTTAGAGGGCGATTTGTAAGTCGAAAGTTGACATTTTAAATGGGGCTAAATTGAGCCTAAAAGAAAACACTGCAAAAAAGTGGGCGTGGCTTTCTGTGGGATTGCGTCACACTTACCGGCAGGTTCTAACTCTTGGCCTGGCTGTGGGCTGTGTGTGTGAATCGGATCGGTAAATAAGGCTGGCCCAAATCCAGAAAATACAATCTGTAAATGAGACAGGCAAGGTCCAGAAAAAAAACTGTAAGGTGGGGGTAACCCCATGCGTTAATGTTTATTTAAAAAATCTATTTCAGAAAATAGAATTAGCTATAACACTGCATTTCATATCAACTCATTTTGGTTTGTAAACGTTTAACCTTTGATCGGGGGTTTGTTTGATGTAAAAAAAATCAATCAATCAATCACTATCACAGTAATGAAACCTTCGATTTGGACTGTGTAATAAGAATCACGACTAGTTATCAATAATGATGTGATGACACAACATTATCCGGTACGCATTGAGTATCGGAAGGTATCACCGTCCCCGTCAACCGGTGGTGTCCTACAATAGTACACTGATAAACTGATTAAGAATGCTGTATTTTGTCTTGTATTATTCACACATAGATCCTTTTTCATTTGATTGGTGGAACACGCGCCACGTTTCATTGCTTATTTTGTCATGTATTTACTGTTGCGACAATAGACCGATCGTAACCCTAGTCTTGATTGGCGACGCTAGTTTGTGTATTAGTCGCCGTTAGAGGGCGCAACATCGACTGACTCAGAGGGACTGGGCAAGTCTCAAGGGATCCAGATTTTCGTTTGATACAGATATCTCTTCTCCAGTAATTCGTGTTGCGACTGACTTGACCTGACCTGACCTGACCTATCCTGAGTATGCTAAAGACCTGAATATCCGGAGTATACTGCATCTGACTTGAATGACCTGACCTGACCTGACCTATCTGAGTATAGCGAATACCTGAATATCATTAGTATACTGCATCTGACCTGACCTGACCTGACCTATCTGAGTATACCGAAGACCTGAGTATCATTAGTATACTGCATCTGACCTGACCTGACCTGACCTATCCTAACTGCAGACCTGAATATCCTGAGACATCTGACTTTAATGACCTGACCTAACCTGACCTGACCTATTATGCAGACCTGTGAATCCCGAGTATACTGCATATGACCTGACCTGACCTTACCTATCCTGAGTATACTGCAGACACTGGACCAAGAGCACGGAACCTCACCTGACCTGACCTGACCTGACCTATCCTGCAGACCTGAGTTTCCTGAGTATACTGCATCTGACCTGACCTGACCTATCCTGAGTATACTGCATCTTATATTACCTGAACTGACCTGACCATTCCTGACCCGAGTACCCTGACCTGACCTTACCTGACCTATCTTGAGTATACTGCACACCTGAGTATCCTGAGTATACTGCATCTGACTAGACCTGACCTTAACTGACCTGACCTATCCTGCAGACCTAAGTAAACCGAGTATACTGCATATGAACAGACTTGAACTGACCTGACATGACCTATCCTGCAGATCTGAGTATCCTGCATCTGACCAGACCTGACCTTAACGGATCTGACGTCGACCTGCATCGGACCAGAATGATCTTGACTGAGCTGACCTGACCTGACCTGTATCTGACCAGACCTGACCTTAAATGACCTGACTTGAGTTGACCTGCATCTGACCAGACCATACCTTAATTGACCTGACCTGACCTGCATCTGACCAGACCTGACCTTAACTGACCTGACCTATCCTAGAGATCCGAGTATCCTGAATCTGACCTGACCTGATCTGACCAAGCCTGACCTATCTTGAGTATACTGCAAAACTGATTATCGAGAGTAAACTGCATCTGACCTGACCTATCCTGGACACATGAGTATCCTGAGTATGCTGCATCTGACTTGAAAGAACTGACCTGACCTATCTTGCACATCTGAACATCCTGAGTATACAACATAATGACCCGACCTGACCTCACATATCTGAGTATACTGCAGACCTGAGTATCTTGAATTTTCTGCATCTGACCTGACCTGACCTGACCTGACCTATCCTAAGTTTGTGCAGACCTAAATATCCTGAGTAAACTACAACTGACTTGATGACCTGACCTGATCTGACCTATTATGCAGACCTGTGAATCATGAGTATACTGCATATGACCTGACCTGACCTTACCTATCCTGAGTATACTGCATCAATGGACCAACAGCAGGGAACCTGACCTATCCTGCAGACCTGAGTTTCCTGAGTTACAAACTTGCACTTCAGGTTTTGCACGAAAAACCCGTCAATGATTGAGGGCAGTAATTAGTTAATAACTAAACATTGACTTATTTTCGGGATCCTGACATTATATCTCACGTCCATATGACTCGTGTGTTTTTCGTTAAAATTCTTTTAGAGAAAAAGATACATGTATAGATATTATACAAATACCGTATTGGATGCATATGACTGTATTGTCGCAGAATATAATCGTGAGGTAAAAATCTAGACCATTCCATTTCAAGAGGTGAAGCTGAGTGAATAAATGGAAAGGCGACTTGATTATCTGCGACAATGCCCGAACGAAATACATTCAATATTTGTTTTATATAACTCACACATAGGGCCCTAGATCCTTGTCGTTTGAACATTTGTTTTACAGTAATTTACAATAAATACACGGAATCTTGTCATCCCCACACTCGGTAAAACCCCTTCTAAACAAAGTGGACGATTCCATGCCATGTAGACACCAACCATGTCCGCGGAGACGCGACCTTGCCTCGTTTGGACAAACGGGCAGGGAAAGACTATTCTGGAAACGACGCTGCGAAGCGTCCATTATTTATCAATACGACTCCTTGTTACATTTTGGAGCGTCACGCGTCGCGGCATGGCAAATTAAAGTATGAGCCGGTTCCACCAATCAAATGACAATGATCTATTATTGCAGTAAATTATATACAAATATAATTTTAACGAGCAGTGCTCCGAACACCTAAAAATCGGGCCATGCAACTTTAAAATACATTTGCATAGCGTTGCAACACAGCAGGGATTTTCCCGAATGAGAAATAATATCTTGACATGCATGGTTTGGGTACATACAGTGGCGAAAACAAGGCGGAAATAATGTATTTTACAGGACCGACTAGCCTCTTGAGTTTGTGTTAATTATTTAGCTACTCTTTTCTTAATTGTAACTATTTCTGAGTATCCTGAGTATACTGCATCTGACTTGACCTGACCTGACCTGACCTGAACTATCTGAATATACTGCACTACGACCCGAGTATCTTAAATTTTCTGCATCTTAGACACGACCTTGCCTCGTACGACTCGTTAAATTTGGAGCGTCAAGCGTCACGGCAGTAAAGTACATAGCAAAAAACAAAGTATGACATGTGACGTGAGTTCCACCATACAAATGACAAGGGTCTATAAGTGCAGTATATATATATATCAAAAAAAAAACAATTTTTGTAATCGGGCAATGCAACTTTAAAATACACTTGCATAGTGTTGCGACACAGAGAGATTTTCCCGAATGAGAAATATCATATGGTTTATAGGGTACATATTATACGAGTGGACGAAAACAGAGCGGAAATATTGTATTTTACGGGACACTAGCCGGCCAATTGATTTTATTTCATTATTTAGCTACTCTTTTTCTTAATTGTAACACTATGTGAGCCTCTATCATTCAGAGGCATTTGTGCTGCAGTATAGAGGTTCCAGAAGGATGGGTAGGAGGAAAGAATTGATAATCAGACATGTTGATAGATTTTAACTGACATTTAATTGTATCATGAGAAATCCCGTCAGTGCCAATTGCAAAGTATATATTGCAATATGGTTTTCTTTTTCTTTTTTAATGGTCTTCACCTCTTGCAATTTATTGCGCAATACCCCCTTACGCCGCCCCCCCCCCTTGGGTGTTTTTATCTTCTTAACGGTTGAGAAAGTTGCTTCCCTTGACATTCGATTAAATTCGATAAAATCAACCAATGTATCGTCTTCAAGACAGCACACAATATGTGCAAAACCACGAGCAAGAAGTTTTCATCCTACATTTCTGATGTTTTCAACCTCGGCCCACAACAAGGTCTCCGCAAGGAGTCCAATTTGGTCATCCCTCGCACTACCAGGATTGAACTGTGCTTTTTTTCCGACCGGATCCCTGAACTTGGAATTTCGGAATGTTTCATCTCTTGAACAGTTTAAGTGACTCTTTGTTGTGATTTCTGGTGTTTTGAATCTTATGCGCTTTGAATCTTATGCAAAGGAGCTTATAATTTGTTGTTATTATTAAAAGCAGTGGTCACGTTGAAAAAGTATTATAGATCAACTCAAATTGTTTTTTCACATGTTGAAACATTTTTGGGTGGCATCAGGTACTTCAACAAATAATAATTGGAAAACTGCTTAGGTGACCGTTGCAAGTGGTATATGTCATATTCTCGCCGTTGGCATTTCAGATTTTATTGATTGGAAGATAATTAATAAAACAAAGTGCCCCTCTCATTTTGAATTGTTATTTGGGTTTTTTAATGATTGTGTTAAGGATGTTTCAAAGGCAACAAGACAGAAGGTTCTCAAGTAGAGACAAGTTTGTTTTTATACTTATCAGTTTTGTGTTCTGCATAATTAACTCAGACTTCACGTATTTCAAAGAGAACATTTGAAGAGTTTGGTGAGGATGCAATTAAAGTTTAACTTGTTGCTTCAGACGATGTGTCCACCATGTCTAACTATTGCAGCTCATGTGTATAGAAAAACTTGAATCGTTCAGTTGAAGCACTTCAAGTGCCTGTAGTGCCAGTTATTTCGGGACAAATTGGTGCTGGTTTAAAATCAGAATTAAGTGTCGGTTATGTGCTAAATATTGAATACCCGAAGCACCTCATGTGCTTGTTACGAAGTACCTCAAGAGCCAGTTTTTTTCTGGACAAATAGGTGATGGTTTTTAAGTGCAAGAGGTTCAAATCATTTTTACACCTTGACAATATATTCTTCAAAAACTTAAAACGTTACACTTTAAAAAAAAAACCTCAAATATATATATACTTTTTATATTGCAATATATATTTTGCATTGCACTAAACAGGCTTTTCGTAATTAGTTCTCCTTTCTCCTTCTTCTCCTCCTCCTCCACGTCCCCCCCCCCCCATCTGTAACCTCCTCATTCCTATGCATGCTCCCTCCCCCTTTGATTTATCTTTACTTATTTACTCACACTATCTTCATTTATTTATATACAGGCCAATACTTAGCCCCAGCGCCGAAGCTATGGTAACATTTCAAGGGGGGGGGGGGCACAAAAGGGTGCACTATTTTTTCTAGGGGCACTTCTGGCCAATTAAAACTGCAGTTTCCGTTTGCATTTTTCTTAAAGCCCCTTTTCAGCGATCTTGTTAAGCCATACTTGTATACAAAAATATGACGTGAAGGCAACAACAAAAATGTATAATCCGTGTAGACAAAAATAGAAAATTATCACATTAAAGCTTAGAAATTGTAATTACATTTTACTCTGGAATTTTTAAATCTCAAAAGTCAAGATTCCAAATCTGGGCGGAGAGGCACCTGGGGGAACAAACATCACGCCCCCCCCTCCCCCTTAGTTGCCACTGAAATGCTGTTAGTCAACGGTTGATAATCTCCTATAGTAATACGTACCGCATGGTTAATTTACAGAACAAGCTTTAGGCCTTCACTCCGCAAAAGTTTTCAAAATAAAACAGCTACAATATAAGACATACCTTGTCACGAGGTTAGGTATTGCCCGACGACAAAAATGAACAATACATTATTATAACGCAGAGAGGTTCCTTACCTTGGATGTTTAGTGTAGGTTCGCTTCTTCAAGGATAGAGGGTAGGCCTGTACATGTTCGAGGGAAATCTTCGAAACTCTGATGTCGGCCTTTCCCGACACCTCGTGCACGCACACTGGTGCCTCTACGGTTACTTTTTTTTGTTTTATGGCCAGACCTACACACGCACACAGCGATTTCACATAAGGGAATTCCCCTTGTGATAAATCAACATTAAATCAGTACAAATTAGGTCGAGGCTAGGCCCACAAACTTTAAGAAGCGAATAGACACAATCGGCGACCGGAGTCACGTGACTCATAGTGGGCAATGTAAACCATAGAGAGTGGTCCTTTCTCTATGTGTAAACAAACCAAGCGAGCAACGCATTAGCCTGAACATCTGACGTCACAATTCGAGGCTGGATGCTGCCAGATGTTCCTTTGACCTCGCATTCATTTCACGCGGAGATTCGCAGTCAAGGCACACGTCATGTTAGCCTTGACCAAGGCGTTGGGCGTTTATTTTCATTTTTTTTTTTTTTTTTTTAATTAGTTGTTGTTTTATTTAATTTGTTTTCCCATTGCGCTATTGCAGTCTGTGTGTGCGCATACGCAGTGCTTGAGTGGCAGTGTGGTGTGAGATGTATACGTGGACTCCGCATGCGGACAGTAATACGAGTGCGGATGACCTGCGCACAGTAGTAGTACGGGTGTCTTGCGATGTGATACACACATTACGCACAGTGCTAGTGTACAGTACATGTATACGGATGGGTGGTTTACGGGTCACTGCGACCGCCTCAGGCAGAGTGAGCGACTATATACACGACTATATATGCCGGCGCTGGCAACATTCAAATTTTGCAATCAGCTTTATTTAAATTTTAACAGGAATTTTAAAACAGAGCGGTTGTTAAATACCTCGCATTTTTAGATTGCGTTTTTTCAAATGTCCTGATGATGATGCCATCCGCGATCGTCCCGAAGTGTCGCAAAGCGTCGTTTCCATTCGTTTTTCAACAGGATATCGGCACTGCAAACACACAAAATGCGCAATAGTTTCCCTAGCTGTTTGAACTCCACGTCATTCCACGTTTGTGGTCATGACTTTCAACGTTTGTTTTCACAATCAACTTTGTTGTGGATAGATGTACTCATTTACTGACTGCATGTATAAAGAGCACGTGCGAGAAGGTATTTCTGCCAGGCAGCCAATGACGAATTTTCATATTGGTTGATGTGTCGGAAATGGATACTAAAATTCTTTATGAGCTACATGTTTTAATAGGGGAAAGTGGCATCTGGGAGATTGTATACGTGTTGGGATATTGATGTCGAGAGATTTACTCATTGTTCGTGATCTGTACAATTCTGGATACTCCTCAATTCGCGGTCCGGTCATTGTGTTTATTGATGTTTTGATTTTCAAGCAGGAATCAATTGACATGGCTGAAAATGTAGCGATATTACAAATGTATACACGATCGCATTCAGTGAGATCATGTAGAGATTTTAGTGAAAACAGACCTAAATTACAGGTGAGCAAGACGGAAATGACCCGAACGAAAGACGCACTGTTTCTCTCATTTCGATATCTCGTTGAAGCGTACGTAGGCTAGGCGTGTTACTTAGAGACCTTACACGGGTCAGCGGTCATCTGTTGTGAATTAGACCAGATGTGATCATTTTTATTCTGTCCATTCGGGTTCAACCCGACTCGGTTAAGTTTTAAGATCGTTCAGACACAGCAAGTTAAACCCGAATGAGTTAAAACTTCCTTAAAACCGACTTTAAACTGTGTCTGAACATAGGAGGTAGAATCTCACAACAGGGGTGTCGGAATACAGAGCAGTCGACATACATCCAACCCGTGAGAACATTTTGTCAAATTATGGGGTAAAACAAAAAGGGTCAAGTTTTGTCAGGGATTTCGTACACACTTATGTGCACTGCAATCAAAATGGGAAACGGTATTTTGGGGTTTTCATATGCAATGTTCTTAACTTTGACAGAATTTCATCGACGTATATGTTAATGCCTTTAGTATTGGCACTGGTCTGACCTTTATAATGAATGAGCAAACAGAATGACACATACCACTTTTCAGGCGAGTATTACATATTCTCTACTTCAACAAATACAACTGCTTTAAAATTACACAGGACAAGAGGTAAATATTTTCTTTCTTTTTTCAACTTGGTTCCCTTGCACAATAAGTACTAACCTGTTTTATTAGCTGGAGCTGGTTTTTAATTCATCAACAACTTTGTTAGGATCCAACTCAGGATTAGACTTTATAGGGTTAGAATCATGTTACGATTTTGTTTACTACAGAATATATTTTATAAGCACTAAATACCAATATAGTAGGCCTTTGGTTCATTTTGTAATAGGCCGTTTGCAGTGTCTGCTGGTCCAATAGCATGAACGAAAGCATGATTCCTCAATACCTGCTGAAATGTTTTACTGAGTTGTATAAGTTCCGATTGAGACCTTGATGTATTTATTCATAAGGTGCATATACAGTAAATAGTAAAAAGACAATAAATAGTATAAAGAGCATTGTAGCATTTTTTTGCAGCAATTATGACCTTTGACCTTCTCTTTTAGGGAAATGCTGCATATTTATATTGAACTCTATAGACGATGTGACCTCTGACGTCATTCGAAACCCATAACATGATGCGCGCGCATGTCGCCGGGCAAAACCTTTGTGTACTGACAGCCAGCTCTAAAGGACACGCAATGTTACCATGAGTACCATGCGTCTTCTTGCCCGGCGGAAACGAGTGTTTTGTCAACAGAGGGCGGTTTGAATGTAAACAGAGGTCACATCGTCTATAAACAATCAAACTTGTTTGTAGCCTTAATTTCAAGACTGCGCGATAGCTTTGCCTGCTGAACATAACATAAATATCACACTAAATATCACACTAAATATCACACAGCCTCGAAATCAAGGCTATCATACTTGTAGTATCTGTCAAATTCAAGGGCACCTTCTTCACTCTAGCTGCAATATACTGGGCACAAAAAACAGGGTAGACACATTTCTACAGAAATCTCTAATTTTGAGATTTGTGTTAAAACTGTTGAGATACTTAAAAGGTTTTTAAAATGTGCTTTAAAATTGAGTAGTACTAATACAGTTACCAATATTTTAAAACAATTGTACATTGTAAATAATTGGAGAAATTAATTTGTATACAAATATGCTTGTTTTAAATTTGATTTGCAGCTGTGCGGAGAATTCCATATGAGACCTTCTTAGGGCTTAAAGAAGGATCGAATATCAAAAATACCCGCCGTCCTCTGTCGACTTCTTCTTCTTATATTCTGCTCTGCTGTCACTTTATCGTGACACACAACGCACAGGGTACGAAAGTTATCGAGCGAACACAAACCACCTCCCTCGAACACAGCCACAATATGGTCAGCATGCCAAAACTGGTAACAGAAAAACAGAGAGTTTGTTTAACACACAGAACTTTTGCTTAATTACAAGTTCAAACAGCGCCCTCACAGAGCTTACAAGAAGGCGCATCATTGACTGACAAATAAGCTGCCTGTACATGTGGGTCTGCCCTATTTCCTGCCCTCATGTCAAAGACACCTTCACCCAAACAAAACTCACTTGAAATAAATGACTAAAATAGCCTTTGTATTCATTCATTTATTATTCAAAGATTTCCTTCATTAAAACCAAGTAAGCATGATCATAACTGGAGGAATTTTTATTTATTTTTTGAATTTAAAAAAGGGGTATCCCTTTCACTTTCATTGATAATTTTCTGAGTTATTTAATCTGAAGGTACATATATTTTCTGTGTTATTTAATCTGAAGGTACATATACTATCCTAGCACACATACTTACACACTGCTGATAAGAACAGATTAATTATTAATAAAGGGCTTAATTGTACACATGAAGGAGCAAACAACTTTAAGGGGCTGTACATGGAATTATGAACTTACAGCACAAGCGCACGCGCTCTCCATAGATATGATACAGAGGGAGGGGGTATCTTGGCGAGAGTTCATAATTCCATGTACAGCCACAGACCTGCTTTGATCATGACGACACAGCCCCTTTAAATCAGTAATGCAACACCTGTGTTCTATGACCATATTTTCCTTATGCTAGTTACCTGGCCAGATGATGGGTTTCGAATGATTTCATTCAATCTTGAAGTTGATAGTTTAGACATCATACTCTGCTCTAGTAGCATCTTCCTCTCGCTCTTGGCTGCATCTCTGATACAAGATGGCAAAACAAAACAAGAAAGGAGGTCTTTTGATATATTGATAAATCAATAGTAAGAAGAGTTTTCAAGATAACAGTATTTTAAAAAGTGAAATTCATAAAAACATAGTTCTACATTTCATGAAGTCTAATCTTAATAATCTAAATTACACAATATTTAATTGTTTTATTCCCTGGCTTTGTGATGCAGGCCAAAAAGTATAATTTCTTCAGACAAAATGTGATAAAACGTTGAATCGGTTTTGTTTTTATTTCTACAAAAAAATAGATACGGGATGTTTCGCTTTTGATTTGTACAGTGTTTCCTTGCTCGCTTAAATGAGATGCCCAAACAACACAGAATCAGCATTAACCTTTTTTGACAATATTCATTGCTGTCCTTCAAACATATGTCTTCTCAATTAAAATGTTGAGAATTATTGGGTTTTTCTTGTCCTCTTTGTTGCTGGAACCCACACTTTAGATGATGGATAGAAGGATGTGAAGCCCTAAAGTTTTCATGCTGGTTAATTTGGGGTTTATCACCAAGGGAATTTTTCCAAACCTCAACTTAGGTTCCGGCTCCAACTCTGTTTAATGTTAAAGTACCATGCAAAATGCACACAGCTCAATATGTCGACGGAGCAAAGCCTGAACCAGAACCGAAGTCTACGTTTGGAAAAGGCCTCAAGTCTCCTTATACCACCTCAAAAAGTCCATTAGGAAAAATCATGGTAAATACATTCTTAGCATATTATAATAATTGGTGATACACAAATTGAAATATAAATAAAATATAACACGTAAAAAAATGATAATTATTATTAAGTTAATCTGAAAAATAAATGATAATCACAAGAGAATTTCACGACAGATTATGACTGACTTGATATTGTTGCAGAGTTCTTGGGCTTTTAGTCCACACAGCTGGCACACTCCATGTTCTGCCTCCAGTAACTGGTCACGGATATACTTGCTGCTTGAACCACGACACTTTAAAATAAAGAGTTGATACAAAGGATATATCAGATCACGAGAAGGTAAACATTTGTACACTTATTTATTTATTTGTTTATTTATTTATTTATTTATTTACTTCCTTTATTAACCCAGGGTAAGCCAAATCAGTATGAGCTGGTTTCCATTTAGATCCTGCATCATAAAAACTAAAACAATAAACTTATACTAGGTACCTCAATTACATTAATAAAAAAACATATATAAAAGATGAAATAAAGACACTAACTAAATACTAAGAAGGTATATTATTAAGTGGGAAACAACATATACATATGTATTACACGTAATATAAAAGGATGAAATGGCAATTGTTAATTGTTAATAAAGAACAGTAAAGTAAATGATCAAAATTAAACAGTATAAAGCCAAGTGATTACAATTGTGAAAAATTGTGATTTAAAAAACGGCGAGGGACTCGATTTTCATGAACAAAAAGGAAACCTGAGATCAAGAGAAACTGCAGAGGAGGGCAAACATTTATCTCCTTTTTGAATGTCACCTTTAATTGAATGAACATGGATCAAAAGCCAAAGGGAAAAAATAAAAGCATGGCCCATCCAAACTCAACATACACTTAAGCTGGGATATCACTGAAAACTCACACAGAGTTGATCAAACAGAATATTAATTTTAGGAGGAGAAGGTTGCCTGAAACAAAAACAAATCATTCAAACATGGAGGCATCAAAACTGCAACAACATTGTTGCATGGACATGCATTGAATATTGTAACTGTTGGTTGTGGTAATATCAATGATAATAGACTGTGCAATTCTCACACGTATTCGGACATTGGGATCCGATGTTTGTTTATGTCACAAGTTAAAGCAATTTATGTGGGACTGAAGTGGTCACAAAAATGTTTGAATACACGTGAGACTTGCATGGTTTATAATATTAATGGTGTGCATTTCAAATGTTCCATGTCAGTCATAAATGATATTCCTAGCGCCGAATGATCAGAGGCAAAGCTAAGAATAACTTTCTGGTAATGAAAAAAGGGACCCTCAAAGGCACCTCATTCTGTAACCCGTAGGCCTGAAGATACCTGTATAGAGAAGATGCTGAAGAAATTAAAGTTTTACAGGACTGAGGAAAACCCAAACTGGGAAAATCAACGCAAAAGGAGACTTTTGAGACGAAAGCGGGCATCCCACTCATTGCTGAGAACAATGGAAAAGAACTGGTAAGTGAGACGCCCTCTATCGTCTCAAAAAGTGTCCCATTAGGTAGGGACTATGCAAGGCTCGGTCTGGGATTCAGACCGGGGTAACAGAGGTGAGAGGCAGGACAGAAACCACTGAGCCAACCTGAACCAGATATTTTGGAATGTATAGAATGTTTCTCAACGAAATGAAGCAACAAGTGTACATGTACAAGTTAGAACATTATAAAAGGGATTGAAGGTGATGTGGAGCAAATTGCTGACATACCATTGGCCTTGGCCTTCTTTTAAAGGCACTGAACACGTTTGGTAATTGTCAAAGACCAGTGTTCTCACTTGGTGTATCCCAACATATGCATAAAGTAACAAGCCTGTGTAAATTTGGGCTCAATTGGTCATCGAAGTTGCAAGAAAATGATGAAAGAAAAAACACCCTTGTTGTACAAATTTGTGTGCTTTCAGATAGGAATAAAAGCTTCTTGCAAGAAGTTTTTATTATTTTAGTGAGAAATTACCTCTTTCTCAAAAACTATGTTACTTCAGAGGGAGTCGTTTCCTACAATGTTTTATACTATCAACAGCTCTCCGTTGCTCGTTACCAAGTAAGTTTTTATGCTAATATTTGTTTTGAGTCATTACCAAACGTGTACGATACCTTTAATGATAAGTGTCCTTGGTTCAATAAGGTACCTTACACAACACAAGGGACTAATGACTATGTATGTCACAGGGGATGCAAGGGCCGAGACCAGGAATTTAACCACACTCTACTAATTGACTTCAATGCACAAGATCGCTCGTCCACGACACTCTTACATGTGCGTGGGTGTTGTGACAACCAAATATAAACCCACACCATTCAATGCCTCAAATCACATTACAATTTGTCATGATGAAAACCTTTTCAAGTGCTCGGATACTCACACTGTATTCATGTTTACATCTCTCTGAGCAGTAACGCATTTCCCATGCTGCTCCTTGATGCTTTTCCAAAGCCGTGCTCGATGATGTCACCTTTCCACAAAACACGCATAGAGGGCGCCCTTCATCATCAAGAGCCTATCATTCAGGATAAAAGGGTACAGTTAAAGTATCTCTACAGCAGCTGGCTACAGTAGCAGCGTTGAAGAATGGGATTTTTTTTTGCGATAGAGCTCAAGGCACAACCACAGCTAACAAAGTTTACATGACAATAAGCAAAAGCCTGGTCCAAATCAATCTTAATCATAATGCCGCCACCTTGTTTTTTCTTACCACTCAATTCAATGTAAACCAAACCGGGGCTGGAAGGGAAAAATAGTCTGGTATCTTTCCGGCAGAATGGGAATCAGTATTCAAAAATTATATTTCCAGGGGGGGGCAAGACCAAAATGGTGGCAACATGGTAATGGTCTAATCATACAGCTGCTTGTGGGCAAATATTGTATGCAGATTTACACACTGAGCAAAATTTTGCATTACATGGTGCTTTAGTTGGTAACCTGTTTCTGCTGAACAAATTTGAAGCTTTCAAGCACACAAACTTGGTCACTGGTAAACCACGCTTGGAGTCACATGAAAGAGAGTTTAGATACTAGCAAGGACACAGGATGCATTTACCTGTCCTTCTTGTGCATAGACAAACCTGTACCTTGACTCCAAAAGCAGCCAAATACATGTAGTTTGGCACACAATTTGCAATCCATGTTGTCATTTAAAGGGGGACTGTCGTCATGATCATAGCAGGCCTGTGGAATCATGAACTCTAACTTAATTACTGCACGCGGGTGCACGCTGGCCGTCACATCACAATAGAATAATGACGGCATCCTTTGTGATTTGATGGCAAGCGCATGCATGCAGTCACTGCACTGCTAAAAATGGTATTCTGAAATAAGAAACAAATCTTACTTCAAGAAAATAATTCTTGTGTCACTCCCTAAAAAGATATTCTCATAAGATTTTTGGGAGTGACACGATAAGTTTTCCTAAAATAAGATTTTTTCTTATTTCAAGCATACCATTTTTAGCAATGTGGGTTGGAGATCATGATTCCAGTGTACAGCCATAGCCCTGCTATGATCATGACGACAGTCCCCCTTTGATACTGAATCATGTCATTTCAACAAGAAAATTACCTGAACACATGTTCCTCTCTTCAGTGTAGAAATATTCTTGTCTGACTGCTGTGTTACTGTGAAGTAAGAACAATCATTTTAACAAATTAGAGTTCAAGGAAGGCAGTTTATTGGAAATAATTAAAACAAACCGTAACTTAAGAAAAAGGTTATGTTGTACCACTCATGTTGATTACAACAAAAATGTTGTGCATGTGAACAAGGTTTGCCCCTAACAGACATAGCAGCCACAAGAAATTTGTATAATGCCTGCATTGCCTAAACATCAGGGGTAAGAGTCATTGCTGACAAAAAGCTTGGATTCAGATCTTAGGAGATGTTTTTAAATGATGACATTTCCACCATTTGGTAACCCCTGGAGTTACCGATTTCAAGGAGCTTGTGGGAACAGTATCCTCAGTGCTAGAGAAGTAGATCAAAGAGCAGACTTTATTTCAGCTGGAGAAAATAGTGCAGTGTTTGTTTGTTTTTTACCAGGCATACATAGAAAAGTCTGAATTCAGATTAAAGTCTGAAATTTCTCATCTCTGATACAGTACATCAGATGGTTGCACCATTTGAGTCGGTCCAAATCGAGAGAACTGGTCTTGTCATAAATCTGCAACATGATTTTCAAGCAGAAGAAAACCGTTTCATATTTTTGGTCAAACTATTTTGAGAGGAAAGAATTAGCAAACAGCCTTGTCTGGGCATAGCTGAGTGATTGTTACACAAAAGGTATTGTATAAAAAGAAAGTATGTGTACATGTGTATCATTGTTTTTCAGAAGAATAAACTAATGTTCACCCTCTAGTTTTTTTCTTACACCCAATCTTGGTTACATTTTTATGACAACAATGAAAACCTTTTCATTTTTTTCATGGACTTTAATCACATTCAAATGTGCCTATTAACGATTATTGAAATCAAATGGAAAATGCTGAGTTTTGAGTCTTCAAATGCAATATAGTTTTGCTTTGACAGAACTTATGTTTTTCAGAAGAATCAATACAACCACTTGAAAGGAATGCAAGATGAGGTGGCACATATTCCTGCCAGACCATTCTCTTTACGGTAAGTGTACTAGGTTCTTTCACATGCATTCCACAAAACATGGGACCTACAACTTTACATCCCACCCACAGGACAAAGCAATAATGGAAAGGATCTTGCTTAGTTAAGGACACAAGTGCAAAGTCCAGGATTAGAACCGCCACTCCGCTGATCAGAAACACAAGAGCTTGAGTCTGATGCACTTGAACCGTTTCATGACACAAGAATAATTTAGTCCTCTGAACAATTTATTATTCATCTACAAAACCAGAGGGCACTTAACCATTCTTGCTTTGTCCTTTTGATGAGAGGTAAAGTTGTTTGTTTTGTGTAATGCACGTAACAAGAAACCAGTACACTTGTCGTAAAGAGAAGGGGCTTGCCTCAGTGTTTCTAGCATGGACTGGCAGCAATATGGCACCTCACCTTGTATCCCAGAGAATAAGTATTACACGTACAATGTACATGATTGCTCACCTGAGCTTGATGAAGCACTGTCTGATGATGAACTTTGGTCGATGCGTTGAGGTTCTGATCTGCCTTTTGATGTGTGTCTTTGCCTGGTAATTACTCTTACACTACCACCCACTGAGTCTGCCTTTTGCTTGGCTGCCACTGCCAAGTCAATCTACACATACGACATAGGTGCACAATAAAAAAACACTTCAGTTTATAATTTTCTTCAGAGGTAGGGTGTTAGTTCGTTTACACAGGCGTGATATTTGGTTCCTGGAAAAAAGTAGGAAAGGGCTGACCAACTTGTTCCTAAGGTGTAGGGTTCGAAAATCAGACTAAGTAGGAAGAATATCATGCCTGTTTACATGCTTGTACCTATCCCTGGGCAATCATAACATAAATTTTAAAAAAATAAAAGGAAAAAATAAACTAAAATACTTGTACACTGACCTTAGTAAGGTACCTCTTAGTGCATGGCTGATAGTGCTGTGCTTGTTTCAGTGATTCCAATGCTGCTAGAGGACTTTCTATTACTGCTCCACTCTTCCTAAGCTGTTTTTTCTTTACCTCGTTCAGACTGAGGAAAACATAAACATAAACAACAACTTGATTATTACTTGATCATAACTGTAGCAGTTAAATCTTCATTTTTTACCAAACAAAAAAACACCTAACATTCAAGAAGGAACATTGTGGCATGTCATGGCCGAGAGCTTATGAGCATTAACCTTCAATCATGCCATCGGACTGCTTTGAACAGTCTGTTTGTAAACAAATGTATTTACTTCACCAAACCCAAAGCGGTTTAAAAATCTCAAAAATTCCAAGTTACCAATTGAGACCTAGCCAAATATGACGAAAAATGTTAAATTACTCAAGGTTGTTTCTTTGAATAAAAAAAATCCATTGATGACCAAGCTTTAAGAATTCTAACAGGAATTCTAAAAAGATCTCTTAGCCTTGGGCTAATAGCCTGGTCTGCAATGCTAGAGTAATACGCACATGTAGGACGCATACGCGTAGCGCCATCCAGCATTGCGATTCACAGCACTTACAGTCTTTGTACGTACAGTCTTTGTAAGGTGTGACTCGCATGTGTAAGAACTCCGGCATGACGAGTGATAAAATAGTGACGTCATCTGAGAGTCTTTATGACGAAAAGAACACATGAAATCTGAAGCTTATTTTGTTTACCTATTCCATTCCCTTAGAAAGCGTAAAGCAACACGTAAATTGTGCCGATCATGAAGGACGGATGGTAGAGCGTCCAGATCGTGATGTTGTAGATCGATTGGCAAGAAGCTACAATTCAGGGGTCTTTCATCCTGACAAAAAAAGAAAAGAAAAACTTAATAATTTTGTGGATGTTGCAGGTATGATATTTGGCCAAGTGGAAAAAAGTAGGACAATTTTACTGAGTACAAGCGCTGACCTACACATACATGTGGTTTTATATACTTTTCAGGCTATTTAATCACAATTTTTCTAGTTATACTGAAGGCATAAACATTGAAAAACAGAATAAAGTAGGAAGAATATCATGCCTGCTATTATACAAATGTTTAAAGTCTAGATTTCAAGCAATAATAATAAAGCAGATTGATTTATTTTAGGGGTAATGTAAACTAAATTGTACATTCCGGATGCACATACATATGTACTGTATTGTACTGATTTGATTTCCATCATCTAGATTTTCAATCAACACACAAATCAATGTTTCTCAAGACAACAAAAATAACAAATTAAACTGGGCAAAAAATGGTTGACAAAACTTGGTCCAGAACATCTCATTGTGACACAGTAATTCACAGCCAATATGGGTGAAGTTGGCGGAGATCTACTGGCAGCATGCAGAATATGTTCTTGTCTTAAAGAAATATTTCCATCATAAGAATTATGTAAATCAAAAAATAGTATTAATGAAAATGTATATAGTGTTCATCCATGAAACATGCTCCAGGCTCAAGTGCGAATCAATCTTAAAGGGGCACGTTGCCTTGGATCGGGCGAGTTGGTCTATGAAAAGCGTTTGTAACTGTTTTTTATAAAATGCATTATGGTTAGAAAAATGTTTTAAAAGTAGAATACAATGATCCACAAAAATATGCCTCGAAATTGCGTGGTTTTTTTCTTTTACATCGTGAACTAACACAGCACGCCATTTTGTAGAGCCAAATTTTTTGTGTAGAGGCATATTTGTGTGGATCATTGTATTCTACTTTTAAAACATATTTCTACCCATATGCATTTTAACAAACGGTTACAAACGCTTTTCTTAGACCAACTCGCCCGATCCAAGGCAACGTGTCCCTTTAACTCGTACATGGAAGTGTAATGTCACAATACAAGCCAATGTGGAAATACTGACGACTCATCTTCACATTAATCTTAGTGCTTTGTGAAATTGAGCCCTGGGCGCTTAACAACTTATAAACAATAAGTTATAAGCATCTTAAAACCGTAGAGAAAGGTAAGATAAAAAGGTACTTATAAACAGCGCAGTATAAACATTATATCAGTGAAATCAGTTAGCATATTCAGTCTAAAACAACAAAAACAGTCATTGTTACATAAACACAATATACTTAGTGGTTAAAAAATATATATATAACACCCTTAAAGATATTATACTGGATTGGTAAGGATACAAACATCATTGTTTAATTTTAGTCTGAAAGCTTACTGATTATGAAGATCATACTAGAACCATTTTTTTCTGTGAAATATTTCCCTCTAAAATGAAGTCATATTCGAGAAAACTGTAGCTGAAAACCTAAAACAGCGCAACAGCTGATTTTGGTTGTTACAACCAAAATTAAAGACACTTGTGTTTACATACTGAAAACTGTGCATGGTTTTTCACTATTTTCTCCTGACTCTCACAACAACGTATATATGTAGTTGTATACACACAACATAAACGCTGTCTTTGACTACTTTGTCATGTAATGTAATACATTTTAATCACAAAGTCTCCAGTTTAACTGATAACAAGATTTACAATTACCTGATCATAGAGGTAGATCCTGTCAGTGTGTTTACTAAGACAATACAGGAGAGAGTCGTACAACACAGGGTCTTCCATCTTGGAGCCCATCAGACTTGAACTTGAAGATGTTGATTTGATGTCTTCCAAGTTATCTTGAGGATTGTTAACACATTTAGATTCATCATTCTGAGGAGCATTATTGAAGGCGGCGAAGGTTACGCTCTTTGGTTTGGGTTTTGGACTCCAGCATGCCTCACAATCACCATTGTCATTTGTATTAAAGTGACCACAGTTTGCCTCGGCACATCTCCAATGTATCGCAGTCTTGGAAGCTGTAGGGTTACATTTGTCAGATGGTTGCTTTGGTTTTGGACTCCAGCATGTCTCACATTCACTGTCATTATTTGTATTAACAAAACCACAGTTTGCCTTGTTACATCTCCATGGTTCCTCTAGTGTATTACCTGGTAAAGTCAAATTGGCAAGGTAGCTGCAAGTAGCTTCTTCTATTTCTTTGGCAAGAACAGAGTCGTTATTGTTTGTTTGCTCATCCTCATTATTTGTGACGTTAACTGTTGGGGCCTTAAGTTTGGGTTTTTCAGTTGTTTTAGTCATAATTTTTGATGTATTTGAGCTGTTGATTTCATCTGGTTCTCTTGTTTGGAGTCTTTGGGCTGCACGTGTTGAACCATTCTTGGTTTTACATTTACTATTGTGATGAGTAGATGAATTTTTTGTTCCCTGAGAAGTTAGGCCTGACAGTCGGCTTCTCGTTTTCTTTCTTGGTGTACTGCATATTTCACAAAATGGCAAGTCAATATGATTGCTAAAGGTACAGGCATAACAACCCCACGTCCTCCTACTGGTATCATCATCTGCAGAGCAGATGACTTCATCGGCGGCTCTGGAACCTTCATCAGCAACTCGGGAAGCTTCATTGGCATCTTGGGAAGTTTCATTGGCATCTCGGGAGGCTTCATCAGCAGATTGGGAAGTTTCATCAGCAGCTGGGGAAGCTTCATCGACAGCCCAAGTAGCTTCATCAACAGAATGGGAAGCTTCATCAGCAGATTGAGAAGCATCATCTGCAGCTCGGGAAGCTTCATCGGCAGCTCGGGAAGCTTCATCAGCAGCTCTGGAACCTTCATCAGCAGCTCGGGAAGCTTCATTGGCATCTTGGGAAGTTTCATTGGCAGCTTGGGAGGCTTCATCTAACCAGGGGAATTCATCTAACCATCGGGAACCTTCATCTGCAGAGTAGGAAGCCTCATCAACAAATTTAGAAGACAAGCTAACAGACTTGACCGAGTGTCTCTTCGGAACTGTGCCACATTCTTGAGGGCAAATGTCCTTCTTTGTATCATTGTCTTTCTGGCTGAAGGTCGATATATCCTTGATGACTTTTGGCATCCCAGCTGTATTTATTGTAGCATAGCCACCATTACTTTTTTTGTCTTGCTGATCATCAAAAGTCACTTCTCGTCGAGGCCTTTTATTGCTTCTCATCACTGGAAGATCATCCAGATAATCATAAGATGGGTTAACACAATCTTCATTACTTGTTCCTGACTGACAATCCTCAGGTAAAGAAACCAAGTCTGGACAGTTGTTTATAGGACTATCTGGAGATGTGTAATTTCCATTTCTTCCGATGATGGATTGTTTGGGGAAAACATCTTTTGATGGACGGTGCTTCTTATTAGCTTTGAAGTCATCCTCGTCCTCATCAATGATGACTGTTTTTAACTGAATCTCCTCGTTTAAGCTTCTCTCCCCGTGTGGACTGAGTGGCATCTCTACTGTGGGAGACTTGCGCTTTCTTTTCTTTGAACTCTGCCCCTTTGTCGTGAAAAAACCACGAATGTCTTGACTTTTGCAGTTAGTCTTCTGCAATGACACAACAAAATTGGAAAGGAGTTGCCTAAATTCACTTTCAAATAAAAAAGTATCTGGAACATGCATACATTCATCCAGTCTTCACATCCACAAGATAAATATACGTATCTTACAGACTATTACACAAACATGACAACACAGTTATTATTAGCATTTTGGTTTGTTCACATTATATTACCGGTAGGAACACAATAACAACAAAAGCATTTTGTGTTTGTGTGTGTATTCCTTTACGGCAAAATCACTTAAAATTGATTTATTTTTCAAGATGATGAATGAATGGACACAAAAAAGAATAAAACAAACCTTTTGGGCAAAATAGAAAGTATCGTCTTCATCCAAGTCTCTGTTGCTAGGCAACCAGGCTGCAGCATGCTTAAGAAATTCCACCTCTTCCTTCTCTTTCTCATCCATTCTAAGATGCTGTAGTCGGCCATTTAAGGTACTGCTCAGGACATTAACCTATCAAGGATGAAGTGTGTAACAAAATATTTTCTTAATTTACTTTAAAATAAAATTACGCCCTTCAGTTGACAGAGAACAATAAGTGGAGTAGCTCCGCTGTTCCTCTATTGTTCGTAAGAAATTCCTCTGTGGGGTAGTATTGTTGCGATTGTTAGAGTATCCTTTAAGTTGGTCTGTTGAAGGGCACCCCCTCCCCAACCCAAAGCCCAACTAAGGATTGTTAAACATAAACAGTTCATTACCCAGTCGGTTTCCCTTGTGGTTTATAACTTGACATAAAAAAAACAATCAATAGACAAAACAATTTTAAATGGAAAGATATAGTAGGACCCATTAATCATTTTATAGTACGACAGGTAGGTGATGGGATTGTGCCTTTGATGATACAAGCATGGAACTTGACACACAGTCAGAGTATGTCATGAGAAAGATATTTGGCTGTGGGGCCAACGCACATTTGTCCTTTGAAAATATAAGTACTATAACAAGCAGCGGCAAACCATTTTGAAAGTTTTGAAAATTGCTTGTTATTCTAACTAAATTTTTTCAAAATTGAAATCTGCGATGGCCCTGTAGCCAAATACCTTTCTCGTTACACACTCTGAATGTGTGCCAAATTCCATGCTTGTATCATGAAATTTACAATTCCCAAAATTATTTCCCAACATCTGCCCATATATTAGGGGAACAACCAGGAGTAACTTCCCATTTGATTGATTATTATATGTTTCTGGTAATGAAACAATGGGACCCTCAGAAACGTCTAGCACTGTGACCCGTAGGCCTGATGATACCTGTGCTGAGAAGATGTTGAAGAAATGTCAGTTTAGATGTGGGCTAAAAACCAACGCATTCAGGTAGGGACTGAAAACCCAATAGATGAAGAAATGTTAGTTTTTGATGTGGGAGGGAAACCCCAAAATAGGGAAAAACCCACGCACTCAAGAAGGGACTAAAAACCCAATCCACATGCAAGGCTCTGGTCCAAGATTCCAACCTGGAGTCACAAAGGTAAAAGATAGGGTAGACACCACTGAGCCAACCAGAATGCATTTTAAAACTTGAATTCCCCCCCCCCCCCCGATTTAATAAAAAAATACCTTCTTTGATAATGCAGACCACATCCATTCATCTATGGTTCCCTTGGCGACCAGATAATGTACATGGATAGCATTTAACTGACCAATGCGATGTGCTCGATCCTCACACTGGTGTAGGATACCTGGTGTCCAGTGTAATTCAGCAAATACCACCTGGCTGGCAGCCGTCAGAGTCAATCCCTGGATCCAGAATGAAAATGTATAATGCTCAATGGAAAATACAACTTGGCTTTCATTGGAATCATTTGGGTACATTGGAATCATTTGGGTACATGGGAATCATTTGGGTACATTGGAATCATTTGGGTACATTGGAATCATTTGGGTACATTGGAATCATTTGGGTACATTGGAATCATTTGGGTACATTGGAATCATTTGGGTACATTGGAATCATTTGGGTACATTGGAATCATTTGGGTACATTGGAATCATTTGGGTACATGGGAATCATTTGGGTACATGGGAATCATTTGGGTACATGGGAATCATTTGGGTACATTGGAATCATTTGGGTACATTGGAATCATTTGGGTACATTGGAATCATTTGGGTACATTGGAATCATTTGGGTACATTGGAATCATTTGGGTACATTGGAATCATTTGGGTACATTGGAATCATTTGGGTACATTGGAATCATTTGGGTACATTGGAATCATTTGGGTACATTGGAATTATTTGGGTACATTGGAATCATTTGGGTACATTGGAATCATTTGGGTACCAATAAATAATAAATAAACATTGGATGCATATGTGAGTGCATAACGAGGTGAAATCTGGACTATTCCATTTTACCCGGCTTTACCTTGTAATATGGAAAAGCCAGATTTCACCAAGTGATTATATCCTGCGACAATGCACAAACGAAATGCATTCTTTCGTTGTATATTACTCATAAATAGATCCCTGTCATTTGAATTTGTTTTCACAATAAACACGAAATAAACACAAAAACCTGTCCACTCCACACTCAGAGAATTAAAAAAAAAACCTTGTAAACAATGTGGATGACTCCATGTAGTCACCAACCTTGTCCGCCGCAAAACAACCTAGCCTCGATTGGACAAACGGGCAGGAATTATTGTTTTGGAATGTTCTTTAAAGGCATCGTACATGTTTGGTAATTGTCAAAGACCAGTGTTCTCATTTGGTGTATCCCAACATATGTATAAAATAACAAGCCTGTGAAAATTTGGGCTTAACTGGTCATAAAGTTGCAAGAAAATGATGAAAGAAAAAACACCCTTGTTGTACAAATTTGTGTGCTTTCAGATAGGAATAAAAACTTCTTACAAGAAGTTTTTATTATTTTAGTGAGAAATTACCTCTTTCTCAAAAACTATGTTACTTCAGAGAGAGTCATTTATCACAATGTTTTATACTATCAACAGCTCTCTGTTGCTCGTTACCAAGTAAGTTTTTATGCTAATATATATTTTGAGTCATTACCAAACGTGTCTGATGCCTTTAAGAAGCGTCCTATTTATCCATATAGGACTCCTATATTTCATTTTGGAGCATCATGGCAGTATACATGGCAAAAAAAGGAATGACAAGTGACGCGTGTTCCACCAATCAAATGACAAGGATTTGTGTGTGCGGGAGTATAAAAAAAATTATAATAACTAGAACATAACTGAAGGAAATCTTGATGCGCTTTACAGAAAATGAAAAACACAACAAACCAACACAAAACTGTAGAGAGGTGGGGCCTAGAACCATAGTTTAGTCTTTAGCGAGTTGAAACAAGTGAGGTTTGAGTTTGGATTTAATAAAGCCATTCAAAGAGCCAGCTGATTGAAGCAAGGGAGCAGCGCATGAGAAGGATTTGGAGTTATAAGACTTGGTCCTTGGTATTGTAGGAGTAAGGAGACATTGAGAGGACGAGGGAAGCAATCCAGGGGGTAATAATGGACGGAGTAGCTCAGAAAGGAAGGATGGGGCTTCTCCCCGTTCAGGGCTTTTGAAGGTCCATTGGTCAGCAATAACTCAGTACTCACAGTGCCAGCTGCAAGGATGCTCAGTAAGGCAACCCTGGTATTACAGTCATTCTGAAACTGATTCACCAAATGCTGAAGAAGAAAACAAAAATATAAAAAATAATAAAGATAATAATACAAATAATAACTGGATTGATATAGCGCCAAATAACCAAAGGATGCAAGGTGCATAAGGGAGAAAGACAAAAGTAATGGGGTCAACTAGCTACAAGTTGGAGAACAGGCGTGTCTTGAGGGCCCCCTTTTTGAAGGACAAAACAGTCTTAGCATTTTTTATGGTGACAGGAAGACATAAAAGATAATAGGTCAAGCAATTTACAATCAGATTACTTGTAAATGCAGTCATCACCCATTGATGCTCCATCTACAGGGACAAAATTGCAGTGATGAAGCATAATCTGTTTGGCCGAGTGTCGTTAAACTAATTTTGCCCTCCAGTGGCAGAAACTGTAGCTGTGCGACAGATCTTGGCCCAATTTCA
Organism: Plazaster borealis; assembly: GCA_021014325.1. Classification (NCBI taxonomy): domain Eukaryota; kingdom Metazoa; phylum Echinodermata; class Asteroidea; order Forcipulatida; family Labidiasteridae; genus Plazaster; species Plazaster borealis. The sequence goes on along the minus strand of CM037463.1, from coordinate 6,126,640 downwards.
TGGCACTGCTTACCGCGGAATTCTAGGCTTACTGTCCATAGAGTTATGCACGTTACAGGGCACTGTAAGCACAGAAATCTTTGGTAAGCGGAGCCATGAAATTTGGCCCTGTTTAGTTGTCTCCCATCTTTGTTATGAGTTGTTGGTATTTACAAATTTATTCATGTACAACAAACTGAGAGATAAACTAACACTAAAACACATTACCATTCTTTCTGAGCTTGGTACAGCTCCGTCAATCCTGATATATTTGAGTTGTTTTTGATGTTCCTTGGTATAAGCGGCAACAGTTTGAGCCAGGGCTGTCAATACTTCCTTGTGATGAGCAAAGACTAAGAACTTCATATCGTCATTTTGTAATAGCATCTTGATGTACTCACACACAGCACCAATCTAAGGTGGATAACATCAACAACAATTTACACACACATTTTGGATTGCTCGATCACTTCGAAAGGACCGACCCAATGCACCCGGACACACACTACAAAGATCAAAACGAACATGGAAATAACATAGAGTGGGTTGTCCTGATGGGATGTTAAGCAAGAGTACCAAATGATTACCAGCAACAAGTTTACCAATATGGACCATCCACATCTAACAAAATTACCAAAAGCACTTAGTGTGGAATGAGTTAGGGTTTACCAATTAAGTACTATTGGTTCATGGCAAGCACTCTTGTTTATAGGTTTCTCTGGGGCTTCTAAGCTACAGTGGTGAAGTTAAATTTGAATGAAGCCTTCATTGCATTACAGAAATAAAGATTATTAAGAAAGTTATAATAAAAGCGGATGGTGCCCAGGGTTCTCCCTTAACAGTGGTCCGTTGGCCAAAAGGCAGTTAAAACTCCTGAGGACCAGTCAAAATATACTCCAAGTGGTCCGGCTGGCTAGTTCAGCGTTGAAAAGCATCCCTATTTAATATGAATTATGGACAAGTGAAATGCTGACAGTACTAGTCCTGTTGGCTAGTCACTGAAAAAGTTAAGGGCAAACCCTGTTGCCTGATTACTAGAATGTGACAGATTCATTTATACAACACCCAAGTAGATCCTTGTCATTTGATTGGAGGGTTGGAGGGTTGGAGGTCATGCAGTATTCATTATTAACACCATTACATGGTCTACGTCATTAAGCGTGCATTTTGGTACTATTCAGAGAGCATTTTTGTTCCATCCTTTTTGCATTATTGCGGGCTAGACTACCATGGGCATGCACGCATATAACGGTCGATCACGCGATGGTCAGGCAGCTGAAAACTTAACATGCGATCATTAAGAACACAGTTCATGTTATCGACGGGACATCAGTGTCTATTCGCTAAAGCCCTTCAGCATTCGACGATAATCATCGCACGACCGACTACAAATCGGCCTTTCATAATGTACAAAGCGTCCTCATAGTGGATGCCAGAAAACACTCTTTCACGACTTGATGATTGGTTTTCCTCTAAATGACAAAGATCTACCTGGAATCGCCTCATTGAATGGAGCATTCCATCTTCCAACTCGTGAAAATATTGTCACCATTGTACTCATAAACATTCATTATTTGTATACTATTAGTTGTTCTTATCATGCATATACAAGTACTGTATGTCACCCGTTGCTGTTTCTGGGCTTGTTGTGTGACAGTACCTTTGCTTTTCCTGTTAGTGTGTACATCTGGGAGGCCAGCCTCTTGACTTCAAAACCAGAGTTGTTTAGTTCCTCCATGTCCCCTCTGGGATTGAAGACTTTCTCAAGTTGTACCCAGCAATCTTCCAGTTCCTATGGGAAATGGAATATAGGAGAGTGCTCATGACTTCCCTACTCTTTCATTACTTGATATTTGAAATAAAATGTTGTATCACCTTAAGGTGATCCCTCTGCTGCCGCTTCCAAGGTTGTGTGTCGGAAACTTGGGTGTGATCCCTGACTACACGACAGTTACAGGTTGTATGGCTCCTGACTGGCACCCCCGAACAAAGATATTGACAAAATAGAGAGACCGCCAACATAGGGCTAGATAGCTCAGTTGGTAGAGTGCTGGTATGTTAATCTGGAGGCAGCAGGTTCAAATCTCGCTCTAGTCAATTTTCATTTGTTCAACCCAAAATTATTTAAAATTTACCCAGTTGATTTCCCTTCTGATTTATGAGTTAACTTCCCTACTTTGTTACAACAATCAGCAGTAATCACACAACAAAAAGCTCTTCTGGATTTTGACAATGGACTGAATGTATAGCAAAACCAATCATGATATACGTTAAAGCAGAGGGTAGGGTCATCGTTTGGTTTTTTGTTGACGTAATGCTGATTTATAGGCAACATTTTCATTGTCATATTGGTTTCATCTGCTTCTCAAATCAAAACACTCAACATCAGAATTTATAACTGAGGTAGCAACTGTCTTTTTCTCCTTGTTTACCTTTTTTTCTGCAGAGTCTGCCAACTCAAAGGGCACCTTTTGTCGTCGTTTTGGTGGCAGCTGGCTCAAAACCTGTGACCAAAAAATATTACAACCAGCTTTAACTCATTTTCTTTTTCTCCTACACCGATGTACATGTGAAGACCCCTGCACCAATGTCAAAATTACTACTGTCTGACATGCTCTCAATTTTTGGGGTCAAATGACACATATGGTTAGCATGTTAAGGCCGCCACATCGCCTAAAGTGCGCACTACACTGTATAACACACTTGGACATTGACTCGCAAAATTTCCCAACCAAGATTAACTGTGATGATTGTGTCAGGTGAATTGGGTCCATACTGAATGCTTTATTGGTTTTTCTTGAAAAAAAAATCAAAAAATTACTTTCTTCATTCCAGAGCAGGGCCCAATTTCATGGCTCGGCTTACCAGCGAATTCTGCACTTGCAATTACTATTCTTTGCTTACAGGGCAAGCACCAAATTACTGCGCTAGCTGGTTAAGTAAAAAATGCCTAGTAACGTGTAGTACACACACTCACAAGCAAAATTTTCCTCCTAACCTGTGAAATAGGCTTGACGTAAGCGCAGAATTCCCTGCTTCCGTAAGCGTCAATTTTTTGCTTATGGTAAGCAGAGCCATTAAATTTGTCAGATTTTTGACCGCGTGAGGGTGTATGCGGAACAATTGCACGTGATGAAAAACAAGTAAACTAACCTTTTTTTCCATTTTTTTTACTATTATGTTTATGTATTTCGTAATTGATGCAAGAAAACTACATACAGGCAATTAAAATAAGTTGAAACTGTAATTGTGATGCAAGACATTCCCTGATGAAAGCGCCCTCATGCGGTCAAAAATATGGTCAATTGGGCCCAGATGTCTCAAGTAGACCACTAAGCTGGACTGGCAATTAGATGTAAACTGGATTCCCAATGACAAATATCTGTCTATCAATAATGAAGCAAGACAGTACATACACAGAATTATGTAACTTACATCTTTCTTTTCTCTTCTGATCATAATTTTCTGTACCAGCTGTTGGTGCAGTTCACTCAGATTAGTTGCTCCTCTGATCAAAACACAAGAAAATGACAAAGATAGATTTATTTACTAATCTATAAATATATGCAGTTCTATCAGTATTCCCACAATAATCCAATTGATTGCAGTTTCTATGATGTTTTGGGGTTTTTTCCCCTTAACCTGTTAAAGAACAATTTTTTTTGTTTTAGGCCTATACGACCAGACTTGACTAATGATGGTGATTTTTTAAACACAATTTTTCAAGTAAAAATGTCTGGAAAGAAAAATAATACAAATCAATAATCTTGTTTCCTATTAAAAATGCAAGTAGTATGTCAACATACAGAGTGTGGTGCAGACTGCATTTGGTTGGCAGCGCGACTAGAACTGCAATCTGCATACACCCATGGGGTATTGAATAAAATACTCCGAATTGATTAAGTGTAGGCCTAATTAGTAAAGGTGCCCGTGTATGTTTCTTTCTGCAGTACACCATCCACGATGCCAAGCGCACCTTACTTGCAGGCTAGGTCTTAAACAATGCACATTATACATTATGGCAACGTAGGTCTTAATCCGACAGAAGCAGAACCAGCTGCTCATTTTTGATGGCTTTGTGATGGATAGAGTTTTGATTTCATTTTCATCTATTAATTCTGGTTATGAAGCCAAGGATTCTCAGAAAAGGAAACTTAAATCACTATACCAACCAAGAAGCCAATGGAGAGAAGACAAGGAAGGGAGTTTCAGTTTTAGATGTGGGAGGAAACCCCAGAAAATTATTCCAGGGAAAACCCACGCGATCAGGTAGGGACTGAGAACACAATCCACGCAGTGCCCCCGGCAGGATTCAAACCGGGTTCCTAGAGGTAGAAGTTAAGAAAAGATACCACTACGCCAACCCAAATGTTAATGTCTACTTACGTTGTGTCCCATGTTCTCTGCTTGCCAAAGTGTTTCCAGTGAGCGTCACAGTAACGCTTAGTAAACTGAGACCAGCTCCCCATAATTCCCTTCTGCACGCTGTCAATCTGCGTAAACAGCTGTGAAGGAACATCAGTCATATTATTTTGAATAGATGTAATTATCGCTGTGTGCCCAGAAGAAGACCATAAGACTCTATGTTTAACCCACTTGCTTACTCATCATGAGCCTTAATGCTTCGTGAAATCAGACACTGGTAACTTAGACTTGGGCCCAAAAAGTAGCTAAGCACAACAAAATTATGCTTACCAAAATATGGTTACCAGCCGAAATAGCATGTCACATGTACAATCTGTGACTGGTAGCCTGCCTACTTTTGCTTAACAGCAAACAATTTTAAGCACTATTTTCTGCTTATCGGCTCTATGACTTGATGAATTTAGGCCTAGATTGGAGGCATGCACAAATAAAACTGATGAGTACCTCAGCAGGTCTTGCTAAGGCTGGTGTCCCAGTCAGCAGAATGACTCTCTTGGCAGTGTGTAGAAGGGGTACGAGAAGCTTGGTACGAGCTGCTTGTCTGTTCTTCAGGTAGTGTGATTCATCAACAATAACTACTTGAAACTTCTGCTCCGTCAGGGCTCCAACAAGGGTCTTGCTAGCATTGCGCAACAAACCATAACCGATAATTGAAATCTTGGCACTGGGTATGTTTCTAAACGGGTGAAAAGGAAAAGAGAAAACATGGGTAGATTATCTACTTAGTGATGTAATCTCGGAAAGCCCTCATTGTTGTGAATTTGTTCATGTACAGCCTGGATCGTACTTGTACTTTACAATAATAAATAATTGTGGCGTGTCGTGGCCAAGCAGTCAAGCACACCGGACTCAAGCTCTGGTGTTTCTGATCAGCAGAGTGTATGTTCGAGTCCCGGTCTCGACACTTGTCCATTATTGCTTCGTTCTTCGATGGGACAAAAAGCCGTAGGTCCTTTGTGTTGTGTAATGCACGTAAAAGAACCCAGTTACACTTATTGTTATGAGAAGGGGTTTGCCCCAGTGTTTCTGACAGTGGCTGCTGAATGCAACACAGCACCTTGTAAACCCTTATAAGGTGCTACATAATGGGTCTCATAAATCATAAGTGCTTCAAAACCTGTCTAAAAAAGTATCTCTCTTTGTTCAAGGGAAGAAACTGATTGTTGCAATCAGGGAAATTTTGAACAAGAATCAGGGAGATGTTTAGATTTGAAATTCAACATAGTAGGGAAACAGTTTCCATTTAATCAGTGAGATTTTCAAATTTACTCATCAGAACATGGAATGATTGGTTTAATTTCAGGGAACTTTCTGTAGAATCTGGAAGAGTTGGCAGCTCTAAGACCTCAGTATGAGTGTATGCTTTCAAATCCTAAAAATCAATGCCAAGAATGCTACATTGTACATTTGTAATCCTACTCTTACTGAAGATTTCTCTTGTAATTATAATCAGTCTGCAGTACCTTATGTCAGTCCCAGATGTTATCAGATTGATATCATTAGGTTGAAGCTCAGGCAGCCATTTCTCCAGCTCTTCAATCCATGGATAGCGCATAGAGGAAGGGACCACAATAAGCAACGGCCATTCAGACTTGTAGTAGTAAGCAACGCTGATGGCTTGAATGGTTTTGCCGAGTCCCATCTACACAATAATAGCAGAGTAAAATAAAACCAACATGTGTGCATACAATGTGTGCCTTGCTGTATTGATAACATGGAACACAAGGAATTTATTGTACTTGAGGACCACAACTTACAGGTTGGGGCTCTCCACCGAGTCCAAAGTCCAAATCCAACTTAGGCAAAATAGTATTTCGGTTTGAAACAAACAACTGAAATTCTCATAATTAATACTGTTGCTCTGGGAAATTCAAGTAATTTGTTAGTTCTCCCTCAATCTGAGCCTGATAAGAGCTCACAGACCAAGAATGTTTTCATTAACCTTCAGACTGATAGATTCTGGAGCCCATTCTTTGAGCATCCGAAACCGTTTTCACATGAGACGTGAGCAGATTGGGGTTGGGGGGGGCAAGCAGTGGCAAAGATAATTCGGGGGGGTGTGGACTATTTAAAGGCATCGTACACGTTTGGTAATTGTCAAAGGCCAGTGTTCTCACTTGGTGTATCCCAACATATGCATAAAATAACAAGCCTGTGAAAACTTGGGCTCAATTGGTCATCGAAGTTGCAAGAAAGTGATGAAAGAAAACACACCCTTGTTGTACAAATTTGTGTGCTTTCAGATATGGAATAAAAACTTCTTGCAAGAAGTTTTTATTTTTTTAGTGAGAAGTTACCTCTTTCTCAAAAACTACGTTACTTCAGAGGGAGTCGTTTCCTACAATGTTTTATACTATCAACAGCTCTCCGTTGCTTGTTACCAAGTAAGTTTTTTATGCTAATATTTGTTTTGAGTCATTACCAAACGTGTACGATACCTTTAATGTATCCAACCAGTCATTTCCGAATTTGTTCGATCTCGTTTGAGGGGGCATGAGGTGGGCAAGGGTTTTGAACATACAAAAATGACATACAAAGTTTTAAATACATTCTAATCATTGAATGTCATCCAAATTAACTAAAGCCATGGCCTCTGTTACCCCAGGTCTTGGCCTTGTTGTCCCTTCAAAAGTGTCCCATGGCCATAGACTTTAAGATTTTCCTTTGTAAGTGCCCTTTGCAAAATGAAAATGGTCTTGCCCTCCCAAAGATGAAATTCCAAGGCCTGGACCAACCACTATTTGGAAACTTTAGTTTTAACATTGAGATCTAAACACTATGGTTTAATCATTCAGTTGGGGTATGACTCAAACTCACAAGGTTTGCTGGAATGAGGAATTTTAAGCCAAAAAGCAGGGCGGTATACTTACTTCATCTCCAAACAGGCACCTGCAGAAATAATTAGGGGGGAACAAAAGAAGTTATTTCTTTGTAAGTTTATTTGCATTTACTTTACACTAGGTGTAGGTCATGTGATTTGAATAAACAATCATCTCATCAGTACGAGTCTTGACCAAAGCCGTGGTGACCCACTGTGAAAACTCCCACTGGATATTGATTTCTTAAGTATGGTACTAATTTTAATTATGGGAAATGTCAACTTTAGATGATTTGCTTTTGAGAATCATTTACTCCTAGTGAAAAGGTAATTATCCCTGGGGTGCCTTCTGACCACTGCTCATGGTCATTCATCAGTGCACTCCACTGGAGGGCCACAGAGCAGGTGGTCAGGTCAGAAGGACACTTATGACTTAGCCTATGTGCTGTACTTGCAACTTTCTAGACATTGCTTTGCAAGCGTTTTTGGTGCAAGGGAGGTCATACTCTAATCTGGCATTCTAAAATGTACATTTCCTGACTTTACAGCCTAGGCAGTTCGAACTTGTAGCGAGACCCAATTTATAAAATTTCCTCTTCTCCTTTAAGTTCTAAAGAATGCTTGCCTTTTTTTTTTCCTTTTTTTTTGGGGGGGGGGGCTACTTCTGGCTCAGATGTGTGCTGTGTGTAAGCATGGAGGAAGGAAATTTCCTTCTTCCCCATGGCATGGTGTACTGTAGTAGTGTAGTGTGAGGGTTAACAAACTTATTATTAAAATGATGACAATAGCTCAACCACTCCATTGTGTTCTTCTTTTTTTACTTATGTTTCTTTTAAATAGGATTTGAAACTTTGTTCTGTGATAAAAGAACGTGGTTTAACAGCTCGACAATACCATTATGCTGTGATCTTCTTCAGGAAATTGAACTTTGAATGAAGGCGAAACAGGTAACACAACACTCACCTTCCATTTCTTTGAATTGCATACACAATACCCTCTTTCTGGAACGGCATCAGTTTGTCGCACAGGCATTTAGGTAATGATTCTAACAATGCAGCATTCTTTGCAAGGTCGAAATCGTTCACTTCTGTTGTCATTTTGGCGTGTTTTTAGTTTTAACGTTTACTACTACTAGTTTGTCATCAGATGTTTTCACGTTGAAATCAGGCTGATCCTGACCTAAGTATTTTTTACTATCTAATCTATAGTTTCGAATAAAACATTGGATTTGAGTCACGAACTTTGTGAAATTAACCTACGACTGTACTACTACTAGCTGCTACTACTTTTTTATCCTCAATACCAGTTTTACGGCTGCTGGATTGTCATTTAAAAAGAGAATAAACTTAACACTTGAAATCATCACGTTGAGCGAAGTTGGTGTGTGGCGCGCCATGACATGAAGCGCCACCAATTGACAGCTAAAAAGAATGTTGACACAGGGCCAGGGGGGGCGGGGAGGATCAAGTAGGGGAGGGGGGTTGCAATATATTTTCCACCGCGCGGTTTGCAAGAATTATATAATAGTAATGGCGAGTTATTAGTTGAATAATGTTTTACTTTATTTATTCAGGTTTTCTTCCTAATTTATTAAAAGGCATAAAAGAAACACCTTTCAAGTCTTTTTGCAGATTGTGCTTATTTAAAAATATGTTTATTTACATTATCACTACAGTTGCATATAAGATAACCGGTTTTAACAATTAAGGGTTTTTGCAGGAAAATAATATTGTTATTCTAAGAAACTGGCACTAATTAAGTGGTATTGCATGATGACTTGTTAGTTGACATAATAAAACCTACTGGCTGCCACGAGTGTAAGGTGCCGGTATTCAATTAAATATTGTGTATAGTCAAGCCTCATATCACCGTGGGTCTCCTAATACCGTGGTAGCAGAAAATTCACTTTTTTCGTTGTCAAAACGTTGTCTATAGACGACTTTCATATGGTGAATCGATAGCCAAGAACCCTGTTGCGGAAATGATTAAAATTTTTAAAAAACTGAAAAAACGCTATTTTCCCGACTGGACTAATTTTCGCTGACCATGTCTGTCAAAAGTGCCATTATATCATTGACATTTTTACCTTAAATGTTGTTCTGTGCATTGAAATATCAGTGCCCAGATCCTGTTCCACAGTAAAAAAAAAATTGACATCGAAAGTATGTGTTTTCACCTCAAAAACGTAAACCAATGTCTGGCCTCCGAATAAGGACAGGAAACTAAAAACGCTAAAAAATTCAGCATCTTTGCAAAGGGCGCCCTCAATATGTTAGTTTAACACACAAAGTAAAAAACTCGCTCAAATTACAGATATGCTTGCACAAGTATAATACTTGTAGCAGGCGAATGCACGCAATTTCCGAACTTGCGCACGTATGTTTTAACTTGCGCGGATTACTACTTTGCGCTTGAAATCTACGTCATCGGATTGTTCCAAAATTGAGCACCTAGGGGGTGACTTAAGGAAATTGTCGGTACTCGGTAATTAAAATGCCTAAAAGACAAAATTTGTCCATCTGTTGGGAAGTTTAACATCGTAATCCCAGTATTTGGTAAATACTTCAATATTATCTTTGGATTTAGCTCCTTTAATGTAGAGAAAGTTCATTTAAAAAAATTATTTCTGATTACCACGATAATAGGAGGCTCACCTCCAGAATCACTCCGGGCGCATGCACACTTTCAGAGACTTCGTGGACGAATTTAATCAGACAAACGATGTATTTTTTTATGTCAAAGTGGAAAGTAATACTTTAACAATAGTAATAACTGGACACTTTTTATAGGTTGTTTTTTTTTTATTCTAATCGCAAAACGTCCTAACCCCCACGGTAATAGGGTAACCCATCCTACACTTTGAACAATAACATTCACGTGGTGTGATGTGGGAGTCGCTCTCTTGACCCTAGGTGGCGTTCTAAACAATTGTATTTTACGTTTAAGGCCTAGTTTTGTTTTGAAATCAATATTCATACTTCTGATTAATGTAGCAATATAATTCACTATGGATCCCTTGGCATATGGCATCACAAGCCTAGTGCGCCGTGCGCACACGCACGCACGTTTTGTTTGACATCAAAGATGGTGGCCAATGCAAGGGGTCTATTCGATATGCAGCTTGTGTGCTCATGTTCATGTTTAAACAACAATTTAATAGGCAAATCACTGTCTTTTTAAACTTGTATCAATTAAATCATATTCTCTTTTTCAGACAGGACTTAAACTTGACTCCATCTGGTTCCTTTTTATGTTGTGAAAATTACTACTCATTGTCTTGGTTCCAAGACGCTCCAGTTGTTTTAGTGACGCCACTAGAGGGCGCTATTGTACAACTAACTGCTATTAAAACTGAACTAATACAACTTGATTGAACGTCGTGGAACCCTGACTAGTGAGTTGCCAAAGCAAGTTAGTGAGAATAGCGTTGCAACAACAATGGCAAAGTACGCCTGCTTCCACTACAATGAATTATTCTTTATCGAAAACAACATTGAATTATAGTTTAAATCTGAAAGTTTACTTGGTAAATTCTCACCAGTAGCAATCCAAGAGGTAAATTTTCTTCTTAAACAAAACCCCACTGTCTCGTATAAAAGTGAGAATAATATTAATAATAAAGACCCCACCTTTAGTTTTAATGGTATTATAAATACAATAGTCGCAGATAAAGTTCATGTTTTGTGTGATCAACCCATAATACATAAAATAACAAACCTGTGAAAATTTGGCCTTAATCCGTTGTGCGAGTCAGTAGAAAATATTAAATGCAAATTTTCAGCACGTAAACACATAGTCCTTAATTTTTGTAGTTTTGAGGTTTTTGGGTTGGTTCGGGGTTGTTTTGTTTTTATTGTTTTCCTTTTTAGGTTTCTACGGAAGCGTATTGCCACCACATGAATACATCTCTTTTCGTGTACGTACACGATAACTTATCGTGTACGTACACGATACTTCCAAACTAATCGTGTACGTACACGATAACTTATCGTGTATGTACACAATAATTTCGGACTTATCGTGTACGTACACGATAAGTCCGAACTTATTGTGTACGTACACGATACATTTGGACTTATCGTGTACGTACACGATACATTTGGAATGATCGTGTTTCGTACACGATAAAAGAATTTTGTTTTGTATTCATGTGGCGGCAAAACGCTTCCGTAGTTTTCAGATGCATGCAGTTTTCTGGAATTCCGAGAGAAATATATCACAGAAAAAATGGATCTAGTATGAACGTCATAATCAGCAAGCTTTCAGACTAAAATTAAACAATGATATTTGATCCTTTCCTGCTATAATACCTTTATTTTCACCAATGAATATAATTGACGCAATCACTAAGCCCGATACGAAAACTTACAACAATATTACTGACAAAAAAAGAATACATGTAGGCCTATCCTTTCAATTTTCTCACTAATAAACCGTGACCGGCAAACTTGTTGCCGTTGCACGAAACTGACACACATTGGTTTGTATGGTGTTTAACAAAAAATAGAGGATGGAAGTATAGAAACAAAATGTGGTGCATAATCCTTCAGCGAGAGATTGTGAAGATTCCAGTGTCTAATAATATTGCTTATGTACTCTCCTTTTTCCCCTACACGTCGGCTCGGGCAATCGCCTCCCTTTAGTTCAGAAGAGCCTTCTCTCCGATGTATCTATGAGCCAAACACTTAACATACTCCCTAATTCCGATCATGAATTCTAAACCACTTGCGCCAAAGTGTGTGATAACAGTCACCAAGTGTACAGTTGACGTTGAATTGCTGTGAAGTGCACGTGTGTGATTTGGAATGCTGAAGTGGGTTGAGTGCATAAACACTGGCAGACTACTTTCATCATTTAATATTCGTGTGATAGTTGTTCAAGCTGTTTTCAGCACTGATCATCTATACCCTCTGCATCATCACCTATTGTTCCATAAGCCTTCGGAGTTCTTCCTCGTTTTTTTGAATTCCTGCGCAATAACAAGATAAGAAGGCTTTAACATACAATTATCTCGTATCATCGGGGGGAACACGAGAATTTAGGGGAAACTCATACCCGATCCTATTGCCCCCTCCCCCTTACTCCCCCACCCCCGCCACTGGGCCGTGTGATTTTCCCAGTTAAAAACTTATGGACCGGAGCTTCCCCCGCCCCTTGTTCTTCCTTTAGAAGCCATTATTTATATCAAACAAATAAAATAACTTGAAAGTATAACGTTAAAGTGTGTTGTGTAATGCACGTAGAGGAACACAGTGCACTTATCGAAAAGAGATTAAGGGGATTGCCCTGGTTTTCATGGATTGATTGGCTGCATATTGCGCCACAACACCTTGAAAACCATTACATGGTGCTATGTAAAAGAATTGTTCTCATACTTCAAATGTAGCTCCACAATACCTTGCTGGAAAATACTGAATGTTGAAGCGCCTTGAGCGTCACTGAGTGACGGTTATGAGTGCTATACAAGAAACCACCATTAATATATGTATTATTATTATAGCCTATTGGCTATTTAGGTTTAGTTATAAAGGAGAAAATCATACAACATGATTATTCCTATGTTGAATTTTGCAAGAACTTGTAAACTGACCTCTTCTGAGCATATATTCATATGTACGGGCCAAGTTCTTGGGTCTCCGGTCCTGGGTAATCCCCAGCCGATGGAGCCGGGAATATCCGCCTTGGCCCGGTGGAAAGGGGCTCCAGTAGCTGGCCGGTACAGGTAAATCAATTCACTGGATTTCTCAGCAGATTCTTGACCGATACCGACGTATCTTTTATTCTCGGATACCTTCACGTCTTGATTTTTGCGACCATCTGGACCTGTGGTTCACGAAATATTATTGTAACCGGAAAGAAATTAATAACGCAGAGGATGCAAGTCAGAAAACAAGAGGGAGCCATAGACATTATACCAAAAACAACAACAACAGCAGCAATAACAATCAACAACAACAACGACGACGAAAACAAGGCCAACCCGTGACCTTAGCTTTAAAGGGTCTGTATCGTTCGGTAAATGACTTTGACATATTTCAACTAAAGTCCAAGATCTAAATAATGTGCGACTGATCAAACCTGATGCCATAATTTGATGTTTGTAATTTAAACTTCTTTGCTAATGCATTCGCCGCCATGCACAGAGCTGAGGCCAGGACACTAACATCGTGGTTATCGCTGTAGGTCAACTTTGAGGGAGGGATAAACAGAGAACTAGTTATCAATGATAATGTGCCTTCTTTTGAACCTTAATGAGGGCGCTGTACGAAATTGTAGTTATAAAACACTGTGAAACTACTACAGTTGCAATGTTTTACCTCACCCGTGTTCTCATGTACAAATCCTGCAGTAAGCACATTCAGAAACAATCATTGCGTTATTTCTAGAAAAAGACATTTGCCATTAGAGATAATAATAGAACTATTGTGACCCATGGTTTGTGATGGAAACTGGGTTATAATGATACACTAAAATAATCCAATGTTTTCACTGTTGAAGAGAAAGTAGGGTGAGCCAGTCAGAAATAATCCCGTAGTCTTCTCTTCCAGACTCCAATCAAAATATTGAAGGTTAGTCTCATCAACCAAAACAACTTAGTGATCGTGTTGTACTTGGAGTGTTTTAATTGGGGCAGTATTTCGCTCTATGTGATGACTACAGCTGCTAATTGAAGGGGAAATGTTTGCTTTGGGGCTTTTATCAGAAATTTCTAAGTAAAGAGAAATGAACGCGTGCTCAATTGTACTGGCTGAGTAATTAGTTGGAGTCTACCGGAGTGTCGTAGGAGTTCATGACTATGATTACATTAAGAGCATCAACGTCCCTCCTTCGCCAAGATGTTCCTTTTTAAACATTCTAAGATAGGGTCAGGGTACGGGTTTTGGTTATTCTGAATTTCTGAACTCTGATTTATGTTTTCCCATCCTTTGCAAGTTGTAACTGACATTGGAACTGGATCAAGTAATTTTTTCTCGTGAGCCAATGTATAGGTCGACAGCAACGCGGATTTAAAATAAAAATAATTAAAAAACGAACAAACAAACAAACAAATAAACAAACAAACACCCCCACACCCCACGAACATAAACAAACAAAACAAAACAGATTGGTTTACTAGTCCGTTAATCTAAAGGGTTGGCGGCACTGTAAACTTCTTATTTTAAGGTCACTACTATTTTCTGGCTTGTCCTCCTGACAGTCTGCTGTAGTCAATACACAAACTTCAATTTATTATCAAGTGGATATCGACTTAATCTTAGGCATGGAGAGGTCACTTCGTCTAATTCTTCAAGACAGAAAGGAAAAGCTACCTCCTACCACGTGATCTTATTGATTAACACGCCAAATACACTAAGAGACACACAGATGACGCAAAGTCCCTTTGTTATCTTTGAGACACGATTGAGTTTCAGCTCTCGTGCAATACTTAAGAATTTGGTGATTAAATCTTGGTAAGTTGTGGCGTACAGGGAGTCAAGGAGATGCTGACTCCTCTTGAATAAGATGCCCAACGTCTTCAGGAGGCTGGACTCCCGTGTGTGATTAAGACATTCGGGGATTGCGTAAATGACTGTTTACTAATTTTTGATGCATATAGTTGCAGACAAATTCATCTGGAGGTCCCAAGTTCAAGTTCCGCTCTAGTCAATTGTCTATGTTCTACCAATTTTTTTTTATTTAACCTGTCAGTTTCCCTTGTGGTTCATAGCTTGTGATAATTATCAGACAAAATACAGGATTGGGAAAAGATTAATGTCAATCTAAAAGCTCACTCATTATTAAGTTTTAATGCAGTGCCGTGCCCTCTGGTTATTTATCCCTTTAAAATACTGTCAAAGTTGAGAAGACAGCATCGTTGCTATTTTTATGAACGTTAACAAATTAATATTCTCACAAAATTACCAAATTTTAGTGTATTCACTATTAAAACATGCCGGAATTAAAGGAACGTTCACAGTTTGGTTGTATGATTTGTACATTGAGCAGCAAATAAATGATAGGAATTAATTTAGTTTTGAAAATTCAGTCCTACAAAATGGGGATTAATCGTAAAAGGACTCTCTGTCTAAGCGTTATTCCAGAAAGCTTCAACACCACGAGGTCTAAGATTAATAGTTTTGTAAATTGCCAGACATCGATCAATTCTATGGTCTATGGATTAGGCTGCCGATAACGTCACTCCCCGTTGGTGGGAAGCACGTTTTACACGAAACAGCCAATGCTTTGATAATTTAGGTCTCGGGTTTTGGGGACTGAAACTCTGGACTACAAAACTCAAGTCCTCCCAGAAGAGTCGTTACTGGTTGTAGCTAAACTTTACACAGGAACCATTTACAAGCTTTCCCCAAGTCTCCCCTACCTGTAAATACGAGAATTCCCTTGCCCATGCGAGTCGAACCTCTCTGTGTCATCCATGTTTCCCGCGAGTTACTTGATGCGCAAGTGCTCGGCCTAGATTTCCCATGATTGTCCTCTGATGCTGGTGACACTGGCATTTCTTTATTTTTCTCTAAACAGGTTTGTGATTTGACTTAACCGAAGAACAGCTTGGCCTAATTTGCGATTTGGCTTTTTGTACCGTATGTGTATTGACGGATAACAACAACAACACTGATCTGTTAAACCACCAGTCGGTTAGCATTCATTCGGTAGCATTCACAATGTTGCTATTGATTTTTGTACCACGCTTGGCAACCGTCGTGTACGGTGTATTCCAAATGAATATTTAAAACCAAAACAGAAGAGGGGGTCCATTTAAGTGGGGAAGACCATTCAAAAGGCGAATGACCTTGCAAACACTGCAGTGCAATGATGCAAAGGAGGGGCGTAGCTAGATTTGCAGTTGACTCCGACTGCAGGCGATCAGTTAGTGGAACATTGATGGAAAAACACGTGGAGTTGCTTCACGAGTTCTTGTCAACTCAGGCGTTTAACTTAAGGGAGATGTATCTCTCACTTTAACGAGACACACTCGTTTTACAAAACAGATTAATTTAATCAACACAGGACTCGCACGGAAGTTGATAGCGGCTTAATGCCTAAATTGATGCAAAGAGAATCAGAAAGATTTGCACCTTGACCTAAAATTTAGATGAAACTGCCAAGTGGACCGAGTAAGAGTCATTCCCCGGTTATTCCCGTCCATGTGTTCAACGTATCCATCCACTGTTCTTATTGGTTCAGGATTGATATAGAAGTTGAATGTACATTTGACGGCATCTCATTTGAATAATCGATTGCATTTCTACCCTCCCCGCTGATCCAGCTGTCGCTTGTACAAAGTTCTCCGCAAAAAAGGCGTTTGGCAGTATTTTCTTATCTGTATTTTAGTGTGGGCTCGACGGCAGATATTTCGGCGTTCCCCATTGTCTGTATTGACACAAGCGTTTATACCGGTGGCAGCCTGGGATTAGGAAAAACCTCCCCATCCTCCGTTGGAACTGTTGCAAATGAATAACCACGGTGTATTTATAACCACAACTGATGCATATAGTACACATCACTCAAGTACGATACAGGTGTAGCAACAGGGGCACAATGCTGTAAAGAGACAATTTCTATTGCCGTACCCACTGTGGGGAATTGAAAATGATTGACTAACGGAACTTGAAGATTCGCGGGACACTTCAGCTGTAACCATACAAGCAGTTAAGATATTCCTCATTGAGGATACACAATTTGTCCCAATGTGGGTTGATACTGTAACATGATTATTCTGGGTCAAGATGGCCCCGTGACAATTGCATTTTTTGTTTTTTCCCCCAACAGTCTTCATAATGGAAGAGTAAACAAAGATCAAATTGCCAAAATCGAACTAGCGTTATCTAAATTAATTATTTAAACATCAACAAATGCCTGTGGTATAAGAAATATTTATTCGTATCAGAAGTCATCAAATTTTCCAACATACGGGTATCGTTTGTCAAAGACTTGCTTTCACCAAAACAGCTCACGCAAGTGTTTAATGTTGACAAAAATTGCACCTGCCCTCATAGGCTGGGAGGCTTTCAGCCATGTACCCGAATCAACAAGTATACATTCCCTCTTTAAAGGCACTGAACACGTTTGGTAATTGTCAAAGACCAGTGTTCTCACTTGGTGTATCCCAACATTATGCATAAAATAACAAGCCTGTTAAAATTTGGGCTCAATTGGTCATCGAAGTAATTTGCAAGAAAATGTTGAAAGAAAAAACACCCTTATATATTGATATTGATACCTCACCATGCAATGCCTCAAATCCTATATAAAAACACCCTTGTTGTACAAATTTGTGTGCTTTCAGATAGGAATAAAAGGCTTCTTGCAAGAAGTATTTTATTATTTTAGTGAGAAATTACCTCTTTCTCAAAACTACGTTACTTCACAGGGAGTCGTTTCTCACAATGTTTTATATTATGAACAGCTCTCAGTTTTTATATATTTTGAGTAATTACCAAACGTGTACAGTGCCTTTAAAGCATAGAGAACCTTTCTCTGTATTTAAAGTAACGGCTGGCTTAGCTTGGTTTTGAAATAAGGCCATCAATTTAATTAACTTTTACACAATTTGTAAGCATTTTTGGACACTGGGACCCTTTTCAACTTTGGTTCCGGCTGATGCTCCGTCAGTTATTTTTGAAAACGCCGGATAAGCCAAAGACGTGATTTTGAAAAGGCCGTAGATGGCAGCAGATTTATCAGGTAAATTAATTGTTCTGTGACATTTTGATTATTCTCAGAACAAAGGAAACAGTGAAAAAAGAAATTATATACTGGTACGTCAGCTGTTCACCTGACAATCCAAAGTCTTCCGTTCGAGGCAATGACCCCATCCACTATATAGTCATTGCGTTGATACATTGCGGCAATGTTCATCAACAATTCATTCAACGGCCATGTTTATAATGTCTGTATCTACCTAAAAAATACTTTTAAAAATCAGAAAAAAGGAGACTTAAATTTAATTGCTGGACATTGCAAGAGATGTACAGATCGAGTGGTGTCAGATTTGGTGCAGTGTTAACCAACACATGGAAAGAGGAGCAAAGGAAGGCCAAACAAACCATACATTAACTATGTGAAGATTCCAAACTGACCTGTGAGGACATACATAGGCAAATGCATGCTGGACAGGATCATTTGGAAAGCCATCATAAATGTCTAGGGGAAGCCGTTTGAATAAATGAATGAAATCAACTTGTCAAAAAAATGTATACCCTTTTGAATCCGGGCTTCAGTAAGTCTTCTTGTTTGAGAAGTTCACATTATCTGACACGTGGAAATTGAAGTGGTGAACTTTTCAAAATGATGACAACATAAAAAAGAAGATACGGATATAATGAACTTGTCGGTCTTTCTGATTCGAATAAAAAAGTATCATTGGTGCAGCCATCTTGTTGCTGTTTTGTTTTTTTGTTTTTTATTCTTTGGCGTGTTTTTATTGGGACAAACCTGAGAGTGTTTGTTTCATAACCTCAATAGACTGTGCAAGTCTCGCGCTTATCGGAACGAGAAAACACGTCAAACGAAGAACATTATTTTCTCTGAAATCAAATCTTTGTTTTAAATTATATCTAATGACAAAATCTAAACAACAAAAATACTCATTACATGTTTATAAAATCAGTTTTAGTTTGTATAATAAATACACAAATAATGTGTTAATTATTATTGAAGCAACATTAAAACTCTGGGACAAGGATGCTTATTTGGTCTTAACCAAAGACGATCTTTGGGCCCTTTTCGAAACGACCGGCTTCGGCTTCGGATTCGGCTCAGGCTAGCTAGGCCCCTCAGTTGTTTTGACTATACGCGTGATATGCGTTCAGAGAACGGAGCCTGAAGCCGAATCCAAAGCCAAAGCCGTGGATTCGAAAATGGCCTTAGTCTTAACTTTTCAGAGATCACTTACGTGGATTGACGATGGTCACATGGGCGTAAAATTAACGCTTGGGACGCAGTTTATAGAGGACGCTGACGCCTCAACGACCATAGACTGCAATGAAAAGGCTTCACGTTGCAATTACAGCATCTGGCGATTATCATCGCTCATCCAAAACAAGCGTCTACATAAGTTTTGTGATCGGAGGAGAGCACAAAATTCTAAATTGTTTGCAGTAACCGGAAGCTGAGGTCAAGTTTAATTCTCGGGTTTTCTTCGTTACATTGTTGAATTGAGTTTACTTTCATATTTTGTATCACTAAGTTTTACATTCCCAACACTGACATAATTACATATTTTTCATGGTCATAAACCACGCTAAACTAAAATAATTGACAAAACAAAATCTTGCCCACGTAAATCTCCATATGGATGGAACCACAATGGTCCCGGAAATTCAAATATGCGCGAGACTTGCACAGTCTATTAAATTTGAATTTACTTCAATTTAAAAGTGAAATCTTCAATCGAACTTAAAACCAAGCCAAGGTTGGAAGGGCAAACTAGTCGAGTCTGATATAATTAGAAACAGTACTCAGCATTGCTCAAGCACATGGGGTACATGAAAGATAGTGACTGTGCGTAACATAGGTCTTTTTCACATCGTGTCTCCCATGGTTCACACAGCATTGAGAGACAATAACGCCTTGCATCATGCAGGACACTTTGCAGTTACCGATTCGCCTTTAGTTCCGGTCAACGAACTGTGAGGCACTAAGTTTTCCACCATACTCAGTAGGCCCATGTTCTCGTCCTTTCGCATGTACTGTACATTATTGAGATATTTTTGATAGTCTAATTGTTATATTTTTGAGGGTCATGGACACCTCTAGTGCTGTATAGGAAGCGCGGGCGTGGCCATCAACCCACCGGGGCCCAATTTCATAGAGCTGCTAAGCACACGTGTTGTGCTTACTGAGCGAATTTCCATTTCATAGCGCTGCTAACCCTAAGCACACGAAAAGGCATGCTAACATTCCGGTGCTTACTGTATGAAAATGAATGACATAACAATGCAAATGCATGTTGAACGCGCAAGATGGCCGCCTAATTTTCGTGCTTACCTATGAAATACGCTGATGAACAAGCAATTATTTCTGCTACAGTTAGCACGAAAATTTGCTTACCGTTAAGCAGCGCTATGAAATTGGGCCCTTCGACCGTAACCACGTTTGAAGGGAACCTATGGTAAAGGAATGGACATTGACAACACTGGATGCTACGGGAAGAGACATCCATTCAGTAGTGACTGGATAAGTACAGTCTCCACAGAAATAGGAACACCTCAGTATTTCAACCTTCTTATACATATAAGGCATTATTTGTAAAAGTGAGGTGCTCGATATGGGGGGCATGGTTTACCCCCTTTTGTGTCTTCATTGTATGCTTGGAATCTCATTAATTCTTTAAACTCATTTGTTTTGGGGCTACTTCTGTACGAGAGAAAATAGGATGTTAAAGTAACAATAGGGGATACCCTCTGGTGGAATAGACCTTTCTATTGTTGCTGAACAAATCGCGCTGGTTGGCATGAACGGCCGAATGTTAGCAAACCATTCAATCGTGTTGTTAGATGTTGTGACCAAATTCAACATTTCTGCAAACTTTCAATTAAAAAAATGCATCCCGTGACTGGTTGCTTTGTTTCCAACAAATTGTATTTTTAAATATGTTTTTAACATTGTTACAAAGTGTGGAAATCTGTTTTTGCTTTGCATTTATGGCTTTCCATAGTTTTCCAACCTTGGTTGGCAAAAACTCGGGCTGTGACGTTGCAATAGAAAGGCCTAGGCCTACCCCTAGAAATTGAACTGGACCCAATTTCATAAAGCCTGTAAGCACAAAAACTTGCTGAGCACAGAAAAATCTTGCTCGGGAGAAACTGGTTACCAGCCAATATTCCATAAAGTTTACATTGTTGCAACTGGTGCCCCACTCACTTTTTTGCTTAGCAAAGAAATTTGCTAAGCAGTATTTTTTGCTAAACAGATTTATGAAATAAGGCCCTGGTTACCATAGACCCGTAATAACATATAGCTTTGGAAGACACACTTGGAATACCACAGAATAACAAGGTGTTTTTTCATGAATACGAAAACGGATTAATCGAGAGTAGACTGCGAAGTAGATGCATTACCTCGTACTCCTCGGCTGGCCTGGTAATAATTTATACACTCATCCTTAGTATTGTTTGGATTGCACATGTCTGGTTCCTTCATGCAATAATCATCATTCATTCTATTTTGTTATCGAGACAATCGGACACGATAAGATTGAATGATAAGACTACCTATGATATCCGTGGACGTCAATATACTACAATGGGCAATCATTCTACTTACTTGATTGGGGCCGAAGTTGCTATTACACATAAGATTTTGTGCATGTGTGCTAGGTCCGCCATGAAACAACAAACTGGTTCAAATTTAACATCTATAAAAAAAAATGGTTCAAATTGGTTGTGGCGACATTGTTCACGTCAAAAATTGCATAACACACACGTGCTCATTATTTTATTCCCGAATTAAAACTGGGGTAAATTTACGACATGATGATTTTAACAAGTTTCCATTAACCCGCGAACAAATTGTTTATCCATATGAAACGTCACCTTCCTTTTAACGTTTAGATCATGACATTTAACACAACAATAATCGACTTGCTGTTGTTTTTTTCTTATTGTTTTATTTGCTCATTTAGTTTTGGCATAAATAAAATACTAACAGTATATAATTAATAGAGATGATTAAAAACACACTGATGGTTTTACTAATGGTGAATGGCCCTGTAGGCTATTTGAGAGAAACACTTTAAAGGGACACGTTGCCTTGGATCGGGCGAGTTGGTCTATCAAAAGCAATTGTAACCGTTTGTTGTAAAATGCATATAATTAGAAAGATGTTTTAAAAGTAGAATACAAAGATCCACACAAAATAATATGTCTCGAAATTGCGTTGTTTTCCTTTTACATCGTGAACAAACACGGTCGGCCATTTTGTGGAGTCAAATTGTTGACTCCACAAAATGGCCGACCGTGTTAGTTCGCAAGAGGACAACCACGCAATTTCGAGACATATTTGTGTGGATCATTGTATCTACTTTTATAACGTCTTTCTAGCCACATGCATTTTAAAACAAACGGTTACAAACGCTTTTTTTAGACCAACTCGTCCGATCCAAGGCAACGTGTCCCTTTAATCCTGATGGTAACGTTGAACCATGCATTCAAAAATATCAATTTTAAAATGATCATTGTACGTTATGACAAAATCACAAGAAAATCAATTAAAAACTACATTTTCTACAAAATTCAACTGCTTAGTCGTCTGCAATAACCACGCTATGTTATTTGACGTTATAGTTCTCATTAGCTCTACGATTTTTATGCATACTTTGACGTTTAAAAATAGTATACACTCTCGAAGAAATTTATTAATTTGACGATGTCTTTATTAACAAGTAAGTGTGCTACGGACACAATGCGAATAAATCTACATTATTAAGTTTCTTACTTTACAATTTTTACCCTTTGTGCGCAAGATGATAACGGAACGAATTGTTCTTTCTTTAAATACATAAAACAATATAATAAAATAAGCAATTATAAATAGAAACTATATCTCGCACATAGCCACAACCTCTAATAACCTTCAAGAATTTAGCTTTTTGGTGAACATGACAATCAAAGGTATCAAATATGCCTCTATTATTTGTTTGATAGATGTAGCCCGCATTATCAATTTGAAGGTTCATTTCAATTCATTTCAGCTATCGTGAATAAACCATGGAATTCTAAAAAGGGTTGATTTCGAAATCAGCAGTACTTCCAACAATGAAATCTGTTATTAAGCTTCGGGCGAAAACCACATACCTGATTCAGTCGAAGTACTTTTATGCTAAAGAAGGACGAAATTCAAGAAAGAACAAGAAAAAAAAACCTTCAAGCGTTTCACAAATGTGTTTATTCAAATCAATTTTATCAGCTTGATATTAGGTGCTTAGGATACAGCTGCGAGTCAATCACTTGGGTAATTGGAAACTCAACTTGTCAAATCTGCAATCGCAAATATTGACTGAATGTCTTCGCAACATGTCTTCCACCTCGCCACAAGGGAACACATAAAGATCTTCACAGAAAAAAATGACAAGACCAGGTTTTTGTTTTTCTAAGACTGCTATGAAACGTTTATAGAGTTTAACATAGACGAATACATTTTTTTTTTTTTTGATCAGGTCTGTTTAATGGAATGAATTTTGAATAATATCGGTGTTATAAAATAACTTATAATTATACCTGCAGCACCAAACGCTATGATTTAACACTGTTTTTTATTTGCGTGGTTTTTACAACAAGCTCGAACACAGAAAACCAAACCAAGTTTAACCTTAAATTTGAGCAAACTGAAACGGTCATCGTAGAGAAATCAGCCCATTCAATTTAGTGTTACAAATTGTTCAACAATCGCCAGTTTAATTCAATTTAAAATGTATCGTCCCGCCACAAAAAAAATAATGATATCATTTTGTCAACACCTTTCTTCAGACAAGACAAAATAGTCGAAGGAAGATGATTTTACCTTTACTGAGGTTTACACAAATAAAAGAGTACCACTGTTTATTACATCTATGTACAAATAGAGTGTAAATACCGAAGAGTGGTGGTCCCAACTAGTTCAGACGTAAAACTGGCCACCGGAACGTTCAATAGCAATGTACAGCCGTATTCTTATTCTGATTTGTCTTGAAAGAATTCAAGCTAGATATTCTTCTGATGTCTTCATTGGTATCCGACACACAATCTTGTCGGAATTTCCAGCAGCTACAGGGGAAAAAAAGACAGGTATAGACCATTCAATCGTGTGATAATAATTGGTACTCTCCTGTGCATCACAATTGCCCCATTATTGACCAAAATATCAGATCAAGCAAAAGTAATAACAAAACACACTAGTTTACTTATTTCAGGTGAACTTCCGCTCCTTCCTTCACTGTTTGCAAATTCTTTATATCGATTGTGTCATGAAACCTATATATTTCCACTTGGGAATATCTTGGTTTCTATAGAACAACTGCCAAGGAGAAGGACGCGAATAACAATAATGACAAGTTTATAATTGAGTTAAGTTTCTCTTGTTGAGAGCAGTTGCTACATAATAGGTAGTGTAGGCTGAAATAACAGCATGTGCATCACTGGGACTAGGGGAATATCGTGATCATATCCCCCCGTGAAAACCGCACTATCACCGGCGCCGATGTGGGACTTGGGACCGCATGAGAGGACGGATGCGAAAAACAAACTCAACGTCTTACAGCTGCAATTACTTGAAGATTTCATGTACGTCACGGAGTAATTTCATCTTTAGAGCGGAAAATTTGCGCGTAACAATTGATTCAGATGGACTAACCTAATAAATGGCTCGTAGAATTGTGTATGCCTATCTGCCCGCTAGGCTACCAATTAACGGATAGGAAGAGTTTTTCACTGGTTGATTGGTTTTCCAAACTTCAATATAATTTAATCAGAAAGAATAACTTTACTCATTTACAGAGAAATAATCCAATTCGGAGAATATCATACCTTTGCTTTCAAAGTAAGAAAGAAAGGTTATTCTTCAATGCCAACTTACACATTTTCTCTGTCAATAACATTACGTGTCTGTACGAAACAGTTTCGCCAATGTTTCCTGCTATGTTTGTGTCTGTATCACTGTGGCAATTTTGATTATATTCTAAATTTAAAAAGTTAACATCAAGCAAACTTATTTCAAACAAACTTCTTGCAATAATAATATAAGACGAGCTATCACTGTTTTCTTGTATATCAAGTTATTAATAAAATGGTATCTGACCTGTCGACTGCGACTGCCTAATACACGGAGCACTCGTTTATTTCTTTCGCTTCTCGTGTGAATATGAAAGTGAGCGAGTTTTCGAAGCGACCGCTGGATACCAGTCGAACCACGGAAAACTGGCACATTAGAGGAATATTGATACCTGTAACAACGGAAGAAGAAGAAGAAGAAGAAGAAGAATGGATCAATTCGGAGTTTGAAATAATTATATATTTATTTTGTTTACAAATACTTGTGACCGCCATTTTGTACGGGCGGCCTTGAAAATCACAACGAAATGTAGTCATCTTCACAGTGTGCCCTTTTATATAAAATATTTAAAACTCTTTTTGTTTTTGTTAACAATTCAAAACGGGTAATTTGATAGCAATATTGTTTAAACCGATGCATTGTACATATTATTATATATTTTGTTTTTGAAAGCTGCCCGTATATTTGCCAACCACTGCTAGCAAAATTTGCGATCAGTTAGTATACTTTATTAGGGATAAAGGCACAACTGTGCCCCAGTCCGTGCAGATTATTCAAAACAGTAAAGAACACTAGTTGTCATTTGTGCAAAGCAATGTATTTAAGCCTCGGTTTGAATAATAATGATTTGAGTAGAATGATGATGAGCCGTGGTAGGAAAGGTCTAAACTAACCCAAGGAAAACTTCGGTTATATTTTAATATTGTGTCTTTGTAGGTTTTTATTGTCTGGATCGCCTTTAGATAGTGATTATATTTCGCCTTTTGGTTATCCGCAGGCTTGTTCTCTGTGTAGTCCTACTGTTTATTTTCTTTATATACTGTTTGCCTGGAAATAAATAACATACATAAATAAATAAATAAAATAAATTGTGACGATGTTGTCCATAGTGTAAGATGGCACAGGGACCATATTGACATCTTGGGAAAACCTGTCCATAGAAAAGAACAGCAAATGACAGAAAACAATGTAAGACACTTTGGGGTCAACATCTAGGAGTGGAGGGAAACAACATCGTATCGAAGACGATGATGTTGATAATGCTGTTACATACAGAGTTTGAAAAAGCAAAAACCAACAGGAAACGGTGAAAGATGGGGGAAATGTGACGGGACTACATCCAGCAAATTAACACAGCCTGATTCTTCTGATGATGTCACAATGGTTGAACCAGAAGAGATAGAAAATTTCGAGTATGCCTTATAACTCAAACTTATCGCCCCTTGGTAAACACTACACCAGAAGTAATAAAAACAGAACAATATTGGGTGATGACAACTAGGCCTAAATAAATTGTAACATACCAAACTATTTGGAATATGTTGGGACACCATTATTATTTTTCTCCTTTGTTTGATCTATACCCTACCCATACTCTGGTAAAAAACAAACCAGTGGCGTAACCAGAGGTGGGCGGAGCCACCCCACCCCCAGCTCAGAACCCTTGCCCCCCCCCCCCCATGAGATCGAAAAAATGCACAAATGAATGGTTCGATGCATTAAATAACCCGCAAAAATAAATAAATACAATACATTAAAAAAATACAAATTAAAAATAATAGACAAGTTTATCCTTAAACAAACATTTAAAAAACGCCACCGAATCACACCAAGATAAAAATTATACATTAAACATTCAGATTATTCAGTTTGACCTCTTTGTAGGTGTTTTTCGGCAAACCACAACGTAAAGGCAATTGAGCTGACATGGCTTTATTTTCAAAAACAAAAACAAAACAAAAAAGTCAGAGGAAAAGAAAAAAACTGTGATGAGCATAAACTTTAACTGACGTCTACCTGTTTTCCGCATGAAATGGAAGATTTCCCTGCGCATATTTGATTAAATGATTGGATAACAGGAGTCACTCTTGCATAGCGCAGCTGCGGCGTCAAATTGGAAAATGCAAATTGGACAGTAAAATGACAACCCCACGACAACAGACATGGAATTGGATCATTTAGATGTCAGTGTAAACGCTTCCACGAGGATTAACAGAGATTGTTCTAACGGCGGTTTGTGCATTTTAGACTGCCCCATGGGGGAAGACAACTTCCAAACAATTTGCTTCATATAACCTGCCTGCGTGACGGGGAAAGATCCAAAACAAGACTCAACACATTAGGAGAATTATTTTGAAACTGCTTCCCTGGGGTACAATTATTGTCACTTCGCCCCCAGGGCCTGGGTTACACGCCATTTGCCTTAACTACTGCCGCGGATACAGGGGTTGGTTAGATCTTTACTTTGATACAGTACGCTTATAATTTCGATGTGTCTTTCGGCTGAGTGATAGGGTACAGAGTTCTTAAAATCCATCCATGCTGAATAAAGTAGTGAGGGAAAAAAAGCCAATTTCTGTATGTACACATATTTGTCTAAATTGGAACAGCGGCAAGCATTTTGTAATGGTTTTCATGTTCTAGTGTGGTGTTAGAATTAATGGATTATGGCTCGGGAGCAAGGGAAGAACACAGTGGTGAAAATACCGGTACTGTTTTAATCTACAAGAAAAGACATTGCAATCGTTATTACATATTCTCAGGGTCATTTAACTCCTGCATGAGGACGACCGGAATGCATTTGACTTCAAATTGAAGTGTCATCTTGAAAAGGGTAATCAGCAGTTAGTTAGATCAAGCCAGATTTGCGACTTGTTCAACCGTGGCATTTACGCCAAACCAACGGACCAGCTGTTCACTAATATGCGAAATGGACGTGTCGGAACCGTTTTAAGTTCGGCCAAAAAAATGGTTTCTTTAGAGACGAATGCTCATTTCGTCAGTCACTGTGAAAACACATTTCAAATCATGCACTACCACACATTCCCCCGTGTTCCTCCATGTAGGAATCACAGTTGCATGTAGGGCATCGGCGGTATTGATGAAATCATGAATTACTATGGTGACATAACTTTAAAGGCCGCATCCGATCATGATTTGAGGCTACGGCTGCGTTCACACATGACCTAAAGGCCGTTGCACAGACACCGCTGTGTCACAACTTGTCTTGATTAGAAACCATACTTATAAATATTTCAATATATTTACTGTGTTCACAGCGCACTGTCTGAAAATGATATGAGGTTATTGTTACCTGAAGTGCACTGGGCTCTGTTTTTGTAGACCAGTGAGGTTGCACCATCTCGGCCATGGCCTTCTGCCGCGGAAGGAGCTACAAGTTCGGGGGTGGGGTCCCGCACGAACGGAGACTTGCCTGTGCGTCCACACATTCGCTGCTCGATATTCATCTTGCTAAACTCGAACGAGTTGCCTTCCAGAAACATCGCCATGTCGTTGAAGTCTTTACACTGTTTTGGAATTAAGAACAGGTGTATATTCTAGTTCGAGTTCATAAATTACACCGCTACAAAATCCAATACTTAAACCTGTAGTTATTTAAGACCTCCCTCCCCAACCTGCCAACAATTATTGGTTCGGTGCAATAAACGTGTACCTCGCAGCATACTCTGGTTCTAAATCATCAGAGGCTGAATGTTTGGCTCTTGTTTGTGCTTTGTCAAAAAACAGGCGAGGACAAGTAATAAGTGTAAATCACATATTCTGTGTTTGTTTAGTGTTATATAGTCACGGTCAGTGCACCACGGTGACACTGTTCAGAAATGAGGTGTCAGGGCACAGCGATGACCGGCCTCGTTGAGCCTCTAGATAACCATACAGTATTGGTTATAATGCACTGCAAAAACTGAGGTGTTAAATTTACACCATGGTTGTTGTCACATAGATACCAAAACAGGATCAAAATGTACACCATAGGATGTTAAAATAACACTAACGTCTGCAAAAACAATTACAATATTACGAGCAGAGGCCGTCCAGGGAAAGGCAAAGGTTAAAAAAACTGTTATCAAAAAAAGATGTGCCCCCACAGACCCTGCTCATTTCAAAGAATAACAATTGATATTATATAATACACAAAAGTCTAAAATTGTAGTGAAAAGTAAAACGAAAAATGGCAAGTAAAAGAATTATTATGTGACAACATCCATGGTGTAAATTTTAACAACCCGGTTTTTGCAGTGTGGTAAACAATTTCTTTAGACCTAATGTCTGAAACTGAAGCGGATGTTAGGAGTTATAAAACGCTGCGTAGCACAAAACTGGAGGCGTCCTTATAGTTGTTTTATAGGGGAAAGAAAGGCATTAACCAGAGCATTAAAGCAATATCAGATGATCGCTTTTCGCCACAGGGTGTTGTGGTTGGGTTCAACGCTATTTCGCACTGACACCTCATTACTTCAAATTAAGACTGTACTGACTGATTTGTAGATTTCTTCGAACCAATACTTTCTGTTCTTGCGTGCTTAAATCTTCCCACTTTCAATTTCAGAGAGTCTATAAAGAAACTTCAAAGGCTACACATAAAAAGCTATCCACATAATTAACCATCGGATATTTTCATGTCTCGTGATTTCATGACATTCGGAACATTAAATTTAGTTTATGAGATAATAACCGAAAGGTCCAATTTCCCTTTTCAAATTATTTTCCTTTCGATCGGAAATACCTTAAGTCTCGCTTCGTTGGTATCTCTTCCAACAGCCATGTGCATTACGTTGATGTAACCGGGGAAGATACCAGCGAACGAACAGTTTCTTTCTCTCCCATTATTGCTCAATGTGAAGGCCCCGGATGTTTCAGCGATGAAGATGTTACAAGCTGTTCACACACATAGCAATCAAGTCAATTGTTAACCGAACTTATTTGTGGCGTAGAAGGAAAACAAAAAGGAAAACAGCCTTTGACAAATATCCATAATCAACAAATTGGCCTCCATCGCTTGTTTATTAATTATTACAAGTTACGCACGCCATAAAGTGTGTAGATTCACACAAATTTGCACAGGAAAAGGCAAGGATATTCATAAACAGAAATTTGCGTCATCGAGATTGAAAGATGGCAGCATCAGATTTGAGAGATACCGCACTGACTCAAGGCTTATTTTACACGAAATGCAAAATTACCTCCCTTCGATCAATTCAAACAAAGAAGTTTGTTTACCTAGCGCTTGGATTATTTACAGATTGGTATTGTTTTACTTCTATCCCGACAGATACTTGTGTTGACCCTCGTTGCTGTTATCAAACTTATTTCTTTGAACCTTATTATTTGTCTGATCTGCTGTGCAGTATGCTGCAAACACAAACGGCCGACATCAAATAGATCCAAGGAATTTATTTACAATACGCAAATAGCAAACACGTGTATCATATTATTATTCGGGTTTGAGTGCAACCAAGGACGACACAAAAACATCAATGCTGAGTGCATAGTCTAGTGGGTTTTTTAAACTTTGTCAGCAATTTAATTGTCATCGCCACTGCATTGTCGGGACTTTTATTCTCGTCACTAAATACCTACAATCGTTTCCACCGTCACTATACCTGTTATTTCATCATCATCATCACCTTCAATGTCGTCATTGTCATCCCCGGTGTCATTGTCATTATCATCGTTTTCAACGTCACAAATTGTAAATTTCAATATCATTAGTGACATGTTTAATAAACCCATTGCATTGGCCGTCATCGCTGAGGTCAAACAATGGAAACGTGCAAGCGGGTACGCGCCGCGCACTACTCTCAGCCAATGATAGGTCTTCATTGACCCCCAGTGAGGGCGCTGTTTGGACTTGTGACGTCGCAAGGGGTCTACTATACCAACTTTATTCGATGAAATGTAGTGCCTAATCTGTCTCTCTTTTCAACTTTGTTCTGATGATATAGTCTTTACTTCAGTTAATGTTTACTTACGATCTTGGATGCTCTTGTGTTTGAATAGCAACCTAAAGGCCGCTCCGGAGGCAGGAAACTGATATGTTAGCATAGCCACATTTTGAGATGACACCAAAACACGGCTGCCTGTTTTACAGGGGAGGGTGACTCGTTCCTGTGACGTCAGTTCATGATCAGCCTCGGTTGGAAACACGCCCATCTGAAGCGCAACCCCGTCGAAGAACTGCATTGTTTGTGTGTGTGTGTATAGAAGAAGAAAAAAACAGGTCAAAACGAAGCTTGGACTTATGGATTCTTTTCAAGGTTTTTGGCTTCTGAATCAATTCTTATGTCAGAGATTATTTTAGAACTGGGGCACTTGTTCTCCCGCCCTTTCCTACGTATTAGTCTACTGTAAGTGTTTCCATCATGAACGAGAAAATGATATCTTCGAACCATCAACGTAATGTGGCAAAGGCTTTCTCATCAACAGTCCGGATTTATTTCATTTATGCGGAAATTTAACACTGCCTATTGCAAAGAATGTTGTAGTTTTTAACCTTTCTCCAACAATGACACGAACAGAAAAAAATGTTAAAGTGATCGTTGTTTTCGTCTGCATAAACCTTGAAGTTGGGAAATCTGTAATTATCAACAAATAATAAATGAATGGTAGAGTCGGATGGACAAAAGTAGGCCCACATTTAACAAGTTCGCTACTAGTTTGCATGTGAAATGAATATTATCTTAAGTAGAAGTACGTGTTGGTTCCCATCAGTAGAACAGGGTGAGTAATGGCATTTGGTGCTCGATATGTGGCATGGATACCCCCTTCCTACTGTGTCTTCGATGTGTACTGGGAATCTCAAAAATACTTTAGAGGATTTTGGGGGAGTACCTCTGTACAAGAGGAAAGAGTGTGTTAAAGTATGGGAACATTTGGGGGACGCTCTCTGCCACAAAATCTGGCATGGTATAATGGATAGGCACAGTCTCGGCTAGCACCTATCCAATTCATATTGAACGTTCTAATTAAATAAATACCCATAAATGATGGGTAGAGTCAGATGGACAAAAGCACATTTAACAAGTTTGGTGGCTAACTATAGTTTGCTGGTGAAAGCCATGTGAAATTAATATCTGAAAGGCACGTACACGATTGGTAATTGAAGTCTATTGTTTGTTTCATAGTTCTAGATATATACCATAAAGCTAACCTGTGAAAAATTCATTTCAAAAGGTGGTAGCGTTTTTGAGATATTGCCGAAAATCTGGAGCGGTTATGTCCACGCAGGAAGAATAATCTGCATTGGAATACACACTCTGAGAAGCGTTACGCGTAACGCTTCTCAGATTCCAAATGTTTTGGGGGATAAAAAGTGATATAGTTTTCCATAACCGCAGTACTTCGAAGTGAAAATTTTTGCAAATTGCATTATACTATCCAAAGATGCTGTACTTCTTACCAAGTAAGTTTTTATTGCCATTAATAATCAGAGTCATTACCAAACGTACCGGTACCCTTTAAGTAGAAGTGTTGGTTCTCAGAAGAACATCGTGTGCAATGGGTAGGCTCGGTCTCGACGAGCACTTATCTCTTTCCTATGGAACGTTTTATAATTACTTGTACTCTTTACCTGTTTGGCCTATATTATTAAGTACAATTTTAGAACTTTATGGCTGCCATACCTCAATAAAGGAGTTATCAATACATGGTAGCTCCACCTCTACGAGCTCTAGTTCCACCACTGCATTAGCCCCGCTGATGAAGAGCCACGTACACGCATGTGCTTCAGACGCACGAATATAGTACTCGCCCGGTTGAGTGATGACGTCATAAGGGCACTCTACAACAACATAACGACAGAGATGGATGTTTGATTTCGGATCATTTTGACGAGAGATGGCAATGTCTTACATTATACAGAGCACAGTTTATAACAGCTTCGCTTCGAGACTGGAGGGTCCTTCAGCTAACACGCACGACCACTCGGAGAGTGTTTAAAACCCACGGATATAACAGGGTGGATTTGTGATTGAACGAAACCACGACCTGCTAGAACTAGAACAGGTGACCTTAACATAGACGACTATACATTATCCTTTCTATAGATTCGGAAATGTACTCAACATTAAACCATGGAAGTTTCATTATCGCACCGTCTATGCATGCAGTTTGATCGTATGGCATGTTGTGTGTCATTTTGTTTCGATATTTTCTAAAAGTATACATAGTCAAAAATAATTGTCATTACTGACCATCCCTAGACCACATGAGCACGGAAGGGGGGTACGCCCCCTTCCCCAACCAATTGATACCCCCAAAATGGTACCGCCATTGTTGTGTCATAATTTCCATATTAATTCAAGAGTTATAAAAGTAACAGCTGAATATGTTTCTTCGTAACATGCACTAGCCCGGTGAGCTACCTTACAAAAACCTTAAACGCAAGGCCTGAACTCTCAACACGTCAGTCTTTGTAAACAATTCAGCTAATGTTCAAATCACATCATTTATATCATGGTTCACCATTCATATTGAAGGTTGTCTACACAAGCCAACCAAATAAAATCAGGCCTATGGTCCCGATTAGTTAAACAAACTGAAAACGGTTGATCACATTGTTGGATATGTGGGCGTGCATCTTCTTGCTTGTTTCAATTGTTGCAAACGTAACAAGCAATGGTAATTTGCAGGGTCGTCAAATGATACAATACAAAACCTGTTGCAGTGCTTCAGTAAAAAATACAGGTTTGTTACAATAGAACTACATTGTTTGTTGAAAACAGTCTTATCCAGCGTGTTGTAAATTACTGGCAATTTGCGGGGGGAAATGTCTTATTGCATACTCATAATTTTCAAAAATTACTTTATTTATTTTTTTTTTCTTGATGTGGAGTTTATTACTCCGTTTATTCAACATTCATCAGCAAAAGTATACAATACATCAAATAAGCACACTGTTAAAAGACACTCCAGTAAATACTTCTAATATAATACAGGTACAGTAAGTAACATGAAGTAGCTCAGAAAATAACAACAATAATTATAATAATAATAATAATAATAATAATAACAATAATAATAAACAAAAATTAAATAGTTCAATGAATACCTTTAATGTATATACAAATTTCTACAATTTAGCGTGACATAATCACGTGGTTCGGGAAAACATTTTGCTGACATGAAAAAAACATTTTGCTGACATGAAAAACGAAAATTAGGAACACAGGATACATACGGGACAAGTGAAATAACAAGGCCCTTATTTGTTTATTTATTTATTTATTTATTTATTTATTTATTTATTTATTTATTTATTTATTTATTTATTTATTTTGTTTTTATTTTTTTATTTTTTATTATTTTTTTTTTATTTAGTGGAGTTATATTACTCCTTTTATTTCACACTCCAATCAATAAATCAATACTGACAATCTACAAGGAAACAATAAATAGCAAAATTACAAGAAACAAACAAAGAACAAATCCATAAAGGAAATGAACGACAATTATGGGAAATGTCTTATTGCATACTCATAATTTTCAAAAATTACTTTATTTTTTATCAATTTCGTTGTATGCCTTAGCAACTGCATGCACACATGTTTCTTTATAGTAGTACTTTATCCTGTCCTATCCTGCATCGTTGTCTGTCCCTAGATAAGGCATTTAATCTGTCCCTATAGATAGGGCACAAAGACATTTAATGTGTCCCTAGATAGGGCACAAAGACATTTAATGTGTCCCTAGATAGGGCACAAAGGCATTAATTCTTCACCCAAGCCTAAGTGTTGTCCCTTGTATATAATTTGCTACTTAATGTATCTGTAATTTTGTAACTCAACCTATTACAAAAAATGTATACTCTTTTCCAATAACAGCATTGAAAGAAATGTTGAATTGAATTGAAATGATATTTTTCTCGACTTTGACAATATTTCAGGATCTGTAAAATCAGACAGCTTTTGGATTGAAACTTATCTTCTTCATTATGGTCTTATTGGTTTTATATTTCAAAAAAAATCAAAAACCTGTCTTAAATGTTTCTGTTTGTTCAGGCACCTTGAGTACCTTATTAGTAGAGACGTGCGCTATATAAGACTATATATTATTACCAATCACCTGTCTTTTAAAGGAACATTACAGAATTGTTTTTTGCTAACAAAACAGTTAAGCACTTTATATAATCCACCATATACATAAACTGACAAACCTGTAGAAGTTTGAGATCGATCGGCCATCTGGGTCACGAGAAAATAGTGAAAAACCGATTACACATTTGCATGTGTTATACAATGCATGAATAAAACGCTCATGAGCGATAAACTCCAATCGGAAATTAGTTTTATTTATTTCTCATCAAATATGGCATTTCAGACAGAAATATTTCTAGGGATGTTTTCTACTATCATCATCATTAGACCGTGTAAGTGTTATGTAAATCTGTGATCTTTAAGAAAATTTTAATTACCAGTTCTGTAACGTTCCTTTAATATTCGTTGTCTTACGGTGTAAAAACATCCATTGCCAAGGTCAGCAGTTCACAGAAAGAATTTTCCCAATCAGAAACCACTTCGGAAAGTGCTCTTTTTTGAAACGGTTTTTGATAAGACGACCCAAATTTAGACAACACTGAATCCATCTTGTATTTTTAAATGGCTGCATGCAAACATCATAGCGATTGAAATGGATTGAAATGACATGCTGCAAACAACGCTAAGGGGATTGTATGCGTTTGGTAATTTGAACCGCAGATACGTGCGCTATATAAGACTTAAATTATTACCAATCACCTCTTTTTTCATACTCGTTGTCTAACGGTGTAAAAATTCTAACGGATAACAAAAAAACACAAGTCCTTTGTTACACAAATTGAAATATCCTCTCTGAAAACATCTATTGCCAAGGTCAGCAGTTCACACAAAGAATTTTCCCAATCAGAAACCACTTCGGAAAGTGCTCTTTTTTAAAACAGTTTTTGATAAGACGACCCAAATTTCACCTTTGTTAGGGAAGAAGCATTTTAAGAGTCTCGAACGAGACCTATATTGTTAAAACGAAAACCTTCGAAACGTCGGCTTGCTGGAAATCTTCAAACAGACTCACCCTTATCATAAAAGCTTAGCTCATAATAGATAGGTCCTTTTAGTCAGCCAGCGATTGCCAAGTCTTAAAAATTATAATAACGGGGCGTCCATTGGATCGTTTTTTAAAACTGATTGAATTTCATGGGGATTTTTTTCTCTCGGAAAGTACCGTTGAACGTTTAAATTCTACATGAGGGGATTGCAATAGAGCCTGACTGAGGGGTAATTTATGGCAAAACGGAAACAGAATAGTCAATTAGAATGAACATTGATTGATTGCAGACAAAATTCATCGCAGAAAATTTAACTTTACGTCATAATTTATTATCAAGTGCCAGCAGTTGGTTAACTCATCAATTGACATCAGTTTAGAAACCGTCCTTTAAAATAGGCAATTTATAAAGCCCGCTGAACGGAGACCTGCAATCAGTATTGCCTAGTAAGCTGAATATTTGAAAAGAAAAGGAGATAATGTTTTTATAATGTACGATCAGATTAAGGCATATACAAAGAAAGAGTACAGTAATTTCACAAAATATACATTTTGCTTGCAAGAATACGGTTTGATGCTTGTACAGACTGTCTCTCCGTTTTTCCAATCATGTTGGAACACTACATGAAGCAGAAAACCAAATTACCGATATTCCCCGAACAGTAAATTTACCATCAAACATCACAAATTAATGGGGCGTTTAAAAAACCGCGTCAATTGGAAATCGTGTTGTGCATTGCAGAGGGGGAAATGAAGTCTAGATATTAGCATCACGTGTTGTTCTTCAATGATCCAAACGAAACGACTCAGTAGAAGTAGCATTTTTGTTATTTGCATTACATCGATTATTATTATTAGAGCTTTACACTTAACAACTCCCGACTTAGCATTGGCCCGGATTCCGGGCTCCAGGGGGCCTGGGGTTGATTTCACAAAACTCTTCCTAACTTAGGACTAGTCCTAGGCAATGCTAAGAGATAGGACTAGTCTTAAGTACTGGTCCTAACTTAAGACTAGTCCTATCTCTTAGCATTGCCTAGGACTAGTCCTAAGTTAGGAAGAGTTTTGTGAAATCGACCCCTGATCCATTTCCGGGACAGATTGACTCGAAAAGTGGTAAAACAATTGGATTTTAACTCGGATTCTGCGTCACTTTGACACTTTTTTGTATCTTTTTGACACAGACTCCGGGTCATACTGATCCAGAAATGGACCAGGTTTCCATGGGACCCGGATCCGGATAATTTCTGACCCGTAAGTTTTTAGAGTGTAAACTTGATGCTTTTGTAGTCCTGTAGAGAAAACAAATGAACTTGCTTCTCCAGATGGGATAAGAGCCTGCCCCATGGTAAAGAAGATGACATAAATCGATGTACAGCAAAACCAATTATGTTGATCTTTATACGATTAAAATACTATAAAAACATCGTAAACTAAGATTTAATAGACAATATTAATGAATTATTTTGCATAATTATGTACAATTTCTAAAGGTATTATATGGGATTGGTAAGGATTAAAAACCACATTGTTTAATTTTAGTCTGAAGCTTACAGGTTATGAAGTTTATACTAGAACCAATTCTTCTGAGAAACATTTTCCTCTGAAATGAAGTCATATTCGAGAAAACTGTATTGTCTTAAAAACCTTTTTAAAAAACGCAACAGCTGATTTCAGTTGCTACAACCCAAATTAAGGACAATGTGTTTACACTGAAAATTGTGCAAATGTTTTCACTATTTTCCCCTGACTCACACTACGGATTAAGCCCAAATTTTCCGAAGGTTTGTTATTTCTTGTGTATGGTTGATCACACAAAACATGAACACTGTCTGTGACTATTTTGTCAGCTCTACCAATCCTGTATAATACATTTAAATATAAACATGAGAAATTTGCGTTGACACA
Organism: Plazaster borealis; assembly: GCA_021014325.1. Lineage (NCBI taxonomy): Eukaryota > Metazoa > Echinodermata > Asteroidea > Forcipulatida > Labidiasteridae > Plazaster > Plazaster borealis. The sequence continues at coordinate 6,088,947 of CM037463.1, read as the reverse complement.
GTTAGATCTCTTTTAAATATATAATGGTAATTTGTTCTCACGTTTAAGTGAATCTTCATCAATGTCAATTTCTACCTTACAGTGTACGTTTCTCCTGAAACATCCATTTCTAATCTCCGGCACACTCTTTGTTGCGTAAGATCACACAAGTTAAATTCGTAGAATCCTGCATCACTTCCCCAGCAATTGATTCAATATTGGGAACCGCGGTCAGCGGGAGGAATTCTAAATACGGATTTACGAAACGTATATACGAAAACATACCCTGCAACAGTTTATTTCTGTTGATCATTGTAAATTGATCTACGGATCTGTCAATAATTCATTGTTGAAGGTATTGCCCCCATACAAAAATGAAAAATATATATTTTGATAAATACATTCAATTGTGTCATACTTTTGTATTGACTCTTCTCTATCTGTAACATGCACCACACTGTACATCACTTAAAGTAATTGAAAATGTATACTTTCAAATAACAGTTTTTTATCAAAATCTATCATACGGTATTATCATCGAGCCCTGGTCTCAACCCGACCAATAATGACGATCGTGTGTGAGCATAACAATCCAAAATGTATGGCTCGTTTATAAAGATTGCGAGGAAACAATTTCCCAAAAAAACAATTCCGTATGGGAGTACCGGTAACAGGCTACTTTATTTGGCCATACATTGTTTAGTATCGCGCCCTGAGGATAATGGCATCGTTGGAAGTGCCGACAAACAAAGGTTTCTGTCTCAATAGCACGATTGTGATTCTGTGTACGACGTCCGGAACACAAATGCGAATCGTTTTATTTTCTCTCTCTCTTTTTTTTAAAATCCATTAGACACTCTTCAAGAATAAGTGATTACTTTTCAAAATTGACGAACATAACAATCACTGATGCTGAAGAGGATGAGCTGTGTGATTATAATGGTACAGCTATCAAACTACAAATAATACAGCCCTCAACTTGTTCAATATAACTTTATTACAAAAAAACCTGCGTTATAATGTTCAACTGGAAAGCTCACTGATTAATATCATGTTAAATGAAAACAAAACTGAAGTCGAGCAAATAGTATTTGAATACTGGTTTTCGGTGTTTTAACCAAATTCGAAGAAGTTTTCACAAATTTTGTTGGATTGTGGATTTAGTTAAAACATACACGATGGGAACTAAGTTACTCGTATACATGCCGTTGATTGTGCTCTAAGTCTTACTAATACACTTACCCAGTTCTATGGCATTTGACCCACTTGTAGATTTTGCTGATCCCCCTCTACGAAATACCCTCATTGCTGACTGATCAAACCCAAAATACCGTTCCTGGAGAGAGAGGAAGAGAGAGAAACAATTAAATATCGACCTCTATCTAAAAGTGTTACTACCTTTTTTAATGTCCAATAGAAAAACAGATTATTAAGGATACAAAATAGAAAGCGGAATGTCTCTGTGAAAAAATGAATGCATGCACATCCACTTTTGCTATAATATAATGCGGACCGTATTAACGAATACAGACGTTGTGTTGTATCAGAACAGGTGCAATAAGGTCCATTTTGATACAAGACATCTTTAGTAGATAAACATTGTGGGCTTTCCCAGGTTGATTTTCTATTATCCCTTTTCTTTAATCTTTCTTGTTGAAAACAATATGGGGTTAACCCCACAATGTAAAAAAAAACAAAAAAAGTACAGTTCCTAACTAAAAAATCACCCCACAAAGGTGGATGCATTACAATTGCACTGTTTGGTTTAGGATGCCTGCATATACACCCAAATCAATCGGTGTAGGCCCTACTCCTATAAAGTTCGCCATATATCTCATAAAGGTTACCGGTAATTGTAGCCTTTATGATACAGCGTTTGGTTTGGGTGTGTATACAGACATACCCAAACCAAATAATGCAATTATAATGAGTTCACCGTATATCTCAAAAATGGATTATTGCACTTGTTTTGTAGAAACAAAAAGAGGTTTTTCACAATTTGATGTTAACTATGGATTTCAATAATAATTGTCTCTATAGGAGGCAGGTGACCATAGACGATTATCAGTGGGACAAAAATATTAATTTAAGGGAATTATGAGCTAGAGGCGCGTGAGTAACCAAAGTCTTGACAACACACGTATGTTGCACGGGCTACCAATCTTTTCACTAAAGAGCCGGTTTCCGCCAATCATCCAGAACCTGCAATTGTCATCAAAAACGTATTTCTAATCGCCAAGAGCACATATTGAGGGGACACGAGCTTTTCTCTCTACGATAAGTCTTTAACTCGAGGAGATCATCAGTCCTCCGCCCTCCTCATCTCTGCTCGGTGTTTCCATGTTTTCCCGCAAGTGTTGTTGTATTCGTGATCAATTTTCCAGAGAGCAAACGTGACTGAGGCTTTCTTTCTTTTTTTGTCGCTGATGAGGTTTTTACCAGACGCCTATAGGTGTGTCACAGAATAAACACTCGATTGACTGAAAAACACTGTGGCAAAGAAAAACTAAATCAAAATGGTATAAGCTCGTCACGCTGAACTTCGGCAGAATCAAACGCTCCAAGGATACTGCTTCAAATTAAGTAAAGTATGTATTAAAATATTCAAAAGATTGAAAAGGTATTTTTAAAAAGTGTCAAGGTCTAAATGCAGTTGATAATTTGATTAACTTGATTCATTTACTGTTCGGCCTAAGACGGTAAATTCAGCATTGGTGACGTAAAGCCTCGCATATACCAGTATTTGAGTGTGCTGTTTCAAGTGAAAAATCACTTTAACGTATAGTGTATGTGACATGTAAACATTATCGTTTCGATAACTTGACACAAAATTTAAACATAGGCCTAGTAAACTAACGATAAATTAAACTTTCCTGGCTGTTTTTTTTTGTTTTGTTTTTGGTTTTTTGGGGTGTTTTTTTCGTTTGTTTGTTTGTTGGGGTGTTGGGTGTTTGGGTTTTGTTTGTTTTTGTTTTTGGAGTTTGTTTCCAAAATTTAGGCAAAGTTTATAAAGCTGCCAAGTGCAAAATATTTTGCTTGGAATAAACAAACCACAAAACACTGCCTGTGGCTTTAAAATGTTTGCTTATAGCGAAGAACTGCCTCAAACCAACAATTATTTCAATTAAAGAAGTTTGAAGTTTGCATTCAAGCTTTCCTCTCAGTATACAAACCAATACGACATTTTGTTGGACAGAACATTTGAATGATTCTGATTTTTGGTATGCAACCACCGTAATAGTAAAGATCCAGTGTGCCCTCCATATGAATATTTATTTACAGTACTGCATTACACCAAAAAGGGGTCCCAATAACAATAATAATAACCAGTAGGCCTACTTATAATAGGTGCAATTCCAAATCATGATCATTGAGCTTAAAGGCACTGAACACGTTTGGAAATTGTCAAAATCCAGTGTTCTCACTTGGCGTATCGCAACATATGCAGAACTACACAAAATAGATAGTTGTGAAAAAAACGACAACATATAAAAAATCAATTAAAGCAGGTGAACGTGGGTTTGTAAGTGCCGTTCAAGAGTTTGTGGGTTGGAGCCAATCTGATGGTTGCTGTGAACATAGAGTCAGAGGAATTGCCCGGCGTCATTTTCACCATTTTAGTTTGGATTTGGTTATAATTATTTGAATGGTTGAAAACTCGATTGCTAATGCGTGATAGCAGTATTGTATAATAATACCAAAGTTCATTATTGTGATATTGTTACCTCTATTGAAATTATCGTTAATTGATAATTTGATCATCTTACTCCGCCCATCGGAAGTGTCAGTCACCTATGGAGGTATGGTTAGACGGTGGTTCAGATCACCCAATACTCAGCTTTTAACCAAGATCGCATTCCTCGGGAAATATCACCCGAGCGAAGATAGAAAAGATTTGCACAGTGCTCGATTGTGCTTCATTATAATAAGTATGGAGAAATGTCAAGCGGATTTGATGATGATTTAGTGCACTAAACCTTTCCCAACTACCCTCAAGGTATATTTCATCCTCGCTACTCAAAACCAACCTCCGTTGCTGACGTTATTTAACCAATACAGTTTCATCTTCAGATTTGTAATGGTTTAAGATGAAACATGAACCAATCAAACCCCGGTGCTGGCGTGAAAACACGGGAATTGGTTGCGATCTTCACAAGCACTCGGGTTAATCGTAATCACATTGCTGTCTGGCAAGTTTCTATGGGTTTGGGTAACGTAATCCGACTGCAGAAATTTGTTTCTGGTGTGACCACCGGAACTTTTTAACGTATACACCTGGGCACCAAATTGTATCAACATAAACTACTGAGGTGTAGTTTGATTGCCCTAGCTTGGAAAGCACTGCCCGGCCATTGGCGCGTCAGCTCGGAGCAGAAATGACATAAGACCCAGAAAGACCCAGTCGGCTCACAGCAGAGACCCAGTCGACTCCGAGCAGTAAGACACAGAAGACACACCCTATTGTGCGTGTATGTCTTGTAAGTCCTTTCTGCTCTGAGCCGACGGGCGTTCCAACACACATTCATGATTTACTAGAACATCTGGTATCTACCATGTGTGCTATGTCTTTTCGTTGTTTAAGAAAAAAGTGCGAATAAACAGGATTGTAATTTTGAAACAAATTTCAAACATAATAGCCTTTTTAAAGACATTTAGTCCGTCACCGCCAGTCGGGGTTAATAGACTGAATTAGGGTTAAATTTAGGTCCCGTAATGTTATAACAGAAATGTAATCAACTTCGATTTATACGCAGACAATGTATGGTTTTTTTACCTCCACAGCAAATGATCTAACAAAAATATTAAGTGACATAAAAAGAGCGCTGAAAGGGAGGTTGTTTTGGGAAAAATGAAAACAGAAACTACAGTTTCAATTGGCTATGCCCCCCCCCCCCTAGAAAAAGTGGTGCACCCATTTGTGCCCCCCCCCCTTTAAAATGTTACCCTAGTTTCGGCACTGAACTTGGAGGCAACCAACTGCACTGTATACAAAAGGAACACTTAGGCAGTATAAGAGACAATTTTCCAGCTGTACCTCACTATCCCCAAGAAAAACAATGATAAATCTGAAATGTGAATTATTGTTTTTATTGGAGATTGAAACTGGTTGCATGGAAATTGCCGCGGTTGTCTGCCGCAATCAGTGTGTTATGGGTTCTTTCAACTGCATGCCACGGCATGGAGAGGAACTTGGTGCTTGATATCAGAGTCAGTAGGAATTCCAACCCCTTCTCTCGGATAATTTCATGAAGCCTGTAAGCAGAGACGTTTTTACAGTTTCTGTTTTATAACCACGGCATACCGGTACCGCCGTAAGCAATAGAAAATGTACACTTCGCAACATGTATGTATAGGAGGTTCAGATAAGTGACGAAACAAAGCAAATCAATTTTCTTGAACGATTTTGGTATAAAGATATATTTTTGCTCACGCAAATAATGTGCAGTTTGATAAGCACAGACATTTGCTCACTGGAATATAATCTTCATTGGCGGGAAGCATCCAAAGATGTGCCCACCATTATCAAGCCTGTCAACGTTACTGTACAGGAGACACGCTGGCCCTGGTCCACTTTTTTTTAATTTTCTGAGTAATACTAAACTCGTCGTGTTTCACGTTAGAAATGTTCCTGACTTCGAAACGTAGAGAAAAACCAACCGGGGGTCGATTTCACAAAACTCTTCCTAACTTAGGACTCGTCCTAGGCAATGCTAAGAGATAGGACTAGTCTTAAGTTTTGACCAGTTACTAGTCCTAACTACAGATGAGACTATAGTCTTATCTCTTTGTGAAATCGGCCCCATTTTTTTTTCAAAACCGGCATCTCTTTTAAAGAGATTTGTACATGGTGTAGGCCTACTCCAAAGAATACGTCATATGCCAGGCTGATATATTGAGGATTTTCGATTCAGGTCTCGAAAAAACATAATCATAAATGTGTGGTCACAAACTTAATTTGGTCGCCCTACATTTGCCCAAGGCCGAGCGCCACAGTTGTTGTTTCAATTCCAAAGAAGAAGATGATTATGTCTAACTGTGGGACTGACTTCTTAAACGGATACGTTATAACGCAAGAAAAAAGGTACACTGCGAAAACCGGGGTGTTAAAATTGACACCATGGGTGCTGTCACAATAGAGATACCAAAAAAGGAATCAAAATTATCACCATTATGGTTTTAAATAAACACTAATTTCTTTCAACACAATTACATTTGTGTTATTTTACACCGTATGATGTTAATTTCGATTCTCTCTTCTGTGACAACACATGGTGTCAATTTTAACACCCCAGTTTTTGCAGTGTATTTACTCCAAGCGACCTAAAGATTTCAGATTTGCAAAATTAGTAATACAAACAAAAAAAGTATTTGTTTTCAACAAACTTATCGAGTGTTGGAAGCTCTTCTAATTGAAAACTTAAACATTTTTTATACGTTTTCCGGACACATACAAACTTTTAATAACGGTAAAGTACCGGGTACCGTTCAGCTTTTCAACGAAGGATAGCACAAAGGAATCCGTGGTTGTGACACCTGAAATAATTGTGGATTAGGTTATTTGGGATTTTCTTGTTTTTCATGAGTTTGCTAATCCACTTATACTAATAATTTTAAATTAAAGGGAATAGTCATGTTGTATAGGTCCTCGATTTGTGAAGTAAAGCTTGGATTGTCATACTGCAATAAGTATTCCAAGTGAAGTCCCCATTTACCTAGTTAATAAACATGCATGTGGTTGTATGTGGGTAGGGAAGCACATTTGTAATTATTGTCATTCATTTGTTTGTTTATTAATTCATTCATTAATTGATTTATTTTTTTAATAGTTTGTTATTTATCTATGTACGTACGTAATGTATGTATGGGTGTGGTTTTTCTCTCACTATTTAATTATGTTATAATACTTCATTTATTTCACACTCCCATAACAACATCACATCATACTGACAATACACAAAGAAAAATTCTTAATTGCGAGATTGTTACAGAAGTGAACTGAATACTAATTCAACAATTCATCCTAGTAACAATGATGTATAATAACTTTGATTTGACCATTAGAAGATGCATTAAGCAGCTGGGAATCGACCTTCAATAATTATCAACACCCATTATCGTTCTCATAAAGTGTTCGGTCGTGATGCAGCACTTCACGCTAGCTGCAATGATCTGCATTTTAATGACGACGTGTGTAGTATTATTATTATTACACGAGGTGACAGCTTATGTTTCCTTATTTGTATTAAAGAAGGTGTATTGATCGCCAACTTCTAGTGGGGGAAGTTTTCTGACAGTAAACTCTGATTATGAGATAACTGTACCCATGCAAGAACTTAGTGTTATCAAATACGCAAAATGCCTGCCCTAATTATTTTAAAACTTCTTGTCAGTACAGCATCTGACTTATTAAACAGTATATGTATGAACCTTCCTTTAACTTGTTCACTCTAAAATGCTTCCATAAACAGGTCAGGATCTATATGTATTTCCTTGTAAAGCGTGAACGAGATTCCTGTTTTAACATATCCTATAAACAACTCAAACATTGGTCTGACCCCCCCCCCCCCCAACCAACCCCAGACCCAGATATTGAGTTAATTGTGACCTGATGTAATTTATGAACCAGGAGCTAGCTCTTGTGGATGTTGAGATGAAGATTGTGCTGCATTACCTCGTTTTCAGGTACAATCAAATCGGTGGCGTATTAAACTAAAGGGGAGGTGCACGAATCATGTCCGTGCCCCCGGTTCCCCCGCACCGATGTGAAACTGGAGTTTTCAGATTAAAAATTACGGAATAAAATCTTACATTTTATAAACCTTTATGTAGTAATTCGAATGTAAAATAAATATATATTTACACATAGAAATTGCATTTTTTAATTTTGTTTTGTATTGAGTTTTTAATCTGCAATAGATTATCTTATAAATAGTAAATTACGTAAAGAGAGCGCTGTAAAGGGGATTGTTGAAGAAACATGCAAACGGCAACTTCAGTTTTAAATGCCCAGAAGTGCCTCCTGGAAAAAATTATTGTGCACCCCCTTGTGCCCCCCCCCCCCCACCCCCGCAAATAAATGTTTAAAAATCCAAAATGCTAACGCTAGTTTCGTCGCTGAATCAAATGGAATCACATTATTTCATTTAGTTCCCACTCCCCAACCTTTGCAACTCCACATTCCACTCGACACGGAGGAACATGTAATACTTCTTAAACCATGAGGTAATGCGGAAGGCTTTCTAGCTACTACCGGTGCCTTATCGGTTCGGCTTTCATGCTTTAGTCGATCGTTACCACTCACCGTTTGTTCAATGATAATAATAAGTGCAAGTATAAGACACGCTGCAGGCAAGGATAATAAACCACACTCGGTAAATCTGAAGTTCTTGATTGTCACTGAAACACTGAGACTCATACTCCCAAGAGGCAATGAATTACGGGAATTAAGGAACAAAAGCTCGGTGCTAGTCCATTTGTCGGCACGCGATGAAACAGCGTCGGTTCCTGTTGTAGACAAGTCAGATTTTTCACTCCGGCGATATGGAACAAGATCATTGACAGCACGGCTGATCCTTCAAGAAAACTTAAAAGGGGAGGGGACAATGTTGACAAAAGGAGGGCACAACAAAATGCCTGGATTTGGTTTCTGCAGTCAGTGAGATTGTCATGCCAGTGAAACCGGTTAAGATCATAGAAAGTGTGGTTAATCCTTCAAGAGAAATTCCATAGAGGGTGAGCAAACAAGGGCTATAAAAGGAGGAGGGAAAATTTACAAAAGGAGGGCACAAAAATGACTAGCTTTTCACTCCAGCGAAATTGATTAAAGATCATACAAATTGTGGTTAGTTCTTTAAGGGAAATTCCAAAGAGGGTGGCCAAAAAAGGGGGAGGACAATTGACAAGGAGGAGGGCACCACCATAATGACTAGATTTTGTTTCTACAGTCAGTCAGATTTTCACTCATGCAAAACCGATTAAGATCAGAGAAAGTGTGGTTAATCCTTCAAGAGAAATTTAACAGAGGGTGGGCAAAAAAAGGCTATAAAAGGGGGAGGAAAATTGACAAAAGGAGGGCCCAAAAATGACTAGCTTTTCACTCCAGCGAAACCGATTAAGATCATAGAAAGTGTGGGTAATACGTCAAGAGAAATTCCAGAGAGGGTGGGCAAAAAAAAGGCTATAAAAGGGGGAGGGAAAATTGACAAAAGGAGGGCACAAAAATTACTAGCTTTTTCAATCCAGCGAAACCGATTAAGATCATAGAAAGTGTGGGTAATCCTTCAAGAGAAATTCCATGGGCAAAAAAGGCTATAAAAGGGGGAGGACAATTGACAAGAGGAGGGCACAAAAATTACTAGATTTGGTTTCTACAGTCAGTCAGGTTTTCACTTAAGCGAAACCGACTAAGATCAAAGAAATTGTTAATTGATTTGAATGGTTGTTGTTGTGCTGTTGGTGTTTTCAAAGCACACGTCAATATGTCATACAAAAGTACCGTATTCCACAGTATAGTAAAGACAATGTAATCAAACATGAGAATTAACATCAGCATTCAGATTATCGTTCGTAAGTTGTAAAGGTTTGTATTTGTTTTACTTTAATTATATATATTTTTTTTTTTACAATAAGATATTCTTGTATAGGATCGTCAACTTCTTCTGAAGAAAATAAACCCTCTTGGCGGAAACACTTTCATACTCCATTTACTAATGTAATATATAGTTTACATAGTTTTTGGTATGTTAAACTATAGCTGTTTATTTTATAAAGTTGTATGTATACGTTTGTATATATTGAGTAAAAGTAGGCTTGTTTAGTTGTATTATGATCAAAGGGTGAGTGCTGAGCCGATGTTTCGAGGGGAGGAAGAAGAAAAACAACAATAAAAACACCACATAGCTGTTTCAAACACTCCCTTCTTGCCAAACACAAAAAAAGTGTTAGGTAAATCGATATGCATGACTATATATTTGTTTTGCATTTTATTGGACAAGAAAGCTCTCCCGGATTTTTTATTTTTATTTTTAACGTGAAAAATTGCAAGAGGGTTTCTGAGTTATCACACGAAATGCAGCAGCGGGAGTTGTTGGGTTTCACAAGGACGCGATAACTCTACCTTGACGAAGTGTCACCGATCAATAAAACCTTCTCATACGAACGATAATATTTCAAGATACATGTGATATGGTTTGTTACAAATAAAATTGCGCCAGCTGGTTTGATAAACTGGGGGGGGGGCAAGAAGAAGAAGAAAGAAAAAGGGGAAAAAACGTACAGGGAATTCATTGCGAGTGACGTCACGAAAGATAAACGATACAAGTGCATGATGGTGATCTGCATCTGTATAGCTATAAGGGATCGATCATTATTGCGAAGCTGTGTTTAAATTATCAGTTTCAATCTTTAATTTATTAAAATCACAACAGACTTAAATCGAAAAGCAAAATCTCGGTATACTAACATGCGAACATAAACTTTTTGTACACTGAAACACGACCACCAGATTTGATGAGCTATAGAATAGCATTCTTGCATTGCGGCTTGAATGCCGATATTAAAAAAGATTTCCTGTGAGAATTTATTCTATCGAATTCTAAGATTAAAGTCAGGGCAAGCGTGCCCGCCTACAACTTAGGTTGATACATCTTAAAATGACTCTCTTTCCTCATTTGAAAAAAAAAATGAATAAATAAATAATCATATCAAACGTGTTTGACCTTTTATGAACTTCACATAGTGCTTTTTTGTGGAGCCCGCCTATAACAATATCCTCTTATGATGTTTTATTTAGTAATAGAGATTATAGCTTGTACCTTGAAACTCGAGTTGAATAATTCATGATTAAGACGACGCGTCTTGCTTTCGTCATATGAATAAAAAATCAACTTTCATATCAAACGTGTTAGACTTTTCATGAAGTTCGTCCAAAAAGTCAGCATTATTATACAAAGTCATCGCATAGATCATCAACAAGAACAGATTTGTTTGAAATATTACGGACAGTGCAAGTTTCTTTTTAACGGCAGTTTTTTTCTTAATCGGATACTTTTAAAGTAAGGAGCGTTCTTCCCCCCTTTCATATATATGAGTGCCTTATGGTACGAAACAGTCTGTCCAGAAGAGAGATATGCCAGAGTTTGTTCAACTCATATTCTGAATTTATTACATATATATATATATATATATATATATATATATATATATATGGTCCAGTAATCCATCCTTTCATACTATACATCCTTTGTCCTCACCACTTTACTCCTATTGGTTCATAGCCACCAATTGTTTCTGAAATAGAAACTTTGATTGGCTATAATTTTCCCGCTTCTTTCTGGATCCTTCCCTTAATCCCTTTCCCCTCTCTTTTTCTATAAATGGATATGTATTTGTTTGTACTTGTTTTATGCCTCTGAAGAAGGTCCGGTCTGGATCGAAAGCTAAGGCCATCTACCCTACTTATTATATATATATATGAACAAAGAAAAATTGACTGGAGTGGGATTTGAACCAACGACCTCCGGTTTAACGTGCCGGCGCTCTACCAACTGAGCTATCTAGCCCTATGTAGGCGGTCTCCCTATTTTGTCAATATCTTTGTTCGGGGGGTGCCAGTCAGAAAGCCATTCAACCGCAAACTGCCGTGTAGCCAGGGATCACACCCATACGATACAACCTGGGAAGCGGCAGCCGGGGATCACCTTAAGGGGATGCGACTTTTTTTTATATATCATATAATTCAAGTATATATCAGACTTGTTTTTCTACAATCAATTATTTCGAAAATAGGATCTGTTGAAAAAAAAAAGCAAAGAGAAAAAAACCAATGTCTTGATTTAACAAACTCGAAATGGCAGTAAATATTAAGACAGAAAGGTCGGTCTTCAAATGCATTGCAAAAAACTGCGGTGTTAAATTGCTTCTTCTGACACGGTGTTTAGTCATCCCCATTACTTGTTGAAGAAAATATTACCGTGTCGATTTTGTCAAATTATAGATACCAAGAGAATCAATTTAACACCAGAGTTTTTGCAGTGCAATTTTTCTAAGTTATGAAAACAACACTTGCTCAAACGGCCCCTGTACCATGACAGGTAATGTTTTTAAAGCATCTGCTTGTGGTAATGAATCAAAAACATCTGACATTTCCCCTATAAAAAAATTATCTTTAAAATTACAAAAGGGTACATCAATCAAACAAGGTAAAGTCCGTAAAAATAGTTATTTATTGATATCGTCCGCAAGGAATTTATCAAATATTCAAAAATCCCTTATTTTTCCCTCCACAATTGGTTTTTGCCCCCCCCCCCACCCGCGTGTTTGTTTTGGCGTTTGTTTGGTGTGTTATTTTTTCCTTCTTCTTCTTTCTTCTTTCTTCTTCTTCTTCTTCTTCTTTTCCCTTTTTCCCTTTTAGGCTTTCTTTTTCTTGTTCTTCTTCTTTTCTGCCATTTTAGATGATATATTGTCGCAGTATACTCCACAAGAGTTGACAGTTTGGTCGACGTGTGTGCTAAGTCATTTTTCATCTCCTAAGTGTGTTTACCGTCAGACGATAGGTCAATAGAAAGTGGTTAGCAACAATTAATGAGCTTTAAAAAGAAAACAAACAATAATAAACAAAAACCACCAGAACTTGAGTTACCTCTTTAAAAAGACTAAACAAATGATCAGTAATCATGAATTGAAACATGTTTTCAACCCTGGTCCGCGGAAATTTATTCAGTACGGAACTATTGGCCAAATTCCTACTCGATTGAATAAATAATTAAACACAATAATGTGATAGGCCTAAACTTATTGTTGAACACCTCCACCGATTTACACAGTCAGATGAATGAACGCACGAATGAATGCATGACGTCCTTTGCGAAATCAACGTGTTAATTGACATAAATATTCTAGTCAATTGATCATCTGAATTTTAATTTCTTGGGGGTGGTTATAGTCACAAACCAGGCTGCAGCCGTAACTTTGAGGATGAGTAAATATATTTACAGAAACATGCTTGTTCACTGGACACAAATTAAGTGTTATCTATTATAATCTCAAATAATAAATATCTTCGTTGTGTATTCCAATGAAAGTTGTTTTGTTTGAATTTATAATTTATCCCTTAAACCCTAACTTGTATTTATTGATATGATAACAATTAAAAAATAATAATAAAATAAAATACACGTCACACAATATTGGTTTCCAACAAAAACATACAAGAATAAGGAACAATAGAAAATTTCATATGTTTTTTGTGTTAGATTTTTTGTATTTAGATTTGTTTCTTTTAAAGTGTAGCGCTCAGAGTATTGATTAATTAAAAGTAAAAAAACATGAGACATGTTACTACCTTAATTATTTCTTTCGAAGTCTCCCATCACGAGGATACTGTGCAAGCAAACTGGTATAGATAATCATCTTTATTAAGTGATATTAATGTTATTAACTAGCTTTTTATAGGTAAAATGTAGGTTGCTCATTATTCACGCCAAGTCTGATGCGTGCCATTGTAAGTCTTTCTTGTGTTGTTCTTGTTTTGCCTCTTTTGTGATTTAATTGTTTTTAGATTTATATAAATTTCTCAATTTTCATAATGTAATTTGGAAGTTTAGCCTTGTGCTCACCGGAAAGATGACACACTTGCGGTTGAAACAGTAAATTGAATTGAATTGAATTAAATTTGTTTATGAAGTCAGCCTGAAGATAGATAAAATAACTAACTCAGAAAATGATTTGAAAGAAGAAACATAACTCCAACGATGTTGAATTCTTCAGATTGATTTATAGCTATACAGTCCCAAAGTTATTGGCAACATTTATTTACAATCAATAAATTGAATGATGTTTAAAGGGTCTGTATACGTTTGGTAATGACTCTGAAAATTAATGGCAATAAAAACTTACTTTGTAAGAAGTACAGCAGCTTTGGAATGCATTTTGAGAAACTTTTCACTTAGAAGTATTGTGGTAAGGGAAAAAGATATCACTTTTTATCCTAAATCTTTTGAATATGAGAAGCGTTACTGACAGTAACGTTTCTTAGATTTTGTATTCAAATTGCAGATTATTCTTCCTGCGTGGACATAGCCGCTCCAGATTGTCGGCAATATATTACAATATCTCAAAAACGCTACTACCTTTTTGAAATGAAATTTACACAGGTTAGTTTGTTGGTATACATCTACAACTACATAGCATTGAAACTACAACTATAGCCTATATAGGATTGAAACAAGCAGTGGGTTCCAATTACCAAACGTACATAATCCCTTTAAGCTTTCTGCTTGTTTTGTGGTTTTAAAATTTTCTATCAGGCGGACATATTTTTCATTTATTTGTGTGTTATTTGTATATTATTCAGTTGCACTTTTAAATTACCAAACAAGCAACACATGTTGCGATAAAATAACAAAGTAATCAATATTATTATAGTTTGTTGTCACGCTGTCTGTTTGGAAAATTCATAATTATTTGTTTTACTATACATGGTAGGCCTACCATGAAAAGATCGCAAAAGGAAAAGCAGTAAGGCAGCATCAAATAACAAAATTAATTGAAAATATAGATACTCTGTCCTAGATAATTATCTATACTTTTCTGTAGAAGACATTATCTATAACCTACATACACATAAATCAAAACCGGATGGAAATTACCCCCCCCCCCCTCCCCACAACCACCACCAACATCATAGCATCGAGGCCGAAAAGGCAGATGGAGAGCACTGAATACTGCTCAAGGATTCTCATGTTACCCGTCTCAGTTTGTGTGGGGCTTTTTTTCCTTTTTAAGATTCCGGGAGCGAAAAGGCATATTGATCTTCAACAAAATGTGTTTATACATTTCATTACTCTCCTTCATTGAGGAGCGATGGGTGAAATCAAAAGCACGGGTCAATATCAATACCATTTATTTTTGGTTCAAAATGAAGTGGGAAGAAGCACCGTGGGACCAAATACAGTCATCTCAGTAAAGCATATCTGTTCTGTCTTGATGACCCAGTTAAACGCATGAAACTCAACATTTACTCTAAAGTTCTTCGCACAGTTCGTATTTGTTTTGCGTATTGATTTGATTGGGGAGTGTCAGTGATTTGTTTACTATTGCGGCTCTACCATTTTTAATACGACATAAAGATCGAGATTGACAAAGTAGGCCTAGCCATTAGGAAGGTTGCAATATGACATAAATCGGGCATCTTTGTGGGCAATTTGGAACAAATGCGTTTTGCGTGAGAACGGCGTGCAGCACGCACATTTCACAAAACTCAATGCACGATTGGTATAAGTGAACAACGCGGCTGCGTTAATAATTTGAGCGCTTGACGGGCCTGCAAGCCAAAATGCAATTTGCCCGTTAGTATGGCATCTATTTGGAACTATCTATTTTGATTATCCAAGCCTCAAACTCTATCCAAAAAAGAGGTAGATTCACTATTCCCTTTTAACGCTTATCAAATCAGGAGAACGTGATATTTGTAACAAAAACGATTGCGCTGCTCTGATTCAAAAAACACCTCTTCCTCTTAACGCAGTTCAACCGTGTGCCACAATATCGACGGTAGTTAAAATGTGTGAAAATGAGGAACCATGTTTTGAATTAGGTATGAAGGAAACATGCTTTTCAAGTCAGCGTGAATAAAATATTACCAATAGTAATCCACGGGACTTAAAGGTAACATACAGGATTGGTAGAGCTGACATAATAGTCGTAGACAGTGTTTAAGTTTTGTGTGATCAACCATAAACATAAGAAATAACAAACCTGTGAAAATTTGGGCTTAATCCGTTGTGTGAGTCAGTAGAAAATAGTATTGAAAAAATGCAAAATTTTCAGCATGTAAACACATCGTCCTTAATTTTGGTTATAACAACCAAAATCAGCTGTTTCTGGGGTTTTTGTGATGTTTTTATCCTAACCAATCCTGTATAATACCTTTAAAAGGATTGTAACCATCTCTGGTGGAACCAACTGTTTGTTTTAATCTTATATACTTATAGATATACACCATAAAACTATAGCCTGTAAAAACTTCATTTCAAAAGGTGGTGGCGTTTTTGAGATATTGCCGAAAATCTGGAGCGATTATGTCCACGCAGGAGTCTGCAATTGGAATACACAATCTGAGAAACGTTACTGCAGTAACGCTTCTCAGATTCAAATTCTTGGGGATAAAAAGTGATATCTTTTTCCGTAACCGCAGTACTTCGAAGTGAAAAGTTTCTCAAAATGCATTATACTATCCAAAGCTGCTGTACTTCTTACAAAGTAAGTTTTTATTGCCATTAATTTTCAGAGTCGTTACCAAACGTAAAGACCCTTTAAATGCAGTCGAAATTTTATGAAACAAGGTGGATTCAGTGTTGTTAAATTATTTGTTAAAGCTATAGGCCTATGTGAAATGTTTTAAAGACAGTATACCCATGGAATTAGAATCATCGCAACAAAAAAAAACAGAAAAATCTCAACAACAACAAAGAGAACAGTTTAATGATTGTAATAATCTGTTCATATCGGCAAAAATGCAAGTCAAGAAAATAACAATCGATAATGATCGTAGCTTGTTTTCGATTGGCGTAATCTAAATGAGCCCGATTTGAACACGAAAACAAAAAAGTGAAGTAAATAAGAACAGGAAAAAGACAATGTTTTTGCGTTGTTTTCACTCAAACGTCAACACCGAATTGAATGACATTTTTGCATGAGGGATGTACGGTATTACAGCCTAAAGAGCTAGGATAACTTATTTACCCGTCTAAAATATCTATGTTTTTTTCCCGTTAACGTTTACCATGTTTTTTGAAACTCGTAAACGAAACTTATAAATGAGACTCACAACAACAATTTCATCAAATTATTGCATATTGTGAAAATACCTTCGTGCAAAACTTGTGAAAGGTTGCTAACAATTGAACTGCACAAAAGAATCGCATCGTGAACAGTTTAATTGAAGAAGTACATCTGACGTAGAGATTCTCGCTTCGAACTTTAAACAAAAGGAACACGGGAGTGAAAAAGACTACCCCTCTTTAAGATTTGGAATTATAGCACGATACATTCAAATCATCGTTTTTGATTTCAACCAACAATCAAATTTTTAAATTGTCACGATGTTAGGGTCATAGATTGGTTTTTGTCAACGTTATGCTGATGGGCAAAATTATCAGGAAAGATACAATAAGAGTCGCCCGTGACGTTTCAGCTGAACACAGCGTCTGCTTGTTGAGAAAACAGCAAAATAACTGTCACTGTATTTTCATCAAGAATGTAGAATCCATCCTCGTTTATCTCTGGCCGCAGCATTTGCGAACGGACACCACAGAAAATTGAATTTTCAATCAACCCTCATAAAATTAATGTGAGAAACGCTTCATGCATAAATCGTTTCTCAGATTCAAATGTTTTTGGTGAAAAATTATCCAAACCGTGTTTCTTCGAAGGGAATCCTTTCTCAAAATAGTTTATATAGTTCATACTATCAACAGCTGCAGTGCTTCTTACCAAGTAAGTGTTTATAGCCATTAATGTTTGGAGTATTTACAAATCTATGACCCTATCTTTAAGGAAAATTCAAATAACGATGTATTTTTATTATAGTTTTTTTTTTTTGCTTGGGATTTCGTGCATGTCTTTTATGAAAGCGTACGTGTGTATTTCTAGTTTGACAGATCGAAAAAAAGAAATAGAGTAGTCTGGCCATTCCTCCCCCCCCCCCACCAATAAAAGGAAGTTTAGACCGAAATATTTCTTCTCCATCTACTTCTTCCTCCTCTTCTATTCTTTCCACCCCCCCCTAGTATTACCAGTCATAACTTTAAACATAAAAACAATGTTGAAGTAAGACTTACCGGAGCCGGCGCTGCATTTACAATCTTAGCGATACATAATACGGCTATCGTCAGGACACACACTACGCCCGATCTAGACATGATATAAGTCAGTATTACGGAGATACCAATGGAAATCAAAGCTGTGGCGAACCAGGTGGCGATGTGTGTTATACGGCTAAATAAGACTTGAACTGTTGCAGTTTGTCTCGTTGTTTCAGAAGGACAAAGTGACTAGGAACTCTCTTCTGCACAGCTGAGGCCAGTCCAACGCCTTTTATTTGATGAGCTATAATGGGCAGGATCAGTTGGTGACGTCACCGAGCCAAATGAGATTCTGATTGGTCGGAAATACCAAGGTAGCGCATGACTTGAAAAGGGAAGAGTGTGCAGCGTATATGCGTTAAGGTTATTTTATAAAATTCATCACGAGTGTCAAAATATTGTTTACGTCATTGAAATATTGTTTAAAACCCAAGGGCAAGCTCGTGATAAGTTTGAAGATTATTTATTCATTAGATTTTCGGTATTTTGTTGCTTGTGTTGTTTACAGATATATATGCAGAAATAACCGGCACCGACGACAAAAGATAAACGATGTAAAAAAAGAAATAGATAAATAAGTACAATAAAATCAAGACTGATGAGCACGGCAGAATATGTTGTAATCACAAAGAGGGTTTTCAATATAAGTTGAACAGCGACCATCTTGTTCAGATGCCGTGTACCCACGACAAGGAAAATAGCAATTCTCATTATCATAAATTGGAACCAGACTATTTTCCCGCTAAACTCAGCTTTGAAAAATTTGATCAAAAAGCATTTTTTGTTTAAGGTAGTTAGGATGTTTACCCCGAACCCCGTTGGCAAACGTCTAAAAGGTCAACCACAAAAGATTTACCCTGACAATATTCAATTTTCTAATAGATAAGACAGTAGAGTGTGATTTTGTTCGCACCTTCATTTAAAACTACAGAGGAACATAGACGTTTTTCTATTCTCGACAAACATAAAACTGTTACCAATGTATAAGACGTGATGATATCGCTCTCGTTCAAAATAATCACAGTTATTATTGTTTGACGACAATCGCTTGACTTTGATCTTCCTTTGTTGATACAGATGTGTACCTAAACGTCTTCTCCTGATGTCATACGATGATCCAGGATGGTATTACTTTTGAATACCGTTTATATGCACACAAGTACTTAAATCAATAGGCGTAAGAAAATACATTTGTGCAAGCTAAAGAGACGGACAAGTTCTTGTTGACACCTACTCAGGTGGTTCGTATTTCCATCCACTTAACCCTTTCAATTCCGAAAAATTCCGAGGTAGTTACGAGACAGTGGTATCTTAAAAGCATTGGATACCCAATTATTGTACCTGGCTATCAGAGATGAACTAATGCCCTGTCTTTCTGTCATCTTTGGGCACGTCAGGCCTTTGTGTGGGAGAGAAATATACGGCTCCCTATACCGGCTCAATGTAACGTGTCATCGTCAGGAGGTGGCGAGTGGTGTCACGGCATTATGGCTTTATAATTACCATGGGTGCTGTCGTCGTTTGTTTTGTGTTTTGGGGGTTTTTTCGTCCAATTCAAACCAGCGTATAACCACACCGAGTATGAATTATCAATATTATTCCCCTTTCAGTATATCTGCTTTGGTCCCAAAATATCGTTTTCAGGATCAGAAATGATTTGGGAACTCCTTATACGCAAAATGTATCAGCACTAACTCCCCTCTTCGTTCTTCTTCTTCTTTTTCTTTTTGTAATTTTATTTTTATTTTTATTTTGGGTTTTTTACAACGAAACTGAAGTGCTTTGTATTGGCAATGACTGATTGAGGACTGGTTTCCCCTTTTTAAATACACGTTGATTGGTCTACAACATACTGGTGTGCACTGTGTCCTTGTCATTTTTGTTTTGTTTTCTTGTTTCTGTGTGAAACTTAACTTAAAGGGACACGTTGCCTTGGATCGGACGAGTTGGTCTAAAGAAAAAAGCGTTTGTAACATTAGTTATAAAATGCAAATGGTTAGAAACACGTTATATAAAAGTAGGATACAATGATCCACGCAAATATGCCTCGAAATTGCGTGGTTTTCCTTTTACCTTGCGAACTAACACGGTCGGCCATTTGGTGGAGTCAAAAATTTGACTCCACACAATGGCCGACCGTGTTTGTTCACGATTTTAAAGGCAACGTGTCCCTTTAATTAAACCAGATTGACACTATAGTGTGTGCTAATGTACAGTATTTCAACATTTATTTGTCTTTAGTATTACCCTTATAATGTTGTCCTGCACACGTTTATGGGGGGGGGTGTCTACTTGACCGCCGTTTGGAGGATGATCCGTACCACTTGATCACTATATGGGGGGAATCGATTACCGTGTAATTGGTGCTGCTTATTGATTTGGTGGAAATAAATTTCTTGATTGGTTGATTGATCGACCGATTGATTTATGTATTTGTCTATTTATTTATTTATTTTTTATTTTTATTTTTTTTTGGGGGGGGGGGGTTACTTTTCAAAACAAATACTTCAATCACAAAATAGTAAACAGAGTTTACCAAAAAAAAGGAAACCAAAAAGAAAACCATTAATAGACAAGAAACGTCTGTTACAAACTGGTCGGTAGCTGGGAACGAAATTACATCCAAATTATTAAATAAGTAATTTTATTAGAAGTACGGCATGGTAGAAAATAAAACACACAGAATTACAGAATCCATTCAATGTTATTATGAGTGATTTGGAACAGCAAAAATCGCAGCGGGCATATCGCAGATTGATTGATTGGTTGATTGTTTGGTTGATTTGTTGTTTTATTTATTTATTATTATTAAACAAAAATAATAATATGTCCTTTGTTCAAATTTGGCCACAGAACTTACAAATTGATTTAACTAGATCCGGCTTATTTGTTTTATTAAAGGCACAGTGAACACGTTTGGAAATTGTCAAAGACCAGTGTTCTCACTTGATGTATCCCAACATATGCATAAAATAACAAGCCTGTGAAATTTTGGGCTCAATTGGTCATCGAAGTTGCAAGAAAATGATGAAAGAAAAAACACCCTTGTTGTACAAATTTGTGTGCTTTCAGATAAGAATAAAAACTTCTTGCAAGAAGTTTTTATTATTTTAGTGAGAAATTACCTCTTTCTCAAAAACTACATTACTTCAGAAGAAGTCGTTTCCTGCAATGTTTTATACTATCAGCAGCTCTCCGTTGCTTGTTACCAAGTAAGTTTTTATGCTAATATTTGTTTTGAGTCATTACCAAACGTGTACGATACCTTTAAACTAGTTGAGTTGTTACAGATCAGAATGAGTTAGAATGGGATTCTGTCAGAAGGTCTGTTGAAAATTTATAAAGACATAATGAAAATTTACTAGCAAATTAGAATGAAACTGCATTTGCATAAAATAGAAAAGTATAATTTATAATCCAAATACACAGCAGGCGCGGATCCGGGGGGGCGTGGGGGCGCACGCCCCCCCCCCTTTTGCCAGGAAAAAAAAAAAAAGAGAGAATTTTTTTTTTCAGAAGTCATACTCATTAGTGCATTGGCAATTTCGCAGTGCAGAAAAATAAAATGCTGTCTGGGGATGGCGCGGTCTTTCATTCTGAAAAAAAAATCACGCCCCCCGTTTGGAAAATCCTGGATCCTCCCCTGCACAGTGCAATATCTTCTGAAAGCGTTTACTGGCGCTCTCACCCCTGCTTTGTTTCTGGGCCTATCGATTGAGTTCTATGTCAAAATTTCACGGAAGAAATAAATTTGTCAATAATAAATGGCTGCATGCAAATATCATATAGCGCTTGAAATGGTTTGAAATGACATGCTGCAGACAACGCTATGGGGATTGTATACGTTTGGTAATTGGGACCCACTGTTTGTTTCAATCCTATATAGTTGTAGATATATACCATAAAACTAACCTGTGAAAATTTCATTGCAAAAAGTGGTAGCGTTTTTTGGATATTGCCGAAAAACTGGAGCGGTTATGTACACGCAGGAAAAATAATCTGCAATTGGAATACACAATCTGAGAAACATTACGGTACTGCAGTAAAGCTTCTCAGATTCAATATTTGTGGGGATAAAACGTGAAATCTTTTTCCATTACCGCAGTACTTCGCAGTGAAAAGTTTCTCAAACTGCATTATACTATCCAAAGCTGCTGTATTTCTTACCAAGTAAGGTTTATTGCCATTAATTTTCAGAGTCATTACCAAACGTATACAGACCCTTTAAACTTAGTAGGCCTACACCAAATGTGTTTGTTGTATACATTCAATTACGTTGGGGGTAAATCCTCAGTGATACTCACCAATTAACGCACTAGCCCTACGTCACGAGGCTCCCACCAGCCTCATTGGAAGGCACTTTTAATTATAGGGTAATCAAGTCTGTTTGGGGTGGTGGGGTTTGGGTAAGGGGGAATGGTTGTTGGAGTGGGCGGGGAGTTGGTGGGGGCGGGGGAGTGGGCGTGGGCGTACCTTGTATTAGTCTGATAATAGATACATTACAATGTGTTGGCTGCGGATCTTATTTCATGTACGCATGTCAACGGGGGGGGGGGGGCTGCCACCAGCAAACTTGAAAGGTTCATGGTGACCTGTTAGTGAAACTCAACCCATGGAAAATTTACTATCTAAAAGGTGTGGTTCTAATACAGGATTACAAACAGTTTGACCGGATTTGACCGAACGGTTCTTATGTTATTGAAAAAATAAAAAAATGTGCCTTCCGCTACAGCCACTTGGCAAGGCGCAGGGCAAGTGGGTGTAATAAGTTTACTTGGCATCGAACAGATAAACAAGAGCGTTGTTATTCCATTTCAAAACAAACTCTGATATTTTTGGGAAAATATTTTCCTGCACAAGTGCGCTTTCAAAGCTACTAATTTTCAGGGAAACCTTTTCTTTATAAACAGGAGCAGTTTAAGAAGTCATAAATGATTTGCTGTTTTGAGAAATGGGGAATATAGGAGAATTAAATAAAATAATAATAATAATTCGAATCGTCATCCTACACTGCAAAAACTGGGGTGTTAAAATTGACATCATGGGTGTTGTTATCACATACAGATGCTGAACAGAGAATCAAAATTAACATCATATGGTGTTAAAATAACACCGTTGTAGGCTAGTTGTTTTTGCAGACATCAGTGTTATTTTAATATAATATAATATAATATCGAAGTCTTATATAGCGCACGTATCTACCAAACAAGGTACTCAAGGCGCTTAGTATATACTTTTTAAACAGAAAGATGGGTTATTGAAGTTATGAATTATGAGACCCAATTATGTAGCACCTTATAATGTTTTTTACAAGGTGCTATGGCGCATTCAGCAGCCACAACCAGGAACACCGGGGCGAACCCCTTCTCTTTTCGATAAGTGCACTGGGTTCTTTTACATGCGTTACACAACACATGGGACCAACGGCTTTACGTCCCATCCGAAGGACGAAGCAATGGTTAAGTGTCTTGCTTAAGGACACAAGTGTCACGACTGGGGACTCGAACCCACACTCTGCTGATCAGAAACACCAGAGTTTGAATTCGGTGCTCTTAACCGCTCGGCCACGACACTTCCACGATGGTGTAAATTTGTTATTCTTTTGGGGGTGTGACAACACCCATGGCGTCAATTTAACACCCCAGTTTTTGCAGTGTATGACTTCAGACATTTCATTTCCTGGTTTGAACGGTTACAAATAAAATGGGTCATGTATTTATTCTAAGTTTGATTAGCTGCTCCGAGTGCTGACTTTTCAATAATAAAAGTGTTTACCGAGTGGGCAAAAGAGTTATAGTTTTTGTGTTTTCTAGGGTACATGCGACCACTCCAAGTTTGACCCATTTAATAATAAGAAGAAGAAGGAAAAAATAAGGAGCATTTAATGCACCGTTAATAGGTTAGTCTTGATGGAAGTTTTAAACAAAGCCAGTGATTGAGCAAGTTTAATACGAACTGGTAATTGTTCCACAATGAAAGGGGAAGCAGAAGTAAACGACTTCACCCCATGATGTTTTGGTCTGGTATTTCCTTAAGTCCTTCTGATGATTAATGCGATTAAACACTTACTTGATTGTCAGCAGCAAGCAAGAAACATTACATCTTCAGCATACTTTTGTATCACATTTTCTCATGAAATCTCACAAAAATGATAATTTCTCAATAGAACTGTGAAGTTTTCTTTCCTACACATTTCACATTATTGTCTGAGTTAGAGATTTAGATGATCAAGGGAGCGAGACATAACAAACTGTAATTCTTTGGGTTTATTGAAGATGATTGACCAATGTTTGAAGTGTAGGCCCTACCTTTAACTGTAATTAATGTTCCGTTTAAGTGGACCCTTCCTTTAACGATTACTAAATGTTTCCTTATGATTATATTCCTTTAAACAATACAACCGTGCAAATAGTCGTGATCGGCGTTGATTATGCGCAGTCACGCTATGTTTGCAGTGCCGTAACTTTCTCCCGAGTTGTGAACCTCCATCGCCAAATCATTCCCTTGGGATCAAAGAACGATCGAGATCCGTCATCGCGAGAAGCTCATGGGTATCGAGTCTGGATTCATGTCCCATACAAGAGACTTGTTAATAAATAAAAAAGATATCTAGTGTACTCAAAGGTGGGGGACGTTTTGTGTGCCGTTTGTACTTAAAATTTGACAGATTTGTTTCAGAGTATTGTTTATCTACAAACCACAAACCACCCAAAGCTTTTTTCCAGCGAGATTCTTTCTAATACAATTATGATAATAAAACATCTCAATTATTTTTTTAGTCAACAGTGATATTTGTTATCATTAACACAATTACCTTGAATTTCGTCTTAATACATTGGAGACGTTCTAACTAAAAAAAATCTACTATAAGGACGCATATTTAGTGCTGGAGGTACGTTAAAAAATACATAATAAAAATAGTCAAAATTATGAACAGGTCGGGAAAAATTGCAGAGAATAATGATGTCCTTTTTACACGGACTATTCTCTGTTAACAAAATCTTTTAAATAATTTTATGATCATGTTGTTGAATTTAAAACCGCACATTGTTTTTCCAATCTTTAGGTTTGAAGCACACCATTTAACAAACTTGGGATAGTTTTGTTAATACTATGACCCGTTATCACAAAAGATAATGGTTTGCTTGTTGTGAACTATGCTCCCATTTTAGCCTAGGTGCATTATTTTTCTCGAGCCAATGGCATTGTTTTGGAAATATTATCAAGGCACTATTGGTAATTGTTGATTAAAGAATGCGTTTGCGATTTGTTTTTTCTTGATTTTTTTCGATCGATATCATGTTATCGTGTTTCCATAAAGACCATTGTTTTATTATATAATTATTATTCATTGTTTGTTATGTTTTCTGGGGGGTTTTCCACTTTTTATTCAGATATGTACCGGGGGTATCTGTTTATTTATTTCAAAAATTCGCCCCTAAAGTTTGCTACTATGAGTTTTCAAGGATTTGTAACTTTGTGTAATGTTAATACCCATCATTCTTGGGGGGGGGGGGGGTTGAGATGCTGTTTATCATGGCTTTGCCATATATAGGCATAAACCCTATACGACATACAGAACTGACCACGTATAGTACATGCTCTATATACGGGCCTAATCCATGTTTTAACTGTACAATCCTTTGCCAATCGACAGCAACTAGCTTGAACCAATTACATTAATTCACCAAGCAACACAAACAATTCATACATAATATAGGACAGTCTGGTGCCTATGTAATCTGTTATTATTTCGAGTTAGACTTATTCCGCCTACCGTCTGTGTATGGTGGCCCTGAAGGATCATCACAAATCGCAAAAATATTTGCAAATAATATTTGAAAAGGAAATTGGGATAATATTTGCGACATCGCAAATATTTGCAAAGATATTTGCAATTGCAAAATAATGTGCAAAGATTTTATTTGCGACGTGTGATGTCCCTTCAAGGCTAGGCCACCAAACTGTTCAGAGGTTGCGCAAGAGTCACGTGCGTTTGAATGAAGTTGTGCCCCACAGAGGAATTCTTTAGATGGATAGAATAGCAATGGCAGGACCCGTATCATTGATGTGTGTGTGTGGCGGGTGGGGGGGGGGGGCTGATTTTGAAATAGTCAGTAAATTACCTGTGTAACCTATCGGTATTCTATACTAACACAGTCACTGGGGGAAATACGAGGTATGCCAAGGAAGAGATGGGTAAATGACATTAATACTGACACTCACCTTGTTCCTGGAAGACCGTCGAAGAGCTCACTATAGACAGGAGTGGAGACTGAAAAATAGTGTGCAAAACGTCCTTCGATTGGGCAAGATTGATTGACCATGCACTGTGAACTGCCTTTTATTAGGTCCAATGTATAACGGGATTTCACCGGCACGCAGTGCAACAGTAACAGCAATTTGGTTTTTAAAAGGAAAACCTATTTGGCATTCTGGACCTTCCCATTCAGCGCACAATTAAAGGCATCGTACACGTTTGGTAATTGTCAAAGACCAGTGTTCTCATTTGGTGTATCCCAACATACGCATACAACAACAAGCCTGTGAAAATTTGGGCTCAATTGGTCATCGAAGTTGCAAGAAAATGATGAAAGAAAAAACACCCTTGTTGTACAAATTTGTGTGCTTTCAGATAGGAATAAAAGGCTTCTAGCTATAGAAGTCTTTTATTATTTTAGTGAGAAATTACCTCTTTCTCAAAAACTACGTTACTTCAGAGGGAGTCGTTTCTCACAATGTTTTATACTATCAACAGCTCTCTGTTGCTCGTTACCAAGTCAGTTTTGATGCTAATATATATTTTGAGTAAATACCAAACGTGTACGATACCTTTAAGGGAAGCCAACAAGTGGGCATCGCAAATAAAGTTAAGGGGTGGGGCACGCTCAGGGCCCGAACAAAATGTTTCAGATTAAGATGCTCTCTTATGCAAATACAAATGCCCTTATTGATGTTTGACCTCAAGTAAAATGTGCTTAATAATTTAACCATATTTATGTCCGATATCAACCCCACCCCCTGCCACCCCCTCCCCGCCATCCCCGCATTTAAACCACGGACAGGTCACGTAGACCATGCAACCAATGACATCACATGTTTACAAAAGATCCACAGAGCTGAGGTGCCAATTTCACAAAGAGCTAAGATTGATCTTAACTGCAAATCAGCCGTAGTTGCTATAGTATATAAGTGTGTGATGTCACAATACAAATCGCTATGGTAATACAGACAGCTCATCTTTAAGATGAATCTTAGTGCTTTGTGAAATCGAGGCCCAAGGACTTCCCTGAAATGAAGACAATTGTACACGGCTCAATGGAAGAAAAGTAAATAAATCTTGCATTGGAGACTGCAATTTCTGTATTATTATCAATTATTTTGGAACGTACGTATGCACAATATGTGCAGCATGAATATTCACGTATTTTATGGTTGCAGCGAATACCCAACGGCCGAAAATTTTCCCATAATATGCTACGACGGGGGGGGGGGGGTTACCCCTAGTGAGGGCGCTATTTTTTGTTGTGGTCTGGCTGACACACGTTCACGAGTTGTTTTTCCATGCAAGTTTTACGTCAAAGATCTCCTTTTCTAATGGCCTTCCTATAGCCATAGCCAAGGAATCATACACATCATCATTCATGTCATTCATGACATGCACTTAGCTTGTAAAACAAAAATGGCGAACGTACTTCGTGTTCCGTCGACCAATAGAGGGCGTTTAATTTACTGCAAGGACGGTTTTGCACGGGGGTGGACACGATTGCATATGCAATTAATGTGCCCAGGCGGACACAATTGCATTATGCAGCAGCGTCCGGGCGGACACGACTGAATATGCAAAACCGTCCGGCGGACATTATTGCATATGCAATAATGTCCGCCGGATAGTATTGCATAGAGGACATAATTGCATGCGACACCGGTGTGGCAGGAGATTCTGTCCCCCCGGAGATTCTGTTCCCCCGGAGATTCTGTCCCCCCATACGGCGAACTGTGTACAAACTTCTTTTGATAGCGCCCTCTTTTGAATCATCCTCCTGCAGCCCATGTTAATTTCCCGTATGGGGACAGAATCTCCGGGGACAGATTTCCCTGGGACACCGGTGTCCTCCCCCGGAGATTCTGTCCCCCATATTCTGGGAGAGTAACAATGGCTGAAGGAGGTTGATTCAAAGAGGGCGCAGTTCGCCGTATGGGGGACAGACTCTCCGGAGACAGAATCTCCTGCCACACCGGCTTGGGCTCCGCCCGCCTGTTTGAAGGGCAGCCCTATGATGACAGTACACGCTTTCTAATAACTGACGGAGCCCAAGCCAAAGCTATGGTTTCGGAAACGGCTTATAGCTCTATGGGCGGGCCGACAGACACGTCTTAAAACGCAACAGGGGACTAGTCTTGACTGGCGACGTTTATTTTGTTAATTTAGTCGCCGATATCACGATTTACTGGAGAACAGATATTACTTTACGTCTACACTTGATCCGGCAAGGACGATCAAAGGAGGATCAGATCCTGCAAAGGCGTACAAACTGATCGCTGACGCGTTTACACTTGAACCTGATAACCAGGGGCCAATTTCGTAGAGCTGCTGAGCACAAACATTTGCTTAGCATGAAATTTCTTCTTTGATAAAAACAGGATTACCAACCAAATTTCCATGTGTTGCATATTGCTTGTTACTGGTATTCAGCTGTTGTTTGCATATCCTGAAAATCACATGGAAATTTGGTTGGTAATCCTGTTTTTATCAAGGAAGAAATTTCATGCTAAGCAAATTTTTGTGCTTAGCAGCTCTATGAAATTGGGCCCTGATCTCTTATTGATCCCCGTTGCCCGAACGGAAGTTTCACACTGCTCTAGTGAAAGGTCAACTGAACAAGGTCAATTTGCGCACACGCGTGCGTACACGCGCGTTGTGGTACGTCATGCTTCATTACATTATACAAACCGTGTAAAGAGAATAACAAGACAATGAAACAGGTCAAAGCGTTTGGTTCGTGGTTCGTCACGTTTATGCTATGGTACACGGCGACTTTCTTTTTTACGCGGCAATTTTTTTGCCGACGCGCAGTAAAAAAGTCGCCGCGTAAAAGAAAAATCGCCGGGTGGAAAAAAGTTACTGCCAAACAAAAAACTTTGCCAAAAAAAGTCGCCGCCCCAAAAAAAA
This sequence comes from Plazaster borealis, assembly GCA_021014325.1. Classification (NCBI taxonomy): domain Eukaryota; kingdom Metazoa; phylum Echinodermata; class Asteroidea; order Forcipulatida; family Labidiasteridae; genus Plazaster; species Plazaster borealis. The sequence continues at coordinate 6,059,931 of CM037463.1, read as the reverse complement.
AGCCGCAGCGTAAAAAAAGCAATCGCCGCCAAAAGAAAAAAAAATGAGTTGCCACGTGAAAGAAATGCGCCAAAAGACCGAAGGTCGGTAGGTCAAATTGCGGGGTCTGATCTTGCTTTGCGTTTACACTTGGTTTTTGATCCACCTTGCTGGATGATCAGATCCTCCCTGATCCAGCAACTAGCTGTTGATCACTTGCAGAATCAGATCCTCTGATCGATGACTCTCGTAATGTGTAGGGGATGTGCTGAAAAAACAACCCTGATTTGCTCCCAAAAGGAACTGCTTTGCGCCATGCACGGTAGTGTAAAACTTTCGAGCGCTTGTATGGCGCTTGAGGACGAATAGGGTAGGGACGCTCGTGTGAAAATACAAGTATTTTAACGCGATTCCACTTTCAAAAGAATCAATTTATTGTTTTTATACTGTCACAACCATTGATCCAATAAAGATCAATGGTCACAACTGCATAGAGTTATTATCATTGGTTGAGATTCGCTTGCCCAGTCCTTCACCGAGAGCCAGTCGATGTTGCGCCCTCTGCCGGTCACTAACACAACAACTACCTAGGGGGCGGGGCACACATGGACACCGGCGACCACCTGATAAAGTGCTGTTTAGTGTTTATGAAGGTAAGTCACTGTCAAGTTTGTTTGTTTGTTTATTTGTTTATTTGTTTGTTTGTTTATATGCTCTTCCCAACAAGAGAACTGTCTACACAACTAAGTTCATGAATGTATTGTTATTGTTGTCTCTTCCCTCTTGGACATTCAGAGCTTGGCATTACAAAAAGTTTGTACGCCGCGAGTCTCACATTCAGACATGTTAAACTTGTTGTATTATTGACAATAATGTGCATGTAAAGTTTGGAGCCTGTCTATTCTGTGCGCGCATCTATCACGTGAAACCACACATTGGAATCCGGACCGTGATTTGCTTTCAAAATGCATTTTGTTTAAGGAGTAAAGGCGGGTGTATTAGTTTAACCAAACAACAATATAAATACCTTAAAACTGTATGAAGGATCTAAAGAACCAGAAACTTGTATGATATGTTTATATTCGGATCGTTTTTAACTTCAAATCAAAGGTGCTCTATTAAGCATATCGACTTTCAGCATACCATGCCAGCTAACCGTCCATTGGAAAAGCGTTAGAGGTCATGATACCTTGCATGACTGTATCAGATTTATACAAAGGCGGGTGTTTTTTAATAAACATTGATACAAAAGTATTACATATAGTAAGATAAAGGTTTTCTTCTAATGTTTCTGACATGATATTTTGTATACACTGTCATAGAAACAAGCAGTCAACAACAATTTGTTGTTGACTGCTCGTTTCTGAGCGCTGGACGTCATGGCGGTTTTACCGATATGCTCAGATCGACTTCAAAAAATCGTAAATTTGCAGCACAAAACAAAATTGTGAGTACATTCAAATGCCTGATGTTGCATCTTAGACATATCAAGAAGCCAGTAGGCGTATAAGCTATTTTTTATTGAGTATTTTTGTCGTTCTGAGGCATTTTTGTTACCAATTGAAGAACACTCGTGAACGGTACGACTTTTTCCTGGGGCGCTAGTACGACCGATAATGTCAAAGTTCGAAAAAACGAGTACATCGCCCCAGTTACTGGGTCTAGCTTTATACAGTATCTCTGTGGAGCGTGTGCACGTGTTTATGTACGCACTTCGTGCAAAATGAGACCAGACTATTTGTAATGGCCACACAAGTGGGGCTACCACTAGACCCAGTACATGCAGTAAATGGGGCGCTGTGCTCTTTTTTCGAAATGTTGACATCATCGGCCGTACTAACTCACATTCACAAGCTAATCTAGCTCAGTTTGGGGGGTGGGGCCATTTGGGCGTGTCTGGCAGGCACCCCCACCACTGAAAATGTCTGGCAGTGGCCATTCATGATACCTGAGACTATGCCGAACATTTTCCAATAGATTTCATCAGCTTAACTCTCCAGCTGATCTAGCTCAATTTCACCCACCAGAGTGTGCTCGTCCATTTCTTTACATGGGCATGTACATGGACCATTGCTATACATGAACATGTACATGGACATGAACATTTGTTAACTTTCCAGCTAGGCTGACCCTCCTGGGCTCCTGCTCTAAGTGGGTACTGTGCGAAGCTCCGCATCATGCTAGTATTTTTTATTTCAGGTGTATTATATTGGTGGGAAATATGGGCGATCATGTATAAGTTGGACCCAATGTCCAACACTTTTTGGTCCAGTAAACTCGGACAAGAGGGAAAGATGCCGAAGGCCATGCCGCCTTTTCACTCATATGACCAACACGACTCAAAAAAAAAAAAAAAAATTGGGGCAGATGGGTACCCCTCCCCATGTACCCCTCCCCATAAAATCCTCTAATGAGTTCCTGAGATTCCAAGCAAACAATGAAGACACAAAAGAGGGGGGTTACCACCATGCCCCATATTGAGCACCAGATGACACTTGTCACCTCCCAGATAGAGTCCATTGTATGCTTCAACTCAATGGTCCATGATGAAGTGGTCTGCTCGATCCGGTTTATAAGCCTATACCAAAGTACACAAAGTGTGAAATTTCTCACATTGCAAAATTTCTACATGTAGCCTTTTGAGATATGGTAGATGTCGTATTGACCTTAATAGACAAATCGGCTGGTGGTTGGCATAAAAAACATTCAGTCCTGTTAACAGATGTTGTGACCACATGATTCAACATTTCTGTAAACTTTCAATTGAACAAGATATACATCCCATGATTGGTTGCTTTGTTTTCAACCAATTCAACACTATTTTTGAATATTGTGTAACATTGTTACAAACAGATAGCAACAGTTGTTGCTGATCTGTTTTTGCTTTGCAATTGGCTTACCACATATTTCCAACCTTGGTTGGCAAAAAGTCGGGCTGTGATTTTACAATAGAAAGGAAAGGTCTATTCAATAGAAAGGTCTTTTCAATAGAAAGGTCTATTCAATAGAAAGGTCTATTCAGACCATTGGAGTTGTGTCCAGTCCATAACTCAAATTGGCTTATGATTTATCAGCAAGGACCAAACTTGTGAAAGTAAGCAGGCTCTAGCATACAGATGCTTTAAAGGGTCTGTATACGTTTGGTAATCACTCTGAAAATTAATGGCATTAAAAAATCTTACTTGGTAAGAAGTACAGCAGCTTTGAATAGTATAATGTATTTTTCACTATTTTCACTTCGAAGTACTGTGGTTATGGAAAAAGTTATCACTCCTTATCCCCAAAAATTTGAATCTGAGAAGCATTACTGAGAGTAACGTTTTTCAGATTGTGTATTCCAATTGCAGATTATTCTTCCACTCCAGATATTCGGTAATATCTCAAAAACGCCACCACCTTTTGAAATGAAATTTTCACAGGTTAGTTTTATGGTATACATGTATATCTACAACTAAATAGGATTGAAACAAACAGTGGATTCCAATTACCAAACGTGTACAATCCCTTAAAGTTTTTGTAAAGTAGCCCACCTTGCTAACTGTGCATTTTACCTGCCCCCAGGAAGTTGCACTTGTAACTTTTAGCCCAGATTTTAAACATAATGTCATAATGTATCTTTATGATGTAAATTGACGGTAGAGATCACAACCAGTTTATTGATTTAATTCACACACACACACAAATAAATTAACTTATTTTAAAAATGTGTAATTCACAGCCGACTGATGATGATGATGAATTCACATCAGAAAAGGAAGAAATATGAGCAATGAGCATTATAATAAAGAAATGGTTTACTCAGTTTTTAGTAGCCCACAGGGCAAGTTGAGAAGTGATGCTTACTCTAGCCCACAGCAGTTTTTACTAGACACTGTACGCCGGGCTAGTGATACGGGTGAGCTCTGGTATTAAGGGATTTAGTCAATACACATTTGAGTCACTACATGTATTCATTTTCATTCACTGTGTTATTGGTAATGAACGAAATTGTGTGAGGTCACCCTGTGTTGGCCTTACCGTAGGGCCGATAATACTAAAAGAAAACCATTGAACAGAAGTATTTTCCATTACTCTGCACCATGGTATTGGTTACTGCATGTGTAAAGTCTGTGGCTTAGCACCAATCAACTTGAGAAGATGCCAAATGTACACGGATGAGTTTTGTTTGTTTGTCAGCTTATTTCTGTATCTGGATCTTTTTATGCTATTAGTATTTGATTAAAAGGATAGATTTGCATTCGGATACATTTAGAAAGACATTTTTGAGGGTTTTTCTGAATTTGTTTATTAGTTTTTTCCATTAATATGACCAAGGAGTGAATAACAATCCAGTTGCAAAATGATTTAAAGTCTGTGCACACGTACTCACACAATTTTATCCTGGCAGCTCTATGAACTCATATAGCATGGGTGTAGTATACACAGCAACTTTGTAATGAGACACTGTAATACTTAAAGTGAGCCCTCTGTTGGTGAGATTATGCTAATGAGTAGTTGACGAATAAAAGCGTTCTTATAAATGGTAGCCATCTTTGTATCTCGTGTAATTGACTTGAACCCCCAATATATTACATATTTGGCGACGAGGATGGGATACAAATTTTTAAACAGTGTTTAATAGTTCCAGCTAAGTATAAGGAACATCTAGGGAACACGATGGCAGCGCTGATAGGCAAGATAGGTGAATATCAGGAGGGAGAAGAACAGTTTGAATACTACCCTGGAACGACTAGAGCAGTTCTTCGTCGCTAACGCAATTGCAGACGACCGTGCGGTAAGCGTATTCTTGACGGTTATTGGACCGAAGTCATATGGTCTGCTCAAGAATTTAGTGTCACCAGGAAAACCAAGTGATAAGTCATTTGAAGATTTAAAACTGCTACTAAAGAACCACTACACTCCCGAACCGCTGGTTATAGCCGAAAGATTTAAGTTCCACAAACGAGATCAGAAAGTAGGTGAAACAGTAGCCACGTATCTGATAGAATTAAAACGTCTTGCAAGTACATGCAAGTTTCAGGCTTTTCTCAATGAAGCTATAAGAGATCGCCTAGTTTGTGGCCTGGAAAATTCAACATGTCAAAGGAAGTTGTTGGCTGAGAAAAACCTTACACTGGAGAAGGCAGTAGGAATTGCGACTGCAATGGAAATGGCCAGCAAACAAGCAAGAGATATACATTCTTCGCATGTGGCAGACACATCGGGAAGTAAGCCAGTGACTGTTAACAAGATAAGGTCCAAACCTTACAAAAGTTATCTGGGTAAGGCGAAGAGTGGTCAAGATGGATCAGCTCCCAAGCAAAATCCGTCCAAATCTTTCAACAAACCAAAGGGTAGTTACACTTGCTACCGCTGTTCCGCAGAGGATCATGATGCAAGCCAATGTCCTCACAAGTCATCCACTTGCTATAACTGCAAGAAGGTGGGTCACATAGCCAGAGCATGTAGAAAGAAACGACAACAGAAACCAAAAACGGTAAAACTTGTCTCTACCACTGCTAGTGAGGATGATGAATTTGAATTATACGATTAAGGAGTTTCCATCAAAATCGGGTATAATTCTGGATGTTACACACATCCAGATGGATTTGGAATCTGGTGCGGCTGTGTCTATTTTATCGGACACTGTATACCAGAAGTATCTAAAGTCGTGGCCTTTACATGAGTCTTCTGTGAAACTAGGCCATTAAAGTGTTAGGTTGTGCCACAGTACCAGTGCAGTACAAGGATCAACCAAAGTGCCAACTGCCATTGTTTGTTGTGTCTGGGGACAAACCAGCTCTCTTTGGACGTCAGTGGCTAGAAACAATCAAGGTAGATTGGAACAGTATCTTCAAAGTTGAGACGACAGCAGCTCCCACCGCCAAGTCAGTTGAAGATATTTTGTCAAAGCACAAAGAAGTGTTTGCAGAGTGTGGAGACCCCATCAAGGATTTCACTGCTTCAGTGAGAATTCCAGAAGGAACCAAACCAATGTACTACAAGGCACGGCCTGTTCCATATGCATTGAGAGACAAGGTTGAACTCGAACTTAAACGATTACAAGATAATGGAGTAATATCTAAGGTAGATCGTAGTGTATGGGCTTCTCCCATTGTAGTTGTACCTAAGCCAGATGGAAAAATAAGGCTATGTGGGGATTATAAGGTGACAGTAAATAGGGTGTTGGAAGAAACACATCATACCTTACCCACTGCGGATGATTTGTTTGCAACCCTAGAAGGAGGGAAGATTTTTACCACATTAGACCTTACTAATGCATACTTACAGTTAGGACTAGACGATGAGTCAAAGAAGTATCTAACTATCAATACTCACCTGGGATTGTATCAGTTCAATCGTCTGCCGTTTGGGGTATCCTCGGCACCGGGTATATTCAAAATGTGATGGATCAAATACTATTGGGGATTCCAGGGTAGTGTGCTACCTTGATGATATTTTAATATCTGCTCCAAATGAGTCGGTACACTTGGTGAGACTACATCAAGTAATGAGGCAGTTAGAGAAGTATGGAGTAAAAGTTAAATCACAGAAATGTGAATTTTGTCGAACATCAGTGGTTTACTTAGGGCATAAGGTGGATGGAGATGGCCTCCACCCAACCTTGGACAAAGTAGAAGCTATCATGCAAGCGCCCAGCCCACGAACATCAGTGAGCTGCGCTCATATTTGGGTTTGCTAAATTACTATGGGAAGTTTCTCCCAAACATAGCAACTGTGATAAATGCACTGAATGCATTGTTACGCAAAGAGACAACGTGGCGCTGGACCAAGGCATGTGAAACGGCTTTCCAAAACAGCAAGAAATTGTTGTTAGATAGTTCATTACTAGTACATTATGATGTAAATAGGGAACTCAGGCTAGCTTGTGATGCCTCTCCAGTCATCTCACACATCATGCCAAATGGTGATGAGAGACCAATACTTTCTAAAAGTGAACAAAACTATGCACAGATTGAGCGTTAGCAATCATTTTGGAGTGAAGAAATTCCACAAATACTTGTATGGTAGGAACTTTACTTTACTCACAGATCTTCTAAATCCTGAGTCCCTATACCTACCTTGGCTGCGCACGTATGCAGCGATGGGCCTTGATATTGTCAGCATATAAGTATAAGATTGAGTACAGGAAATCTGCAGAACACTGTAATGCAGATATGCTGTCAAGGTTGCCAGTTAAGCAAGGTGATACAGATGACAGAGAAGTGAATTACTTCTCATATGTTGATGAGTTACCCATAACAGCAGAAGACATTGGGAAGGAAACACTCAAAAACCCAGTCTTAGCAAGAGTCTATGACAATGTGATGAATGGATGGCCTAACTATGTTTCAGACAAAGACATGCAACCCTATTTTTCTCGAAAATGAACTGTCTGTGGACAAGGGATGTATTTTGTGGGGTTGTAATTCCTGACAAATTTAGGCGTACATTATTGAATGATCTACATGAGCAGCACCTTGGCATTTGTAGAATGAAAGGGCTGGCTCGTAGCTACTTGTGGTGGCGGTTAGACCAAGGCATAGAAAATGTAGTTAACCAGTGTGAAACATGTCAATCAGTAAGAAATACACCACCCTTGGCACCGCTTCAAACATGGACGTGGCCAAGTAGGGTGTGGGAGACTGCACATAGATTATGCAGAGTTGAAGGGTCAACATTTGTTTATTGTCATAGACAGCCACTCAAAATGGGTAGAAGTTTATCCCATGAGAAAGGTCAAACCTTGGACATATTGAGGAGATCGTTTAGTGCGTATGGGTTACCTGAGGAGATAGTATCAGATAATGGTCCTCAATTTACTTCCAAAGAGTTTGCAGAGTTCATGACCAAAAATGGTATAAAGCACAAACGTGTGGCACCATATCACCCAGCCTCAAATGGAGCCGCTGAGCGGACTGTTCAAGTGGTGCATTAAGCAAATGCTTGATCCTGAACCTAGTTGTCAGTACATCACAAATTGGCAAATTTAATACTCCACACACTACAACCGGTAGAACACCTGCTGAGTTATTTTTGAAAAGACAACCTAGGACAAGGTTTTCTTTACTGAAGCCTAATTTGGCACAAACAGTGGACAAAAAGCAGGAGAAGCAAAAGAGTACCATGATAGGGGCCGAGTTCAGGCATTGCAACTTGATCAGAGAGTCCGGGTTAAGAGTAACCTAAATGGGTTGATTAAGTGGTTGCCTGGTAAGGTTACAAAAGTCTGTGGTTCAAGAACATATTTGGTACATATGTACAACAATGGCAGAACTCGGTTTGTACACATTGATCACATTTTGGGTTCACATGATAACAACAGTAACAGCACTTATCCAGACTTACAGGTATCAGTACAGAGTGATACAGGTTAGTGGCCAACACGAAAGGGTGAACAAAAACAGGCGCATTTTGAGAACAATCAATTTCGACCAAATCCTGATTCACAGGGTAAAGGTGATTCCCAACCTACAAGTTCACCTGTACCTGTACTCACACCCGCACCGAGCCCAGACGTTCCACTGGGAGACGCTATCCTATGAAGTACGGAAGGCACCAGTTAAACTTAATTTGTAAGCCAAGTTAAAAGTAAACAAATCAGTCAGTGATAAAGCAGTATCAGATTAAAACAAGCACAGGCTACATTTTATTTTTGATTGTTAAGTTTACACAAAAGGAAGAAAGAAAACAAAATCAAGGCATTTGATTTAAGTTAATTTGATGATAGTTTATGTTGTAGTAAACAGCTAAATTTAGAAGGAGCTACGGTAAACAGTAATAATAACATAATTATTGCATAAAGACAAAATAACTGAATATGGTTTCTTTTAAATGTCTTGCACTATTCACTCACGGGGTGACAGTATGTTTAAGGGGGGAGGAGTGTAGTATACACAGCAACTTTGTAATGAGACACTGTAATACTTAAAGTGAGCCCTCTGTTGGTGAGATTATGCTAATGAGTAGTTGACGAATAAAAGCGTTCTTATAAATGGTAGCCATCTTTGTATCTCGTGTAATTGACTTGAACCCCCAATATGTTACAATGGGTTATAGGCTTACAGTACAATTATGATTGTTAACTAACCTGTAAATAATTTTGAACTTCAATTCTGTTACAAAGTGCCTTTTTTCCATGAAAATAAATGGGAGAAAAAAGAGAAGTCCTCGATTTACGGGATTCACATTTGTGGTTGTGTGTGTGTCTTTGTGTTTTAACGCTTCATTCGAAGTGTGGACCTGAGAACAAAATAAATAAATCAATTATTACAAATCCGATCTTCTGCATTTAGTACTGTTCGTCCTCTTTGTTCTGCTGGCCAATCCTTACTGACGCAAACTAATTTTTCCACAAAATTCTATGGTCACAGAGCATTCAACTTCATTGCACCTTCGTTATGGAACAACTTACCTGTTCATATTCGCCAAGCTGACTCTTCTGATTTTCAAGGAACTTTTAAAGACTCCTTTGTTTTAATCTGTATTTTTATAACAACTTGCTTTAATGTATTTCATAAGATTCATTGTTTTGTGTCACACATAGAGGCTCCTGCAGTATGCACTATATAAATGTATCATATTATTATTATTGTTACTTACTACAATGTGTATTATGCCAAAAGTAATGCAATCCTAATAGTCTAAAATTGTTTTTACTTCAATATTAAATGTATACCATAAAGTTGAATCCTCTGGTTAAGTGTTAGCAAACTGTTTGTTTACTATTTGATTGGAGATTGAAAATGTGAAAATTCTGGCCACAAGAAGTTGTTTTTAAAATCTATTGACAGTTATGCAATTGAAATGTAATGCATTCATCGTCATTTTATTTTATTGCAGACCACAAGCCTTATCCCATAGTATTCATCTTTCACAGCCCATAAAGCCTGATAAGTTTTAAAACTAAGCCATGCAGACCTCAAAGAATGATGTGGTCGACCCCACTGAGGGGAAAATCTTTGCAAGCAAAGAGAATTGCAAAACATCTTGGAAGGAAGCCGGGGCCGAGTTTGATGCTAGTGATAAGCATTTGGAGATCATGGGCAAACCCGTTATGGAGCGATGGGAAACACCCTATATGCACAAACTGGCTTCCATTGCAGCAAGCAAAGGTTGGTAAAGTAATTTTTATGCATATTATATGTTTAAAATCTTTGTTGAAGTTCACCCAACAACGAGGGGAACCATTTGCAAGAAGCGCAAGACATAGGCCTATTGCTGAACCATGCCTAAATTGCATACTATCAAATTCAGTCTTAAAGGTATCGTACACGTTTGGTAATGACTCAAAACAAATATTAGCATAAAAACTTACTTGGTAACAAGCAACGGAGAGCTGTTGATAGTATAAAACATTGTAGGAAACGACTCCCTCTGAAGTAATGTACATGTAGTTTTTGAGAAAGAGGTAATTTCTCACTAAAATAATACAAAATTCTTGCAAGAAGTTTTTATTCCTATCTGAAAGCACACAAATTTGTACAACAAGGGAGTTTTTTCTTTCATCAATTTCTTGCTTCGATGACCAATTGAGCCCAAATTTTCAGAGGCTTGTTATTTTATGCATATGTTGGGATACACCAAGTGAGAACACTGGTCTTTGACAATTTCCAAACGTGTTCATTGCCTTTATCTAGTGTTAAAACTGGTTTTGCACAAAAGGCGCTTTAAAGGGAAACATATATTGCCTTCGGATTGGGCGCTTTGTGCTATACAAGTACAATATAATGGTTCACACAAATATCCCTCGAAATTGTGTGGTTTTCCTTTTACTTGGTTGTGAACAAACACAGTCCATAAGTTTGTGGAGTCAAGAACATTTTTCCTTATTTTTGCATCAGGTGGCCGTGTGTTGGAGATTGGGTTTGGAATGGCCATTGCTGCAACTAAGATTGAGGAGCATTCCAACGTCACAGAGCATGTTATTATTGAGTGCAACGACGGTGTGTTCAAACGGTTGGAGGAATGGGGTCAACAGCAGCCTCATAAGGTACAACTAGGGTCAAGCTCAAATTTTAAAGTCTCGCTCTTATATGTGTGCCCATATTATCATTGTGTATTTCCCCAATGACTTTTTTACTGTTTTCAGTGTAATTGTTATGGCCACCGAGACGCAAAGATTCATCAGCAATGTTGATTAGATGTCACTCATTTAAGAGGAAAATTTACTTCCTTGGTACTGAATTTAAATTCAGTACTTCCAATAACAGAAAAGGGGATATTATTTGGCATTGGTGCGTATTAAGCACTGTATACTCAGTACTTTCCCGAGTCCTGTGAAAAAATTCCACAGGCATATTACTCGGGTGAGATTCGAACCCACAACCTTTGCCATTCTAGAGCAGATATCTTACCAACTAGACCACCTAGACTGCTTGGTAGCTAGAGGCAGTTTGAATCCTATATTTTAGCAGCGGGTACTGCAACAACAAAACTCTAGGAGTTTATGTGCACATTTGAACTACTACATGAGCCCAGGACATCTGCTCTGTGTACAACAGGATATCAGCCAGGTGTGGATCAAAGTCCGCCTTGTCTCTTTTCCTCAAGCTCCAGCGCTCAACAAATGCTTTTTATTATTTTATCTGAAATATAGTTGGGTTCATTAAAAAGAAATAATCAACACAGCTGGGGGGGTTCCTACATGTACATGTATCAGTAACAGGGGTGAACAATTTCAGACTTTTATCTGAATTCAGACTTTAGTCGATCAGCCTGATGCCGAAAATTAACTGGGGTTTTTTCCAGTATGTAAAGAAATCCTGCTATACGATCTACTTTTCCAGTAAATGATAACCTTAGGGGTTATCAAAAGGTGGAATTGCCATCATTTCAACATACCTCCTAAAATTTGGATACTATTTTCAGACCTTTGTCAGCAATGACTCTCATCCCTGCAGAAAAGTCACACCAGTATTTTTCTTTAATAATCATAAATATGTACCCATAGATGACCATGTATAATACAATATCCTTTGCATCCATGTAATCCAGTCTGTGGTGTATTGAGATGTGTCTTTCTATGTTGTACATTCAGTTTCATTGGCAGGCAACTTATCTATCCAGGCTTTCCCAAGTTCCGTTGCACACAGTGTTTCATAATTTTCACAACTGATTTTAACTGCAACAGGTGACACCATTGAAAGGAATGTGGGAAGAAGTAGTTCCAACTCTACAAGATGGACAGTTTGATGGTAATTACACTGAAAACTTTAACAGTAATAGTATTGAATTTGGGGTTGAACAAAGAAACATTGACTAGAGCGGGATTTGAACTCGGGACCTCCGGATTAATGTGTCGGAGGTTGCAGGTACAAATCCCCGCTCCGGTCAATTAGTCTTTGTTCTTTATTTTATACATGTAGTCCAAAGTATGGTTTTACCATAAACTATATAGGACTAGTCGTGAGGTAGGGTAATGATTTTGTTTGCCTGTTCTCTTTTTTAGGGATCCTGTATGACACGTACCCACTGTCCGAGGAAACATGGCACACCCACCAATTCCCCTTCATCAAGAATCACGCCCACCGTCTTCTCAAGCCTGGAGGAGTGCTGACTTATTGTAATCTAACATCCTGGGGAGAATGGATGAAGTCCCAATACAATGATCTTGAGAAGATGTTTAAGGTATAACTATAATTTTCTGTTTACCTCTATAGTGGTGTAAGATTGAGTTACAAAATGCTGGAACCAAAGGTGGAATGTTGGTCTGCTTGGGACTTGTCTACTTTGAGCCAAAATACAATGAAATACATCAGTGGAAGCTTCTCGGTGACCACATAATCCTCCTCTTACAACAAAAGGACAAAGGCCTGGAATAGGGGAATACACATTTTGTAGAACAAAATTCTTGACTCCACAAAATTACAGACGTGTTAGTTCACGAGGTTAAAGGAAAACCACACAATTTCAAGAGATATTTGTGTGAATCATTATATTCTACTCTTAAAACATCTTTCCAACCATTATTCATTTTTACAAAGACTTTCTATAGCCCAAAGCGTCCAATCCAAAGGCAATGTGTCCCTTTAAAAGTTTAAACTGTGAAATATCCACTCTTCAATGCTGTATCAGTCAAAAGCAAAGGCCAATCTAAGAAATGGCATACTGTAAAGTGTACATATAAAACAGTACACATTTACATTTACAGTACATGTACATGTGTTTATTCACAGATGAAGACAATTTATGTCTTGTTTCTTTTCCTCTCTCTCTCTAGGAAACACAAGTCCATCATATTGTTGAGGCTGGCTTCAAAGAGGAAAACATATCAACTGAGATCCTTCCTATCACACCAGAGAGTGAGTGTAAATATTACTCTCACAATGCCATGATTGCTCCAACCATCTTAAAGGAAAATTAGAGGAAAACTCATTTGTTTGTTTGTGTTTTTGTTGAATTGTTACGGACAATCTAATTGTCTTGAAGGCATTGAAGTTTTCTAGTTATGGATGGTGCTGAATTTGATCAAGCCTGGGAGCTGATGATTTCAGCATGTGAAATGACAAGGGATATCATATCATGATGTAACTTTCCTTAACATGAGCAAAGTAAAGGAAATGCTAAGTTTCTCAGAGCTGTAATTATTTATAAAATACTGCATTTCACAAAGTGAGCGAGCAAACTTGCATTAACCATCAGTATTAAGAGCTTCATGAAATTGGGCCCTTATGATTCATGTTGAAATTGGTACCAGAGGCTTTGGTTTAAGTGCAAATGTTGATTTATAATATTAATTTTTTGGTGGAGGAATTTAGATTGCACTATTTAGATTGTATAAATCCGTTTGTATACACCCAAACCGAACAGTGCACCCCTATAGTGTCCACCATATCTCAAAAAGGGTAGTGTACATGAGGTGTTGCAAGATTGTGATAGTGAGACTGTAGTGGATCCTCGAGTATGATAGATTATGATCGGAAAAACAACTCATTGTTTAAAATATTACTTTTCATTTAATTTAATGAAAAACCAAATTTAGATAAGAACGCTTTTCTTAAGTTCATAATCCTTACATGAAACCTTCATACTGTTAATTGATAAAATGTTCATAGTCTAAATAGGCCATGCACAAGCGACATATTATAAATATAATATGCAATGCATCTTGGGAAACCGAGTACAGTTAAAGAATAAATCAAGCTGCCAATATAATATAATAATAGTGGCTTCTTATATAGCGCACATATCCGTCACTCAGTGACGCTCAAGGCGCTTTAACATTCATTATTTTCCTGCAAGGTATTGTAGAGCTACGTTTTTGAAGTATGAGACCAAGTCCTTTTACATAGCACCATGTAATGGTTTACAGGGTGCTGTGGCGCAATATGCTGCCGATCAAACCAGGAACACCGGGGCGAACCCCTTCTCTTTTCGATAAGTGCACTGGGTTCTTTTACGTGCATTACACAAAACACGGGACCTACGGCTTAACGTCCCATCCGAAGGACGAAGCAGGTGGTTAAGTGTCTTGCTTAAGGACACAAGTGTCACGACTGGGATTCGAACCCACACTATGCTGATCAGAGCTTGAGTCGGTGTTCTTATCCGCTCGGCCACGACACGCCACAAATATAAACACCCTGCTGTATAGTTTATATAACTACTTTATGCCAGGTTTTATAGTTGTGTACCGCATTGCTTTAAAGTATTAAATCAATTGGTTGGGTGAACTTTTTTTCGCAAAATATGAAATAAACTAAAGAAATCATCACAATCACTATAAAACAGAGGGTTTGTGTAATTTTGATGTTTTTAATTGTTGTGTTAAACCCATTCAACTCCTAGATGACGATTTTTTGTAAACATTTTCAAAAAACTAAAAGGCAGTGTTGCCCAAGTAAATACTTGAGGAATATTTTCCAACATGAATAACCTTTCTTCAAACATATTTTTAAACTTAACTGTGTGTGCGGTGCAGAACGGAGCCAAATTTGACTGAAAAGATAATTGAAAAAGCCGTTTTTATGGGGAAAAAAAGGGGGGGTCGTAGGGTCGGGCGGGGACGATCAACAATTGTTTTTTTTATGAGGCCTTATCTTCCAGTTGAGTAGGATGCTTATGATTGCATTTTATTAAACTCTTTTTTTACAGTGCTTCAAAGATTTATTCAAAATAAGAACCAATTATTTTATTTCAATATTGCTTTATTACTGTATTCTTATATACTCTAGCATTATAAACAAGTTAAATTTTGACATATGTAAAAGCCTTTAAAACATTCCAATTGCAATTTGTCTTTGTATAATTCATGTTTATCCTGTTGGTAAGTCATTGCATCACACGCGCGCGTATCGGCTGCACGCCCAAAGCTTTTGCTACTTCCAGCTCCAAAGCTGGCATATAATTGCATGTAATTCTACCAAAAATCAACCATTTCATTGTTCAAAAGCATTTCTTATGAAAGAAACTTTAGAATTATGAGAAGACCTTGAGTCTTTGGAAGAACGAATTATTAAACTTTTCTTACATAAACTATCAAAGAAATACTAGCACAATGCAACTCCTATTGGCGTGTGGTAATGGGTGGAGGCAGTGTGTGTGAAGTGGGCGTGGCTTACATGTACAGTGG
This sequence comes from Plazaster borealis, assembly GCA_021014325.1. Taxonomy (NCBI): domain Eukaryota; kingdom Metazoa; phylum Echinodermata; class Asteroidea; order Forcipulatida; family Labidiasteridae; genus Plazaster; species Plazaster borealis. The sequence goes on along the minus strand of CM037463.1, from coordinate 6,044,399 downwards.
AATCACACTTATGAGCAGGATGGTTGGTTTTTCTTAACATGTAGTTCTGTTTTCAGTTTATCTACTGCAATTTTGTCATTAAACTTATTGACTTTTAAATTTTATTATGTGATGTTTAAGTTCATTTTATTGGAAATACCTTAGCAGTGTCACTGGATGAGTTGTTTTGTTTTGTCAATGTTTTTTTAAGGGGAGGGGAGGGGAATAGAGCCCCAATTTTCCAGGATCTTTTCTTAACTGAAACAAATCTTCACACTTCTTCTAGAAAATATAATACATACATAACATAGACAAGAAACATAAACTAATTCCAATCTAATTCCATTCATCAACAGTTCTCAAAACCAGTAACATTAAAAAGACTGACATGTTTATATTTTAAAACATTTTACATTTTGGAAATATTGTGATGACAAAATATTGCTTCATTAAGTTCTATATCATTCACTTTGCAAATTAATTATTAAAGTATTGCACAAACTGTCTGATAATTTGTTCATAATTACATGACATCTTATACCAAAATTCTTCATAAAATATATAATTTCCTATTTCCTAATGCAGTTAGGAATTACATATCAAAAGAACTGAAGGCCATATGGAAAATCTAAAGAGAAATAAAAGCATGCCAGCTAAATTTCCAGCATTATCAGTGGGTTTAAATTTTGCATAGTAGTTCCTTGTATACAAGTGCCCTGTGTGTCAATACATTATCTGTGCTTAAGCAGAAAATATTGCTTAACAATTTTCTGCTAAGCAGAAATTAGCAGGATACCAGTCACAAGTTGTACATGTGGCATGGTAGTTTGGCCGGTAACCTTATTCTGGTAAGCATAATTTTGTTGTGCTTAGCTAGTTTTTGTGCTTAAGCAGCTCTATGAAATTGGGCCCAGCTGGGCCAAATTTCATAAAGCTGTTTAGCAGATAATTCTGCTTTGCAAATTTGTTTGCTAAGCAAGAAATTAGTGGGGTACCAGTCACATAAATGGTAACTGTGTGGTATTTTGGCTGGTAACCTATCTTTCCTAAGCAAGAGTTTTCTGAGCTTAGCAAGTTTTTGTGCTTACAAGCTTTATGAAATTGGGCCCTGGTCAGTTGACTGCACAGCAGGCGGACACAAGCTTCCCCATGTCGTTCTGTTTTATGCTAGTCAACGGAGAGAGCAGAACAGCCTGTGAAGGTATTCTAGAGATGTACTCTTGGTAAAGTAGACGCTAACAAACTTGGCCCAATTTCATAGAGCTGTTTAAGCAGAAAATATTGGTTAACAATTTTCTGCTAAGCAGAAATGAGCAGGATACCAGTCATAAATTGTACTTGTGGTATACTAGTTTGGCTGGTAACCTTATTCTGGTAAGAATAATTTTGTTGTGCTTAGCTACTTGTTGTGCTTAAGCAGCTCTATGAAATTGGGCCTTGTCTGCAGCGGCCATGCATGAGATGGAGAGTAAAGAGCAGGGCCCAATTGCATAGAGCTGCTTAAGCACAAAAATTATCTAAGCACAACAAAATTATGCTTGCCAGAAAAGGGTTACCAGCTAAAAAAGCATCTCACATGTAGCATCTGTAACTGGTATCCTGCTTATTGCTGCTTAGCAGAAATTTTTTAAGCAATATTTTCTGCTTAAGCAGCTCTATGAAATTGGGCCCAGAAGTTGTCGTTTTGGATGGTATGTATTACTGGCTTTGGCTGGCTGATGTTTTACAACTTGGTGCCAAATACACAAAGTTTCTTTAATAAAAAAGACCAGACTTTTTTTCCACTGGCCTCTGTTTAATTTATATTGATTTGGATGAGAGATAATTACAAGATGGTTGCACCATGATAAAGGTATCTCTGGTGATCTTTAAAAATCTTCTCTGTTTATTTAATTTTGTTGTTAAAAATTTACCCAGTTTCCCTCGTGGTTCATTACTTGATATTTGAAATACAAAGTTGCATCCCCTTAAGGTGATCCCTCTGCTGCCGCTTCCCAGGTTGTATCCCTGGCTTTACCGCAGTTACAGGTTGAATGGCTTCTGACTGGCACCCCGAACCAAGATATTGACAAAATAGGGAGACCGCCAACATAAGGGCTACAAAGCTCAGTTGGTAGAGTGCCAGCACGTTAGTCCAGAGGTCGCAGGTTCATCCAGCTCTTGTCAATATTTCTTTGTTCTACCCAAAATTATTAAAATTTAACCAGTCAGTTCTTTTGTGGTTTATTATTCTTTTTATTTAGTATGCCTTGTTCACTAATTAATTACCTTTTCTCCCTCTTCCCGCCTTTGATTTTGTCTTTTGTGTTTCCACCTGGTTACCCTAGCCCCTTCTCTCCAACCCTTTTTGTCTCCCTTTCATTGTTCATACCTTGCTTTTTCTGACTGCATTTTGCCTCTCTCTTTTCACTACTTGACTGCTTCCGTTTCTCTAGTATAATTGTATGTGTGTGTTGTTTTGGCCATTAGCTCTAGAGAAAGAATCTGCTCGATATGAAACCATTAACCATTTTTTTTTTTTTTTTTGCTCTATATATTTATCAAGTAATAAACCATAATGAATGACCGAATGAGACCTTGCCATATAAACTACAGGATTCCAGTAGTCTTTGTTTGTCCTGTGATATTGACTCAACAAAGCACCAGTGTTCTGTCTCCCTCGGATGCACTACAGGCTGCTTGACTGCCCTGGGAAGTCATCTATAAACAAGGTCATATCTGTCTGGAAAGAAAGGATGATCAATCAATACAATTATTCACCAAAAAAATCAATTGAGTAGAGTATTCACAATGCACAGAAATCTCTAAATGAAAGTCTCTTGCAAAATAATACCTCACAAATTATCAGTGCAAGAACTTAATAAAGTTTTCATTTGAAGCTGTCCCCTCATACTGTTTTGTTTTACGTACAGCTTATGTAAAATCACCTGGACCCATTTTATAGTGCTGCTTAAGCACAAAATAGCTAAGCATAACAAAATTATGCTTACCAGAATAAGGTTACCAGCCAAATCAACATGTCATAAGCACTACCTTTGACTGGTATCCTGCCATTTTTTTGAGTAGCAGAGCATTGTTAAGCAAAGTTATCTGCTTAATAAGCAGCTCTATGAAAATGGGCCCAGTGATTTTCTATTGTTCATCTATAGTCCCGATTATGATGCGCACCTATGCATGCAAGTTCAATGGATTCACCATGTAAAGTCTCCTGCCTCCTAGAAATCTAGTATTGGTTCAAGACCTAGCCCCTGATCTAGCTGCAGGCACACTACACGTAACTACCACCCACAAACTATCACCAATAGAGGGCGCTATCTCAAGACAAACTGCTATCCCTCATGGTCCTTGCTCTATGCACTCATGATCCGCTATAGAGCCAGAAATCAAGATCAAATTTGGTACACCCTCTGTTGGTAGAATTGAGCAATTTGGGTCTAGGAACCTAGACTATCTAAAATCCTGAAAAGTCTCTCAATTATCCTATTTCTATCTCATGCATCTCACATTTGTGCCAAATATGAGCTCGCCTTTAGTGTCTGTCAGATGGTGGATGGACGGACTAAGGCCCCACCTTGACTGCAAGAAGCTCCACCCCATTTTCTCCCTCCCCATAGTCCAAACATCCACCATTCTTCTTGAGACTGCGACTTTTCTTCTTGGAAATCCTAGTCTTAGCATCAGGGAAGATACGTTGTACCTGCTCTGTTGCCTTGACCAAGGACTCTTCTCCATACTGCTCCGTTGTCTTCTCCTTCTCTCGCTCTTTCATCTGCAGCTGCCGAGCTTGCCAACTCTGGTTGATTTGATCGCACAGCTCCTAAATTAATAGCAAGGTTAAAAATAATAGTAATGAGAAATACTCCCCACAAACTGTCATCTTCGGGAAGCACACTGCTTCTCTTGAAAATGAAATAATTTGTTATTAATGCAATATTGACAGGTTAGTTTAAAGGTATCGTACATGTTTGGTAATGACTCAAAACAAATATTAGCATAAAACTTACTTGGTAACAAGCAACGAAGAGCTGTTGATAGTATAAAACATTGTAGGAAACAACTCCCTCTGAAGTAACGTAGTTTTTGAGAAAGAGGTATCTCACTAAAATAAAAAACTTCTTGCAAGAAGTTTTTATTCCTTTCTGAAAGCACACAAATTTGTACAACAAGGGTGTTTTTTCTTTCATCATTTTCTTGCAACTTCGATGACCAATTGAGCCCAAATTTTCACAGGCTTGTTATTTCATGCATATGTTGGGATACACCAAGTGAGAACAAACGTGTTCAGTGCCTTTAAAGGTAAACAGTTTTTAAGATTAGAGGGTTAGAATTAATGTTCAATGAGAAGCTTAATGGTTGTAAGTACTTGCGCATACTAATACATTTTATGTTGTAAGCTTGCCCACCACGCGTATGTTTAAACACTCCTCACCGTGTTTATATCGCACTTTTAAACATGGCCCTGTGATCTCCTCTTGACAAATCAGAATGGATAAACTGTCCCTGGGTTACAAATACTTACTGTATACTGCTTAGTGTATTTCTGCAGCAAGTTGGTCATTCTTCTTGACTGAAAACAAATAGAATTCAAATAGAAGACTGTATAAGAAGGATTTGGTTAAATATGAAATTACACACTTGTTAGCAATACAGGAACAAATAGCTTCAAGACTAACTGCAATTGGAACATTTACAGATAATTTGGCAGGTAGTTTCAATAAAGATGTTTTGATGCTTCATAATAGCTGAATTAGATCTCAACAATAAAACAACTTGGAACTATGGAAGTATTTTCAGACAATATACACAGATCTACAAAATTCCGCCCATTAATGCAACGACCAATCACAACAGTACCCGAGTGCCCAAAAGCCTGTCTGTCGAAAACGTTATCAGGTTGGCTCAGTGGATTTTTTCCCTGCCTTTCACCTCTGTGGACCCCGGTTCGAATCCCACCTCAGACCGGAGCCTTGCATGTGGATAGGGTTTTCAGTCCCTGCCTGATTGCATGGGTTTTTCCCCCATTGGGGTTTTCCTCCCACATCTAAAACTGAGCATTTTTTCTCGTTTTCCCATTCATTCTGTTATTGGCGCTAATTGTGCTGTTGGATGTGTAAAAAATCAAAACTTAAAGTCCTTTTATAAAATTTCAACAGGCAGCTGCCGTTTGGAAAGCTCTGTTGTTCATTTTGTCTTAGGGCCGTTCATTCAATGATTGAGGGCTGGAGTCACAAATATCCATCCCCTGTCAGTGCTGTAGGCAAAGTTTAAAGGTATACAGGATTGGTAGAGCTATACAAAATAGTTGCAGACAGTGTTCATGTTTTGTGTGATCAACCATACACAGGAAATAATAAACCTGTGAAAATTTGGGCTTAATTCGCTGTGTGATTCATTCAGAAGAAAATGGTGAAAAAACCATGCACAATTTTCAGCATGTAAACACAATGGGTCGTATGAATAAAAACTACTATTTTCTTTTACTTGAAATTTCATGTGTTTACTACCATCCACATGAATAAAAGGAAGTAAAAACTTTTACTGGAAAGTATTTACTAAATGATAAAAGAATCTACTTTTACATGAAAAGTAAATTCTTTTCTTTTTAGCACTTACTTACTTCTGCATGAATAAAACAGAGAAAATACTACAAAATGCAAGCAAGAACTGGTCATTTTTCAAGGTAGCCTCAGAGCTACCTTGGACACAGAAGTAAAGACACGTCTGAAGAAATTACAGTGTTTGTGAATGTTCCTCACAGGATAAATGTTTATGTCCCAAGGAGACCCTTACCAAAATTACCAATTCAACTTTCCAATTGGAACCAATTGGAATTTTTCCAAAGTTGTGTATTGGCACAAACCAATTGGACTCAATTGGACTCAGTTGGATTCAGTATGAAATTTTTTTCCAATTGAACCCAATTGGACTTTTTCCAACTGGACCCAATTGGTCTCAATTGGGAATCAAATTTCATCTATTTCCAATTCAATGTAATCAAGCCGACTGAGTCCAATTTGATTCCAATTGGAAATTTAAATAAACTCATGCACAGTGTTTCACGACAGAAACAATACACAAAAACTCACACGGCTTTTACACAAATTTGTTTATATTTATGATTAAATAATACCGTTTGGGTTTTGTTTCAATAAAGCAAGGTATTTTAGATATGATGAAGCATTTTTTCTTCTCAGAAATGTATGCTTTGATCATTAAGGATTTTTTTCCCATGAAATCAGAGGAAGTAATTTTTTGAAACAAGTAAATGCACTTCAACAGAATGTTGTGCATATATTATTTGAACTTTTAAGTTTAAATTAAATAGCTAATTATGATGCTCGTATTCAGCTCTCATCTTCTCTATAGCACTCTCCTGCTCCACTTTAACTTTTGGTAATTGTGCTTTGGTCAATTAAAAGACACTATGACGTTTCAGCAGCCTAACAGCAACGTTTTGCTTTGATTCTGGGGATCCAGATGAGTCACCTTCATCAAACTGTTGTCAGAATCAAAATCCCATGGCTGACTTGTAGATTTATATGTTTCTGTTAATTCAAATGCTGCTTGGGTTGCGCGTACGTAGACGTGAATGGGAGTTGTAATCCAAAGGGAACCTTTTGTTAAGAGCCATTCAGCCATGGCAGACAGCTAGATATCAGAAGTATTTACTCCAAAGGATTAAGTGATGACTTTGCAGTAAAAGAATAAGTTTATTCATACGGTATTTAGAAGATGCTAGTACTGAATGCTTCTACTTGGAAGTTGATGCTTTTACTTTTTGCTAGTACTTGTCAGTATTTACTACTTTTTATTCATATGACCCATTGTCCTTAATTTTGGTTGTAACAACCAAAATTAACTGATTGCATTTTTTGTAGGTTTTCAGATACAGTTTTCTCGAATATGACTTCATTTCAGGAGAAAATATTTCCCAGAAAAAAAATGTTTTTGGTATGAACTTCACATCTAGCTTTCAGACTAAAATTAAACATTTATGTTTTTCATCCTTACCAATCCTGTATAAATTAATGGATTGGTCTGTTGTCCTAAAGGTATACACACAGTCACTATTATACCTTGATCATACTAGCCAAAACAAAGATAACTTGGACCAGTAAGACGAGACCGGCCAGCACAGAGATGGACAGAAGGTCAAACAGTGGACGATCAGCAGACTCGGCCATTGATATCATAGCATTCTGGCTGACAATGAGACACTGTAGAATCAGTCCACATAACACGTACTTGTCCTGTTTACAAAGAGAAGTAAGATTAGCTCATTTTATGACCTCTGGTATCGACCCATAGCATTGTCTTTCTTGAGTTCTGGGCCCAATTTCATGGAGCTGCTTAATGGCCGATTTTGTGCTTACTGAGCGAGTTTCCATTTCATAGCGCTGTTAACCGTAAGCACACGAAAAGGCATGCTAACCTTCCGGTGCTTAATGTTTGAAAATGAACGACCTAACAATGCAATTCCATGGTGAACGTGCAAGATAGCCGCCTAATTTTCTTGCTAACCTGTGAAATACGCTTATGAACAAGCAAATTTTTCTGCTACAGTTAGCACAAAAATTTGCTTACCGTTAAGCAGCGCTATGAAATTTGGCCCTGGTCAAACCTTGAATGAATAAGAACAGCATTTTCATGACAAGGACAATCGGTTCCCATTATTCACATTGTTTTTCTCATGGAATTCATACGTTAACTCTTTCATGTGCCAATCGACCGCTAAGCGACCGGTTTAAATCCGTTCAGATAAATAGTTGTAAAACAAAAAATAAAGATCGCAATGCCACACAGTTTTCAGAATGGGAAAGAGGACTCTTAAGGGTGCTATTGTGACCTTTTTTTTGGGGGGGGGGCCCATTTGCAAAAGAAAGAGTAAACAATTAATTTGTCCATATAATCAATTTATCACTAAAATAAATGGTGCTTGAAAGGGTTGACCATGTTTAAGATAATAATAACAATACTAAAATTATGAGGCCCAGTTATGTAGCACCATATAAGAGTTTACAAGGTGCTGCAGCGCACTCGGCAGCCACTGCCAGAAACACCGGGAAACCCCTTCTCTTAGCGATAAGTGTACTGGGTTCTTTTACGTGCATTTACACAACACACAGGACCTACGGCTCTCATCCCTTCTGAAGGGCGAAGCAATAATGGTTAAGTATCTTGCTTAATATACTGAAAGTTTTTGTCCAGTAATTTGTCCAGTAACCTGAATTCAGTCGCTACGTACCAGTAGAGTAAGATAAGAGATTGTCGGCAGACTTTGCGACACCACATATTTGAAGGCTACAGCTGTGAGCAGAAGAGTAACGGTAACACTGAGTCTATCAGCTGGCTCATCGGGACTGACTGCAAATGATGTAAAACACAGCAACAGAATCATCAACTGAAAGTGAAATACAAAAAGGCTTAACGTAAACCACAGTACAAGTACGTTTGTTTTTTTAAAGTTTCAATTCAAGTCAACATTTATTTCATACTATTTCATACTACTCCTACTTCGAAATGATACATATACACAAACTAAGATAAGAGAAATAATAAGCACAGAAGATGGAGGGGAAAGAGTTCATTTATGTAGACCAAAATAAAAGAGAGTATGAGGCTGTTTTAAAGGCACTGGACACATTTGGTAATTGTCAAAGACCAGTATTCTCACTTGGTGTATCCCAACATATGCATAAAATAACAAACCTGTGAAAACTTGGGCTCAATTGGTCATCGAAGTTGCAAGAAAATAATGATTGAAAAAACACCCTTGTTGCACAATGTGTGTGCTTTCAGATGCCTGAAAAAGGCTTCAGGCCTGAAGTCTTTTTCAGATTCAAATATTTTTGTGAGAAATTACCTCTTTCTCAAAAACTACGTTACTTCAGACTTCAGAGGAAGCCGTTTCTTACTATGTTTTATACTATCAACAACTTTCCGTTGCTCTTTACCAGTAAGTTTTTATGCTAATATATATTTTGAGTAATTACCAAACGTGTCCAGTACCTTTAAGCACTTTTAAGTTTGTGTTTGACCTACAGCAGGTCTGATGAACAATGTACATGTATGATAAAGCACATTGGGTAAATTATGCCAAAAGTACATACAGCAAATAACACAGTAAAAGTGCACAATTAGACCCTTCCCATGAAATATGTAAATTTCACATCACGCATGTGCACTAACACTACTGGTTGGCAAAATGAGGGAATATTGTGGTTTTTTGTATGGGGCTGATGGTGGGGTGACGCATACTTTTTACCAAAAAAAACTATAAGAATCTTATAGGAATCTTATAGGAATCGAGGAAGTGTAAAAATCTATAAGAATCCTATAGGAATCCTATTTAAATCCTTTAGGATTCTATAAGAATTTTGCCTATAGATAGGACTTTCTTGTAAGGGAGTACATAACTCTATGGCGTTTGCAAACCAACAGTGTCCGTACGCATGCGTAAATTTAATTACAAGTACATGTAGTATATTTCATAGGAAAAGGCTAAGTGTTATCGTCCTGTATCCCCATGCAAGACAAGACCGTGCAAGTCTCGCACATATTCAAACATATTTGGGACCACTTTGGTCTCATGCACATTGCTTTAACCCAGGAAGGAAACAATCTCACACACTTTAACAGGTCCCAATGTTCGAATCGCGCAAGACTTGCAAAGTCTAAAACATCATTAAATGGAGCCAAGACAAGTCTAAATGGGTAAAGCAAAGAGGAGGTCCCCCTTAATGTAACCAAAATGAGGCTGGACTGCAAAAATGGTCGGATGAAACCCTCTTTTTTGATAAAAATGCACACATATGATTGCATTATAGACAGGGGACATGACCAAGATGGCCATCTTCTATACTAAGTCACATAACGAATGACTCACACGGCAAACGGTCATGATGCTGAAAAAAGAAATACACTGAAAGACGTCATCACCAGACACACCGGTGCTTGGAGTGTCAATACAATAGGAAATAACCTTTAAAAGGCTAACCAGATAATTGGCTACTTGGCAACTGTCGTATTAAATATAGAACTTATCCTCCATGGTTTCAGAAATAAAGTAACAGATGAAGATTCCCAAAGGAAGCCAAAAGGAGAACATTTTGTCTGTTTTGTGAATGTTACCATAGTGTTGCTTGGTTACAAATCTGGTGCTGAGACACTATAAAAAGAATCCGACAAGATGATCCGATAAAACATTCTAAATTCATTGCGAAAAAGAACGATATCTGAGTGAATATATTCATTTCAGGGAGATCTGACAGCAGGGTATCAATTTGATTTGATTTGATTTGAAAAAGTTGATCAGAATAAAAATGTACTCGCAGCCAGAGGCCGAATGAAAACAAGTGCTTAATAAATGGTATATAGGATTTGAGGCATTGCATGGTGGAGTATCAATATATATTTGGTTTGAGGTAACACCATGTGTATATCTACTTGCTAGGTAGATTTTGTTCTTTGAGAACTTGTGTTGCTTTTTATTCTACTGCCGCAGAGTAGAATATTCGGAATTTGGAAAACTTCTCAGTTCTGAAAAGAACTGTCCTGCTTATTAACTACTACCTGGGCGGGAGGTAGGAAATCGGGCGGGACTACTACTTTCGCTATGTGGATCGGGGGGACTTCTCGTGGAGTGAGTCTAAATAGGTCTCAACGTTTCGACTAGCTTGCTCTAGTCATCGTCAGGAGACTGAAGAGTGTAATACATGTTTGTCCATTTATAGGGGTTCAGAGGTTTCAGTGTAGAGTCAGTCACTGCTCAGTCACTGGTATGATATATTATTTTACAGGCGTAGAGTCATTTCAATCCTATACAGGCTTGAAAGAGCCATGGCACCAAGGTGTTTTCTCCTTGGTAAAAGGCACCTCTATGGAGAAATGGTAAATTTTGATTGGAATATTCAAGGGGCACCAAGGTAATGTCCGGGAGGCATATTTTTGTTTTACACCGCAGCAAGGGGTTTTGTTCTGTAATACTGCCAATTCCTGTCTTGAGATGAGACTACAAACATTTATGCCTATAAAGGGTTAGGTTTAGGGTTAGGTTTAGGGTTAGGGTTAGGGTTAGGGTTAGGGTCGGTTAGGGTTAGGGTTAGGGTTAGGGTTAGGGTTAGGGTTTAGGGTTAGACATAGACTCCTATCTCAAGACGGAATTGACAGTGTTACAGTACCAAACCTCTTGCTGCGGTGTAACAATATGCGTCCAGGGGTAACAGAGGCCATTGCCTCTGTCGCCTTCGTAAAGTATCAGGCCTGCCTATAGTTTTTAATGAACGCGTAATTAAGCCTCACTTACATGTGAAAAGTTCATCAAATTTGGTGATCAAGTTTTCATGAGAACACAGAATGACGGTTAAACTTGGTTGGATTTTAAGCAAGTTCATGTGTGCCTTAACTTATTGTTGTAGTTTTGAGGGACAGTTTCTTGCACATGGCAGTATTTTCTGATGAAAATATATTTCAGAACATTTGGCACAAGAAATGAGTTAAAACAAAAGGGAAAAACTTGTGCTGAAATAATCGTTCATTCCCTTTCCCAATCATGTATTGTTGAACAAATTTATAGACTTCTTGACCAGAAATCATTATCTTTTAGAATAGATCCTCACGATCAAGGATTAATACCCCTGCCCCAGCCTCCTCCCCCCCCCCCCAAACAAAAAAACAAACAAACAAAAAAACTTGGAGCCAAACATTTGGGAGTAGTAAATACTGACCAGAATAAGCCCCACATTCCAGAGATAGTAGCCACTCTTTCGTCTGACGTGCATTGACAGATGGTAGATGGGATACTGTCTATGAGATCCAGTCTTGGCTTTGTCTTCAACCACTGGCTGGGCAATTACATGTTTACTCAACTGCCACTCTTCATCAGCTAAATAAGAAAGTAAACCACAGAAGCACTTAATGAGAGAAGTTATCTTGTTACACTCTAAAAATACCTGGGTCAGAATTGCTCTTGGTCAGTGTGAACCAGAATCTGTGTCAAAATGACCCAGAAATGGGTCAAACTGACATAGAATCAGAGCTAAAATCCCCTTTTTAAAACCACTTTACGGGTCCAGGCCCACTTTGGTAAATTGTGTTACCCATTGGTTTAACACCTAGTCTTATATAGTGCACAGATACCAATAAGGTACTCAAGGCACTTGAACAAATAGACATATTTTAAGACAGGTTTTTGGATTTTTTTAATTATAAGACCGATTTATGTAAGTGTCTTGCTTAAAGACACTGGACACCTTTGGTAATTGTCAAAGACCAGTCTTCTCACAAACCTGTGAAAATTTGAACTCAATTGGTCATCGAAGTTGCAAGATAATAATGGAAGAAAAAACACCCTTGTCACACGAAGTTGTGTGCTTTCAGATGCTTGATTTCGAGACCTCACGCGTGAGGTCTCGAAATGAATTCAAATAGTTTACTGAGAAATTACTTTTTTCTCAAAAACGACAATACTTCAGAGGGAGCCGTTTCTCACAATGTTTTATACTATCAACAGCTCTCCATTGATCGTTACCAAGTAAGTTTTTATGCTAACAATTATTTTGAGTAATTACCAAAAGTGCCCAGTGCCTTTAAGGACACAAGTGTCAATACTGGGACTCGAACCCACACTCTGCTGATCAGAAACACCAGAGCTTGTGTCCATTGCTACTCACCGCTCGGCAACGACACGACACATAATATTATAACATGAATTGTGTCATCATTATAAAGGTCATACTTATACCATGAGATCCTGAATTCCACAATAAACCAATAAAATAACTTGTTGACTTACCTGTAAATGTGTCCACTCTAATAGAGTCTTTGATATTCATATCTTTGACAAACTCAACATCTGTTATAGGCCAGTCGGACATCAACTTGATTTTTAGTTCCTAATGGTAGAAGGAACATTATTTTAAAAAATTATTTAAAAAAATTAATAAATTCAAATAAATGTGAACGGAGTTTACAATGCTTAAAGGCATCGTACACGTTTGGTAATTACTCTGATAATTAATGGCAATAAAATTTACTTGGTAAGAAGTAAAGCAGCTTTGGATAGCATAATGCATTTTGAGAAACTTTTCACTTCGAAGAACTGCGGTTATGGAAAAATATATCACTTTTTATCCCCCAAAAACATTTGAATCTTTGCGCGTAACGCTTCTCAGAGTGTGTATTCCAATGCACATTATTCTTCCTGCGTGGACATAACCGCTCCAGATTTTCCGCAATATCTCAAAAACGCTACCACCTTTTGAAATGAAATTTTCACAGGTTAGTTTTATGGTATATATCTTATAAGTAACTTTTTATTGCCATTAATTTTCGGAGTCATTACCAAACGTATACAGACCCTTTAAGCTGTGTATCAAATCTTAATTGCTAAGCACAGTCTGATGTCACAATACAAATCACCATGGTGATACTAGCAACCAAAGATTATAGAGTGCCGAAGGGCGCAAGATGGGGAACATGGGCTGAAAGATTGAAATGTGCAAGTAACTCCTTTGATGCAACAATAGATCAGTGCAGACAATGACCATTGCTATCAAGGATATAACAAAACATTTGCTTGCTGAAAAGGCGCCCGTGTGTAATTCACATTCCAATGTGATAGAGCTTCCCCATCTTGCACCTTCGGCCCTCTATAATCTTTGCTGGCAACTCATCTCAAGATGAATCTTAGTGCGTTGTGAAATCAAGTCCCAACCCATTCATGGCATAATGAGAACCGCATTATTCCGTATGCACACACGGGAATCCAGACAAGGGTTGTTGATGACTTACCTGATGATCGAAGGGGAAATCATGAAGTCTCATGCTAGCCTTGAAAGTAGCCTTCATTCTATAAGACACCTGAGCATCTGGCACACCGTCTGGCTCGTCCTCTGGATATATGATATTGTGCTTACAAACCATCTTCTCTACGGTGGTAGCATTGAAGAAGTACAAACAGGGGCTCCATTGCTCATCCCAATCAACATCCTGGGGAGTAAAGTCAAATGGGATAACAAAACTGAGCACAAGTTAATTGATAAAGACATTACTGATTATGAAGTTCATTCTAGAAACATTTTTACTGTGAAAGATTTCCCTCTGAAATGAAGTCATATTCAAAAACAACAAAAATGCAAACAGCTGATTTCGGTTGTTACAACCAAAATTACGGACAATGTATTTCCATGCTGAAAATTGTGAATATTTGTTCACTATTTTCTCCTGACTCACGTAGCGGATTAAGCCCAAATTTACACAGGTTTGTTAGTTCTGTATATGGCTGATCACACAAAACATGAACACTGTCTGTGATTATTTTGTCAGCTCTACCAATCCTGTATAATGCCTTTAACTTACATGTGCCTATATTACTATTGACATTATTATTTATTTGGCCATGAATCTTTTTTATAATACATAACGATAAACATGAAAAAAAGTGAAAGGAAAAAAAGGGCACAGTATTAATGCCCCTGCAAACATACATATGTCAAAATGAAGCTGAAAGGGATAGGGTGGGATGGGAAAGGGGATGGGATCGGAAATAGAAGGGAAAGGAAGGGCTGAGGTTGGGTGAACGAACACGAGGGCAAAGACAGAGATTAAAAAAGACACGAAGAACATAACCAATTTAAGCCTGCCAGGACAGATAAAAGTGCACTTAAACACTGTGGCCTGAAAGCCTGTCCACCCAAGCTTAAATGGCGGCATAAAATTTGTTTATAAGTAGTATACAAATAAAAAATAAAAAATCATAAAATCAATGATGCTGTCCGGCCATGTGCTTTAAGTGATTATCATAATAATAATAATAATAGTGGCTTCTCATATAGCGCACATATCCGTCACTCAGTGACGCTCAAGGCGCTTTAAACGTTCATTATTTTCCTGCAAGGTATTGTGGAGCTACGTTTTGAAGTATGAGACCAAGTCCTTTACATCTACCCTACCTCTCTCTTGAGTCCCTTAACGGACGGCTCTTTCCAGGTCACAGCCAAATAGATCTCAGCATTAAACTCTTGCTTCACTGTGTCGATCTCACCAACACAAATCACGTTGCAGCGTACACGGGCATAGATCTGCAGGTTTCAGTGTCAAGCACAACATTTTATCAGGGCCCAATTACATAAAGCCTGTTAAGCACAAAACGAAGCTATGCACAGAAAAATCTTGCTTAGATGAAATAGGTTACCAGCCAAAATACCATACAGTTTACATTGCTGTGACTAGTACTTCACTCATTTCTTGCCCGGGTTTGCTAAGCAGAATTTTCCGCTTAACATTTTTATGAAATAGGGCCCAGTTGGTCAATACCCCTGATGCAAGAATTGCATTATTTGAAAACAATTAAACAAAATCATTTGCTGGTAAAGACAAAATCCATGAGCTCAAAGCTGTAAAGTATGATTTTCCAATGAGGATCTAGTTTAATACATAAACAAAATCCATACATGGAGGAAGGGACCATGGTCACCTTAATTAACAAAACAAAAAATTGGCAGGATGTCTAAAATAAACATTTCAAAAAAGAAATTTATT
This sequence comes from Plazaster borealis, assembly GCA_021014325.1. Lineage (NCBI taxonomy): Eukaryota > Metazoa > Echinodermata > Asteroidea > Forcipulatida > Labidiasteridae > Plazaster > Plazaster borealis. The sequence goes on along the minus strand of CM037463.1, from coordinate 6,028,880 downwards.
TTAGCAATTATTTTGTTCCATTGTGTTAAAGTCCTCGCAGCTTACAACAAGCCCATGCCCCCCCCCCCAAAAAAAAAAAATAATAATAAATAAATAAATAAATAAAAAATACAAACAATTAATTAATGTATACTCAAAGAAGTTGACAACTCGTCATGATACATGAACATAACCATGAAACAGGGCAGGCTGAAATGTAGGTGGGGAGGAGGTGGGAGGGCTGTAATGGCTTAGTGTATTAGCTTGGTGGGTGGGGCAGGAGTCAGCTTTGCTTTATTTAGCTCTGGGTCAGGGAAATTTGAAGTTTCCTGTCTGATCTATGTGTCATACAGCATACAGGGGGGTAATCTCAAATTAATTTTATCTGATAACCACAATGATTTAGCAAAAGGTACTAAAATGTAACCATACACAAAATTTGTTGTCCTGCTCCCTCTTTCTTACACCGGAGCCTAAGGTCTGGCTCAGTGAGAAAGCTTTATTTGATGTGATATCTGTCGTGATAACACCAACGCCCGATTCCATGGCTCTGCTTACCGTAAGTAAAGAATCGGCGCTTACGGAAGCAAGGAATTCTGCGCTTAAGTCAAGCGTATTTCACAGGTTAGTAGGGAATATCTGCTTGTGCACGTGAGGAGTTCCACGTTACTAGGTATTCTTCTCTTACACAGCTAGTGCAGAAATTGGGTGTTTGCCCTGTAAGCGAAGAATGGTGATTGTAATCGCAGAATTCGGCGGTAAGCAGAGCCCTGAAATTGGGCCCAGTACTGCATAGGGTTGCAGTGGATAGTCCTGTGTTGTTTTGACGAACTATAGAGATTTCACTCTTCTTCTTCTCCCACTCGGAAACCTTTTTTTTGTACTTGCCTAAATGCCAATTACTACGACAACCCTACTCTTGTACTTCAAGGTAAACATACATACAACCAGGGTCTAATTTCGTGGAGCTGCTTCAGCAGAAAACAGTGCTTAAAGTTTTTCTGCCAAGCAAAAATAAGCAGGATACCAGTCAGGAATTGTACATGTTGCACGGTATTTTGGTTGGTAACCTTATTCTGGTAAGCATAATTTGGTGTTGCTTAGCTACTTTTTGTGCTTAAGAAGCTCATTGAAATTGGGCACAGATCTTAAGAAATACAATTCAAATATTTGCGTTTCATACTTACCCTGATTTTCTTAACTTAAAGACAGGAAAGAAATGTTGAATGTTTGAAGGGAATCTCTGTTTGTAAATGAAAATGTGCATTTACCCGAATACCATCCAACCATTACTTCTATAGGCATTTAGATGTTAAGTACAAAAATGTAGATTGCCAATTTCTGTGCTAAGTTTGTACAAGTATGGTAGTACCAAAGATTATGTTATAGAGCGTCAATGTTATAGAGCGTCAATGTTATAGAAGGTCAATGTTATAGAAGTGAGTTTTAATATTGCTGTCAATGTTATATAACAAACCCTGAACCCAGAAATGGCGCCCATGCGTATTTCACGTTCCAACTATAGATAGAGATCCAGTTCTCCTTCTTGCACCTTTTGCACTCTATAATCTTTGGGCAGTACTTGCTAAAGTGTGTTGAAACTACTAAATCATGGCTCAAACTCATACTCGTGCACCAAATTGTACATTGGAAGTGTGTATGAGCTACATCATTTGTTGGATTAATTAAATTTTCAGACAAATTAAAAAGCCTAAAATAAATACTGGGATATCACTGTACATGTACTGTACCACTGAATTACTTCAAAAGTCCCACAAGAACAAATAAAAGCAAGTGTAAAGAACACGAGCAGAGATTTACTTGCTTGAGATTTTCTGAAGTTAAAAAAGAATTGTGTCATTATTTTGTCTTCAGGATATAATTAAAACTAAAGGACTTCATTGTGTCAACACAATACATGTACAAACTCTAGAGGGAAAACTTTCAGACTCACCTTTCTTCCGTCTTCCCTAGGCTTGTGCCACACCTCAGCATCTTTACCTTTGCAGTTTTTCTCCACAAGTTTCAAAGTTTCCTCCAGTCTATCAAGACTCTCAACAATCTTATTACTGCATCCATGCTCCTCTGGTACGGTTAACGGCGGCAGATTCTGATCCATTGTGACGCAATAGTAGCTCTTCTTGTCGCAGTTTAATATACAAATCTTAAAGTAAAGATCTAAAATGCCATGATATCATTGAAACAAATTTCACACAAACAATTGATCACTTTTAAGTTGTAGGCTTTACATTCACCAGGCGTTTCCTCTGTAGCTTGTAAACTAAATCCGTGGTGACAATACCGGTAGATTTGGGTCAAGTTTCAGCTGAGAGTTGTTTCAATGTAGGCTATGAAGTTTGACTTGCTTGATTTGTAAGAATTTTCGTCGCATGCGGACTGCTTTTTCTCAACACTCTCAGAAGTGGCCTTTCTATCTATCCACTTTGCAAGCAACTGGTTGTTTCACAGCCGCACGTACACATTTTGTGTACGCCTGTAACAGCAGAGTTTATAAACCAAGTCGTAGGATGAAGCTTATTGGAGTAACGTCAGTAAGTTAATTGAGTAGATCCTTTAGGTTCACATCTAGATGTCAGACAGGATGTTTTGTTTCTTGCCAACCATTTCACCTTCCGAAGCATTATGCTTTTCATGATTGGAGGCACGTTAATGCAGCCAACAAAATGTTGAATTCAAATTAATGTTTCCTGTATGACTTGTTTCTCTTTATTTTGAAGATTTATTACAAAACTTTTTTTTTAATTTTTTTTTAAATGCTTTTGTTGGATGAAATATGTAAGTCAATTGAAGGAAACTTGTTTTTGTTTTTTTAAATAGAGGGGGTAAATAATACTATTCAAGTTAATGAAATAATTTGAGAAGATTTTCTGAATTAAATTTTTCTGGATGAACAAAAATAAAATTAAAAATTAAAATAAACAAAAATATATGAAACAATGCTGGTGCAAATTTTAGTGTTTCTTCTATTCTAGAGTCTTTATTATCAAGTATATTTGAAAAATATCTGTCTACTCATTAATACACATGTACAAATAAAAGTATTAAAGAACCATCCTGAGAATTTACGTAACACAAACTGGTGTAAACACACTGGAAAACTTCTCCTTTTTTTGGTTTGTGTTTTTCCCCAAAGACTTTGAATACAAAAAACTGCCAATCATTCAATGGACTGATTTCCAAATGCTGAGTAAATGGTTTTAGTTTTAGTTTGTTTAATATAAACAATAATAAAGCTATAGAAAAACAAATATTAACAACCTCAGTACTTTATAAACATCATTGGTATTTTAAGCCTTACTTATGTCAAAATGCAGGTTTCATTATTTCTAACTTTAAACAAATAAATATAAACAATCTGTATTCTACATGGTTAGTATATTGACATATACAGCGAGTTTTCTTATTTCTTTGGCAAAATTTGCATAATTTAGTAACCCCTAGTTGACAGAATGATTTACAAGCCCCAGATTCCCAGAAGAGATTTCCTTCTTTTTTGTTTTAAATCAGATTTTAAAAGATAGTGCTTTCTTCTCACTGGACATTTTACAGACTGCCACCGTATAAGTCAAGTTCCTTATTGTGCAACACAGTTATGAATACCATCACAAACCAGGGACTCGCAGGCCCGAGGCCAGTGATTTCAGTGTCGGGTCAGTAAACTCAAGACAGGACAAGTCCGGTGGTCTTGTGTTTTTCAATTGAATATCTTTGTTTAAAAAAAAATCATGTTTGAGTCTCACAAATATCTTTCAATTTTGCTGAGTATCACCCATAATACAGAAGAGATAAATTTTCTCGTGTTTTTTCAAATAATACAGTTGATAGGATAAAACTGTGTTCTTGTTTTGCATCTGGTCTCTTCTCATTTTGATTCTGGTCTTGTAAATTAAAGGGATTGTATACGTTTGGTAATTGGAACCCACTGTTTTTTTTAATCCTATATAGTTGTAGAAATATACCATAAAAATAACCTGTGAAAATTTCATTTCAAAAGGCGGTAGCGTTTTTGAGATATTGCCGAAAATCTGGAGCGGTTATGTCCACGCAGGAAGAATAATCTGCAATTGGAATACACAATCTGAGAAACACTGCAGTTATGCTTCTCAGATTCAAATTTTTGGAGATAAAAAGTGATATCTTTTTCCATAACTGCAGTACTTCGAAGTGAAAAGTTCCTCAAATGCATTATACTAACCAAAGCTGCTGTACTTCTTACCAAGTAAGTTTTTGTTACCATTAATTTTCAGAGTCATTACCAAACGTATACAGACCCTTTAAATTCTGGTCCAGTAAAGATTCTGAGCTACAAGCCCTGTGGTCTTGTGTTTTTTCCCCGAAAATTCGTGCCCTGCACATTATACCAAATGGAAGGCACTCACAATCCTGATGCTTCGTTTTTGAAAGAGCAGGGGCACCAAAGCATTTTCTCCTTGGTAAAGGGCACCTCTATGAGGAAATTATAAATTTCTATCGGTACATTTCAAGGGGCACCAAGGCAATGACCAGGGGCATGGAGGCAATTGCCCCCATAAAGTATCAGGCCTGCATACCAGTTAGCACGATACAAAAAAAAAGACAAAAACAGATGGCTGCTCTATATATGTTAAAAGTGAATAAAGATGTGTCAATGCAGCATTGATGTCACACACAAGGTTTGTTTTAGAAAGGATTTGGTAAAAGGGTGTCCAAATTTGCTAAATTTTTTAAAAACTGGGTGTCCAAATATAAAACAGGGTGTCCTACAGACACTGAGACACCTCTCTGGCTAACACTACGGTCACACACATCATCTTTGGCCCTAATGGAGTGTCTGAATCTATTCACATGGATTCTTCACATGTCCACTAAATTGCTTGAAATATTTTGCCATGATGAAAAAAGCCACATTAGGTAACAATTCATTACATATTAAAATATATGTTACAAATTTCTCAACATTTTGTGCTACACCTGCACAAACATTAAACAAATTAAGTTCAAAATATTCTTGCCATTAAAAAAAACTGCAATTATTGTAAACATTGCACAATATAATTTGCATCACCCGATGATACCCTTTTTTATTTTCAATATCCCTACTTGCTCTAGGAGTAATAAGTAGGATTTGAAACTTTGCATGGTGGAGGTATAACTAAGAGAGGTTTGCGGTAACACCATGTGATTATCTCTTTTGAGTAGTGTTGGTTCTGAAAATAACCGGTGGTTAACGACTCAACGTTTCGATCAGTATGCTCTGATCGTCTTCAGGAGAATGCTGGACTCTGTTGCTGGATGCTGCTTAAGTACTGGAGCTTGGTGTTGCGCGAAGGTTGGAACTGGATAAGCTGGGCTTAGTTCGGTGAAGCGTGTAGGCTTAAGTGGGACTAAACCTAAACTGAAACCCACAGGGAGTGGGCAGGGAGTGTGTGCTCACTGAACTGATCCCCTATATCCAAGGTCACATCCCCTACCCCTAAGGCTTGGGTCATCTATACCCTCAGTCTCCTCTAGGTTCCCTGCCCACTCCCTGTGGGTTTCAGTTTAGGTTTAGTCCCACTCAAGCCTACACGCTTCACCGAACTAAGCCCAGCTTATCCAGTTCCCACCCTCGCGCAACACCAAGCTCAAGTACTTAAGCAGCATTCAGCAACAGAGTCCAGCATTCTCCTGAAGACGATCAGAGCATACTGATCGAAACGTTGAGTCGTTAACCACCGGTTCTTTTCAGAACCAACACTACTCAAAAGAGATATTCGCATGGTGTTACCGCAAACCTCTCTAGGAGTAATGCTGATTCAAAACAATTTCCAACTCTAAAAATGTTGCTCATGATCTTGAGTAAATGATCACTCACGCCTACTCTTCTGTTTTTTCAGACTCTTTCTTCTCATTTTAACCTGATGAACATGTACCATATAATCATTGCAAGACTTAACTCAACAATCAGTTCACCACCAAAACAATTACATTTTTCTCTTCTTAAAAATTGCACCTTCAGCACAAATTGTTAACGGTGGATTGTCATTTTTACTAATAAATATAATTAGCCTTTTTGAGATATGGTGGACACTATAGGAGTGCAGTTTGGTTTGGGTGTATACAGACAAATTTACCCCAAACCTAATACTGTCATAGTCTTGTGTCCGTCATATCTCAAAATGGCTTATTGCTTTTATATTATGAAATCAAGCAAATATGAAGTCTATGGGGTTTTTTCAAAACCAAAAAATTCATATTTGTCTAAACAACAGGCTCCCTCTGCCTTACTGAAGCCCTGTACGGAAGTGTATATATCAAAAGACACTGGTGAAGCCTTAATTTAACTGTAACCCAAACAATGCCTTGGTTTCAAAAAGCTCTATAGCTCCATTGAAGATCATAATGTATCAAATGAAACTGGCAATTATATTTTCATATTTCATATTTCATATCTCACCTTAGCTCTGACTTGGTTCTGAACCCTCACAGGGCAATCCCTTTTGCTCAGTAGCATCTACCTTGTTCCTTTTAAGTCTCTTTCCTCTCTTGGATTTCTTTGGTACATCAGTTGGGGCTTTCTTCTCCTCTTGCCTTTTACTCTCTGCTTCTTTGCGTACCTGTCGCATTTTATCTATCTTGGCATTAAGTTCCTTCAGAAAAGAAGACAAAAAAGAAGATTTTGCAGAAAGCTTCTCATAAACTAAGCACAGTGAGCAGCAAATCTTTGCTCACTCTGATCAAAACACTTAGCGGGTGGAAGGGTCATTAATGGCTGGCGAAAAATAATAAGACTTATAATACACATTTTCCAAATTTATAATGCGCTACTTAAGACTGCTACAAAGTCAACAGACAGAATTTATAGGCGAGAAGAGAACAGATGTGTTTTTAATTTAGACTTGAAAGTCTGGAGTGAGTTGATGTTGCGAATGTAATTTGGTTAAGAGTCCCAGCATCGGGGACCAGCAACTGAGAAGGACCTGCAGCCGATTTCACAAAACGCTAGGATTAATCCTATCTCGAGTTAGGACGAGTAACTCGTCCTAACTTAGGATTAATCTTAAGGTTTACATGTTACAGTGCAAGGCTGGGACTCGTCCTAAGCCCTAAGATTAATCCTAAGTTAGAAAGAGTTTGGTGAAATCGACGGCATCCCCTGCCCTTTTGTAAAGTGCGAGGGATTATTAGATTATGGCTAGAGTGGAGGGCCACTCTGCAGGCCAGGTGTATTGGGGTTTAGAATATCTATAATGTACTGTGGAAGTTTATGTGAGAGTGCTTTGTGCATGTTCATAAATGTTTTGAAGATGGTGCATTGTCTAACTGGTAACCAGTGTTGGAGGAGTGTATGTGTGTGTATTTGGGTTCTGAGACAATTATGCATGCAGCATTTTTGTGGAGCCTTTGTAGTCGGTTAACATTAGCTTGCTTAGTACCAGTGAGGAGAGAGTTACAGTAATCAAGTCTCAAGGGCTTTACCAGCATTTATTTTCATATTTTTGAGGTGTTTCTGATGTGGTTGTTGATGGACTTTCATCTACTTGTGTACATGTGTGCTCATTGCCATGGAGCTGTCAAAAAAAGACACCTAAATTTTGAACTGTTTCAGATGGCTTTTCACATTTAGAATTAAGTGGCTGAAATCTGGTGATGGAGAAATACAACAATGAAAACCTATTTTCTCTCAAGTTCTGTATTAAGTTAATTTGTGATCAACCAGTTTTGAACATTGGTGATGCAGTTTGAAAACCTAAAGAGAGCCCAAGCTGTGTCATTATGAATGGATGGGTCTAAGTCCATGTAGATTTGGATGCCGGCAGCATATAATGTGATAATTGACATTGTGCTGGCGAATAATATCACCAACAGGGCTCAAGTACATTGTGAAGGTTAGAGGACCAATAACAGAGCCTTGTGGGACGCCCAAAGGGATGTGGCTCACATCAGAGTCGGCTTCAGAAATGGTAACATGACTCGTAACATGGATTTGACATTCTTGATGAAAATACCATGACACTTGTTGCCGTTTTCTCAGCAAGTCGACACTGCATTCAGCTGAAACTTTCACAGGTGACTTATAGTATATATCTTTATTGACAATCTGTCCTATAAATCAGCATTTGTTGAGAAAAAAAATCTATGGAGCTACCTTTAAATTCAAGCAACTAACAAAATCAAACCCGCTTACCGTATAATCCTCGATGGCCTTTTGTATTACACCATGTGTCTTCCTGTTCTGTAGACCGGGAGAAAATAAAAAGTAAAGAGTTCGTTTACAGACACATAAGAACTACAGCTTTTCCCAAATGTTTTTTATGAGATGCATGTACATCTACATTCCCGGCCAAAATGCACATACCCTCCCCTGTTCTCCCGCACAGAGTTGTTAACCCCAGCTGGAGCGGGGATCGCGCAATGAGGGCCAACATTGAATGGGGGCCAGGGGGCGGAGGCCCAACGAGATAGGGCCGGGATTGTCTGAAATTTTTGAGCCTGAAAAAAATAATAATAATAATACAACATAAAAAAGAAGGCTTCAAAAAAATTAAGAATGTGCACACACAATGAACACATTAAGTTGCTTGCAGAGAAGGGCTTAAAAAAATAAAATAAAATAAGGCTTTTTAGTGTGGGGCCGACCAAGATATGGCCGGGATTGTAGGTACATGTAACACAATCACCAAACACATGTGAATTTCAGATTTTCTTTGCATAAATTACTTTAATAAATTACAGTTAACATGTATCAATCCAACACACTTATTTGTGCTTAGGATTTCCCTGACAGCCAAAATACTGTCTAGTCAAATTTTGTAATAGGCACCATTTACAGTTGGGAGCAAAGTTCTAGTGTACCATATTTGAGTTCTTACATATACACCAGGCCAGGCACTGAGCAAAACACTTTTCAATAAGCCACGTGCGAGTGAAATTTGAATAATGTCTGGTACAATGACTTTTGAATTCCTCAGACTATAGAGAAAGTTGCTAAGTCAAATGGCATTTTTTGTATTGCAACCTCCAGATGAGCAAACCCTGGTACCATTGTGCCATACACATTCATTCAAAATGTGCATGGGTGTTCACTATTTGAAATAGCAACTGTCTCTATAGTCCGAGGAATTCAAATTTAAGCGGTAACTTATGACTGAGCAAGTCATTGTACCAGACATTATTCAAATCCCCACTCGCAAATGGCTCATTGTTACTCTACTGTCTGATGAATGGGACGCACAGTGTTGATAGTGCATTAGAAAACAAAAATACACCTGGAGGTGTACCCCAATGTTACTTTTTCATTAATAGCCTCTCTGCAGGCTTCTGAGCAACAGTGATTAAGTTACATTTTTTTGAGGCATCCTTGGTTTCATTACCCAAAATATAATTATAATAAAAATTGGCATTTATAACATGCCATGTCAGTCAGAAGTGACACTCCTGGTACTCAAATGAGAGTGAAAAGCACAATTGCACTGAAGAAACCTTATAATTTTTGGAAAAGATAGGTTTTTTAACTGAATTTTGGATTGTGCATGAGTGCTTTCTTTTCCCGAGTTCAGTAGGGAGTGTATTCCAAAGTGACAAGCCAGATCTTCACAACGATCGACTTCCACAAGAGAGTCGTGAACGTGGTATGTGTAGGAGTTGAGCATTAGAAGAGCGAAGTTGTCGGGATGCTAAAACTAATAGTTACACCCAATTATTAGAATAACTACTGTCTTATAATGCAACACCGGATGCTTAGAATCCAATTCGAAACTACTTACCGCTAAATACACAAAGATGGAAGTAATTAGATGAGCGATAATAAGTACTCCAACCATAACGCATGCTGAGATGGTATCGAAGAGTGCTGCGCTCTCGGGGGTGCTGAAAACAGATGCAACGGCATTCTGGCAGACAGCGATACACTGGAAGACCAGACAAAAAATAACATACTTGTCCTAAGGAAAAGAAAAAAGAAAAATTACCTTTACTTAGTTATGAAGTAAGATTGCTCAAAATTAGAACTATGACATACCAACTAGAACTATGACATACCAACATCGTCCTTCGTCTACCCTCCGCCACCTCCAGTCAAAACTCTTTCATGGAGTATTTTGGAGGAAAACCAACCAAGAACCAAGAACTTACAAGGCTCAAATTGGGAGGAAAATCCACAGGACTGCAGAGCTTGTTGCTCAAATGATTACTGGACCAAATTAATTGTATGTGGATTTTGTTTCATGGAACTTGGGAAAGTACCGAGTGTACAGTGCTTAATACACATCGGTGTAAGTGTAAAAACAAATTATACAAATTAATTGTGTTACAAAACCAGAATCAAAATAAGAATAAGCTTTCTACACAATTTCTCATATAAACTGTTTTAATTTGAACAAGCACTAAGAGAAGATTGATCTCATTTGTCTCTTATTGGTAACACTTTAACACTCCACAGAATTGAACGATACTTATCAGACTTAAATTCAGCATTTGAATGTAATGTTTTAATTTAAAGATACACAGTGGGGCATTATTTAGAAACAGAAGACCGCCGGGCTGGTCCGGTCGTAAGTTTACTGACCCGGCGCTAAAATCACTGGCCTTGGGTCTGCGGTCCAGAGTAAATTTTGAGACCTGCCTTTGTTCAAGCAAACAACTCTGTGTTTAAAATTGTGCACAACAACCTTCCCCCTTTGTACAATGTGTTTAACTTTAACAAGTTACCAACTCTTGTGTTTATTACTTTAACATTTACCAACTTGTTGCCAAAAAAATAAAAGCTTATTACATGGAACCAATTACTTTTTTAGAAATGTACAAAATTTAAACTGGTCCAACATTGAGTTTTGACCTTTACTTACAAGAAGTGTGAGGTATGAGATCGGTGGAAGGGACTGTGCAGCGACGTACTTGAAAGCTACAGCGGTCAGCAGTAATGTGAGTGTTACACTCAGCCGATCTTCTGGCTGGTCAGGTGCCACAGCAAAGGATGCAAACGACAAAGATATTATCAGCATCTGGAGAAGAAAGATAGAAATACTTTACTCTCCTGACAATGACTAGAGCAAGCAAACGTTGAGACCAATTAAGAACTCACTCCGCGGCAGTGAAGTTAATAACAAGAAGTTCCCTCGACCCACTAAGTGAAAGTAGTAGTCCCAGCCGATTTCCTACCTTCCGCCCAGGTAGTAGTTAATAAGCAGGACAGTTCTTTTCAGAGCTTGGTAGTCTCCCGAATTCCAAAATCTACTCTGCAGCAGTAGAATAGTCTCCCAAATTCCGAAATCACCTTAAGGGGGTGCAACTTTCCGCAAAGGAAGCTGACTGGGTAAATTTTAAATAATTTTGGGGTTGAACAAAGACAAATTTCACATAAAAAACATGATCTCTTAATATGCTGAAGGGTACAGGCTGATCATAAAACTTTCTCACCAAAACCAAAGTCAAATTCCAGAAATAGTAAAGTCCCTTCCTCTTGGCGTACATGGTAATATGGTAGACTGGATACACTCTATGAGCTGATGACGCCTCTCGGTTCCCTTTTATTGGTGTAGCACTCACCACAGGGAGGAGCTCCCACTCATGGCTTCCTGAGTGTTGAGAGCAAGATGAGAATAATAATAATAATAATAATAATAAGCAGTTCTTATATAGCGCTTCATACTCCCGATGGGTGTCTCAAAGCGCTCAGTATTTTTCCTACAAGGTAAGTGGAGTTACGTGTTGAAGTATGAGACCTATTCCTTTACATAGCACCATGTAATGGTTTACAAGGTGCTGTGGTGTAATATGCAGCCAATCAAACCAGGAACACCGGGGTGAACCCCTTCTCTTTACGATAAGTGCACTGGGTTCTTTTACGTGCATTACACAACACACGTATGAATTACAGTATGATCTTGATCTTCAGGCCTGATACTTTCACAGAGGCAACAGAGGCAAATGTCCCTGACCATTGCCTTGGTGCCCCCTTAAAAGTTCCATCCGAAATTTATAATTTCCTCACAGAGGTGCCATTACCAAGAAGAAAATCCTTGGTGTCCTTGCCCTTTAAACAATAAAGCATCAGGCCTTGATCCTTAAGGTCCAAAATCATCAAAACTCCTATTTAGAAAGTTGTCCGACTTTGTAGGATAACACAGCAGGCCCAAATAACAATTGGTTGTCAGTGCAACAGGCATATGGGAGAGTCTTTAGACAAAGAAACTAGGGGGGGACTTGCGTAAACAGGTACACCTATTTTGGGGGCTATTATAGTGCAAGCAAGATACACTGTAAGTAAGAAGGGGAGGGGTTGCTGGAAGAGGGAGAGGGAAAATTTGTGCCCCCTAGTGGTATTATTTTTCAGAACTTTTTGGAGCTTCCGGAACAATAATTTCCCTTTGAAAACATCGTTCTCACAATGAAAACCTGACTTAACAAAGGAAAGACAACAAAGGTTCTCCTAACACACACCGGGATTTGTTGTTCCCTTTTGAGGAAATATGGGAATGCGTTCACCGTGAATCTCAAAACCTTGGCCATAAGCCACATTTAATCTGCTATGGTATAATGTGATCTTGGAACACTCTGAGCCAAGTACAAAGATAAAGATTCTTGTAAGCCACATTTGCGTAACAAAAGGACAAAAGTCTGAAATATGAAATTACACAATCAGAGATGCCACTGTGGTAGCGAAAAAAAACCTGAAAATTATTTTTCCTCTGGCCAAAACAAAAATGTTCTTTTTCTGGTTACCAACCGACCCTTAATTAACGCCGCGACCCTACACTTTTTATTCGGCTTGAAAAACCAAAAAAAAAACCAACAACAAAAAAGATTATAATAATAATAATACAAAACAAACTTAAAAATGAAGGTGCCATGGACAAAATGTCACACTTTGACCAACTTAACATGTTTTTAACCAAATTGGAAAAAAAAATCAAAACTCATCAAGACAATTTTACCGATATCTCCGTGATTTGAGTCTCATGATTTAGTGATCCACGTTCGTCGCGTCGTGTTTCCTACCCAGCGAAAAAATACCAACATTTCAAAGCACAGCGCGCACGTGTTTACACGACGGTGCGCAATCTGAATATTGTGCAAACTGGTGCTCGATACGCAAATAGAGCTGCCTATTCTGCATAGCGCAAATTTCAGATTGCCCCTATGTTTGTCCAATTTGTTGCGGCGCAAATCTGTTGATTGCGCTCGACAGAAGAACGAGAGATCCGAGAGTGGGCTCAACCTTCTCTCACTATGCGAACTTCACACACATCGGCAGGGTGTTTGCGTGTGCTGTTGATCGCGCACGCTCGGAAAATAAAAATGTTGCCGTTTGTTTCTCTCTCCGGTCTTTTAATAAATGGACGGCCCGGAAAAAACGGAAGTTGAGGTGGGTTTTTTTTTTAAAACGGAATTCCGGGTTAAACCGGAGAAGTGGCATCTATGCACAATAACCCTCTGCTGAAAAGGGAGGTTACGAGCATGATTTCCATTACCTTCTGTCCCTCTTTGTATGGGTGAAATAAAGCCCAGCACAGTGAGTAGTATGTCAGTTATAGGAGGTTCATGACTGCGCACACTACACAATGGAACGTCCAGGTGCTTATACCCATCAGCCATCCGACTGACTGCAACAAATTGAGGGTGCTCAGAAGTTGATCCGGGCGACAAAAACTGTCCACCGTACATGTATGCCGCTTTTAAAAAAAGTTGGTGGACATATACACGCCATTGACATGAAGTGGTTAGTGCATGATTATTTGAAACGATTTGAGGTTATAAGAATCAAATAAGATGCGGCTCTCGAGCGATTTCATGACTCCCATCTTCAAGTTCTATATATATCTACTGTCAACTCTGTGAAAAAAAAATTTACCTGAAAATGTATCCATTCTAATGGAGTCCTTAATGTTGGTATCCTTGACAAACTCCACGACAACCTCTGGCCAGTCGGACATAATCTTCACTGTTAATTTCTGGAATTTTCAAGGATAAACAAGATAGCCGTTTTAATGAACACACATTTGCTTGATTTATTGCATTGACTGTACCTACATTTGTATATTAGTAATTTAACGTAGATGTAGACATTTAGCAGTGGCTCGCTGGTGGTGAAAGCAAGCTACATGTAAATCATTTGTGTTTTGAATAATTAATTTCCATCATAGTTTGTTTTTTGGGTGGTTTTTTTATACATGTATAAACACACACTAAAACAAACCAGCACCTTTTTAAAGAAAACCATGTAGTATTGTTATTATTGTTATTATTATTATTATTATTATTTAATAAAAAACCATAACAAAACATGCATTTTTTATATGGTCAGAGCTGCCAACATTTGCATCTTGAAATCAGGACGATTTTGTACAACAATCAGGGAGATACTTCGAATTACATTCAACATAATAATAATAATAATAATAATGCAGTTCTTATATAGCGCTTTATACTCCCGAAGGGTGTCTCAAAGCGCTCAGTATTTTTCCTACAAGGTAAGTGGAGTTACGTGTTGAAGTATGAGACCTATTCCTTTGCATAGCACCATGTAATGGTTTACAAGGTGCTGTGGCGCAATATGCAGCCAATCAAACCAGGAACACCGGGGCGAACCCCTTCTCTTTACGATAAGTGCACTGGGTTCTTTTACGTGCATTACACAACACACGGGACCTACGGCTTAATGTCCCATCCGAAGGACGATGCATGTGGTTAAGTGTCTTGCTTAAGGACACATGTGTCACGACTGGGATTCGAACCCACACTCTGCTGATCAGAAACACCAGAGCTTAAGTTCGGTGTTCTTATCCGCTCGGCCACGACACGCCAATAGGGAAAAAGTTTCCATAATCCGAGAGATTTTCAAATTGTCCATCAAAACATGGAAAGATTGGTTTATTTTCAGGGAACTTTCTGCAGAATCAGGGAGAGTTGGCAGCGTTGTATAATACATGAACTAATGAACTACGTGTACCTGAAAGTCTACAGGGAATGTCTTGAGGTCCATGGACGTCTTGAATGTGGCTCTCATACGACATGTAAAATAGACGTCTGGTTCCCCGTGTTCATCTTCGGGAGGCTTTATATTGTGCTTACACTCCATCTTCTTGATTTCTTCCGCATTTGTGAAGACGATTCTCGGAGACCACATTTGATCCCAATCGACATACTGAAACGTTTAATCAACCATTTTTTTCATTCATTTCATTCATTTCTTTTATTAATTCTGGTTGTGAGGCCAAGGACTCTCAGAAAAGTGAACTAAATCACTATACTAGCCAAAAAACCCATGGAGAGAAGACAAAGAAGGAAATTTCAGTTTTAGATGTGGGAGGAAAACCCAAAAGAAATACTACAGGGAAAACCCACGCAACCAGGTAGGGACTGAAAGCCCAATCCACATAGTGCCCCCAGTGGGATTCGAACCGGGGTCCTAGAGGTGGAAGGCGAGGAAAGATACCACTACACCAATCCAACCCCCCATTGTAATCTCAAGCCTCATCAAAGACATGAGGATTAATTATCCTTCCCCCCGAAAAAAAAAAAAAAAAAAAATTTTCTCATTTTGATGAGATTTTACCACATCAAACTTTGGGGGCATAGTCATACACATAAATTATTATTATACACATGTAGTTGAATTTATTCAATGCTTAGTGCATTAGGCTGTCAAATCTTTTTAGAAAGGTAACTAGGATACATTTGTTGTAGGCCTACACGTAGATGGGACATGTTAAAATCTATGAATGTAGATTGCCAGGTCTCTTAGGCCGTATCAGAATTGGCGACTACAGCTACGGCTATGACTGTTGCCAAGTGTGTTGCTAAGGACGTCCCATTCTTCAACGCATGATGACGCGGAAATCTAGCTGTAGCCGTAGCCGTAGCTGCCAATTCAGACACGGCCTTAGTCTACAGATTGATTTTGAGATGAATACATGAACATAGATTGGTAGGTCTCTTAATATTATTTGAATGATTTTGAGATCACACCAGTATTTTTTTTAATGGGTTTTGAGGCAATGCACGGTGAGGTATTAATTTATATTAAATTTGCGGTAACACCAAGTGTATCTAACTTTCCTGTGTAGATTTGTTCTTGAGAACTTGCCTTCCAAATCTACTCCTCGGCAGTAGACTAAAATAGGAAAGTTCTCAAGAACAAATCTACACAGCAAAGTAGTCAAGGTGATCCCGCAAACTGAATACCATTTATTTTCTTCTGGAAACACTCGACCTCTCATTTGTCTCAGCATCTTACCTCTCTAGTGAGTCCCTTTACTAAAGGCTCTTTGTATGTCACACCAAGGAACAGCTCTGCATCAAACTGTTGCTTGACTGTGTCTATTTCACCAACTGTGATGACATTACATCGCACCCGTGCAAAAATCTACAAATAATAAAAACACAATTTCTCACAATTAAGTCATTGTAAAAGTGGCTCCGCTTTAAAAAGTAAATGTCGGAACTTTGTGCCAAATGAAATTGCATACATCTGTTTGGATACAGTGTACAATATATAGTGCTAACACTTTGTCATCAGTTTTAGTGTCAAATTGACATAAAAAATGTGTGTTTACGATTGATTTCTGCGAGGTATTGACTTGTACAGCTCTTACTTAGCAGGGCAATATTTACAAGGTCTCAAGTTGTTAAGAAATATGCACTCATTAATAAGGGAATAAAGGTGGAAAGTATACTCAACAAAAATAATAACAGTAAGACATTTCACACAGGTTTTTGGAGAACAAACAATTGAAAAACATGTTTAGACCGCTGTAAAACTAATACTAAGGCCTTAGGGGATTCCATCCTGCTAAAATCTTAACAGTAACTAAATTAGAAAAAAAAATTTA
Organism: Plazaster borealis; assembly: GCA_021014325.1. Lineage (NCBI taxonomy): Eukaryota > Metazoa > Echinodermata > Asteroidea > Forcipulatida > Labidiasteridae > Plazaster > Plazaster borealis. The sequence continues at coordinate 6,012,090 of CM037463.1, read as the reverse complement.
AACAGTGAGTTAGTGCACGAGTTAGTGGTCTGGCATGGCAGTCCCAATTGTGTAGCCCCATTTGGCAAATTTTGGCAAAACAATAAGAGTTTCTATTCAAAAAAATCATCTTGCCTCCTGTCCTGATCCTATGTGACATGGGTGTAGGGCCCAGACAGAAGCAGAGGGAGTCCAGCACTAGTATTATTATACTATTGTTGGCACTACTTTAGGCATGTCACTGTCAGGTCATTTTCAATTAAAAAACTTTGTAATAGGCCCTAGTAATATTATTTTTTTATTGTTTTGGGGGGGTTTGGGTTTTTTTTTTTTTTTTTTTTTTTTTGGGGGGGGGGGGCCAAACCCACATGGAATTAGTGTTGCTAGTTGTTGTCACCTGGCAGACATTATGTAACAGCCGGATGTAGCTATGTTAGAGGTCGCGCGATATTGACATTTCCTATTCTGGCCGCACACAAAAAAGAGGTTTTTCAAATTAATGTTACTTCGACCCAACATGCTGTCTGAGCTTCAAATTACTCCCGTAGGTCAATAAAACTCTCTTCTTTCATAATCCTTTCGAAAAAAGGCAAAAATTTACCTCACTTTTTCAAGCATCAAAAAGATTTAGAGCATTTATTCGTAAACGTTTAAAATAATAACAAACAAAATAGCACCTTCCGTTTGTCATTCCGTGGTTCGTGCCAAACCTCGTCAGTTGAAGCCCTTCCATTCGATTCAATTTCGGTCAACTTGGATGTAAATATTGCTAAATTTTCCAGCACTTGATTCCTGAATTTAGCGTCTGAATTATTCTTGTTTTCGTCCATTTTCACTGCAGTCAAACACATCCAGCCACATCCAAATCACTGAAAATAGCAATAAACATACAGATTACAGTTACAGTTAATGTTACAAATACATTCAGGATGATTGTTGCATGGAGGATCGAAGGATGATTGTTGCTATACCATGATGGCAACATAGACTTCTCTAGTGATCGTGTGTATTTTTGGCTACCTGAAACAGCGCCCTCTTGTGGATTAAAACCTGACATTAAACTTCGATAACAGATCTGGGAATCTTAGTGGACGTAATTTCATGGCTCTGCTTACCGTAAGCAAAGAATCGGCGCTTACGGAAGCAGGGAATTCCGCGCTTACGTCAAGCGTATTTCACGGGTTAGCAGGTAATTTGTGCTTGTGCGCGTGCGTAGTCCACGTTACTAGGCATTCTACGCTTACACAGCTAGCGCAGAAATTCGGCGCTTGCACGGTAAGCGGGGAATGGTGATCGCAAGCGCAGAATTCGGCGGTAAGCAGAGCCATGAAATTGGGCCCAGATTGATGATTGATCAGAATCACAAAACCTTAAATAAAATGCATATTCAACTTTAACCGTTTAGGCCTATACTACGGGATAGAGTCCAGAAATACAACAATGATGCACATAATTAAATTCTGCCGCTGCTCAGTAATTTAACTTGCAGTTTTAGAATAAAAAACAAGTCGATTCTAGTTTTTAAATTCAGAATAATTAAAAACGTTGGGGGAAAAATCAGTCGACGATTCCATTCAAACCATAGGTAAGAGAGTTTTTTGTCTAGTAAGAATCAGGTATTTTAATATGTACATTTTTCAACATTTTAAGACATTGTATTAATTTGGCTGTAAATTATAAACACCATGATTTTTTTTTTTTTTTTTTTTTGGGGGGGGGGGGCGTATTTGAAAGAAAATGTACAGCAACGCCGGGGAGTTGGATTATTTTTTTGAATGAAGGCCCAAATAAAGCCATTTCATAAATTTTTGCGCTTATTTTTTTTTCATGCACCAATTTTTTTTTTTTTTTTTAATGGGTGCATTTTTCTAACCTTTTTTATTTTGGGGGACTTTTTTTTGTTGATGGTCGGGCCCAATTCAAGCCATTTGGTCAATTTTTGCGCTCATTTGTTTTGTGCACACCATTTTTTATGGGTGTGGATTTTTTTTTGGGGGGGGGGCCTTTTTTTATCGGAGTGGTCCCAGCCTTTTTTTATCGGAGTGGTCCCAGTGCTCCAGTGGGCCCAGTGGTCCCAGTGCTCCCAGCACCGGCGGTGGAACCGGTAGGCGGGGGCCGTTGCCCCCCCCCCCCCCCGCCAGCTTTTGAAAAGGTATATAGTCAAGTTTTCTAGCGAGTGGTTGGACAGAGCTCCGATGAATCGCCGTTGACTGCAATGTAAAAATTCACGACCGAAGACGAAGACATCTTTCCAATGACATATTGTTAAAGGGTGTGTACAACATTGGTAGGCCTCAGGTTGAAAATATAAAATGTTCCCAGATTTGCACATTATAAAGATGGTCATGGTGGAAAACTTCCCTTGAAATAGTTTTGCTTGAAATGCTATAGTTTTTATGAAATGAGTAAAGCAATTAGTGTTTATCACTGTTGATAACGTCCGATGTTTGAAAACAGTGACAATAATGGGGTTTTTTCACTGTTTTCTCATGACTCCGAAGACAGATTCAGCTTAAACCTGCACAGGTTTGTTATTTCATATGTAATGTTGGGTCACATCAAGTGTGGATACTGGTCTTTGACATTTACCAATGTTGTACTTTGCTTTAAGGATAAGGCTTGTGAACTTTACCTATATTTGTTTTACCACAATTAGACAGAACTAACCCTATCAGGACCGGCGTGGTTGGGGCATGCCCATAGTATGCCCACTACCATATTTTGCCCGTAATTATACGCCGAAGATGTATTTTCTGAATCCATCCATCTTTTACACGAAAAGTGACCTGGAGTCGATTTCACACAAAAACTAACATTCAACTCAAGATGAGTTGTTAATATCACCAAATATAGGCCTAGTGATTTGTAATATTGTGACATCACAATTTGCTTAGCAATTAAGATTGGTTCGCCGTTCAGATCAATCTTATAGCTCTTTGTCAAATAGAACCCTGGAACATTTTAGAGCATTTCACTACAGACAAGACGCTAATTTGCATTTAAAAACAATTAATTACTGAATCGATGTCGGCAACAAGGGAATTCGGTTTTCCCTTTTGAAAAGAAATTATCGTCTTATAAAATGCTTTATGTCAGGCCCTATACTTTAATCAACCCGATGGCCTTGTTTGCCAGTTAAAAAATTAAAATAAAGCCTTTTTTGTCGCAGACAAAGACTTCGTGAAACGCGCATGCCCTGGGGAAGATAAAATGGTTTCGCAATTACATTAAGTATTAGACGACAAAACGACTTCAAATTAAATCTTTAGTCAATACAGAATAAAACAAAAACTATCGTGCTGACTATCACCAAGGGACTGCACTGGTAAAAATGTTTCTGTACAATGAGTCTGATCATGTCTGACTCTAGATCAAAATTATGATCACATCCTCTCTCTATCTATACGACGCTATAGAATAACCTCACTCTCACTGACCGCACCCGGCTACCCAACATACCCTCAAAATTCCCTCTTCTCATACAAATCAACCCCATTCAAAACTAAATACCTGATCGGAACATCTCTAAGGAATTTCTGAGGGCTAACTTACCACTGCAGACAATAACAAAGAGAATGGATACTTACCTACTGGAGTGCTGGCTGATAGAATATTCATGAGGCAAAGTAAAACTTGTATTTAACTCACAACCTCTGAAGAGGAAAACTCATAATTCACATGATGTGTCCATGGGGTTAAATTCTGACAGTTACCCTTGGAGACTTCTCCAGGGGCGTCTGAAATTTACCAAGACCGGAATATTGCTACCCATGTGAGAAAGAATAGTCTTTGTTGTACGCATCAAATCCTTTTTATTCTCTTCACCCACTCTCTGCCGCATTCACATATTTTATGATAATTATTATGATTACGTGTATAAAATCAAGTCGCACCATTTCTCCGTCTTTTTGTCAAATCGAACCCTGGAACATTTTAGGGCATTTCTCTATACAGACAAGACGCTAATTTGCATTTTAAAAACCTCACTTTTACAACTAAATATTTACCCGGTTCCAGGGTGGGGGGGTCTGACCCATTACTTGGTCAAATGACCCGGAATCTGTGTTAACATGACAAAGAAATGGATCAAACTGACGCAGAATCCATGCTAAAATCTCATTTTTATCAAGTTTCCCGGTCAGCATGACACAGAAAGGAGTCAGGCCCCTGGGACCCGGGATCTGTGTCAACTCTGACCCGAGAGGTTTTAGAGTGATGTGCCCCAAGTTCCCCGGATTACGATGATTCTCTAAAGGTACCGGTATTACAAGTCTGTAACGTCACCACATTTTTCTTCATTATGTGGAAATGCACTTGGGTCTTAACAATACTGAATCGATGTCGGCAAAAAGGGAATTCGGTTTTCTCTTTAGAAAATAAATCATCGTCTTATAAAATGCTTCATGTCTGTACCTTACTTTAATCAACCCGCTGGCCTTGTTTGCCAAATAAGAATAAAAGAAAGCGAAACGCGTACTGACCCTGGGGAAGATCAAATGGTTTCGCAATTACATTAGGTTTTATGACTTCAAATTAAATCTTTAGTCAATACAGAACAAAAAATAGAGCCATTTGTGCTGACTATCATTATAAAGGGACTGCCTGCACTGGTAAACACGTTTATGTACTAAACATTAGTCGTTATTGAAAAATTCCCTTTTGCCAGTGGCTTGTTTTTAAAGATTGGTCGTTCCTCACTGCCTTGGCAATTACACAGTAATATTCAGTCAGTGTCCACCGTTGGAAAACTAGGGAAGACGGTTGTTATAGCTTGATAAACGAACTCACTGATTAGACCACAATTAACAAGGATAGGCCTACGAGCACTCCAGAGAAGATAAGGTACTCTCAACGTTCTTCATGGAGCAGTTAAACCTCTCTAAAGCATCAGTCCCGAGTATTGAAGAAACACCGAGTGATGGAAACTCAACGACGGGAGACAGCGATGCTTTTGCCAAGTTCATCTTAGGCTTCTACGGCATGATCGCCGTGGTTGGTATCGCTGGTAACTTACTGGTTGTCATCGTACTCCTCCGTGTGCCGTCCCTGCGGTCTAATACCAGTGATTTCTTAGTGCATCTCTCCATTGTAGATTTCATGGTCTGTGTTCTGGTCATCCCCTTTTATCTCTTACCTAAACACAACTCCGCTCCAAACCCTGGGTTCTTCGGTGAGGTTTGGTGTCGAGTTTACACTAACAAGTTCCTGTTTTGGTTCTTCACGATGACGTCAGTTTTTGGTTTGACAGCGGTCAATTTGGAGCGGTATGTAGCCATTGTCTACCCACACAAATACAAGAAGTTGTTTTCCAAACGAAATAAATACATGATGATTGCTGCTTGTTGGATGTTTGCAGTTATATCGAGATTCTACAAATTTGTTGTGTACAAAGAAGATGAAGTAGTTGGTTGCCACCGAGACGGCTGGTCTAGCCGAGGAGCTCAGGCGGCATTTGGCTTGTACAGTTTCACGGTCAACTTCTTCGCTCCATTCATTGTGATGATTTTGGCGCAACTGAAAGTTATCTCAACGCTCAACAGACAAGTGAAGATGTTAACTACACGAACAGGTTAGTTATTAATTAATTCATTCCTGTGGGAAGACAATTTACAAATACAACACATATGGAAACGTTCCAGCTGTTTTTCGGAAATCCACTGCGTATACGCTGTAAACACAGGGCTAACAATAACTTATTTTTCATAAATAAATGAGTGTCAATTTGAAAAATCACTACATGTGCTCTTTTCAAAAAAATCTGTTTAATACTAAGGATTGTGAATTCTGAGTCATGACTTAATATTCTGTATCCAATTTCCTCACAAACAAACACACAGTGACTCGTGGATTATCATTTCTGTGAAACTACAGGTTTTTTTTTATTCAAAGCAGTAGGGGCCTAACTGTTTAACTCAAGTTTTATCTTAACACTTGATCTCATCAGTATATGTAACAGTTGTAAATAACATATTTTGAGATTCATAATATTTTACTCTGACCCTTGCATCATCAAATAGCACGGTAAATACAAAGGGTAGTAGCCCACAAATCCTTTACAATATTGTAAACTGTGTGGCAAGAAAATTACTGTACACTTCCAGATACACTTCCAAACGATTTCTGACCAAAGTCTTTCCTGAATGTTACTTTTTTAGACTTGTTTGGAAAGAGGAATGGGACACTTGATGCCTTTCAACTTCACAGCTACTTCTCCATTCATTAAATTAAATAAGTTAGGCCATCCACTGTAATGTCCGAGTGTAGCTCTGTCTTCTGCGGCACAGGGTACAACTCTTTGATAGAACAAATTTACATCAAGGTTTTACTTGACCTTTATGTCCTTTTGAAGATTTTCACAATCACTGCCAAACAATCGGGTCATTTCACCTTGGTCTTAGAGCTGTAAAACAAAAAAAGAAAAAACATACAAGTTAAAGACTTTACGATAGCAACCATTCATCAGTCTTTCCTGTGTTTGCTAATTTATAGTAAGCATTGAAATAACATTCTGCACGACAGCTCAATGGCAAGTACAAGTTAAAGGTATCGTATACCCGTTTGGTAATGACTCAAAACAAATATTAGCAAAACAAAATTACTTGGTAACAAGCAACGGAGAGCTGTTGATAGTATAAAACATTGTAGGAAACGACTCCCTCTGAAGTAACGTAGTTTTTGAGAAAGAGGTAATTTATCACTAAAATAATAAAAACTTCTTGCAAGAAGTTTTTATTCCTGTCTGAAAGCACACAAATTTGTACAACAAGGGTGTTTTTCTTTCATCATTTTCTTGCAATTTCGATGACCAATTGAGCCCAAATTTTCACAGGCTTGTTATTTTATGCATATGTTGGGATACACCAAGTGAGAACACTGGTCTTTGACAATTTCCAAACGTGTTCAGTGCCTTTAAGGCCCAGCACTAGAAAAGTAGAAGCAGGTCACAAACAGTTAGTATTTTTTTTAGTAAACCTAACTAAATAAAAGGTCACTAGACTAGCATTATCAAGGTTGGGTCAAAGAACATTATTTATTTAAGCATTGTTCGAAACGTTCTTGTAAGTTAGATTTTGCCTTGCTATTCTCGAGAAGAGTTGCCTTGCTTCATGCAGTTAACTAGTACTGCGTTCATTGAAGCTATAAACCCACGCACAAAATGGAATCGACGTTCTCACAAACAACTGTAAAAAAGTTTCATCGACTGCAAGACCAGCTTTTTTGTTTTGCTTGTAAACAGTTGTTTGTGAATGATACTTTACAAATTTTACTACAAAAAGTTCTTGATGAAGTACCGTAGCTGTACTGTAACGTAAATATGAAGGAAAAATTCATAATATGAATGCTTAAATTTACCTTGTAAGCTTCGCCTCCACGTTTAGATACCGGCGACGTTCACGCACGGCCTGTATACGTTGTGTATACACACACGCACACACAAACCGCGGTTTGATCATCAAAGCTAAATTGCTATTGGCTATGAAAAGTCCGGTTCTAACTCTGGTCCAATCAGCAAATATTTTATATCGGTTGAAAGAGTAATTTTGGGGAAGCAAATACCGTTTGAACTGTTAAAATCGACCGACTGGTGGCGCTAAATAAAATGTGTTTGAACTGTGAAGACTTATTGCAAATAACGAAAGATATTAGGGTTTGATGCTGGAAAATGTGGAAATAATAATTATGGTGCGCGCATTTTTGCAAACGTTGCGCGTCTTTTGGGCCACAACCTTTCCATGTTGTTACAAATAATATTTGAAAAATTATTTCCAGTGGGGATGCTTTAGTTATTTTGTTCTTCAAAGTACCCTGTTGTACAGCTTAAGTTTCAATTAAAACAGGCCGCTAAAAATATAAGGAAGGGGTATAGCTTTAATTGCACATGAATCCTAATAAGCCGACTAAAAAAGACAAACAAAATACAAACAAAGGTAAACGCATCAACCCAGAAACGGGCCGGGATCTTCAAACAAATTTAAAACATAAATTTATGACAAAAATGCATGGTCGACGAACCAGCCACAAACAGCAATCCCCGAAACTATTAATGTCAAACCATCTGTGAAGACTACTGTATGAAAAATCCGTTGAAGAAGATTTTTCCGAGCCCTGTTCACAAATGTTTTAATGTGTTTATTTTTCAGCCTCCTTGGGTTTAAATCCAAGCGACCAGCGTGAAATGTGGCAGCTCCGGGCCTCCCAGACCCTGGTGAAGACACTCCTGGCCTGCGTCATAACATTCGGTGTGTGCTGGAGTCCAAACCAAGTCTGGTTCCTGCTCTTCAATTTTGGTGTTCCAATGACTATACTTGGACCTACCGGCCGTTTCACTATCATCTTAGCCGTGGGTAATTCCTGTGTGAATCCAGTCATTTACACCATGACCAACAAGCCGTTCCGTAAAGGGATCAGAGAGCTGTTCTGTAGACAGCGGGATTCGAACCAGGTGGTTGACGGTGTAGCGACCGGCACTGTGTCTGAGACCCTCTCCAATGCCCAAAATCAATAGAGGAGAAGAAGATCACGGTGGGAAAATACAATGCGAGGAGTTTTGGGACAATGACTGTTTCCTACGGCAGCATCCCCCTTTTTGATTTTGTGTCCTGCACAACGATTTAATTTGCATGAACATTGTAAAGAGTTCATATATTCATATAGTATTACTTTCAAAGAACAACAAATTAGAAAACTTAAAACCAGGGGTGCGCTCCGATCCGCTTGCGCAAAACTTCAGAATGTTCGCCATCAACGTGTGCGAATATTTATTTTTGATGAGTTGCGCGCCACCAACGTTGGCGAAGTTAGCTATACGTAGACGGCTATCGTATGTCTGATGTGTTTGCGGTTGCCTTTAAAATGTTCGTACATTTTCAAGATAAAGATAAGCAGACAATATCGTTTCAATCACAAACATAACTAAAATGTATAAAACTATAACGAAATTTGGTAATTGTGAAAGTAATTTTATTTGTGAACTTTCATTATTCGATTACTGTCGGAAACGTAGTTTGCCATTGTTGAGATATTCAGTAAGTCTTTAACGAAACACTAGCACAGGCCGATCGTCAATAGTACTTATAGTACGTTGAACGAAATGTAGTAAATCTTTGCATCATTAGTTTGAAGAAGTGTCACATTATTTACAAATAGAGTGTTCTTGAACATTGAGGGCGTTACCGAGCTGGCAAGTTGTGGTGTTTTATTTTATAAAATGACGCCTACATATATATTAAAATATATTAATGCACCATACTTTGTACCTTACAAGTGGTTTACGTTGTTTGATGCACCATGTTACATCCAGTTTTAGTTAAAGATCAAGTATACAAGTTGGTATTAAACCGGAATAATTGCCAAATTTCAAACCGACAGCTCACCATTGGTAACCGAGTCAAACTTTTACCAAAAACGACCCCGGCATTTTAAAACCAGCCTAAGGGGGCCTGCATTTGAGAGTCAGTAATCATATTTTGTTAAAAATGTTTGAATGAGTTTGTTATAATTGTAATGTTATTACATCATTGGATTTTGAAACCGTTCACATCCTCTAGTTTTCACCGAACACATTAAAAACAAACTGTGAAAAGTCCATCGCATTCTTGGTGTTAGTGGAAAACAGAAACAATGTCGTTTTTATATTTGGTTTTCGGTAACACCATGTGTGTATCTACTTGCCAGGTAGAGTTTGTTCTTAGAGAACTGTCTTGCTTAATTCTACTACCGCGGAGTAGATTGTTCGGGTGTTCGGGAGACTTCTCAGTTCTGAAAAGAACTGTCCTGCTTATTAACTATATTACTTGGGCGGATGGTATAGAAATAGGTTGGGACTACTACTTTAGCTTATAGGATCGTAGTTAACTGTACTACCGCGGAGTCAGTTCTTGGATTGGTCTCAACGTTTCGACTAACGCCCCCTTAATTTACGACGTATAACGCCCTAAATACTTGGGGAAAAGACGTAATTTCGGAGGGGCCTTTTTATTGTATCAAATCATTATGTTTTGTATTTCGTCAGTTTCATAATGGGGAGGGTTCGTACAATTTTCGTCCTTTTCGTTAATATTTGTCATTGAATAACAAATTATTTCAAGTACTGAAAGGATATTTCTCTGGGAACAATAAGTGCCTCTCGTTAACGGCTACCGGTTATTTTTATGGCGATTATTTTTCATCAGGTTAAAATGGGCACAATGGTTTTTGAAGGCTTTATAATTACCTGCCATCAAAATGCTCATACAGATTAATTGCTAAGGCATATAGTTTTTGACAGTATCATCATGATGAAAGAAAATTACATGTTTATTTTGGTTAAATTTCATCATCATTAGCGTTAACACAAGTTAACTGTGAAGGGGGAAATTATAATGATATATGATATGAATGATAAGGCGATTATTTTTCATAAGGGTTAAAATGAACACGATTGTGTTACCTGGTTACCTGGCATCAAACTCTCTTACTGATTAATTGCTAAGGCATTAGTTTTTGACAGTGTCGCCATGTTATTTGGTTATATGAGCGTGGCGTTTGTAGAACTACACAATTCGATCATCATATAGCGTTAACATTTTTACAAGTCAACTGTGAAGGGGGAAATTGTTAATGATTTATATGAACGATTGCCATTGACTTGACTATCTAGTTTTATTTTGATGTTGGGCTGGGCTAGCGTTTCCTCCTACCGCATGTTACGGTGTATCGCTTTAGGAAAGGAAGTTACTCTCAACGTTCTTCATGGAGCAGTTAAACCTCTCTAAAGCATCAGTCCCGAGTATTGAAGAAACACCGAGTGATGGAGGCTCAACGACGGGAGACAGCGATGCACTCGCCAAGTTCATCTTAGGTTTCTACTACATGATCTGCGTGGTTGGAATCACTGGTAACTTGCTGGTTGTCATCGTACTCCTCCGTGTGCCGTCCCTGCGGTCTAATACCAGTGATTTCTTAGTGCATCTCGCCATTGTAGATTTCATGGTCTGTGTTTTGGTCATCCCCTTTTATCTCTTACCTAAACACAACTCCGCTCCAAACCCTGGGTTCTTCGGTGAGTTTTGGTGTCGAGTTTACACTAACAAGTTCCTGTTTTGGTTCTTCACGATGACGTCAGTTTTTGGTTTGACAGCGGTCAATTTGGAGCGGTTTGTAGCCATCGTCTACCCACACAAATACAAGAAGTTGTTTTCCAAACGAAACAAATACATAATGATTGCTGCTTGTTGGATGTTTGCAGTTATATCGAGATTCTACAAATTTGTTGTGTACAAAGAAGATGAAGTAGTTGGTTGCCACCGAGACGGTTGGTCTAGCCGAGGAGCTCAGGCGGCATTTGGCTCGTACAGTTTCACGGTCAACTTCTTCGCTCCATTCATTGTGATGATTTTTACGCAACTGAAAGTTATCTCAACGCTCAACAGACAAGTGAAGATGTTAACTGCAAGAACAGGTTAGTTATCAATTAATTAATTCCTGTGGGAAGAAAATCTACAAATACAATATTGTTACAACAATTTCCAATGGGGATGCTTTAGTTATTTTGTTCGTACAAAGTACCCTGTTGTACCGCTTAAGTTTGAATTAAAACAGGCCGCTCAAAATATTAGAGAAAGGGGTATAGCTTTAAAACCTTGCATGATGCCATCATGGACTTATTGAGTGTCAGTTTTTAATTAAAAAGTCGCTACTCCGCCAATTAATTTTTTTTTAAATCTAAAAAATTCTAAGTTCCTCAACTACACCTAGCCAAAAAGCATACCAGTTGTCTTGTTACCATCGGGGGTTTTCTTTTCAATAAAAAAATCCATCAATGACCAGCTCTCCCGGAATTTCCATAGGAATTGTACAGCAGTTACTTGACCTCGGGGTTAATAGCCACACTTAGTGAAATGAACCATATGGTTTCGACATGGCTTATTCTGTATACGGGTTGGCCTGTGTGTAGTTGAGGTTGGTCGTTGGCAGTATCGGCTATGCCGTTGGCCTGCAGAGCCTCTACGTCAAGTCAGTTCTTGGACGTGGCCTCGTCTCTAGTGCAGTCCGGATAGGACCTTGGCTTGGGAATAGCCCTTAGCTCGAAACCATCTATAATATTAAAGGCACCTGGCAGTGGTATTTTGTCAAAATAAAGCTTTTGTAGTTAATATATACATTTTGATGAGTGGAATGTGAATAAACAATTAACTAAGGTTAAAAAATTGTGTTTTTATTTTAATTACAAATTTAAAAATAGGCCCCCGTTTACATGGCGCTGTTCGTGACGTCAATTGAGGCGCGGGATATTTGAAGAGAAAATGTGTAGTCTGGCCCTGTACATTACGTCTGGGTACCTGATCAGTATGATGCGTTTTCATATTCGGACGTCACCCCATGCAATCCTAGGACAGTGTACAGTCGACGTTTATACGAGGTTTTCACCGGTCCCGAACTGTCCCATGCGCGTTTCTATGTCATAAAAAACGGAAGATACGAGCACGGTCATAACGAGAACACGGATAATACGAGGTATTTTAGCGGCCCCGTGATGACAAAAAAATAATAGGATCGGCGTGCCGCGGCGCGGCATACAGCTCAAGTCGATCCGAACACCAGAAACATGTACGCTGCAGCGCTGAAAACGATGTCGGACCGGACCACTTTGCTCTCGTTAGCCTGACTTTCGATGCCCGTAACTGCCTATATTTGGGATCTGCAGGAAACAAATGCTAACTGACCCCATCTTTAGTCGTTTTGCTGCATCCAGCAGCAATACACCTGGTCGGCATTGCCGGGAAAATGCACGAAAAATCCCTTTTTTGGGATAACAAAAACGAAACGTACAAGCTCACTACTTGCACGTAAATGCAGGCAAGTTCGAGGGGGGTCGATGTTCGATCGCGGCGAAGTCTGCCTCGATTGACGTCACAAAAAGGGATGGGCGGAGTCACCCTCAAACAACTTTATCAATTTGTTTAACATATAAATCGTGACAAACAATGCTCAAAAAATTGTTTTATTGTTAATAAACATATACTCTTCTGTAAAAAGAGAAAAAAAATATATTTCCAGGTGACTTTAAAACAATCAGGGATTCCAGGAATAATATACTATCACATTTGCTCAACTTCCTTTCTTTAGGTTCAATATTTAACAACATCATGTAAGACACGTAGTTTTCCAATTGAAACAAATGATCATCTTCTGTGACATAATTCATTCTTATCTACAAGCCGGTTTTATAGGTAACACATCTTTCTTTTAAAGGCACAGTACACGTTTGGTAATTACTCAAAATAGATATTAGCATAAAAACTGTTGATAGTATTAAACATTGTGAGAAACGACTCCCTCTGAAGTAACGTAGTTTTTGAGAAAGAGGTAATTTCTCACTAAAATAATAAAAACTTCTTGCAAGAAGTTTTTATTCCTAACTAAAAAGCACACAAATTTGTACAACAAGGGTGTATTTTCTTTCATCATTTTTTTGCAACTTCGATGGCCATTTGAGCCCAAATTTCACAGGCTTGTTATTTTATGCATATATGTTGGGATACACCAAATGAGAACACTGGTCTTTGACAATTACCAAACGTGTACGATGCCTTTAAATCAAACAATCTGCTATTCGTCAGTACAATCAATGACTCTTAATTCAACACTGTGATTCTTAGAATTACACAATTATAAATTAACTTACGGTTGTTAAACTGTGGTGTGTCTTAATCTAGTGGCAACACTGGCCCTGAAGATACTCTCAAACGATACTAATTACTAGACAATTATATCTTCAATAAAGTCGCTGCCTTGGTTAATCTTGATATAGCTGTATGTTGCTATGCCCGGTAACAATATTACAAAGCACGATCACTCCTCATCACACCATCTATCTCAAAGTTGATTCGAAAATCATCTGATCACTATCTCTCTCCCTCTCTTGCTATACTCAAACTTAAAGATGGACTACAACGAAAACTCACACATTAAATTTACTATCGAACCTTGTTTATGTTGTGTTCAGGTAACAGTTTATTGTTGTGGTCATGTTTTTCTCTAAATAATTTTGTTGCAATTTGAACGAAAAAATTAGACCTCGATTCTTAGATTTTGAAATTTCCCGCCCTGTACTGGTTCCCGGCAAAGATCCACTGAAAACCACAATGAAATCCACGATATAGTACCAGCGGACTTGTAAACCAGCGAAAAGTGATGACGTACTACCCATGAGCAACTGAGAGTAAACGAAAGACGCCATGTTATTCCGTGTGTATTATGTATGCGTTTTCATGCAGAGGCATGAAGTTTTTACGAAGCTTTTTTGATTTGATAATTATCCAATTCTGATTAACGGTTATCGTCATTTTCTCTCCTTGTCTCTTTTTCGTGCGTGAATGTGCGTTACATGATCCGACGGATATATCATGGAGGAAGAAAACGTAAAACAAAATCACTCGAAGGCGCCGCGAAACGCTGACCGCATCATCACGCCACACAAAATACAACACATGATCACACAGTACACAACGCACGCAACGGACATCGTTTTCAGGCCTGTAGTCTTTGTCACTTTGCGTGAGACAAAAATGAAAGAAACATTGAGCGCTAGAGAGCGTTTCAGAACAATGCTATAGCGCGAGATTAAACGCCCTCTATTGGTAAAATTACGCGAACCAGTTACAAACGCCTTGAGACAAGACTCGACGTGTCTGCGCATGCTCGGAAAATCGGTTATTCCCCCCAAATTGCATCGTCCGGGTTTTTTTTAAATACAATTTTTGTCAGTAAAATACGACTTTTGGGAATAAAGAATACAGTTTTTGAACTCCAGAGGTTGGCAGGTCTGGTTTGGCAACATAGTTTCGTTTGAAGCCTGGATCGATCCCCACAATGAAAGCGCCAAAGATCGAGAGAATTTTTGTATCTACTACCGCTGTTATTCCGCATTGTATTGCACGGTAAAAATGCTTACACACGATCGACCCGAGGTAAAGTGTCATGGGTACTACGTCACACACGAAGTATGAATTATTCATGATTAAGGGCTTTTGCCGAAACTGAGTTTTTCTGGGTAGTAGAACGCCGAACAATTTTGGGGTTTTTTTGCATGAAGGAACAAGTTTGATTGAACAATAATAATATATTAGTAATCATTATACATTTCTCGAACGAAAACAGTAACACAGCCTTTATCATTATTCCGTTGTAGTCCATCTTTAATACATCTGTTCGCGACTGTTGTCAACGCAGGTTCCTAGCAACTATTGTGAATTTGAATCGTTCCTTTATGATGCAAAGTACATTTATCTGAAAGCATGACAACCATGATTAAAGCACTGACTGGATAAAATAAAGTTAGATCTAAAATAAGAAGCTGCATGCTGCATGGACTTTCTGGGAAACACAATGTACAAATTAAGTTTTCAAAGAACTGCATGAGTTACACAATAGGATTACACAGCTACTGGGAACTACTGGGTTACACAGACTGTTCTATTAGTCTAATAGGGGTGTTCAGATAATATTCTGACACATGGAGCTCCATGTATTACACGCTATTATAAACCGACTGTTGAAAACAGTCATATCGTCACCGACACCACGAACTGACACCATGTGTACAAAACCACTTTTTTTTTAGTTTTCAGTTTTGTGCATGTTTGGACAATGTTAACCAAGGCCTACAATTTCATTAAGTTTCGGCGCTTCAGGAGCTTTACTTTTTTAATTACGATGATGAGGCTAGGCAACTTTGCACCGAAACTGACACTTTTCGTTTCCACGAACTGACACAAAGGTTCAATTTACCATTGCAACACACGGCGCGCACACACCTCAAAAGTGGAAAAAACGTTTCCACGAACTGACACCAACCTTGGTGTGTAGCGCGCGTGACCTACATTTTCACGAACTGACACACACGCATTGTAATACATTGGATGGTGTCAGTTCGTGGCGACGGAAAAGGCCTGGTTTTCGTCGCCACGAACTGACACACACCTTTCTTACTTTATTGCTTATTAATTTAGGACTAAAAGCAGACAAAAGCACCGTATATATTAAGTTCAAAGCATCAAGTCCCCACTGTAAGAAAACTAGTTGCAAAATACCCCGGAATTTGTACGAAAGCTTGGTTTAGAAAAACGTTCAACTTGAAATGCTGTTTTCTCCGATTGCTACTTTTTATTGGTATCTACGTGTGTGTCTGTTCGTGGCGTCGGTGACGATATATTGTAAGCGTGTTCATATTTTTATGATTTCAAGTAAAGTTGTATAAATTTTACAAAGTACAAAAGGTGGGTGGGGTCATCTACAAATTAGTTTTGCTTGAATTTGTTTTATTTAGTCAGAAGGGTCTATATCTAGTGATTTGGTTCTCTACAAGAATGTAATACACGCTAAAATATAACTGTTACTCAATAGGTCCGTGATGGTGTCCGAGTGTAAAAATGTTTTGATAGTGTCACGCAGGGTTTTAATTGCACTTGAATCCTAATATGCCGACTAAAAAAGACAAACGAAATACAAACAAAGGTAAACGCATCAACCCAGAACCGGGCCGCGACCGGAACGGGATCTTCAAACAAATTTAAAACATACATTTATGACAAAAATGCACTCGACGAACCAGCCACAAACAGCATTTTTAACCCCGAAACTATTCATGTCAAACCATTTGTGAGACTGTATGAAAAATCCGTTGAAGAAGATTTTTTTCCGAGCCTTGTTCACAAATTTTTAAATGTGTTTATTTAGGAGAATTTCATTATATTTTTCAGCCTCCTTGGGTTTAAATCCAAGCGACCAGCGTGAAATGTGGCAGCTCCGAGCCTCTCAGACCCTGGTGAAGACACTCCTGGCCTGCGTGATAACATTCGGTGCGTGCTGGAGTCCAAACCAAGTCTGGTTCCTGCTCTTCAATTTTGGTGTTCCAATGACTATACTTGGACCTACCGGCCGTCACACTATCATCTTAGCCGTGGGTAATTCCTGTGTGAATCCAGTCATTTACACGATGACCAACAAGCCGTTCCGTAAAGGGATCAGGGAGCTGTTCTGTAGACAGCGGGATTCGGACCAGGTGGTTGACGGTGTAGCGCCCGGTGTGGCAGGAGATTCTGTGCCCCCCGGAGATTCTGTCCCCCCATACGGCGAACTGTGCACAAACTTCTTTTGATAGCGCCCTCTTTTGAATCATCCTCCTCCAGTCCATGTTAATTTCCCGTATGGGGACAGAATCCCCGGGGACAGATTTCCCTGGGACACCGGCACTCTGTCTGAAACCGTCTCCAATGCCCAAAATCAATAGGGGATGAAGAAGATCAAGGTGGGAAAAAACAAGGCGAGGAGTTTGGGGACAATATTGTTTTATGTCATTACGGCAGCATCCCCCTTTTTGATTTTGTGTCCTGCACAACGGTTTAATTGCACGATTATTATGAAGAATTCATATTGAATTGTTTTCAAAGAACAACGAATTAGAAAACTTAAAACCAGGAGTGCGCTCTGTTTGCGCAAAAACTTAAGAATGTTCGCCATCAACGTGTGCGAATAAAATGAATTGTTGATGAGTTGCGCGCCGCCAACGTTGGCGAAGTTAGCTATAAAGACGGCTATCGTATTTTTGATGTGTTTGCGATTGCCTTTACAATTGTCGTACATTTTCAAGATAAAGATAAGCAGACGTTATCGTTTTGTTCACAAACATAACTAAAATGTATTTTTCAGTGGTGGGTTTTAACTTGAGTTGGGGTGAAATTACTCTATGTATGGGAATAAGAAGTTAAAACTACAAAATTTGGTATTTGTGAAAGTAATTTTATTTGTGAACTTTCATTATTTATCGATACTGTCGGAAACTTAGTTAGCCATTAATTGTTGAGATATTCAGTAAGTCTTTAACGAAACACTAGCACAGGCCGATCGTCAATTTCTTAGTACGTTGAACGGAAATGTAGTCAATCTTTGCATCATTAACTTGAAGTAGTGTCACCGTTATTTACGACTATAGAGTGTTCTTGAACATTGAGGGCGTTACCGAGCTGCCAAGACGTCGATTTGTGGTGTTTTATTTCATAAAATGGCGCCTAGATCGTTCGTGATACTGTGCGGATGTAAAATATATTAACGCACCATACTTTATACATTACAAGTGGTTTACTTTGTTTGATGCACCATGTTACCAGTTTTAGTTAAAGATAAAGTACAAGTTGGTATTTAACCGGAATAATTGCCAAATTTCAAACCGACAGCTCACCTAATATAAAGTTCATACTGCCAGGTCTTGACAAAACTTCATCTGTGGTAACCGAGTCAAAAACCAAAACTGACCCGGCATTTTAAAACCAGCCTAAAGAGGGCCTGCATTTGAGAGTCAGTAATCATACTTTTGTTAAAAATATTTGTGTTTGTTATAATTGTAATGTATCATTGGATTTTAAAACCGTTCACATCCTCTAGTTTTCACCGAACACATTAAAAAAAAACTGTGAAAAGTTCATCACATTCTTGGTGTTAGTGGAAAATAGAAAAAATGTCGTTTTTGTCAAGGATTTTGTGCACGATCATACTGCTCATTTCCGTTGCAGCAATTGAAGTCATTTACAACGGCGTGGTTATGCTAGTAATAATAATAATTAGTATAGTAACTAATCACTTTTTAGTACGGCGTTATAACGCCCACTTACAGCGTTCTGACGCTCTAAATTTACGGCGTTATTACCCCCTAATTTACGTCGTTATAACGCTGATTGGGCCTTTACGCCTATTACGGCGTTATAACGCCTTATTGACGGCCATTTAACGCCATATTACGGCGTTATAACGCCCTTAATTTACGGCGTTTAACGCCCTAAATTGTGGGGGGAAAGACATATTTGGGAGGAGCCATTTTATTGTACCAAATCAATCATTATGTTTTGCATTTCGTCGGTTTCATAATGGGGAGGGCTCTCCCCCCCCCCCCGCCCTGCTGGCACTCTGAAGGGGTGTTGATGGGGGCTCGGGTAGGGGATGGAAGTAGGAAGGGCAGTTGATGGGGTGGGGGCTTGTCGCTGGAGCGGAGATGAATGAGAGGTAGCAAAGTTGACAGGGACAGGGTGAGGGCAGAGGGCATAGTGCCCCCTCCGTATTTTCCAAAGTTCTTGACCCATTTTTATGAAACTTGCGATAAATGTTCATTTTAATGAGTCTACAAAACGATGACAAAAATATTTTTTAATCGCTTGCCGTTGTGGGAATTTTAGGGGGGTTTTTTTTTGGGGGGGGTAAATTATTGGCCTAAAAACGTATTGTTTCCATTATTTGCGAAGTTGTTGTCCAAATGCTATGAAACTTTGCAAACCTGTTTATTTTAACACATTCGATAACATGTCACTATATTTTCTACTGGTCACCGTTGGGGGCGCAATAATTGGTGTCCAGGGTGCAATAATGAGGTCTGTCAACAATTCTATGGTATTCTTGGCCTTAAATCTGGAAATTAGCATGTTAAGAATTACTAACTAGCACCTTCCGTTTGTCATTCCGTGGTTCGTGCCAAACGTCGTCAGTTGAAGCCCTTCCATTCGATTCAATCTCGGTCAACTTGGATGTAAATATTGCATAATTTTCCAACACTTGATTCCTGAATTTAGCGTCTGAGTTTTTCTTGTTTTTGTCGATTTTCACTGCAGTCAAACACATCCGGCCACATTCAAATCACTGAAAATAGCAATAAACATACAGATTACAGTTACAAGTACGTAGGTACATTCAGATGATTGTTGCTATACACACCATGATGGCAACACAGACTTCTCTGTGATCGTGGGGGGTTTTTTGCCACCTGAAATAGCGCCCTCTTGTGGATTAAAACCCGACATTAAACTTCGATAACAGACTTGGGAATCTTAGTGGACGGAACAATCTGATTGGTCAGAATCACAAAAGTCTTCAATAAAATGCATATTCAACTTTAACCGTTTAGGCCTATACTACGGATAGAGTCCAGAAATACAACATTGATGCACATAATTAAATTCTGCCGCTGCTCAGTAATTCAACTTGCCGTTTTAGAATAAAAAACAAGTCGATTCTAGTTTTTAAATTCAGAATAATTAAAAACGTTGGGGAAAAAATCAGTCGACGATTCCATTCAAACCAAAGGTAAGGAAGTTTTTTGTCTAGTAAGAATCAGTTTTTTTAATAATATGTACATTTTTCAACAAGATATTGTATTATTTTAGCTATAAATTATAGTTCACCATATGCACCAGGCCCCGGTAACCAGGAATTATTTTTATTTTTTTTTTTTGGGGGGGGGGTCGAATTTGATTTGTTTTATTTATACTTTTATTTTTTGGGGGGTGGCGAATTTGAAAGAAAATTTACAGCGACGCCGGGGAGTTGGAATTTTTGTTTTAAATGAAGGCCCAGTTCAAGCCATTTCGTCAAATTTTGCGCCTAATTGTTTGTGATTATGGGTGCACTTTTTCTTATTTTTTTTTATTTTTGGGACTTTTTTTTACTTGGGTGGGGCCAAATTCAAGCCATTTAGTCAATTTTTGTGCTTATTTGGTTTGTGCACAACATTTGTTTTATTTGTGGTTGGCTTTTTCTTCTTCTTTTTTTGCTTTTGGGGACTTTTTTATCAGAGTGGTCCCAGTGGTCCCAGTGGTCCCAGTGGACCCAGTGGACCCAATGGACCCAGTGGACCCAGTGGACCCAGTGGACCCAGTGGACCCAGTGGACCCAGTGGACCCAGTGGACCCAGTGGACCCAGTGGACCCAGTGGACCCAGTGGACCCAGTGGACCCAGTGGACCCAGTGGTCCCAGTGGACACAGTGGTCCCAGTGGACCCAATGGACCCAGTGGTCCCAGTGGTCCCAGTGGACCCAATGGACCCAATGGACCCAGTGGACCCAGTGGTCCCAGTGGACCCAGTGGACCCAGTGGACCCAGTGGACCCAGTGGACCCAGTGGACCCAGTGGACCCAGTGGACCCAGTGGACCCAGTGGACCCAGTGGACCCAGTGGACCCAGTGGACCCAGTGGTCCCAGTGGACACAGTGGTCCCAGTGGACCCAATGGACCCAGTGGTCCCAGTGGTCCCAGTGGACCCAATGGACCCAGTGGTCCCAGTGGACCCAGTGGACCCAGTGGACCCAGTGGACCCAGTGGACCCAGTGGTCCCAGTGGACCCAGTGGACCCAGTGGACCCAGTGGTCCCAGTGGTCCCAGTGGACCCAATGGACCCAGTGAAACCAGTGGACCCAGTGGACCCAGCGGACCCAGTGGACCCAGTGGACCCAGTGGTCCCAGTGGACCCAATGGACCCAATGGACCCAGTGAAACCAGTAGTCCCAGTGGACCCAGTGGACACAGTGGTCCCAGTGGACCCAGTGGTCCCAGTGGTCCAAGTGGTCCCAGTGGTCCCAGTGGACCCAATGGACCCAGTGGTCCCAGTGGACCCAGTGGTCCCAGTGGACCCAGTGGTCCCAGTGGACCCAGTGGACCCAGTGGACCCAGTGGTCCCAGTGGACCCAGTGGTCCCAGTGGACCCAGTGGACCCAGGGGACCCAGTGGTCCCAGTGGACCCAGTGGACCCAGTGGTCCCAGTGGACCCAGTGGTCCCAGTGGTCCCAGTGGTCCCAGTGGTCCCAGTGGACCCAATGGACCCAGTGGTCCCAGTGGACCCAGTGGTCCCAGTGGACCCAGTGGTCCCAGTGGACCCAGTGGACCCAGTGGTCCCAGTGGTCCCAGTGGACCCAGTGGACCCAGTGGACCCAGTGGACCCAGTGCACCCAGTGGACCCAGTGGACCCAGTGGACCCAGTGGTCCCAGTGGACCCAATGGACCCAGTGGTCCCAGTGGACCCAATGGACCCAGTGGTCCCAGTGGACCCAGTGGTCCCAGTGGACCCAGTGGTCCCAGTGGACCCAGTGGTCCCAGTGGACCCAGTGGACCCAGTGGACCCAGTGGACCCAGTGGTCCCAGTGGACCCAATGGACCCAGTGGTCCCAGTGGACCCAGTGGTCCCAGTGGACCCAGTGGTCCCAGTGGACCCAGTGGACCCAGTGGTCCCAGTGGTCCCAGTGGTCCCAGTGGACCCAATGGACCCAGTGGTCCCAGTGGACCCAGTGGTCCCAGTGGACCCAGTGGTCCCAGTGGACCCAGTGGTCCCAGTGGACCCAGGGGACCCAGTGGTCCCAGTGGACCCAGTGGACCCAGTGGTCCCAGTGGTCCCAGTGGACCCAATGGACCCAGTGGTCCCAGTGGACCCAATGGACCCTGTGGTCCCAGTGGACCCAGTGGTCCCAGTGGACCCAATGGACCCAGTGGTCCCAGTGGTCCCAGTGGTCCCAGTGGTCCCAGTGGTACCAGTGGACCCAATGGACCCAGTGGTCCCAGTGGTCCCAGTGGACACAGTGGTCCCAGTGGTCCCAGTGGTCCCAGTGGTCCCAGTGGACCCAGTGGTCCCAGTGGTCCCAGGGGACCCAGTGGACCCAATAGACCCAGTGGTCCCAGTGGTCCCAGTGGACCCAGTGGTCCCAGTGGTCCCAGTGGTCCCAGTGGACCCAGTGGTCCCAGTGGACCCAATGGACCCAGTGGTCCCAGTGGTCCCAGTGGACACAGTGGTCCCAGTGGTCCCAGTGGTCCCAGTGGTCCCAGTGGTCCCAGTGGTCCCAGTGGTCCCAGTGGACCCAGTGGTCCCAGTGGTCCCAGTGGTCCCAGTGGTCCCAGTGGACACAGTGGTCCCAGTGGTCCCAGTGGTCCCAGTGGTCCCAGTGGTCCCAGTGGTCCCAGTGGTCCCAGGGGACCCAGTGGACCCAATGGACCCAGTGGTCCCAGTGGTCCCAGTGGACCCAGTGGTCCCAGTGGTCCCAGTGGACCCAATGGACCCAGTGGTCCCAGTGGTCCCAGTGGACACAGTGGTCCCAGTGGTCCCAGTGGTCCCAGTGGTCCCAGTGGTCCCAGTGGTCCCAGGGGACCCAGTGGTCCCAGTGGTCCCAGTGGTCCCAGTGGACCCAATGGACCCAGTGGTCCCAGTGGACCCAGTGGTCCCAGTGGACCCAGTGGTCCCAGTGGACCCAGTGGTCCCAGTGGACCCAGTGGACCCAGGGGACCCAGTGGTCCCAGTGGACCCAGTGGACCCAGTGGTCCCAGTGGTCCCAGTGGACCCAATGGACCCAGTGGTCCCAGTGGACCCAATGGACCCAGTGGTCCCAGTGGACCCAGTGGTCCCAGTGGACCCAATGGACCCAGTGGTCCCAGTGGTCCCAGTGGTCCCAGTGGTCCCAGTGGTCCCAGTGGACCCAATGGACCCAGTGGTCCCAGTGGTCCCAGTGGACACAGTGGTCCCAGTGGTCCCAGTGGTCCCAGTGGTCCCAGTGGACCCAGTGGTCCCAGTGGTCCCAGGGGACCCAGTGGACCCAATGGACCCAGTGGTCCCAGTGGTCCCAGTGGACCCAGTGGTCCCAGTGGTCCCAGTGGTCCCAGTGGACCCAGTGGTCCCAGTGGACCCAATAGACCCAGTGGTCCCAGTGGTCCCAGTGGACACAGTGGTCCCAGTGGTCCCAGTGGTCCCAGTGGTCCCAGTGGTCCCAGTGGTCCGAGGGGACCCAGTGGACCCAATGGACCCAGTGGTCCCAGTGGTCCCAGTGGACACAGTGGTCCCTGTGGTCCCAGTGGTCCCAGTGGTCCCAGTGGTCCCAGTGGTCCCAGTGGTCCCAGGGGACCCAGTGGACCCAATGGACCCAGTGGTCCCAGTGGTCCCAGTGGTCCCAGTGGACACAGTGGACCCAATGGACCCAGTGGTCCCAGTGGTCCCAGTGGTCCCAGTGGTCCCAGTGGTCCCAGTGGACCCAGTGGACCCAGTGGTCCCAGTGGACCCAATGGACCCAGTGGTCCCAGTGGTCCCAGTGGACACAGTGGTCCCAGTGGTCCCAGTGGTCCCAGTGGTCCCAGTGGTCCCAGGGGACCCAGTGGACCCAATGGACCCAGTGGTCCCAGTGGTCCCAGTGGACCCAGTGGTCCCAGTGGTCCCAGTGGTCCCAGTGGACCCAGTGGACCCAGTGGTCCCAGTGGACCCAATGGACCCAGTGAAACCAGTGGACCCAGTGGTCCCAGTGGACCCAGTGGACCCAGTGGTCCCAAATGGACCCAGTGGTCCCAGTGGACCCAGTGGTCCCAATAAACCCAGTGGTCCCAGTGGTCCCAGTGGACCCAATGGACCCTGTGAAACCAGTGGACCCAGTGGACACAGTGGTCCCAGTGGTCCCAGTGGACCCAATGGACCCAGTGAAACCAGTGGACCCAGTGGTCCCAGTGGACCCAATGGACCCAGTGAAACCAGTGGACCCAGTGGACCCAGTGGTCCCAGTGGACCCAGTGGACCCAGTGGTCCCAGTGGACCCAGTGGACCCAGTGGTCTCAATGGACCCAGTGGACCCAGTGGACCCAGTGTGGACCCAGTGGTCCCAGTGGTCCCAGTGGACCCAGCGGTCCCAATGGACCCACTGCGCCCAGTGAAACCAGTGGACCCAGTGGTCCCAGTGGACCCAATGGACCCAGTGGTCCAATTGTTGACCCAATGGACCCAGTGAAACCAGTGGACCCAGTGGTCCCAGTGGACCCAGTGGACCCAGTGGTCCCAGTGGACACAGTGGACCCAGTGGGTCTAATGGACCCAATGGACCCAGTGGTCCCAGTGGACACAGTGGTCCCAGTGGTCCCAGTGGTCCCAGTGGACACAGTGGTCCCAGTGGACCCAGTGGACCCAGTGGACCCAGTGGACCCAGTGGTCCCAGTGGTCCCAGTGGACCCAATGGACACAGTGGTCCCAGTGGACCCAATGGACCCAGTGATCCCAGTGGACCCAGTGGACCCAGTGGACCCAGTGGTCCCAGTGGACACAGTGGTCCCAGTGGACCCAGTGGACCCAGTGGACCCAGTGGTCCCAGTGGTCCCAGTGGTCCCAGTGGACACAGTGGTCCCAGTGGACCCAGTGGTCCCAATGGACCCACTGCGCCCAGTGAAACCAGTGGACCCAGTGGTCCCAGTGGACCCAATGGACCCAGTGGTCCAATTGTTGACCCAATGGACCCAGTGAAACCAGTGGACCCAGTGGTCCCAGTGGACCCAGTGGACCC
This sequence comes from Plazaster borealis, assembly GCA_021014325.1. Lineage (NCBI taxonomy): Eukaryota > Metazoa > Echinodermata > Asteroidea > Forcipulatida > Labidiasteridae > Plazaster > Plazaster borealis. The sequence continues at coordinate 5,987,016 of CM037463.1, read as the reverse complement.
AGTGGTCCCAGTGGACACAGTGGACCCAGTGGTTCTAATGGACCCAATGGACCCAGTGGTCCCAGTGGACACAGTGGTCCCAGTGGTCCCAGTGGTCCCAGTGGACACAGTGGTCCCAGTGGACCCAGTGGACCCAGTGGACCCAGTGGACCCAGTGGTCCCAGTGGTCCCAGTGGACCCAATGGACACAGTGGTCCCAGTGGACCCAATGGACCCAGTGGTCCCAGTGGACCCAGTGGACCCAGTGGACCCAGTGGTCCCAGTGGACCCAGTGGACCCAGTGGACCCAGTGGTCCCAGTGGTCCCAGTGGTCCCAGTGGACACAGTGGTCCCAGTGGACCCAGTGGACCCAGTGGTCCCAGTGGTCCCAGTGGTCCCAGTGGTCCCAGTGGTCCCAGTGGTCCCAGTGGACACAGTGGTCCCAGTGGACCCAATGGACCCAGTGGACCCAATGGACCCAGTGGACCCAGTGGACACAGTGGTCCCAGTGGACCCAGTGGTCCCAGTGGTCCCAGTGGTCCCAGTGGTCCCAGTGGTCCCAGTGGACACAGTGGTCCCAGTGGACCCAGTGGACCCAGTGGACCCAGTGGTCCCAGTGGACCCAGTGGACCCAGTGGTCCCAGTGGTCCCAGTGGACACAGTGGTCCAAGTGGACACAGTGGTCCCAGTGGACCCAGTGGACCCAGTGGACCCAGTGGTCCCAGTGGTCCCAGTGGTCCCAGTGGACACAGTGGTCCCAGTGGACCCAATGGTCCCAGTGGTCCCAGTGGACCCAATGGACACAGTGGTCCCAGTGGACCCAATGGACCCAGTGGTCCCAGTGGACCCAGTGGACCCAGTGGACCCAGTGGTCCCAGTGGACACAGTGGTCCCAGTGGACCCAGTGGACCCAGTGGACCCAGTGGTCCCAGTGGTCCCAGTGGACCCAGTGGTCCAATTGTTGACCCAATGGACCCAGTGAAACCAGTGGACCCAGTGGTCCCAGTGGACCCAGTGGACCCAGTGGTCCCAGTGGACCCAGTGGACCCAGTGGTTCTAATGGACCCAATGGACCCAGTGGTCCCAGTGGACACAGTGGTCCCAGTGGTCCCAGTGGTCCCAGTGGACACAGTGGTCCCAGTGGACCCAGTGGACCCAGTGGACCCAGTGGACCCAGTGGACCCAGTGGTCCCAGTGGACACAGTGGTCCCAGTGGACCCAGTGGACCCAGTGGACCCAGTGGTCCCAGTGGTCCCAGTGGTCCCAGTGGACACAGTGGTCCCAGTGGACCCAGTGGACCCAGTGGACCCAGTGGTCCCAGTGGTCCCAGTGGTCCCAGTGGTCCCAGTGGTCCCAGTGGACACAGTGGTCCCAGTGGACCCAATGGACCCAGTGGACCCAGTGGACACAGTGGTCCCAGTGGACCCAGTGGTCCCAGTGGACCCAGTGGTCCCAGTGGACCCAATGGACCCAGTGGTCCCAGTGGTCCCAGTGGTCCCAGTGGTCCCAGTGGTCCCAGTGGTCCCAGTGGACACAGTGGTCCCAGTGGACCCAGTGGACCCAGTGGACCCAGTGGTCCCAGTGGACCCAGTGGACCCAGTGGTCCCAGTGGTCCCAGTGGACACAGTGGTCCCAGTGGACACAGTGGTCCCAGTGGACCCAGTGGACCCAGTGGACCCAGTGGTCCCAGTGGACCCAGTGGTCCCAGTGGACCCAGTGGACCCAGTGGTCCCAGTGGACCCAGTGGACCCAGTGGTCCCAGTGGACCCAGTGGTCCCAGTGGTCCCAGTGGTCCCAGTGGACACAGTGGTCCCAGTGGACCCAGTGGACCCAGTGGACCCAGTGGACCCAGTGGTCCCAGTGGTCCCAGTGGTCCCAGTGGTCCCAGTGGACACAGTGCTCCCAGTGGACCCAGTGGACCCAGTGGACCCAGTGGTCCCAGTGGACCCAGTGGTCCCAGTGGTCCCAGTGGTCCCAGTGGACACAGTGGTCCCAGTGGACCCAATGGACCCAGTGGACCCAGTGGTCCCAGTGGACACAGTGGTCCCAGTGGTCCCAGTGGTCCCAGTGGACACAGTGGTCCCAGTGGACCCAGTGGTCCCAGTGGTCCCAGTGGTCCCAGTGGACCCAGTGGTCCCAGTGGTCCCAGTGGACCCAGTGGACACAGTGGTCCCAGTGGACCCAGTGGTCCCAGTGGTCCCAGTGGTCCCAGTGGTCCCAGTGGTCCCAGTGGTCCCAGTGGACACAGTGGTCCCAGTGGACCCAATGGACCCAGTGGAACCAGTGGACCCAGTGGTCCCAATGTACCCAGTGGATCACACTTTGCTTAGCAATTAAGATTGGTTCGCACTTAAGATCAATCTTAGCTCTATGACAAATCGAACCCTGGAACATTTTAGGGAATTTCACTAAAGACAAGACGCTAATTTGCATTTAAAAAACCTCACTTGTACAACTAAATATTTACCCGGTTCCGGGTTGGGGGTCTCACCCATTACTTGGTCAAATGACCCGGAATCTGTGTTAACATGACAAAGAAATGGATCAAACTGACGTAGAATCCGTGCTAAAATCCCTTTTGTTTTTCAAGTTTCCAGGTCAGCATGAGTCAGGCCCCCCGGTACCCGGGATCCGTGTCATATCTGACCCGGAGATTTTAGAGTGATGTGCCCCAAGTTCCCGGAAATACAAGAACTCTCTAAAGGTACCGGTAGTACAAGTATGTATAGGTGACCTCATTTTTCTTCATAATGTGGAAATGCACTTGGGTCTTACTGAATCGATGTCGGCAAAAAGGGAATTCGGTTTTCTGTCCAGAAAAGTAATTTTCGTCTTATAAAATGCTTTATGTCAGGCCCTTATACTTTAATCAACCCGCTGGCCTTGTATGCCAAATAAGATTAACAGAAAACCTTCGTGACAAATACTTCGTAAAACGCGCTCTGACTCTGGGGAAGATAAAATGGTTTCGCAATTACATTCAGTTTTATTAGACGACAAAACGACTTCAAATTAAATCTTTAGTCAATACAGAACAAAAACTAAGCCTATTATGCTGACTATCATCAATGGACAATTGCCTGCACTGGTAAAACATGTTTCTGTATTAAACTAAAGTCTTTATTGAAAAATTCCCTTTTGCCAGTGACTTGTTTTTAAAGATTGGTCTTTCCTCAAGCCTTGGCAGTTATACAAGACGGTGTTCTCTAAACGAAATAAATACATGATGATTGCTGTTTGTTAGATGTTTGCAGTTATTACAAAATTACACAATTTGCTTTTGTACGAATAAGATGGAGCGGTCAAACACAATAATATTCACTAGTGTCCAACGTTGGAAAACATTGCTTAACCCCCTAGTTCCTACACCGCCCCAGTTTGATGAAAAGATGTTTAGTTGTCAAGACTCTTGCAGTAAATTACTAGAATCGTGGTTTAAATTTCAAAAGATACACAAGGCTTACTATTAACGAACAGTTTTCGTCCTTTTCGTTAATATTTGTCATTGAATAACAGATTATTTCAAGCACATCAGAAAGGATATTTCTCTGGGAACAATAAGTGCCTCTCGTTAACGGCTACCGGTTATTTTTATGGCGATTATTTTTTCATCAGGTTAAAATGAGCACAATAGTCTTTGAAGGCTTTATAATTACCTGCCATCAAATGCTCATACAGATTAAAATTGCTAAGGCATTAGTTTTTGACAGTGTCATCAGGATTAAAGAGAATTACATGTTTATTGGTTAAAGGCATCGTACACGTTTGGTAATTGTCAAAGACCAGTGTTCTCATTTAGTGTATCCCAACGTATGCATAAAATAACAAGCTCGTGAAAATTTAGGCTCAATGGGTCATCGAAGTTGCAAGAAAATGATGAAAGAAAAAACACCCTTGTTGTACAAATTTGTGTGCTTTCAGATAAGAATAAAAACTTTTTGCAAGAAGCTTTCAGATAAGAATAAAAACTTCTTGCAAGAAGTTTTTATTATTTTAGTGAGAAATTATCTCTTTTTCAAAAACTACGTTACTTCAGAGGGAGTCGTTTCTCACAATGTTTTATACTATCAACAGCTCTCTGTTGCTTGTTACCAAGTCAGTTTTTAAGCTAATATATATTTTGAGTAATTACCAAACGTGTACGATGCCTTTAAATTTCATCAACATTAGCGTTAACACAAGTCAACAAGGGGGGAATTATAAATGATATAAGGCGATTATTTTGCATAAGGGTTGAAATGAACACAGAAGGTTACCTGACATCAATCTCTCTTACTGATTAATTGCTAAGGCATTAGTTTTTGACAGTGTCGTCATGTCATTTGGTTACAAATGAGCGTGGTGTTGGTAGAACTATAATTACACAACTTCGATCATCATAGAGCGTTAACATTTTTACAAGTCAACTGTGTAGGGGGAAATTGTTAATGATTTATATGAACGATTGCCATTGACTTGACTATCTAGTTTTATTTTGATGTTGGGCTGGGCTAGCGTTTTCTCCTACCGCATGTTACGGTGTATCGCTTTGGGAAAAGGAAGTTACTCTCAACGTTCTTCATGGAGCAGTTAAACCTCTCTGAAGCATCAGTCCCGAGTATTGAGGAAACACCGAGTGATGGAGGCTCAACGACGGGAGACAGCGATGCTTTCGCCAAGTTCATCTTAGGTTTCTACTGCATGATCTGCGTGGTTGGAATCACTGGTAACTTGCTGGTTGTCATCGTACTCCTCCGTGTGCCGTCCCTGCGGTCTAATACCAGTGATTTCTTAGTGCATCTCGCCATTGTAGATTTTATGGTCTGTGTTCTGGTCACCCCCTTTTATCTCTTACCTACACACAACTCCGCTCCAAACCCTGAGTTCATCGGTGAGGTTTGGTGTCGAGTTTACACTAATAAGTTCCTGTTTTGGTTTTTCACGATGACGTCAGTCTTGGGTTTGACGGCGGTCAATTTGGAGCGGTATGTCGCCATCGTCTACCCACACAAATACAAGAAGTTGTTTTCCAAACGAAATAAATACATGATGATTGCTGCTTGTTGGATGTTTGCAGTTATGACGAGATTCTACAAATTTGTAGTGTACGAAGAAGATGAAGTAGTTGGTTGCCACCGAGACGGTTGGTCTAGCCGAGGGGCTCAGGCGGCATTTGGCTTGTACAGTTTCACGGTCAACTTCTTCGCTCCATTCATTGTGATGATTTTTACGCAACTGAAAGTTATCTCAACGCTCAACAGACAAGTGAAGATGTTAACTGCACGAACAGGTTAGTTATTAATTAATTAATTCCTGTGGGAAGAAAATCTACAAATACAATATCGTTACAACAATTTCCAATGTGGAAGCTTTAGTTATTTTGTTCGTACAAAGTACCCTGTTGTACCGCTTAAGTTTGAATTAAAACAGGCCGCTCAAAATATTAGAGAAAGGGGTATAGCTTTAAAACCTTGCATGATGCCATCATGGACTTATTGAGTGTCAGTTTTTAATTAAAAAGTCGCTACTCCGCCAATTAAATTGTTTAAAATCTAAAAAATTCTAAGTTCCACATTTACACCTAGCCAAGCATGCCAGTTGTCTTGTTACCATCGGGGGTTTTCTTTTCAATAAAAAAAAATCCATCAATGACCAGCTCTCCCGGAATTCCCATAGGAATTGTACAGCAGATACTTGACCTCGGGGTTAATAGCCACACTTAGTGAAATGAACCATATGGTTTCGACATGGCTTATTCTGTATGCTTGTACAATGGCTGTAAGCAGTGACCTGGTTGTGTAGTTTGGTGAATTGAGTGAGGTGGTGTTGCAAGGACAAGTCAGATCATGGTGTCAGGATATTTCTCAAATGTTTCTGAAAAGCGTTGCCTAATACCCCGAACTGTTAGTGTCTCTTAAGATCCACTGTTTAAAGCAACATCAACAGGAAATAATACGGACAATTCAATATATTTCACAGTATTCTTATTTACAAACTTCTTCAGTGCACATTATATTTACATTCAATTATTAAATAGCTCGCAGCGCGCTTTTAATTATTCACCAGCTTTCTTTATATTCAATTCATTGGATCATTAATTTAAAGTTGTCACAACTGTATGAACAACCACGATAATTGTTAATTGCAGACTCTTTGCAATTTTAGTTCAGTGGCTAATAATTAAGTATGTTTCCAGCCATCACAATTCCTATATATATAATATGTACAAGATGGTTCTAAGTTTCACCAGGTCTCGGATAGTGCTTCTGGACGGGTTGGCCTAGGTGTAGTTGAGGTTGGTCGTTGGCAGTATCGGCTATGCCGTTGGCCTGCAGAGCCTCTACGTCAAGTCAGTTCTTGGACGTGGCCTCGTCTCTAGTGCAGTCCGGATAGGACCTTGGCTTGGGAATAGCCCTTAGCTCGAAACCATATATAATATTAAAACAATCAGGGATTCCACGAATAATATACTATCGCATTTGCTCAACTTCCAGGAATAATATGCTATCACATTTGCTCAACTTCTTTAGGTTCAATATTTAACAACATAATATAAGACACGTAGTTTTCCAATTGAAACAAAGCAAAATATCAGTGGTCATCTTCTGGGACATAATTCAAACAATCTGCTATTCGTTTTAAGCTAATCAGTACAACCAATGACTCTTAATTCAACACTGTGATTCTTAGAATTACACAATTATAAATTAACTTACGGTTGTTAAACTGTGGTGTGTCTTAATCTAGTGGCAACACTGGCCCTGAAGATACTCTCAAACGATACTAATTACTAGACAATTATAATCTTCAATAAAGTCGCTGCCTTGGTTATTCTTGATATAGCTGTATGTTGCTATGCTTGGTAACAATATTACAAAGCACGATCACTCCTCATAGCATCTGTCTCAAACTTGATTCGAAAATCATCTGATCACTATCTCCCTCCCTCTCTTGCTATACTCAAACTTAATACACCCGTTCGCGACTGTTGTCAACGCAGGTTCCTATAGCAACTATTGTGAATTTGAATCGTTCCGTTATGATGCAAAGTACATTTATCTGAAAGCATGACAACCATGGTTAAAGCACTTACTGGATAAAATAAAGTTAGATCTTAAATAAGAAGCTGCATGCTGCATTGACTTTCTGGGAAACACAATGTACAAATTAAGTTTTCAAAGAACTGCTGAGTTACACAATAGGATTACACAGCTACTGGGAACTATTTACAGAGACTGTTCTATTCGTCTAATAGGGGTGTTCAGATAATATTCTGACACATGGAGCTCCATGTATTACACGCTATTATAAACCGACTGTTGAAAACAGTCATATATTGTAAGCGTGTCCATATTTTTATGGTTTCAAGTAAAGTTGTATAAATTTTACAAAGTACAAAATGTGGGTGGGGTCATCTACAAATGCGTTTTGCTTGAATTTGTTTTATTTAGTCAGAAGGGTCTATATCTAATAATTTGGGCAATTTAAAAGTGATTTGGTTCTCTACAAGAATGTAATACACGCTAAAATCTAACTGTTACTCAATAGGTCCGTGATGGTGTCCGAGTGTAAAAATGTTTTGATGGTGTCACGCAGGGTTAATTGCACATGAATCCTAATATGCCGACTAAAAAAGACAAAAGAAATACATTCCAAACAAAGGTAAACGCATCAACCCAGAACCGGGCCGCGACCAGAACGGGATCTTCAAACAAATTTAAAATATAAATTTATGACAAAAATGCAAGGTCGACGAACCAGCCACAAACAGCATTTTTAGTCCCGAAACTATTCATGTCAAACCATTTGTGAGACTGTATGAAAAATCCGTTGAAGAATATTTTACCGAGCCCTGTTCACAAATTTTTAAATGTGTTTATTTAGGAATATTTCATCATATTTTTCAGCCTCCTTGGGTTTAAATCCAAGCGACCAGCGTGAAATGTGGCAGCTCCGGGCCTCCCAGACCCTGGTGAAGACACTCCTGGCCTGCGTCATAACATTCGGTGTGTGCTGGATTCCAAACCAAGTCTGTTTCCTGCTCTTCAATGTTGGTGTTCCAATGACTATACTTGGACCTACCGGCCGTTTCACTATCATCTTAGCCGTGGGTAATTCCTGTGTGAATCCAGTCATTTACACCATGACCAACGAGCCGTTTCGTAAAGGGATCAGGGAGCTGTTCTGTAGACAGCGGGATTCGAACCAGGTGGTTGACGGTGTAGCGACCGGTGTGGCAGGAGATTCTGTCCCCCTGGAGATTCTGTCCCCCAATACGGCGAACTGTGCACAAACTTCTTTTGATATAGCGCCCTCTTTTGAATCATCCTCCTCCAGTCCATGTTAATTAAACAATAAAACAAGCTATCCTATTTAGAGCAACGTACAACAACGAGGTCAATGTGTCTCTATATGTTACTCTTGGAGACTTCTCCAGGGGCGTCTGAAATCTACCAAGACCGGAATATTGCTACCCATGTGAGAAAGAATAGTCTTTGTTGTGCGCATCAAATCCTCTTTATTCTCTTCACCCACTCTCTACCGCGTGGCGCGTTCACATATTATTTTATACCACATTTACGTGAATAATACAAGTCGCAACCTTTCTCCGTTTGCACGCATCTCTCCGACTCTGATTCTATAAAATACTGGAACTCACTTAGTCTCTGACTGGATATCCATGGTTAAAATGAAGTCGCTCTCTATGTGTTTTGTTTTTAGAAACTCCAGAAATACCTCGTTGTGTGCCTGACAGGGGGACGTTGGCAATTCGTATGGAAATCGTTGACCCATTCGAGAAAACTGAAAATTAAAAATTGACATGTTCAAATAAGACTTTCAGTCTGTTAGTTTATTTAGGACAGTTTAAACATTGGAAAGACAGTGATGCACAATATGGGAGTAATTTTGGTCATGCACACATGGTTGTGCGTCATTGTGAGTTTCTAAAAGCAATTATGTTTATATAGGCCTAGTTAATAACCTAATAGGATGACTGTCACACCAAATGGTTTTCTGTGCTTAGTGGATCGGAAAGACTTTAGGCCGCGTCAGAATTAAGCGACTTCGGCTATGAATGGCCGTTAAATAGCTGCAGCGAGTTGTAGAACATTTCGGCGTTCCAGACGTAGCCACTGCCTAGTTGGCAATTAATTCAGACACGTTCTAAGAGCCGGTCTTATGTCAGACCTTGCGCTAAAGCTTTTTGTAAAGTAGCCCAATGGGCTAGTAGGCCTTTTGTAAAGTAGCCCAATGGGCTATAGGCCTAAACTGTGCATATTTTTACTTGCCCCCAGGAAGTTTTAGTAGCCCAGATTTGAAACATCCTATTGTCAGAAATGTATCTTTCTGATGTATTAATGGTAGCAATCTCAACCAGTGTAATGAAGTAAGAAGAGTGACCTGGAGTCGAAATCTCAAACCACTAATATTCACCTTAAGATGAGTTTGAAATATCACCATATAGGCCTACCCTATAGTGATTTGTATTGTGGCATCACACTTTGCTTAGCAATTAAGATTGGTTCGCACTTAAGATCAATCTGAGCACTTTGTCATCTCGAGCCCTCTGGAACATTTTAGGGCATTAACGCAGACAATACGCTAATTTTGCATTATGCATCTCTAAAAACCCACTCTTACAACTAAATATTTAGCCGGTTCCGGGTAAGGGGAGGGGGGTTTCTTCCCCCTATAGCGCCGCCCCTTGGGGGGACTAAGAGCCACATAACCCTCTGAGCAGGGCATGGCCGAGTGACCCGGAATCTGTGTCAAAATGACCAAGAAATGGATCAAACTGACGCAGAATCCCTTCTAAAATCCCATTGTTATCAAGTTTCCGGGGCAGCATTCTCTTTGCTGATGATAGCAACTTGTTTTATATAATCCTAACCCTGGTGTTCTTTTTCGAACGGTGAATTCAGAGCTTAAAAATGTCAATGAGTGGCTTAAAGCCAATAGGTTGTCTCTTAACATTAAAAAACTAACTTTATGTTCTTCAGTAAAAAACACAATTTCCATATTCAGAATGTCTTTATTGATAACACACCTATCGAGAAAACCGATTGTGTAACATTGTATATTGATCAATCTCTTTCTTGGAATAAGCAAATTAATAACACTTGCTCAATTATTTCAAGAAATATTGGTGTTATCAACAAACTTAAAACTTTTTTCCCAAATAATATCTTATTCACTCTCTACAATGCCTATAGTTTTACCTTACATTAGTTATGGCATTTTGGCAGGGGGTAAATGTGGAATAGGTAAAATTAATAGAATTATTACCCTTCAAAAAAGGGCACTTAGAATTATCAACCATACTGATTACCGGGCTCACAGCAATCCTTATTCCATAATCACAAAACGCTTAAAGTCGATGACATAATATCGTTTACGGCTTGGGACCTTCATGTATCAGCATCACAATAAAAAAACTGCCTAACACTATCTGTTCAATGTTCAGTAAAAATCTAGATATTCACTATCACTTCAATATGCAGTGTACTGATTTTCATCATCCATATGCTCGCACACTAGCTCAAAAAGGTGTCAAACATGAAGGGCCTAAGCTGTGGAATTCCTTGAACACGTCTCTGAGAAAAATACGGAGTTTATTCTTATACACCAATCCTTCGCCGATCTTGAACTCTTGGTGGCAGCAGAAACGCCTCCATTACTGCGGTGGTACCTGGGTGGTACTGTGCTGCCTATCGATGAGCTTAAGGGCTGGGCTACACTAGTTAATTTATAAATGGTTATATGTAAATAATGGTTGTTTATAAATAATAGTTACATAAGTGGCAAGGTCGTACCACCGCAGTACCACCGCAGTTTGTCTGCTGCCACCAAGAGTCAAGATCGGTGAAGGATTGGTGTATTCAAGCGGAAATTAAAATATCAATTAATCAGCCAATATTTATAAGCAGGCTAACTTTTATTCCAACCTCGAGTTTACTTTATACTAGCTCTACCAATATCCGAGTTGTAATTTAGTTGTACTAGTGTTTTCATATTGCTGTATTGTTCTGTTTTTGTTCTTGTATCGAGTGGGGTCTCTACTTGACAAGCTAATGCTTCTTGGAGACCTCCATCCTTACACAGTTATCCAAAAGTCCTTATGTTTTCTTATTATTATAATATAATATAATTTATAATACATGTCTATTTCATCACTTATTCTTTGTGTGTTGGAAAAAATAAAGAAATGAATGAATTACATGGGTCAGGCCCCCGGTACCCGGGATCCGTGTCAATTCTGACCCGAAAGTTTTTAGAGTGATGCGCTCCAAGTTCCCGGAAATACAAGAATTCTCTAATGGTATAAGTCTGTAAGGTGACCTCATTTTCTTTATAATATGGAAATGCACTTGGGACTTAAACTCAGGCCCTTACTTTGATCAACCCGCAGGCCTTGTTTGCCAAAAGATTAAAAGAAAGCCCTTTTGTCAAAGACAAAGTCTTCGTGAAACGCGCACTGACCCTGGGGAAGAATAATTTCGCACACATGGTTTAGACGACAAAACGACTTCAAATTAAATCTTTAGTCAATACAGAACAAAAAATTAGCCTATTGTGCTGACTATCATTAAGGGACAATTGCCTGCACTGGTTAAAAAAATTATGTATTAAACTTATAGTTGTTATTGAAAAATTCCCTTTTGCCAGTGGCTTGTTTTTAAAGATTGGTCGTTCCTCAAGCCTTGGCAGTTACACAGTAATATTCAGTCAGTGTCCACCGTTGGAAAACTAGAGAAGACGGTTGTTATAGCTTGATAAACGAACTCACTGATTAGACCACAATTAACAAGGATAGGCATACAGAGCACTCCAGAAAACGAAGTTAATCTCAACGTTCTTCATGGAGCAGTTAAAACTATCTGATGTCTCTCTTCTAGAAGCACAAAGTGATGATGCAACAACGGGAGACAGCGATGCTTTCACCAAATTCGTCTTAGCTCTCTTCTGCATAATCGGCGTGGTTGGTATCACTGGTAACTTGCTGGTTGCCATCGTACTCCTCCGTGTGCCGTCCCTGCGGTCTAATACCAGTGATTTCTTAGTGCATCTCTCCATTGTAGATTTCATGGTCTGTGTACTAGTTATCCCCGCTTATATCCTGCCTAACCCTCAATCCGCTCCAAACCCTGGGTTCTTCGGTGAGGTTTGGTGTCGAGTTTACACCAGCAGTTTCCTGTTTTGGTTCTTCACGATGACGTCAGTCTGGGTTTGACGGCGGTCAATTTGGAGCGGTATGTCGCCATCGTCTACCCACACAAATACAATAAATTGTTTTACAAACAAAATAAATACATGATGATAGCTGCTTGTTGGATGTTTGCAGTTATGGCGAGAATCAACATTGTTTTATTGTTTGAAGAAGATGAAGTAGTTGATTGTCATCGAAACGGCTGGTCTAACCGAGGATCTCTAATGGCATTTGGCGTGTACAGTTTCACCGTCAACTTCTTCGCTCCATTCATTGTGATGATTTTTGCGCAACTGAAAGTTATCTCAACGCTCAGCAGACAAGTGGAGATGCTAACTGCTCGAACAGGTTAGTTATTAATTAATTCTTTCCTGCGGGAAAAGAAACCTACAAATACAATATTGTTACAAATATTTCCAATAGGGGATGCTTTAGTTTTTTTGTTCTTATAAGTTACCCAGTTAAACCGCTTAAAGGTATTGTACACGTTTGGTAATGACTCAAAATAAATATTGGCATAAAAACTTACTTGGTAACAAGCAACGGAGAGCTGTTGATAGTATAAAACATTGTAGGAAACGACTCCCTCTGAAGTAACGTAGGTAATTTCTCACTAAAGTAATAAAAACTTCTTGCAAGAAGTTTTTATTCCTATCTGAAAGCACACAAATTTGTACAACAAGGGTGTTTTTTCTTTCATCATTTTCTTGCAACTTCGATGACCAATTGAGCCCAAATTTTCACAGGCTTGTTATATTATGCATATGTTGGGATAAACCAAGTGAGAACACTGGTCTTTGACAATTTCCAAACGTGTTTAGTGCCTTTAAAGGGTCTGCATACGTTTGGTAATGACTCTGGAAAGTTAATGGCAATAAAAACTTACTTGGTAAGAGGTAGGCCTACAGCAGCTTTGGATAGTATAATGCATTTTGAAAAACCTTTCACTTCGAAGTACTGCGGTTATGGAAAATGATATTACTTGTTATCCCCACAAAATTTAATCTGAGAAGCGTTACTGCAGTAACGTTTCTCAGATTGTGTATTCCAATTACAGATATTCTTCCTGCCCATAACCGCTCCAGATTTTCGGCAATTATATCAAAAAACGCTGCCTTTTGAAATGAATTGTTCACAGGTTAGTTTTATGGTATTTATCTACAACTTAAGTGGGTTCCAAATACCAAACGTGAACAATTCCTTTAAGTTTGAATTAAAACTGGCCGCTCAAATTTGAGAGAAAAGGGTATGGCTTAAACTAAGTACTGACTGAAAAAGACAAACAAAATGCAAACAAAGGCAAACGCATCGACCCAGAACCGGGATCTTCAAACAAAACTAAAACATAAATTGATGACAAAAATGCATGGTCAACGAACCAGCCATAAACAGCATTTTTAACCCCCAAAATATTAATGTCAAACCATCGGTGAAGATACTGTATATAAAAGCCGTTGAAGAAGATGTTTCCGAACCGCTCCCACAATTTTGAAATGTTTTTATTTAGGACAGTTTCGTCATATTTTTCAGCCTCGTTGGGTTTAAATCCAAGCGACCAGCGAGAAATGTGGCAGCTCCGAGCCTCCCAGACCCTTGTAAAGACACTCCTGGCCTGCGTCATAACATTCGGTGTGTGCTGGAGTCCAAGCCAAGTCTGGTACCTTCTCTTCAATCTCGGAGTTCCATTGGTTCTGTGGGTATACCTTCACACCACATCACCGTCATTTTAGCCGTGGGTAATTCCTGTGTGAATCCAGTCATTTACACCATGACCAACAAGCCGTTCCGTAAAGGGATCAGGGAGCTGTTCTGTAGACAGCGGGATTCGAACCAGGTGGTTGACGTTGTAGCGACCGGAACTGTGTCTGAGACCGTCTCTGCTGCCTAAAAAAAGGCAGAAAACGACTTCTCTCACAAAAACAATGTCTGTAAACCTTTCATGTTTAACAACCAAAGAACATGGCACCAGACTACTCTTAGAAAGCACCAACCATTTATATTCCTAATGTTACAACACTTGACAAAATCACCGCTATTGAAGCTCGCAAATAATCTTCTCAAGTTGTTAACCTTACAACGTGGCATCGCGCAGTATTTGACTGTACCGTCGTAAACAAATTGTGTTTAGTCATTAACGGTGCGGTCAAAAAATTTGAAATTTTTGACAATCCTTGACTCCCCCTCCACCTACAACACTGTAAAAGACTATTTAGCTTGGGGTGAGTCATCGACCTATACAGTCACCTTTAACTTCGAAGCCCCATAGAAGCCCCATGGGAATTGTATACCCGTTGACGTACGATACACCCTACAAGGTCATTGATCTTGCGCCTCTACTATCAGGCAATCAATCATCCTGTCACTCTGGCTTTGCGGTTGGAGACCTCAGGCCGACACAAGAGGACCAGATGTTTATTATAAAAAGGCCAGGGTAGGCCAAATAAATAAGATACCTTGTTTCTCAGTAGACTGGTAAGCAGTGCAAAAAAAACGAAAAAAAGTTGGATTTGGGTAACATTGGGGTTTTTTGGTTTTTCGACTGCAATCCACACATGGAATTTTTTTGGCCTATTTTGAGGGGTTCTGGTGATTCAGTGAACCTTTGTGAGTCTATTGAAACCATTTTAGAAGATTTTGTGAGGAGCTAAAAAAACTATACACGAACGTCTAATGGTGCAGTCAGCGACTGCGCGATGAGGGGACCATGCAAAAAGTTGGATTTTGGTAACATTGGGGGGTTTTTGGTTTTTCGACTGCAATCCACACATGGAAATTTGTTTTGCCTTTTTTGAGGGGTTCTGGGGATTCAGTGAACCTTTCTGCGTCTATTGAAACCATTTTAGAAGAGTTTGTGAGGAGCTAAAAAAAACTTACACGAACGCGTAACGGTGCAGTCAGCGACTGCACCATGAGGGGACCACGTGACCATGACCTTGATACTGCAGCGCAGGGTTCTTAATTCACAGCATTCGTCATACAAATTCGGCCAATGGGCATCTGATGGTCAATAGTGGTCATTCAATAAATATTTACAAAATGTTTCTCCTTTAGCTGAAAGCAATCTAATTTGGTCCAATGCTTCAGTGGCAGTCGCATGCTTGTGGTGTGGCTTCTCACGTTGGCGGTTAAACAAGAAATAAATTTGATTTTGTGAGGTGAATTGGGTTGTGAGATTTGATTATTAGTCGACATAGTCTCTGTATAGCATATAGACGTAACAAAGCACTCAAGAACCAATCGTTAAAAACCTGGCGGTGAATTCTAATGTTATTAAAATACTGCGTCACATCTTCTACACAAAGAGTGTTCTTGATTTACGGCAATTCTTGGCAAGCAGCACACTGTGCCATTCAAATGGAAACATTACATTTTTTAATGGAATTTCTGTAGAAAATTTCGTTTGTGAGGTTTGGTAGGTTGTGAGATTTGAATATGTCGACATGGGCTTTTTTGGCATAATGTATAGCGTATAGATGTAACAAAGCACTCAAGAACCAATAAATAAAAACCTGGCGGTGAATTTGTATGTTATTAAAATACCGCGTCACATCTTGAAAAGAAAGAGTGTTCTTAATTTACGGAAATTCTTGGCAAACTGTGCCATTCAAATGGAAACAACGACATTTTATAATGGAATTTCTGTAGAATATTTTGTATTGCGAGGTGTGGTAGGTTGTGAGATTTGATTAAAGGCCACCCTTTTCTGATAGAAAACAAGTATTCCTTATTACATTCCTCCTTGTAAAGTTTGGTTCAGTCACATGCTTTTGGCGATGCTTCTCTACAGTATAAAAATATATAAATTTAGTCAATTCCTAAGAATTGTATCATAGACTGCAGCCGATGAACAGCCGGACGATACACGTACATGTATTTTGGTCTTTCTTTACAGACGAACTCAACAATTAGACCATGTAATTACGACCATGTAATTAAAGCTGAATCTTTTGAAACTGACTCAAGATAAAAGTGAGTTAGGATAGAGCGTCAAAAAGTGTCAGTAACTAGACATTGTCTTCATGGAGCAGCTTAACCTCTCAAAAGCATCGGTCCCGAGTATTGAAGAAACACCGAGTGATGGAGACTCAACGACGGGAGACAGCGATGCTTTCACCAAATTCGTCTTAGCTCTCTTCTGCATAATCGGCGTGGTTGGTATCACTGGTAACTTGCTGGTTGCCATCGTACTCCTCCGTGTGCCGTCCCTGCGGTCTAATACCAGTGATTTCTTAGTGCATCTCTCCATTGTAGATTTCATGGTCTGCGTTCTGGTTATCCCCTTTTATATCTTACCTAAACACAACTCCGCTCCAAACCCTGGGTTCTTCGGTGAGGTTTGGTGTCGAGTTTACACCAGCAGTTTCCTGTTTTGGTTCTTCACGATGACGTCAGTCTTGGGTTTGACGGCGGTCAATTTGGAGCGGTATGTCGCCATCGTCTACCCACACAAATACAAGAAGTTGTTTTCCAAACGAAATAAATACATGATGATTGCTGCTTGTTGGATGTTCGCAGTTATGGCGAGAATCAACATTGTTTTATTGTATGAAGAAGATGAAGTAGTTGGTTGTCACCGAAACGGCTGGTCTAACCGAGGATTTATAATGGCATTTGGCGTGTTCAGTTTCACGGTCAACTTCTTCGCTCCATTCATTGTGATGATGTTTGCGCAACTGAAAGTTATCTCAACACTCAACAGACAAGTGGAGATGTTAACTGCTCGAACAGGTTAGTTATTAATAAATTCTTTCCTGCGGGAAAAGAAATCTTCAAGTTACAATATTGTTACAAATATTTCCAATAGGGGATCCTTTAGTTCTGTTATACGTTTGGTAATGACTCTGAAAATTAATGGCAATAAAAACTTACTTGGTAAGGAGTAGCTTTGTATAGTATATGGCACTTTGAACAACTTTTCACTTCGAAGTACTGCGATTATGGAAAAAAGATATCACTTGTTATCCCCAAAAATGTTAACCTGAGAAGCGCTACTGCAGTAACGTTCCTTAGATTGTGTATTCCAATTACAGATTATTCTTCCTGCGTGGACATAACCGCTCCAGATTTTTGGCAACATCTCAACAACGCTACCACCTTTTGAATTAACATTTTCACAGCTTAATTTTATGGTATATATCTACAACTATATAGGGTTGAAACAAACAGTGGGTTCCAATTACCACACGTATACAATCCCTTTACGTTTCAATTAGAACGAGCCGCTCAAAATATTTGAGAAAAGGATATGTCTTAAACTTGCTCATGAATCCGAGTATGCTGACTCAAAAAGACAAACAAAATGCAAACAAAGGCAAACGCGTCGACCCAGCACCGGGATTTTCAAACAAACCTAAAACATAAATTGATGACGAAAATGCATGGTCAACAGCCACGAACAGCATTTTTAACCCCCAAAATATTAATGTAAAGAGAAGATACTGTATATAAAAGCCGTTGAAGAAGATTTTTCCGAGCCGCTCCCACATTATTTTGAAATGTCTTTATTTAGGACAGTTTCGTCATATTTTTCAGCCTCGTTGGGTTTAAATCCAAGCGACCAGCGAGAAATGTGGCAGCTCCGAGCCTCACAGACCCTTGTAAAGACACTCCTGGCCTGCGTCATAACATTCGGTGTGTGCTGGAGTCCAAGCCAAGTCTGGTACCTTCTCTTCAATCTCGGAGTTCCATTGGTTCTGTGGGTACCTTCACACCACATCACCGTCATCTTAGCCGTGGGTAATTCCTGTGTGAATCCAGTCATTTACACCATGACCAATAAGCCGTTCCGTAAAGGGATCAGGGAGCTGTTCTGTAGACAGCGGGATTCGAACCAGGTGGTTGACGGTGTAGCGACCGGCACTGTGTCTGAGACCGTCTCTGCTGCCTAAAGAAAAAGCAGAAAACGACTTCTCTCGCAAAAATGTTTGTAACCTTTCATGTTTCACAACCAAAGAACATGGCACCAGACTACTCTTAGAAAGCACCAACCATTTATATTCCTAATGTTTCAACACTTGACAAAATCACCGCTATTGAAGCTCACAAATAATCTTCTCAAGTTGTTAACCTTACAACGTGGCATCGCGCAGTATTTGACTGTACCGTCGTAAACAAATTGTGTTTAGTCATTAACGGTGCGGTCAAAAAAATTGAACTTTTTGACAATCCTTGACTCCCCCTCCACCTACAACACTGTAAAAGTCTATTTAGATTGGGGTGAGTCATCGACCTATACAGTCACCTTTAACTTCGAAGCCCCATAGAAGCCCCATGGGAATTGTATACCCGTTGACGTTCCGCACACCCTACAAGATGTCCCCCCACTTTTTGATTGACTGTTTCATTAGAAATATGGAATAAAATGTAAAAATATAAATCATTTTCTTGATTTCATAATATTAAAATTTGTGTTCAAATAAAATAATAGCGGACAAACGGTGAAATGTCTTTCAAATATTTTTTCTTTATAGACTGATGGACCACGTCCAGAATCAGGGGGGGCGGGCGGAAGGGGTAACGCAGAGCTGTGTATTGAGAGAGTTGCGACAACTTGCGATTAGAAGCCATTTTGTCTCCAAAAAATGCATTGGCGAATACAGGGTGCCAGACTAGTCTGCCCATTGGGTTGTACTGCATTTTGGAACAAAATGGCGTCCAGCAACCACGTGACCGGAGAAAGCTGGTCCCTCCATGTCGCAACTCTCTCAATAGGGAGTTTTCGTTTTGGACGACGGATGATTCTGCGACGGTAATGATGACATTTGGCGTCATCTGCGCATGCGTGGGCTTTGAGGACTGTCGTCCCTCAATTTCTACGACAGTACTTGGGGTGAATCTGCGTTGTGCTGAAAACGACAACGTTTGGGTTCAACTGTTGTAGAACCATCCGTCGTCCAAAACGAAAGCTCCCTAATATACGGCTCTGGGGTAACGCCACCAACGCGCCACCTACGTTGAAAATAATCTCATTCGACTCTCGCGACGTGCATGGACTGGTCGAAGCTCCACAACAAAACACGGCCTAGTACACGTACATACACAGGGTATACACATATTCCCTACGTGTATACATGTACATGAAGCCTATCGTACAAGATTTGAATTACACGCGTGCCGTTGAAAAGCTTGGGCGAGTCAATCTTATAAGAGGGTATTGTTATCTTCAAATCTTGTAAATTCACCATATCTTTACACTATAGAGAACATTCGTAAATGGGTTTTTTGCGTTACAAACTGCTTCAGTAATTTAATAATTTAATAAACAACATACATTTAACGTAAACGACATGTATTACATATCTGTTTAAGATGTGTACTTTGCCTCATAATTAATATTACCTACGGCAAATGTTCCCGTCCGTTGACATCCGTTTGACGGACGATCGTTTGCACGCAAACCAAGTATAGCAGAAACCATTTTCTCAAAAAAACATTCTAAAAATCGTGAAATATCTAGAGGATGTACGGAGGGATTTTGTTTAAACTTTCAGAAATGAAAAATCTATCCTTAAATATTACGTTCAGCGAAATAAATCAGAGGATGAACAATACGAATTTTCACATTTTGTCGAAATTTGTAGCCATTTTAGGGGAGACGTTTTGGAATGAAATTTCCACCTGGACCCATTCATACACGTTAGCTGCTGCAATAAACCAACGGAAAATTGTCGGTAATATTCTTACCCATTTTACATAAAAACAACCACCTTAACAATTGAAAATGCTCTTACAACAGAAATTAAATGTAAGAGTAATGGTATGGGGTGCAAATAATGTAAGATTTTTTAAAACTTGCTTGCCCGTCCCCACTTTTCAGTAGCGATCGACGCCCTTGCGTCATACAAATTCGGCCAATGGGCATCTGATGGTCAATAGTGGTCATTCAATAAATATTTACAAAATGTTTCTCCTTTAGCTGAAAGCAATCTAATTTGGTCCAATGCTTCAGTGGCAGTCGCATGCTTTTGGTGTGGCTTCTCAACGTTGGCGGTTAAACAAGAAATAAGTTTGATTTTGTGAGGTGAATTGGGTTGTGAGAATTGATTATTAGTCGACATAGTCTCTGAATAGCATATGACGTAACAAAGCACTCAAGAACCAATCGTTAAAAACCTGGCGGTGAATTCTAATGTTATTAAAATACCGCGTCACATCTTCTACACAAAGAGTGTTCTTGATTTACGGCAATTCTTGGCAAGCAGCACACTGTGCCATTCAAATGTAAACAATTGCATTTTTTAATGGACTTTCTGTAAAAAATTTCATTTGTGAGGTTTGTAGGTTGTGAGATTTGATTATGTCGACATAGCCTCTGTTTTGGCATAGGCCTAATGTATAGCATGTAACAAAGCACCGAAGAACCAATCGTTAAAAACCTGGCGGTAATTCTTATGTTATTATAATACCGCGTCACCTTGTAAAGAAAGAGTGTTCTTGATTTACGGCAATTCTTGGCAAGCAGCACACTGTGCCATTCAAATGGAAACAATTACATTTCATACTGAATTTCTGTATAATATTTTGTATTGTGTGGTGAGGTAGGTTGTGAGATTTGATTAAAGGCCACCCTTTTCTGATATAAAAAAAATGTCCTTATTACATTCCGCCCTGTAAAGTTTGGTTCAGTCACATGCTATTGGCGATGCTTCTCTACAGTATAAAAAGATAAAAATTTAGTCAATTCCTAACCATTGTATCATAGACTGCAGCCGATGAGCAGCCTGACGATACATGTACATGTATTTCGGTCTTTCTTTAAAGACGAACTCGACAATTAGACCATGTAATTACGACCATGTAACTTTAGCTGAATCTTTTGAAACTGTCAAGATAAAAGTGAGTTAGATAGAGCGTCAAAAAGTGTCAGTAACTAGACATTTTCTTCATGGAGCAGCTTAACCTCTCAAAAGCATCGGTCCCGAGTATTGAAGAAACACCGGATGATGGAGACTCAACGACGGGAGACAGCGATGCTTTCACCAAATTCGTCTTAGCTCTCTACTGCATAATCGGCGTGGTTGGTATCACTGGTAACTTGCTGGTTGCCATCGTACTCCTCCGCGTGCCGTCCCTGCGGTCCAATACCAGTGATTTCTTAGTGCATCTCTCCATTGTAGATTTCATGGTCTGCGTTCTGGTTATCCCCTTTTATATCTTACCTAAACCCAAATCCGCTCCAAACCCTGGGTTATTCGGTGAGGTTTGGTGTCGAGTTTACACTTCCCAGTTCCTATTTTGGTTCTTCACGATGACGTCAGTCTTGGGTTTGACGGCGGTCAATTTGGAGCGGTATGTCGCCATCGTCTACCCACACAAATACAAGAAGTTGTTTTCCAAACGAAATAAATACATGATTATTGCTGCTTGTTGGATGTTCGCAGTTATGTTGAGATTAAACATTGTTTTGTCGTATGAAGAAGATGAAGTAGTTGGTTGTCACCGAAACGGCTGGTCTAACCGAGGATTTATAATGGCATTTGGCGTGTTCAGTTTCACGGTCAACTTCTTCGCTCCATTCATTGTGATGATGTTTGCGCAACTGAAAGTTATCTCAACGCTCAACAGACAAGTGGAGATGTTAACTGCTCGAACAGGTTAGTTATTAATTAATTCTTTCCTGCGGGAAAAGAAATATTCAAATACAATATTGTTACAAATATTTCCAATAGGGGATGCTTTAGTTCTTGTTCTTAAAAGGTACCCTGTTATACGTTTGGTAATGACTCTGAAAATTAATGGCAATAAAAAGTTACTTGGTAAGGAGTAGCTTTGGATAGTATATGGCACTTTTTCACTTCGAAGTACTGCGGTTATGGAAAAAGATATCACTTGTTATCCCCAGAAAATGTTAATCTGAGAAGCACTACTGCAGTAACATTTCCCAGATTGTGTATTCCAATAGACTGTGCAAGTCAAATCTTTATTTTAAATTACATTCAATGATAAAATCTGAACAACAAAAGTACTCATTACATGTTTATAAAATCAGTTTTAGTTTTTATAAAAAATACACAAATAATGTGTTAATTATTATTGAAGCAAAATTAAAACTCTGGGACAAGGATGCTTATTTGATCTTAACGTTTCAAAAACCACTTGCGTGGATTCGCGAAGGTCACACGGGCGTAAAATTAACGCTTGACGCAGTTTAGAGGACGCTGAAGCCTCAACAATCATATACTGTTATGAAAAGGCTCTGCGTTGTAATTACAGCATCTGGCGATTATCATCGCGCATCCAAAACAAGCGTTTACATAAGTTTTGTGATCGGAGGTGAGCACAAAATTCTTAATTTTTTGCAGCAACCGGAAGCTGAGGTCAAGTTTAATTCTCGGGTTATCTTCGTTATATTGTTGAGTTGATTTTACTTTCCTATTTTTTATTACACAAGTATTACATTCCCAACAACATATATATTTTTCATGGTCATAAGCCACGCTAAACTAAAATAATTGACAAAACAAAATCTTGCCCACGGATCAATGGTTGGGACCACAATGGTCCCGGAAGTTCAAATATGCGCGAGACTTGCACAGTATACAGATTATTCTTCCTGCGTGGACCCAACCGCTCCAGATTTTTGGCAATGTCTCAAAAACGCTTCCACCCTTTGAATTGAAATTTTCACAGATTAATTTTATGGTATCTACAACTATATGGGATTGAAACAAACAGTGGGTTCCAATTTACCAAACGTATACAATCTCTTTAGGTTTGAATTAAAACGAGCCGCTCAAAATATTTGAGAAAAGGGTATGGCTTAAACTTGCTCATGAACCCGAGTACTGACTAAAAAAGACAAACAAAATGCAAACAAAGGCAAACGCATCGACCCAGGGATTTTCAAACAAAACTAAAGCATAAATTGATGACAAAAATGTATGGTCAACGAACCAGCCAAGAACAGCATTTTTACCCCCAAAATATTAATGTCAGACCATCGGAGAAGATATTGTATATAAAAGCCGTTGAAGAAGATTTTTCCGAGCCGCTTTCACAATTTTGAAATGTGTTTATTTAGGACAGTTTCGTCATATTTTTCAGCATCGTTGGGTTTAAATCCAAGCGACCAGCGAGAAATGTGGCAGCTCCGAGCTTCCAAGACAATGGTGAAGACACTCCTGGCCTGCGTCATAACATTCGGTGTGTGCTGGATTCCAAACCAAGTCTGGTACCTGCTCTTCAATCTCGGAGTTCCATTGGTTCTGTGGGTACCTTCACACCTTATCACCGTCATTTTAGCCGTGGGTAATTCCTGTGTGAATCCAGTCATTTACACCATGACCAATAAGCCGTTCCGTAAAGGGATCAAGGAGCTGTTCTGTAGACAGCGGGATTCGAACCAGGTGGTTGACGGTGCAGCGACCGGAACTGTGTCTGAGACCGTCTCTGCTGCCTGAAAAAAAGGGGGAAAAAACGACTTCTCTCGCAAAAACAATGTTTGCACCTTTCATGTTTTAGAGCCAAAGAACATGGCACCAGGCTAGGCCTACTCATAGAAAGCACCAACCCTTATACTCCTGATGTTTCAACACTTGACAAAATCACCGCTATTGTAGCTCACAGATAATCTTCTCAAGTTGTTAATTCACAGCATTCGTAGTGGAGAATTTTATACACTAAATTAAAGTTATATGCAATGTGAAAAAGTCTCAAAATTACGTTATTTGAGACGTGCGACAACTTTGCTGTATGGTCTCTCCGGACTAACTCTTTGGTGGAACGAGGTAAAAACTGTAAAACGCAGGTATTTTCTCACACAATCATGACTGGATTTTAAACAAACTTGGTCAAATTAAACCTTGACAACTGCCCTATGTAGGGTTGGTCATACAAATTCGGCCAATTGGCATCTGATGGTCAGTAGTGGTCATTCAATAAATATTTACAAAATGTTTCTCCTTTTGCTGAATGCAATCTAATTGGTCCAGTGCTCAGTGGCAGTCGCATGCTTGTGGTGTGGCTTCTCTACGTTGATGTTAAACAAGAAATACATTTTGTTTTTTGAGGTAAATTGGGTCGTGAGATATGGTTATTAGTCGACATAGTCTCTGTTTTGGCTTAATGTATAACATATAGATGTAACAAAGCACCCAAGTACCAATAATTAAAAACCTGGCAATAATTCTTAAGTTATTAAAATACCGCGCCACATCTTGTAAAGAAAGAGTGTTCTTGATTTACGGCATTTCTTGGCAAACAGCACACTGTGCCATTCAAATGGAAACAATCACATTTTTTAATGGAATTTCTGAAGAAGAAAAAATTGTTTGTGAGGTTTGGTAGGTTGTGAGATTTGGTTATTAGTAGACATAGTCTCTGTATAGTGTTACGATCCAAAAAAACTCCAAACTATCCGTGAATATAAATCACTCAAAAAGCCTGAATTTCCTCAGATGCAACAAAGAAATCACACAAGGTGACACTGATGTATAAGAACACAGAATCCAAGTGATTTAATGATAACACTATCAACCACTTCAGTTACCGATTTGGTTTAACAAACATACACTGATTGCATAAAACAAGTGTACATTAAAATGGATCTTATACAACATAAGTATCTTACGGGCTAATACGTCAACCTGGATGAAATACAGGCGAGGATCACAGCAACAGAAGATACAGCGAGAATCACATACACTGGCTTTAAAACGATCAACTCCAGGGGCGATAAATCAGTTCTTTGCCGATGTGACTTTGAGCTATCACGGGGTAAACTCACTCCGATAAAATGTCCAGAAGAAGACGAAACAACGACGGGCACACAATCTGACACCCGCCACAAAATATGGGGAAAAGACCCCAAAATACCGAACTGTAGATTAAGTTCGAAAATGTCCTTTCCGGAATCCAATTAAGCTCTTTAACTGCACTCGGTCAAAAGCGAACTCTATCACAAGCTCCTCCAATGAGTTGAACCAAAATCCCGTCCTAGATTTACCCCCAGCCTGTATATAAAGGATTTGTGTCGTTTTCTAGAAAGTACTACCCTAGATCATTCTAGATCCTTCACAACGGATTAGCACCGCCCACTAGGGTTAACGACCTTACACACAAAGAATGATTGACAGCGTGCGTTGAACACATGTAACTAATGTACATGTATTAGGATCTCATAACAATAGCATATAGATGTAACAAAGCACCAAAAAACCAATAATTGAAAACCTGGCGGTGAATTCTTATGTTATTAAAATACCGCGTAACATCTTCTACACAAAGAGTGTTCTTGATTCACGGCATTGATTGGCAGCAAACTGTGCCATTCAAATTGAAACAATTACATTTTATAATGGAATTTCTGTAGAATATTTGTGTGGTGAGGTAGGTTGTGAGATTTGATTAAAGGCCACCCTTTTCTGATAGAAAAAAAAGTATTTCTTATTACATTCCGCTCTGTAAAGTTTGGTTCAGTCACATGATATTGGCGATGCTTCTCTACAGTGACAGTTAAAAATATATAAATTTAGTCAATTCTTAACCTAAATTGTATCATAGACTGCAGCCGATGAGCAGCCGGAAGATACACGTACATGTATATTAATTTTGTACCTATGATGATTGCTGCTCGTTGGATGTTTGCAGTTATATCAAGATCTACAAATTTGTTGTGTACGAAGAAGATGAAGTAGTTGGTTGCCACCGAGACGACTGGTCCAGCCGAGGAGCTCTGGCGGCATTTGTAAAAACAAACAACCCCGGGGGAGCAAACAACACCCGGGTGGGTAAAAACAGACACCCGGGGGGACCACCCCGGGGTGGGTAAAAAAATACTCCCACGGGGATGACGGGGATGGTAAAAACAAATACCCCCGGGGGGCAAAAACAAACACCCCCTCGGGTAAAAACAAAAACCTGGGGGTAGAAAAACCACCCACGCGGGGATGGTGAAATCAAACACCCGGGGGGGGGGGGTAAAAACAAATACCCTTGGGGAAAAAAAAACACCCCCGGGGGTGGTAAAAACAAATACCCCGGGGGTGGGGTAAAAACAAATACCCTTGGGGTGGGGGTTAAACAAAAACGGGGAAAAAACGAACACCCCCGGGGGGGGGGGGCAAAACATTCCGCGGGGGGTTAAAAACAAACAACAAAACTGGGGTGGGAGTTAACAAAAAAAAACGGGTGAAAAAAAACACCCCCGCGGGTGCAAACAAACCGTCCGGGGGCGGGTGGTAAAAACAAACACCACCGCGGGGATGGTAAAAAAATAAACCTGCGGGGGTGTTATAAACAAACACCCCGGGATGGAAAAAACGGGTTTGGTGAAAAGAAGAAAAAAAGCGGCCGGGGCGAGGGGTAAAAAATAAACGTCCACCGGGGGTGGAGGAAACACCCCCTGGGGTTAAAACGAAAACGGGGGGGGGTAAAAACAAACAAAAACGCGGGAATGGTAAAAACAAACAACCCCGGGGGTGGGCTAAAAAAAACACGCCTCCGCGGGGATGGTTAAAAACAAAAAACCATAGCTCCATGGTGGGACAAACGTCCTCGGGGAGAAAAACACCCTTGCGGGGGGGTTAAAAACAAATACCCTAAGGGGAAAAAACAAACACCCTTGGGCTGGTAAAAACAAAAATCAATCACCCCAGGCGGTGGGGTTAAAAAAAAACGCCCGCGGGGGGGATAACAAACAAACGTCCTCAAACAAACAAACGTATTCACCCCCGCGGTGGTAAAAACAAATACCCTCTCTGTATAGAGAGCCTCTGTATAGCATATAGATGTAATAAAGCACCCAAGAACCAATAATTCAAAACCTGGCGGTGAATTCTTATGTTATTAAAATACCGCGTCACATCTTCTACACAAAGAGTGTTTTTGATTCACGGCATTTATTGGCAAACAGCAAACTGTGCTATTCAAATTGAAACAATTACATTTTATAATGGAATTTCTGTAGAATATTTTGTATTGTGTGGTGAGGTAGGTTGTGAGATTTGATTAAAGGCCACCCTTTTCTGATATAAAAGTCACATGATATTGGCGATGCTTCTCTACAGTGACGGTTAAAAATATATAAATTTAGTCAATTCTTAACCTAAATTATATCAAGATCTACAAATTTGTTGTGTACGAAGAAGATGAAGTAGTTGGTTGCCACCGAGACGACTGGTCCAGCCGAGGAGCTCAGGTGGCATTTGTAAAAACAAACAACCCCGGGGGAGCAAACAACACCCGGGTGGGTAAAAACAGACACCCGGGGGAGACCACCCTGGGGTGGGTAAAACAAACACCCCCGGGGGGCAAAAACAAACACCCCCTCGGGTAAAAACAAAAACCTGGGGGTAAAAAAAACCACCCACGCGGGGATGGTGAAATCAAACACCCGGGGGGGGGTAAAAACAAATACCCTTGGGGGAAAAAAAACACCCCGGGGGTGGTAAAAACAAACACCCCGGGGGTGGGGTAAAAACAAATACCCTTGGGGTGGGGGTTAAACAAAAACGGGGAAAAAAACGAACACCCCCCGGGGGGGCAAAAACATTCCGGGGGGTAAAAAACAAATACCCTTGGGGTGGGAGTTAACAAAAAAAAACGGGTGAAAAAAAAACACCCCCGCGGGTGCAAACAAACCGTCCGGGGGTGGGTGGTAAAAACAAACACCACCGCGGGGATGGTAAAAAAATAAACCTGCGGGGGTGTTATAAACAAACACCCAGGGGTGGAAAAAACGGGTTTGGTGAAAAGAAGAAAAAAAACGGCCGGGGCGAGGGGTTAAAAATAAACGTCCTCCGGGGGTGGAGGAAACACCCCCTGGGGTTAAAACGAAAACGGGGGGGGGGGTAAAAACAAAACAAAAACGCGGGAATGGTAAAAACAAACACCCCCGGGGGTGGGCTAAAAAAAAACACGCCTCCGCGGGGATGGTTAAAAACGAAAACCCCTGGTGGAACGTCCTCGGGGAGAAAAACACCCTTGCGGGGGGGGGGGGTAAAAACAAATACCCTAAGGGGAAAAAACAAACACCCTGGGGCTGGTAAAAACGCCCGCGGGAGGGGGTAACAAACAAATGTCCTCCGGGGGGAAACACCCCCGCGGGGGGTATTCACCCCCGCGGTGGTAAAAACAAATGTAATAAAGCACCAAAGAACCAATAATTCAAAACCTGGCGGTGAATTCTTAAGTTATCAAAATACCGTGTCACATCTTCTACACAAAGAGTGTTCTTTGATTTACGGCAATTCTTGGCAAACAGCAAACTGTGCCATTCAAATTGAAACAATTACATGTCATAATGAATTTCTGTATAATATTTTGTATTGTGTGGTGAGGTAGGTTTTGAGATTTGATTACAGGCCACCCTTTTCTGATAGAAAAAAAGTATTCCTTATTACATTCCGCTCTGTAAAGTTTGGTTCAGTCACATGCTATTGGCGATGCTTCTCTACAGTGACGGTTAAAAAGATATAAATTTAGTCAATTCTTAACCCTAAATTGTATCATAGACTGCAGCCGATGAGCAGTCGGAAGAAACACGTACATGTATATTAATTTTGTACCTATGATGATTGCTGCTCGTTGGATGTTTGCAGTTATATCGAGATCAAATTTGTTGTGTACAAAGGTCAAGTAGTTGGTTGCCACCGAGACGGCTGGTCCAGCCGAGGAGCTCTAGCTCTGGCGGCATTTGTAAAAACAAACAACCCCGGGGGGAACAGCTGTTGCACTTTTAGAACCATTGCGATATTCTTTATCAAAGACTTGGCAAAGAATTTGAGGTACGAGAAGATGAACATTTTGTCATTAGCCAGAAAGATTTTATCAAGAACTACAGTATATTTCAAACAAAATTTACTGTCGAGCTCTTTGTTGGTACTATCGTGAGTTTCACGAAGTTATCTAGTGAGTGGTTGGACAGAGCTCCGGTGAATCGCCACTGCATGTAGTGTGAAACTTCACTCGACCGAAGCCAAACAGATCTTTCCAATGACATCTGTTTATCTTGTTAAGGTAGGCTTTGGAACCAATTGGTGCTCGATACGGGGCATGGTGTACGCCCCCCCCCCCCCGAGCTATTGTGTCTTCATTGTGTGCTTGGAATCTCAGGAATTCTTTTGAGGATTTTAGGGGGGTGAGTTCGAAACAAGAGGAAAATAGTGTGTATAGTGTATGGGAACATTGGGGGGGACCCTCTGCCCCATATCGGGCAGGCTATTTTTGGAACAGTAGGCCTACCTATAATTTGTTTACCACAGTTAGATAGATTTAACCTTATCATGCCCACTACCATATTTTGCCCGTATCATCAGGACCGGGGGAGCAATGTGCCCCTCCTATCATATTTACCCGTAACTCTGTAACGCATTCATCCAATCACCACAACATTGTCTGACTTCACAATAGTTGTTATCGGGGGTCAGCTGTTACGATGGAAACCTTTTGTTTGACCTTGGGTCAAACGATTTTAACGTTTTTAGTGAGTTTTCGTCTTTCTCAACGAAGTGTCCACTTGTTTTTTTGTGTTTTCCCGAGAAAGTGGTAGTGATGTGTCGCGTGTTGGTGTTAAATGCATTATGGGAAATCAAAAGGGCCGTGTCCGAAATTGCGGCTACAGCTACGGCTACGGCTGATCCGTGTCATCATCTTGAAGAATAGGACGTGCTTAGCAACACCCTCGGCAACAGTCGTAGCCGTAGCTGTAGCCACTGCGTGCATCGTGCAGTGCACGTCAGGTTCCTGGACTCCGCTTGGTGTTATGGAAACACCTGGCCTTTGAACCGCTCTATTTATGTTTAGTATTGCAAAAAACAAATGGTTAGTGGCATGACGTTTCGACCCTAACAGTCTTTCTCGACGGATGATGACAACAATCAAAGGTTAATGACAACACTCGAAGACTAATGACAACACAACTGTCATTAGCCTTCGAGAAAGACTTTGCTATAGTCGAAACGTCAGGCCACTCAGGTTTGTTTTGTTGTTTTATTTAGAGGGCCAACCTTGGGTCCTCTTGGTTGGTAAGCAGTTTGCAACAGCTAATTCTATTTTCTTATGTTTAGTATTATTTCAAGACATCCCTAAACCATCGTAAATAAAGGGCGCTCACTTCAGACCATTATTCAATTCGTGAAAAGTAATACAAGCTCTTTTCAAAAACAACTGCCACAGTACAAGCTGTAGCTGCCATTAACCATTTGTTTTAACCATTTGTTTTGTTGCAAAACTAAAATAGAGAGGTTCAAAGGCCAGCTGTTTCCATAACACCAAGCTGAGTCCATACGTAATGCTGACTCTCTATTTACATTCAAGAAAGTCTTGAAGACCCATCTTTTTAAACAATAACTCCTTTGCTATACCCTCTGGTTTTGTTGTATTTTTAGCCTAGTTGTATTGTTTTAACTGTAAGTAGCCAGATGTTGAGGATCTTGGCTGAGGGTGAATGGTGCTGGTAACCTCCCCCCTCTTGTGATTTTATTGATTCTTACTAAATTCCTATATTTTATTGTTAAGTATTTTATTGCCTGTCTGCTTATTGTTAGTTTGTATGAGTGATTTTTATCTGTAATATTATGTAGTTGCTGTTTATGTATTTTGTGAAGCGCTTGGGCCTTGCATAAGGCGCTATAATATAAATGCTTTGTTATTATTATTATTATTATTCGAGGTGCCCGGAAGTCCAGATTCTTGCGATAGCTCGTACGCTCTCGAGGTCAACTTACACAGTCTTAATTGGACATTGGACAAACGGGTTAATCAAAACCACGGGCAAGAGTCAACTGGAGAATATTATACATTTTACATGTTTATATTGGTCATTGTTCAGTTGTTTTGTTGAAATTCTTCTATTCCAATGTTGATAGTTTGATTTTAAAATCCCCAAATATCTGGGGGTTTTGTTTGGGTTTTTTTGTTTTTTCTTCTTCTTCTTTTTTGTTTTTCTCTTTTTTCCCCCTTTTCCCCCATCCATATTATTATTTCATCACTTACCTATGGTTTTACTAACCCGTTTGTGGTCGTGATCAATTTCTTTGTTGTCACCATGCAATGAACAATAGGTCGACTAAAGGCAATTGAACCTTGATAAAAGATAAAGTTTTCAGAGTTTTGAGATCAGAGGCATAATACGAGTGTCAAATGTAAGCAAGTCCGAATATTGACGGCGGTATCCTAAAAATGAGGATTCTCAGTTTGTTCAGTTTACTGCTGGTGAGTAGTCACAAAAATCTATGTTTTCAATAAATGCATCATACAATGCAACTCGTAATTTCTTTTAGGAATTTTGTGAATGTGCATTCTGCTAATTGGATTTTAAAACCCTGTAGCGAGTGACCTTGTTTCTTAAATGCATCGTACACGTTTGGTAATTGGAGCCTATTGTTTGTTTCAAATAGTTGTAGATATATACCATAAAACTAACCTGTGAAAATTTCAATTCAAAAGGTGGTAGCGTTTTTGAGATATTGCCGAAAATCGGGAGTGGTTATGTCCACGCAGGAAGAATAATCTGCAATTGGAATACACAATATGAGAAGCGTTACTGCATAATATTCAAGTTGGTGGGGATAAAAAGTGATATCTTTTTCCATAACCGCAACACTTCTAAGTGAAAAGTTTCTCAAAATGCATTATACAATCCAAAGCTGCTGTACTTCTTACAAAGTAAGTTTTTATTGCCATTATTTTCAGAGTCATTACCAAACGTATACACACCCTTTAAAGGACGCTGATAATTAATGGCAACAAAAACAATAAAAACTTACTTGATAAGAAGTAGGCCTACAGCAGCTTTAGATAGTATAATGCATTTTGAGAAACTTTTCACTTCGAAGTACTGCGGTTATGGAAAAATATATCACTTTTGATCCCCCAAAACATTTGAATCTGAGAAGCGTTAACTGACTGACAGTAACGTTTCTCAGATTGTGTATTCCAATTGCAGATTATTCTTCCTGCGTGGACATAACCGGCATTATCTCAAAAACGCTACCACCTTTTGAAATGAAACTTTCACAGGTTAGTTTTATGGTAAATATCTACAACTAGGATTGAAGCAAAAAGTGGGATCCAACTACCAAACGTATACACCATCTCTTTAAAGAGGGGCTCTTCAATGTTAAATTCAGTTTTGTGATCAATTCATTTTCCAATAGAGTCTTTATGAAAATGGGGAAAACTTAGAAGTCTCTAACCTCACGTTAAAATGGTGTAAAATGCCACTGTGTTTGATACCCTTCAAGTGCATTTGTTTGTCAAAATCCAAAAACGTTCGACGACGTCATATTTCAAATATATTATGGTCTGTACTTTTTGTAGAGATATTGTTTTTGTTTAATCCTGAATTTTCATGATATTCAATCAATCAGCATTGGATTTAACCTCTTGACTGGAACAACAAATTCCTCTTTGTTTTGTATACAGACCCACTTTATTATTACTATTATTATTATTATTATTATTATTATTATTATTATTATTATTATTATTATTATTATTATTATTATTATTATTATTATTATTATTATTATTATTATTATTATTATTATTATTATTATTATTATTATTATTATTCATGGTTTATTTTAATTTGAACTTGTTGCCACAGGCAAAATTGCATTGAATTGTACATAAAAATGTACATGATTTTAAAATGGTAAAAAAGGCAAATCCAAGGCAAAACAAGAGAATATATCATTACAAAACATTACATGCAAATGTGCATGTAAAACAGGACAACTATGTACATGCGGGTGCTATCGAAAAATACAACATTTGTTTTGTTTGTTGGGGTGTTTGTTTGTTTGTTTGTTTATTTTCCATATATTCACAACTAGACAATCTGTCAATACAATAATTTGATACAAATGGTGACAATAGACATTGGAAAATGTGACGTTAAAACAACTCCTACAAGAGTATAAACCAGATTAACTGGGAAGAAAAACAATCCTTTTACCAAAAAAAAAAAAAAAAAAAGAAGATTTTAACGTATATCACCCAGCTATAAAGACGGTCAAGAATCATTACTCAATTGCATATAAAAATCACTTTGTTTTTGGTGTTTGACGACGTCACGTTTCAAATTTTGCCATAAAAGAGTATCAAATATTTTGTATTTTACATCGTTTTAGAGACTTGTAATTTATTCCCCACTTTTACGAGGACTTTATTTATTGAAAAATTAGTGCATCACAAAAACGGTTTTGACATTGAAGCCCATCTTAAGAAACTAACGTTTATCTCGTTGATTTCGTTGTCCTATTGGTCCTTCAGCAATCTACACAGAACCGGTCATAATCAAGTAAAGTATAAAACATATTTGACCTGAAAGATAACACCGACAATTTGTTGGCAGTGATTTAGTCTCTCATTGTTTGATGTGGGTTAGCCTGAAGTATTTATAGAGGCTGCTTCCTATCGCAATTATCATACCTTTGGGACAATGCATCAACACGAAAGTGCGGGTAGTGTTTTGGCCGATAAGTGGCAAAAAAAAGCTGAACAGGTTTGGAAATGTCCCCCTTGCTTCATATTAAAAGTTGATAACAAAACCAGACAATCTCAATCAAATAAAAGATTGTATAGTTGTTGTTTTGAAGCTTTGCATGGTGTGGACAATAAGAGGTAACTAAAATAACTAAACAGTGACACACTCCAGCGCACACCCATCCAGCCAGCAGCCAACTCACACGCTTTAGCGATCAAGAACAGCTTGGATCCTTCCCGCCCAAATGTGCATCCCTCAAGTGCTACAAGCTGCATCACCACCAGTAGTCCATCATTCTCCTGAAGACGAGCAGAGTATACTGTTCGAAACGTCGAGACCCCACCGGATCTATTTTATTTTAGTTTACCTCTTAAAAGATTGTATGTTTTCTTCCATTGGGCTGTGTACTAATCGTGTCTGCAAGAAGTCCAGGCTCTGGTGGCTATTTCGTAAACATGTGGTATCACACAGTTACATGGTTATGGGCGATATCATAGACTTCCCTAATTGAAAGTTAAAGGGCTTACATTAAAATGTTTCTGCTTTTTGTTATTTATTTATTTATTTTTTATTTTATTTATTTTCTTTATTTTTTATTTTGTGTATCTCTTTTTTTTTCTATATTTTATATATCAATATATATATTGCGGCTGTTGCATATCCTTTTTCTATTTAAAATACATACAGGTTTGTGTACCGGCTAGACCAGATGCCACATTGGAATTCCAATTCCAAAGTTTCAAGACTAGCATATTATGTTGTGATTTGTTGTGCAACAAGTGCGAAGCGTTTTTTAGTGTTTGCATTGACGAAGACTACACGCCAGGGTTTGTATTTTGATTTAAATAATATTAGCTGTTATAGCGAGCCATTGTACCAGACATTATTCAAATCTAACTCGCAAATGGCTTTTAAAAAACCACGCACACACACACCCTTACAAAAGGCAGTAACGGGGTACCTCCATTGTTGTTTTATTATTCCCTTTTCTGAAGAAATCCTCTGTGGGTACCACTTGAACAAAGAAAACCTTGTGGGGTAGCATTGTTCTATTGTGTTAAGTACCCTGTAAGATGGCATATGTAAGGGCACACACACAAAAACGTTTGTGAATGCCGTCAATCGAGGACTTCTCTTTGTTCTCCAATTGTTTGGACTTAATGGGTGCCGATTGTCTTTCACTTCGATTGATTGCGATTATTTTAATAAACTTTTCCACTACTTTTCATAACACACGTTTTTAAAGGTCATGTTTGTTCATGTGACACGTTCTGTGCATGGGAATATTAATATCGCCATAGCGTTTCACACTACATAGGCCTATCCGTGGTGATTTTAATTAACATGGTTGCTATTTTTTGGAGGTCTTGATCTCTGTTAAAAATAACAAGGGTCCTTGGTTATTATTTAACAAGCACAGCTTTCACAAGACTGGAATTTTCTATTTTTTAACATCGATGAGATTTTAGTCAGGGTATCTTGTTAAAAATTGTCTCGTGTGAAAATGGCACGTGCTGGCAAACGCTCACTGGGATTCACTTGATATTGGATAACACAATATTTAAAAAATGAATTATTTGTTTGAATTACAATTACTTAGAATTATCTAAATTTGATTGTCAAAGATGTGTATGTAGGAAAATTATTATCAGAACTCTTGTTAACACTTGGTTATACTTTCGAATTGATATTTAAATGGTGTGTATACGTTTGGTAATGACTCTGAAAAATAATGGCAATAAAAACTTACTTTGTAAGAAGTACAGCAGCTTTGGATTGTATAATGCATTTTGAGAAACTTTTCACTTAGAAGTGTTGCGGTTATGGAAAAAGATATCACTTTTTATCCCCAAAAATTTGAATCTGCGAAGCGTTACTGCAGTAACGTTCCTCAGATTGTGTATTGCAATTGCAGATTATTCTTCCTGCGTGGAAATAACCGATCCAGATTTTCGGCATATCTCAAAAACGCTACCACCCTTTGAAATGAAACTTTCACAGGTTAGTTTTATGGTATATATCTACAACTAAATAGGATTGAAACAAACAGTGGGTTCCAACTACCAAACGTATACAATCCCTTTAATTGTAGATCAGACGACTTCAGTGATTGCAGCGTGATGAAGATTGACACAGATGTTGTATTTGACGACAACAACGAGTTCGACTTTCCTGCCATTATCCCGAAAAACATCGCCAATCCACAACTTAAGAAAATTAATACCTGGAAGGTAAGAAGAAGCATAAAGCTAAGGACAATGTTCAGAAATTGTGGCCTCGATGTCAAGACACTGCAAAAACAGGGGTGTTAAAATTAACACCATGGGTGTTTTTACATTGATACCAAAGAAAGAATCAAAATTAACACCATAGGGTGTTAACATAACACAAATGTAATTGTTTTGGAAGAAATTTGTGTTATTTTAACACCCTATGGAGTCAATTTTGATTCTGTGTTGGTGTTTATATGTGACAACACCCATTGTTTCAATTTTAACACTCCAGTTTTTGCAGTGCACGAAGATATAACATTACATGTTTAGCGATGAAAATATCCAATACTGATTTAAGAACTATTTAGAGGTATTGCATGGATTGTTGTGTTTAAGTAGAGCGATCCTGTCTTGGTAAAAGTTCTCCAAGGCATACCTGCTGCACGTCACAGTTTGTGTCCACTATCATTCTAAAAACTGACCCAGAATCAGCGTCTCAAAACTAAAGCAGAATCCGACTTAAAGGCATCGTACACGTTTGGTAATTGTCAAAGACCAGTGTTCTCACTTGGTGTATCCCAACATATGCATAAAATAACAAGCCTGTGAAAATTTGGGCTCAAATCGTACACGTTTGGTAATTGTCAAAGACCAGTGTTCTCACTTGGTGTATCCCAACATATGCATAAAATAACAAGCCTGTGAAAATTTGGGCTCAAATGGTCATCGAAATTGCAAGAAAATGATGAAAGAAAAAACACCCTTGTTGTACAAATTTGTGTGCTTTCAGATAGGAATAAAAACTTCTTGCAAGAAGTTTTTTATTATCTTAGTGAGAAATTACCTCTTTCTCAAAAACTACGTTACTTCAGAGGGAGTCGTTTCTCACAATGTTTTATACTATCAACAGCTCTCTGTTGCTCGTTACCAAGTCATGCTAAGATATATTTTGAGTAATTACCAAACGTGTACAATGCCTTTAAATTCCCTTTTTAGCAGTTTCCGGTCAACCTGACCCGGATGATGGGACCCGGAATCCGGGTCAATTCTGTCCCGAGAGTTTTAGCTTCTGGACAAAAATAAACCATTCATAATTTTTGTTCGATCGTACAAGCAGTGTTTAATATGAATTATTTTGTTGTGTCTGTATACACACACACTATAGGGTGGGGTGCGAGTTAAAGTACGTGCATATGATGATGACCCATTCGGCAAGGATGACATCGGCGAGTTCTACCAAAATGTCATCATCAATTCTGCCTCATCAGTCGGTGAAGCCACATGGTCGGATCATACAATGACGAGCACAAAGTCAGAGTAAGTGTCATCTCCAGTTCCGATCCACCTTCATTCATTCAGGTCTACACTGCAAAAACCGTGCTGTTAAAATTGACACCATGGGTGTTGTCACATGGCACCCAAGAGAGAATCAAAGTTACCATCTGCTAAAAATAACACCAATGTAATCGTGTTGGCAGAAATTAGTGTTATTTTAATAACCTATGTTG
This sequence comes from Plazaster borealis, assembly GCA_021014325.1. Lineage (NCBI taxonomy): Eukaryota > Metazoa > Echinodermata > Asteroidea > Forcipulatida > Labidiasteridae > Plazaster > Plazaster borealis. Next base: position 5,949,699 of record CM037463.1, on the reverse strand, counting down.
TAAACAGGTGTTGTCACAAAGTTTACAACATAGGGTATTAAAATAACACTAATTTCTGCCAAAACGATTACATTGGTGTTGTTTTAGCACCCTATGATGGCAACTTTTATTCTCTCTTGGGTATCTATATGACTGTGACGACACTCAAATTCAAACCCAAGTTTTTGTAGTGTAGGAGGAGTATGAAGTGTGTTAACAGTGGGTAAAGGATACTATGACAGCAGCCTGTGCATGCAATCGAAACAATTGACTAGAGACGATAAAACCAAGCCATATGCTGCTGCAGCAGCAAAGTTGAACTATAGTAGGCAGTGGCGTAACTAAGGGGAGCACGGGGGTATACGTCTACGTCCGCCCCCCCCCCCAAAAAAAAAAAAAAAAAAAAAAAAAACAGAGTAGATATGTTACATTTATAAGCTTTAATGTGATAATTTCAATGTTTTTCAAACAATTTTTCCACTTTACACACAGACAATTTGTTTTTACACTCACGTCAGATTGTCTAATAAAAAATAGTATAACAAGAGCGCTGAAAAGGGGGCTTTTGGAAAATTCAAACGGAAACTACTGTTTTAATTGGCCGTGAGCTGCCCACTCCCACTTGAAAAAATGGTGCATCCCTTTGAGCCCCACCCCCCCTAAAAGTCCCGTTACCCTAGTTTCGGCGCTGCTGGTAGGCCTTTAGGAGTTATCTGTCAAAAGTTGATTTGATTGGAAAACCCAAGATTAATCGTTGGATAAGAAAGTTGCTGATACACAATCTGTCTTTTTAATTAAAGTTATTAAATTGTGTTGTCCTCTGGCAGATTCCTTTTCAAAGTGAAAATCTACTGCAACGCCAATTTCTACACTTCAGACTGCAGTGTGTTTTGCAAACCACATGACGATACGCAGGGTCATTATGAATGCGACAAAGCTACGGGGGCCAAGATATGTCATGATGGATGGGAAGGTACACATATTGTGATTGTTCTTTTCAATTCAATTCAATTCAATTCTATTTATTTCATAAAGTGAAATTGGTTTTCCCGGTGTGCACTAAAAAGCATACAAGAACAATACTGACTAAAAGACAAATCATTACAAAACATACACAATTATAATTATACAAAAATTCTAATACCAAAACAAAATTAGTTGTTAACAAAAAAAGTTGACTGTTTATAAAAATACGCTTATAAAATTGTTAAGCACAGGCGCCCTATCTTTTCGGCGAGTTAAACATGGTTCAAAATTGAGTGGGTTTTTTTTTATTCTGTGATTAATTACTCAGGATTGGACTGCAACACAGAAATAGACGAGTGCGCATCTGGGCCGTGTCAGAATGGAGCAACATGCGTGGATAACGTGAATTGGTTCTCGTGTGTTTGCATCGACGGATGGTCAGGTTGGTTCAAGTGTGTAGAAAATCCGTCCAATAGCGCCCTCTTTTGACTCAATTCCCTTCAGCCCATGTTAAAGGAACACGTTGCCTTAAAATCTCAAGAAATTTTGCTGTTTGGAAGTGTTCCATATCCTTATTAAGAGTTGCTCGTGCAATAACATGCCTTTAATGTGTTATAATTAGTGAATGGTGATTAAAAAAACCCAAACATTGCCATCTGACCCCGAGATCTGCCCCGCGAAACGTATACGTATTTCCAGCCGTAAATACCACCGTCCATGTAATGGGCAAAATGCGCGACGAACAGTCGTTACGCTAGTGCCGTAGTCAGTGGCCTGGTAAACCAGTCAGATCTCCTTGCTCTATGGTCAGATGAAAACCGGGTAATAATCTCATTTTCTAACTCGCTCGCAACTTGTAAACCGAGCTAAAGCTAGCTCAGTATTGGGTCCAAAATATCCAGCCAGGTATTTGCGGAACGGCCAGCCGCATATTCAGAATATTAGAACACATGCAGTACAGGGAGGAGACAAACTATCACATTTGGTTCACCTCCCTGTACTGCATGTGTTCTAATCGCCGGCTGGCTATATCGGGCCCAATACTGTGCTAGATTCAGCTCGGTGTTGGATATTTATTGGAATACAATAAACAGATGGTAATCGTAACATTTTTAATAAAATAATTGCTCAGTCGTAGTTCAACAGCTGCGACTGGAAACAAGACTAATAGAATTTGTCCGCCATTTATGGGAGTCAAAATCTTGACTCCCATAAATGGCGGAGCGTTTTGTTTCGCGAAAGTGAGCAAAAGCGAAGCATTTCTAAGACACGTTTGTGTGGATAATTATATTCTACTTTTTAAACATCTTTCCGACCGTGCTCATTATACATTAAACGCTTGTTATAGCCCAAAAGCGCCCAACAGCGCCCAACCCGAAGGCAACGTGTCCCTTTAATATTGACACTGGACCTAACGCTACTGCGAATGCTAACTAAGCAGACATTTACTTAGGGGAGCAAGCGGGGGAAAGAAAATTTATAATTTGGGGCTGGTTCTTTTGATGTTTGGAACTTTTTGGGGGAGGTTAGAGGGCGATGAGTGGTCCCCTGTCTTTATCTGCAAGGATAAAGACAGGCACTGGTCTTACAGGCCCAATGATTTTATTGGATACAATGATTTCATTGGATAAACGTGCAGTGACGTAAGCTTTCCATATTTGTGTTATGATTGGTCCGAGGTGATACAGTTTGTCAGCTTGCACTTTCGGTTGTCTGCATTGTTTGATATGCATGCAATGTTGCTTCATACAATATTATGTGTACATGTACGTGTGAATTTACTAAGATCAACTGGCAGGATCCTGCCAGGCGTTCAAGGCCGGTATCTGGCGTTATTCACGAGCCTCGAGGTGTGACGTCAGACATTCAGGCTAAGGGGGCGAGGACTAAGCCCCTGACCCTTACCCTTACCGCTCGTTACGCGTAAGGATAAGGCTAAGGTTCAAGCTATTTTTAAAGCTAATTGGCTAAGGCTATAGGGCTACGGCTTTGGTTAAGTTTCCGTCTGCATTTCCTAATACATTTGCTTAGAATGGTCGCTGTTACTGATTGCCGATTGTAACTAGACTAGAGAGCTCACCTGCAGGGCGAGAAGCTGCTGCAAACGAACCCTACAAAGTTGTTCAGTCAAACGCCTTACCCACACTATCCAACCTCACCCCAATCTTAGATGTCCGGTTACCGTGTTACTGGACATCTCAAATGGGAGTGGGTTAGGGGGTTTGACCGAGCAACTTTGTATATACGGTTTGTCTGCAGCAGCTTTCCGCCCTCGAGGTGTCCAGTTTTATTGTATAGTTTCAAAAGGTCATGTCGGGGGGTTCATTAGGGGTCTCCCTACCTATCACACCATCACTTCCGGAAATAACGGTCAATTTGACCACATTTTTGACCGCATGAGGGCGCTTTCATCAGGAAATTGTCTTGCATCACAATTACAGTTTCATCTTATTTTAATTGTCTGTATGTAGTTTTCTTGCATGAATGACGAAATACATAAACATACGAATAACAACAATGAAAAAACACCAGTTTGTTTACTTGTTTTGCATCACGTAAACGTCGGTTCACATACGCCCTCACGCGGTCAAAAATACGGAGAAGTGAGGAGACCCGAAATGAACCCCGACTGGCCTTTTGGTAATGCAGGAAAACAAGGAAAAACATTGTCATAAAACATAACGCTATCCTCCCCTTTGGAGAATATTTGATTTGCAAAGGAAAGTCTAATAGCATATATTTCCTAATCAGGACTGCAATGTGACGTGGAAATAGATGAGTGTGAGTCAGCACCCTGTAAAAATGGCGCCACATGTGATGACTTTATGAATTTCTTCAACTGTTCTTGTGTACCCGGCTTTGTCTACGTTGATGAACTTTGTGAAATAGACGAGTGCTCAGACCACCCGTGCCTCAACGGATCTACATGTCATGACCTCATTGGAAATTTTTCCTGCTCATGCGCCCCAGGCTTCGAGGGAGAAGACTGCAGCATTGATATCAATGAATGCTTAGGCTCGCCATGCCTCAATGGCGGGACCTGTACAGAGGGAATTGATTGGTTTAACTGTGCATGTTTACCGGGTTTCGGAGGTGATACGTGTCAAACAAACATAGATGAATGTGAGTCAAGTCCCTGCCATAACAATGCTACGTGTTTAGATGACGTGGATGGTTACGCCTGCAACTGTCCTATTGGATTCAATGGTACATTATGCCAAATTGAGATCAACGAATGCGAGTCCAACCCGTGTTATAACAATGCTACATGCCTAGATCTCGTTGGTCACTTCCAATGTTATTGTATCCAGGGATACTTTGGAGATCTTTGCGAGGTATTTGAAAACTTTGTTTCTTCTTCTTCTAAACATTAAATGTAAACTTGCAGTTTAAGTGACGTCATACAGTGGTGGTAGATATACTTTCAGAGTTTTCGTGAAATGAAATTCTGATGTTTTCAAGGATTTCGTCCCATAATTTAATCATTAGAAAGCAAAAGGCTCCGGTTTTGAGTGTAAGAATTAAACTTCCATCAATGAACCATTTTCCCCATCCTTTATTGGCTAGCTATAGACGGATCAAAAACTGAATTTTTCTGCACTTGGTGTGCAGCTGATTTAAGCCAAATTTTAGCAAATTTGTCCAAAGTCTTCTTATTTTAATCTTGTTTTCACAGGTTGATATTGATTATTGCATCAACCAAACATGCCAGAACAACGGAACATGTGTGGACAGACTCGATGGTTTTCACTGCGTGTGCCAGGGTGGATTTGAAGGCAAAATGTGCGACATTAATGTAGACGAATGTGCCAGCAATCCCTGCTTGTTTGACTCGACTTGTCTTGATCTTATAGAAGGATTCAGGTATAATAAGTCATATAGGCCTAATTAAGATTAACACTGTGGCAACAACTCATCTATTTCATTTTTGTTTTCCTTCGATGTTGGATGTTTCGGCTGATGGTTTTTTGTCTAAATTTCTGCTTCCAAGACGGCACACTATAATTTTATAAGTGTTCACAAACTCCTCATCTATGATTCAAAATTTTCTCGAAGTCACACGAAAACCGTTTCCTTTCTTGCTATTGCATTTCAGTGTGCAAACTAATGGGGGACTTTTGGGACGCTAGGTGGCAGCAGACTTACCAGGTAAATCCATTGTTCTCGGTAATGTGCGCATGCTCAGAACTACGTAAACAATGGAAATTTACCTGGTAAGTCTGCTGCCACCTAGTGTTTTAAAGTCTCCCATGGTAATGCATACTTTGATCTCTTTTTTTCAAAATATTTCTGTTTTTATTACCCCCGAAACAGATGCACTTGTCAACTTGGCTACGAAGGCACCATGTGCCAGAACGAGACGGACGAGTGTCTTAGCGATCCGTGTACGAATAACGCCACGTGTGTTGACGACATTGCCGGGTTTCGCTGCCAGTGTCAACCAGGGTTCGACGGGACGATGTGTGAAGTGAACATTGACGAATGTTCTAGTTATCCTTGTTTTGACAATGAAACATGCCTGGATCAAACCAATGGTTATAGGTAAGTGTTTTACCTTGGCATCAGACACAAAACTAAACGATTGTCTCATAAACTGTTTAAAATAAAACTTACACTAACCACCCATTATTAGACTCTAAGGCTTAAAGGTATTGTACACTTTTGGTAACAGCTCAAAATCATTGTCCACATTTTGTGTGATTCAACATATGCATGAACAAACAAACCTGTGAAAGTTTGAGCTCAATTGGTCATCGAGATCACGAGAAAATAGTGAAAAGAGACCTTATGTGTTTTCTGTTTTTTTCAAAATATCGCGCGTGATAAAAACTATTGTTTTACTCATTTCTCAGAAACGATAGCATTTTAGGCAGAAATATTTTAAGCAACCCTTTCAACCATTACTTACTTTAAATCATGTAAGTTGTGTGTGAATCTGTGAACTTTTGTGTTTTTCGATCTTACCAATAGTGTACAGGGCCTTTAATGGACACTTTTATTGTGACATTGAGGTCCTTGACTGGGTTCATTCTTCCTGAACAATTAACGTTACAATAAACACCTTGAACAAAATGTAAAAGAAAGAAATTGAGCCATTTTTTTTCTTTCTAAGATGCATCGATGGTGTTAATATGTGTGAAGATTGGCCACCCGTCTGCAAAAACAACGCCACTTGTTTCGACGAAGACCGAGGGTTTAGTTGTCAATGCAAAGACGGTTTCAACGGCAAGGCTTGCCAATTTAATACAGACGAGTGTCAAAGCTCACCTTGTGTTCATGGCAACTGCACTGATCTCGTCAATGGATTTTCCTGCCAGTGCGTACCTGGTGCCGATGGCACACTTTGCGAGATAGACCTCGACGAGTGTTCCAGCGCGCCTTGTTGGTATGGGTCGTGCGCTGATGAGCTCGACGGGTTTTCTTGTCTCTGCACTGCCGGGTATGAGGGTTCGGTCTGTCAGTATGAAATCGACGAGTGTGAGAGCGCGCCTTGTCTGATGAACGGTACTTGTGCCGATATCATTGATGGCTTCTCTTGTGATTGTCCGACGGGATACGAGGGAGAGCAGTGTGATGTGGAGATAGACGAGTGTCGAAGCTCACCCTGTATGCACGGCAAATGCCAAGACGAAATCAATGGGTACAAATGTGTCTGCGAGGTAAGAACATTGTACTTTTGGTGATTATTTTATCATTTCAGTTATTTTAAAGCAAATTTGTCACGAACAAGGCAATTGGGGCCATTAAATATAATTACAGCATAATAAAAACAAGATTTTAGAATATAGGTTTCGAGGCATTGCATGGCGGGGTATTAGAAATCGACAAATGAAGCTTTTAATTTTATAGTCGAGTGAAAATTAGGACGCGTACACCGATAGCATTGATATCCTACGATTTGGTGCAATATGTATCTAAAAGGCATCGTACACGTTTGGTAATTGAAGCCTATTGTTTGTTTCAATCCTGTATAGTTGTAGATATATACCATAAAGATTAACCTGTGAAAATTTCATTTCAAAAGATGGTCTAGGTAGCGTTTTTGAGATATTGCCGAGAATCTGGAGCGGTTATGTCCACGCAGAAAGAATAATCTGCAATGGAATACACTCTGAGAAGCGTTACCGTAACGCTTCTCAATATTCAAAATATTTTGGGGATAAAAAGTGATATATTTTTCCATAACCGCAGTCCTTCGAAGTAAAAAAATTCTCAAAATGCATTATACAATATCCAAAGCTGCTGTACTTCTTATCAAGTAAGTTTTTATTGCCATAAATTTTCAGAGTCATTACCAAACGTGTACGATGCCTTTAAAACCCAGAAGTAAATTAAGCAACTGTTTGGTTTAAGACGTAATTACAGAAGGCATTAACTTTACTCGGTGACGACTTATGTTATCATTTTTATACAATGGTATTTTCCTTTTCAGCAAGTGTGTCTAAACGGGAATTGTGTCGACGGACAGTGCGTTTGCGATCCTGGGTACGAGGATGATGATTGCAGCGTTCAGATTGATTTCTGCCTTAGCTCCCCATGCTCACAAGGCACATGCATTGCACTTGAGAATGCTTTTAGGTAAATGTTTATAAAAAGGTGAATAGCTATGAAAAGAACTGCACATTTTAATTGGTTAAAATAAAACTTCTTACTCATAGGTATTGGCCAAAATAAATAAACGAAACGTTGGATTGGGTTTTTTGGGTTTTTTTTTTTAATTTGCCCGATAGGCCTACCTTGCTGAAAATGTTTTGTTTTCTTTTTCATTTTTGTTTTACAATTTTTTGTGTGAACGAATATTCTGTTTCAAAGCTATTTTAGGTAAATGTTTGTCAAAAGGTGAAAAGCTATGAAAAAGAACTGCACATTTTAATTGGTTAAATATTTTGTTTTCTTTCTCATTTTTGTTTTATTAATTTGTTTCTGAACGAATATTCTGTTTCAAAGCAAAAATCATGCAAAAAACTTGTGCATTTTGCCACAAACAATGCACAGAATACATTTATCATGCAAATTGTTTGTACATGGCTGATGGAGCTGAAGTAAGGTTGGGATTGTGACCAATGATTAATTTTTAGTTTTTAATAATCTACTACTTATCACTGGCGGATATTTTTCGTGCAATGCTTAAAAAGAAAGCTTATAACTTTCTATAATCTATAAAAAATAGCTGTTTAAAATTTAAATCTAAATGTTCTAGTCAAATTGGCCAAAAAGCGGACCTATCATCTTTAAAGTCTGCCTTAGGGCCAAGCTTTTGGTTTGATAACATCACGTAAACTGATTTGCTGGGGAAAAAATGTTTGTAATTCTGCTTTGAGCAGAAAAACTCTCCAAGCATTGAGTTCTGATTTTGTTTTGGCCGGGAAAAAAAACACCAAAAATACATTACGAACGTGCACAAAACAAATAAAATTAATGCAAATAAAATATGAATATCGTTATCACGTAATTTTGTATCAATGTATTTATTTAATTTGTTTGGTGTGTTTTTTAGCAACAATGAACATTTGGTGTGGGTTTTTTTAGCGGATATGTGATTTTACTCCTCCAAAAACGATGCTTCCAGAAAACTCAACATCGTTTGTTAAAATGTCATGAAAATGTTACTCACAATTATTATGTGATAACCTTTTTGTTTAAGGTGTGAATGTGATCCCTTCCACTCGGGCGAGTACTGCGCAGACCTTATCGACGATCCTTGCTCTCTTAATCAATGTCAGCACGGACAATGTGTCCCATCCAGTGATGCCCCAAATGGATACAACTGTACATGCAACGAGGGGTTTTTTGGTTCCAACTGCCATATTGGTAAAGACAACTTTCTTTTGACTTTTTAAGTTTAATGGCACTGTACACGTTTGGTTATTACTCAGAATATATATTAGCATGAAAACTTACTTGGTAACGAGCAACGGAGAGCTGTTGATAAAACATTGTGAGAAACGACTCCCTCTGAGGTAACGTAGTTTTTGAGAAAGAGGTAATTTCTCACTAAAATATTAAAAGACTGCTGGCCAGAAGTCTTTTTCAGGTATCTGAAAGCACACAAACTTTTGCAACAAGGGTGTGTTTTTCTTTCATCATTTTCTTGCAACTTCGATGACCATTTGAGCCCAAATTTCCACAGGCTTGTTATTTTATGCATATGTTGGGAGACACCCAGTGAGAACACTGGTCTTTGACAATTACTAAACGTGTACGATGCCTTCAGGTCTCCGTTGAAATCCCGTAAGGAAAGCACACACTTTCCAAATAACTGCCGGAGCCTAGCCTAAGCCCGAGCCGTGGTTTCGAAAAAGGGCCTGTAAGGCCAAGTAACAAAAGTTTCTCGTCCGGACTTTTAAAATTACTATTTACTATTTGTTCACTGTTTTTCTATTTTTTTTTCCTAAGATGGCCGCCATGCTAAATATGGCTGGCCTAGGTATATTAATTCACAGATATGGTGCTATTTGAGTAATGAGTATACTGATGCAGTGTATGACAAGACAAATGATTTGTATCATTTTAGTCTACTTGCTAAGCAAGTTTCAAAATTCAGAAACAAAGTACATGTGTTCAGCTTGAATTAGCTATAGAAGCTATTTATACAAAATGTACATCACAGCCTGGCAACGCATCCAATACCCATTGAGCTCAGGTGTATACGAGAAACCTTGACAGTGTAGCGTGCACTTGTATTGCAAAGGTGAAAAAAGAGTCTAGACAAATTCTTATGCAAAAATAAGCCAAGGAAATTCGTGGGTTTTTTCGAATTTTGCTTTTTTTTCTTCTTTTTTTCTGAATAGTGAATAAATAAATAAAAGGATTCGGCGGCCAAAAAGGAGGCGGGAGGGGACGAGAAACTCGTTACTTTTGTTACTTGGCCTAATAATACTAAATAAAGTAAATCAATAAAAACAACCCTTTTGATTGTCTTGATTTGTAGATTTGAGAAAGTTTGGCAGTGTGATCATGCTCTTTGGTAGAATGAATAACGCAAATGATTTTGAGGAGAACATGGCGACCTTGCTGTTGAAGGAAATGCCTCCTAAGTCAGCGAGAGATAAAGGAGAGTTTACGGTGACAGTCGTCAGCATGGAATCTTACGTCACATCAGATAAACGGTTAATTTGCTCTCTTACAAATATTGTTTAAATACTTGGGAGTGTTTCCCTTTAAGATGTCATTCCAAGGGTAGTTTTGATTTTGAATTTTACAGTAGTGTTCTCATCCCACATTCTGCATTTATTTTCTGAACACCACCTACCCTCATTTTGTCCAGAAGTGTTGTTGTTTCTGCTGCTGCTGCTGCTGCTGTTTGTGTTGTTGCTGCTGTTGTTGTTGTTGTGGTTGTTGCTGTTGCTGTCGCTGTCGTTGTCGTTGTCGTTGTCGTCGTCGTTGTCGTCGTCGTCGTTGTCGTTGGGGCTGTTGGGGTAGTTGGGGTTGTTGGGGTTGGGGTTGTTTGGGTTGGGGTTTGGGTTAGGGTTCGGGTTCGGGGTTTTAATGTTGATGGGGTTGGGGTTTTTGTTTTGGGGTTTGTTTGTTTTTTCACTAATTCCAATTATTGAATTTTCTTTCAGTGAGCCGCTAACAAAGGTAACATACGTGACGAGGTCATCTAGTGGGTACGTTGATAAGACTCTAGTGGAGGATACAATCAGTGAAACGCCCAGTAATACCTTGATTCAAAGTATCGGCTATGACAAGTATACAGGCAAGGCTGTACCTGCAGCTTCCACAGGAGACGGCAGGAAGGTAAGCCCTCGATCCTCTAACCCAGATTCAGCTAACCTCATCGATCAAGGATATCACAAATAAATCCAAACAGTTGTTGCGCTGCCCTCCACCGACCGACCACGTTCAAGAAACCTCGATTCGTTTTTTATTGTTTTTCCCTCATTCAATTTTAAGTAACGCTTACTTCAAGGAGGATCAATCTAAATTGCTAATGATAAGTTACTCCAAAATAAATTTTCCTTTGGTTTTCTCTTCACATGTTTTTAGAGCTGGGCCGAAGAAAATTGGTTCGTATTTGTCTTGATAGCCCTGGCTGCAATTGCCTTTGTAGGTATTGCCGGATTCGCCGTTTGGCGTAAACGAAGGTAGGCCAATCACGTGATTTTAATCATGTGATTAAATTAAAATTGTGTAAATGTGTCACCTTTGGGCTCATGTGGCATTGCTAATTATATATTGGATTAATTATGTACCATCTTTTATCAAACGGCAGCACCTCTCTCACGATCTGTTTGCAATAGCAATATGAATTTGTATACTGATTTTCCTTTTGGTAGACTTTGCTGTGCCAATGGAAGAAAAACAAGCAAAAGTTGCATTTGTCATTAACGAAATACTTCGATTTATCAATTTACAAACAAATAAGATAAAAATAAATAACAATGAAATCAAACAATATTAAAATGACACGAATATTCCACGTTATTGTTGCTTTGTTTATAGCATTGTATTTTCAATAATAATCAAATGGGCTTAATTTGTGTAATTAATATTCTCAGTGCGTTACTCCCGTTCTGTTTCAGAGCCCCTTCACTTGGACTAGAGCAAGAGTCATCCATATTATCAAATAACGACAACAAAGATGAAGGATCGAACGAATACATACAACTAGAAGGAGACAACGATTACGGTGGTATTTTAGTAGACAACCCTCTGTATGACAGAAACGAACCCAAGACCTGGGCTTCCGAGACGGAGACCTGAAGGTCTGATATTTAGGCTGTCACCTTACGGATATATTGCACAATTAAAGACAAATCTAGCAGGCTAAAACACAAACATACCGTATAATACCTGTCAGAAGCTTAACAATACTTTGCAAGCATTAATTCATTCAACAAGTCTCCTCATTTTCTTATTAGGGTTTTTTCCTTCAGAATAATGAGGACAAACCACCATATCTCTATCTGAGAATGGTTGCAAAGATATTTTGTTTTTCGGTTCTTTGAGGTACATCACTTGTTACGTGAACTTTTGTTGGTAGAATGAATATCTCGACGAACTACTCTTGTGTAGCTTTCTTTGCCAATAACATAACAAATCAGTCAAATCCTCAGCTGTGATGAAGAAAAATCAGTGCTATGTCTAAAGGAACAATTATTACTAGAAATTAGATGTTTGGAAAAAACAGAGTTGTTAATAAGGAGAGAAAAAACTTACTGGTAATTCGTAGATTAAAAATATCTAAATTGTATATAAAAATGGCACTCTTTCCTAAAATTATCTTTACGCCTGTTTTGTAATTTTAAACTGGAACTGAAGGTTCAATATGCATGCTTAATATTTTACTAATAATAACTGGATTTTATAACAAAAACACTTTGGTTATATCCTTATGATGTGACGCAAATATTGTTAATTTATATATTTTAGTTAAGGATATGTGATTGTTTGTAACAGTAATTTGTTTTTGTTTAATGTAAATCGGCCCCTAATGACGTCATCGTGGCATATCACAGTGTCATACCAAATGAAATTGAAAATGTAGCATTTTTAAACCTTTTGCGAGGGGCATTTCTATGATTACCATACGTCATCAAAACCCATGGTCGAAAAGAGTATACACATCGCTGATGATTTAATTGTACACATAAACTTTAGTAATAGGGAAACCAACGATTCATCTTGGTGTCTAAAACATATACAATCTCTCTAACTGTCAGTAATGCTAAGATTCAAATTTTTTGAGATAAAAAGTGATATCTTTTTCCATAACCGCAGTACTTTAAAATGCATTATATTCTATCCAAAGCTGCTGTACTTCTTAGCAAGTAAGTTTTTATTGCCATTAGTTTCCAGAGTCATTACAAAACGTATACACTGACCCTTTAAACTCGGGTAGTTATTTTGTTGTTGTAAGTTATGGTATACGTAGTTGCGGAAGGAAGTTTAGTAAGACGCCTTCCGTAATGCCTGTATTGGAATAACAGACGAGATTGACCTGTAAAGACATTTTACTGCAGATTTAAAATAGGGCCTACACCTTTTCCTTCTTTTTTATTTAAAAACAAGCACAGTGGCTGAATTGTAGGGCCAATTTTTAAAAATCTTATTTACCAAAGAACTAACAGTTCAAGATGCCATCCCAACATTCCACATTGAGTGAAGGCCAATTCACAAAATACTATAAGTAAGCCCTATAGCTTTGCAAGTAAGCCCTAATAGTGATTAGGCCCTAATTATAAGGCCTACGGGCGAAGCTGTAATTGATTTCGGAATTCCTTCATTACTTATTTTAAATTTTCGCTTCCATTTTGCATTCACAATTAAAACTGATTATCAAGTGATTGAGTGACATCATGAATGTTGGCCCCGAGGCATTACTATGTTGATATCGAATTAGGGTCAGTATAATATTAGACCTGTGCCTTAGACCGCAGAAAATGAACGTTAACAATAATAACATTTCGTTTCGTACATCCATTATGTATTTGTCTGCATATTCTTTTTCACAAGTCTTAGGGCATTGGGCTGAACATTGTCGAGTAGGCTACTTCTTAAATTGAGCAGAAAGCCATAGATAATTAATCACATAGTTGATTAAGTTTTCCTGTCTCAATTAAAAAGATTTCCGGATACATTTTTAGCGGATCATCTGTGATCCAATCTCTCCCACAGTTTTGAAACTACATAATACCGTGGACCCATGAAATAAAATTGGGACAGTAATCGGCAACCTTGCAAAGCTGACACATTTGTCAGAAATGTAATAAGACTCAATCCCAGTCTGTGTATCTAACTAGAAAGGCTCCCTTTTCCCGAAGATAAGCACTGGAAGAAAAGCTTGCTAAATCTGAAATATTTCCTTTACCACCCCCCCCCCATGGCATAACTTAGGGGTGGGGGCACGTGCCCCCCTTTGAAATCTGGAATTTTGAGATTAAAAATTACCAGAGTAAAATGTAAACATGCATAACCTTTAATGTGATAATGTCAATGTTCTCAATGTTTCATTGCACGCAGACAATGTATGTATTTTACACTCACGTCAGACTATCTTATAACAAAAAGTAGACTATATATAATTTAGCATAACAAGAGCCCTTAAAAAAGATGCTTGTTTGAGAGAAATGCACAAGGAAACAACAGTTTCAATTAGCCAGAAGTTCCCCGTTGAAAACATGGTGCACCCCTTGTGTCCCCTAAAATGTTACCCTAGTTTCACCGCTGCCCGCCCCCTCCCCCCGCTATCTCTTGGAGTTTACACAGCACCTTGATTCGACTACGGATAATAAAAACACACCAATCTCGCTTTTCGTTCACAGTACTTCTGTCAAAGGTTAACTTGTTTTATTTCATGCAGTTACGTTTAAAAATATGAACAATGAGTTAATATTTTAAGAGGATGAATCAAACACTCAGAAATGCAATGTTACATGACCACAATACCAACCAGACACCATGAATAAAAATTATGATTAAAGTAAATCATTCGTAATTTGAAATAACTGACAACATACCCATGACATTTTCTTAGTTAAATATTTTACAATATGTACAGTAAAAAATCAATTGCATATTAAATTAAAACAAAATTCAAAAGGTTCGCTGCCTCTGTGCCGAATGAGTAGGCCCTAAATAGCAAATATTACATAAGCGTTAACGGGATATTAAGAAGCAAAAAAGGGTATATTTTACATTTCATAATTATGAGTTAGTACAAGTCATAATTAAGACTTATTATACTTACAAATACAATATATGTGTCATAAATACGACTTAATTGGCACAAGTCACAATTATGACTTTGTTAGCATAGGCAAATGTAAAGTCATAGTTATGACTTATGCTAATTTATAATTATTACTTCCTTTTTTTTATTTTCTCAATGTCCCTTTCACGCTTATGTACCACGTGCGCAAGCGCCATCTTAAATAATATATACCGCAATGCATCTTGGGAAACCGAGTACTGCTAATTAGAAATAAAGCATGGAAGTTGCCACGATGAACACCGTGCGTTGGCGCTCTATTTGCACGGTGGTCAGAGCCGTATATTGAGAGAGTTGCGACAAATTGCGATTAGAAGCCATTTTGTCTCCAAAAAATGCATTGGCGAATACAGGGTGCCAGACTAGTCTGCCCATTGGGTTGTACTGCATTTTGTAACAAAATGGCGTCCAGCAACCACGTGACCGGAGAAAGCTGGTCCCTCCATGTCGCAACTCTCTCAATACACAGCTCTGACGGTGGTGAGCCATTTGCGTGTAGAGCCTCGCCTTTGGGACAGCAATGAAAAGAAGCATTATACAACTATTGTCACGGAAAAAAATACTGACACTTTCATCCAAACAGATGCATAAATACAATGCAAATGAAGCATGAAGTCGAGGCTAAAGCATGGAAGTTGCCACGATGAACACCGTGCGTTGGCGCTCTATTTGCACGGTCGTCAGCCATTTGCGTGTAGAGCCTCGCCTTGGGGACAGCAATGAATAGAAGCATTATATAACTATTGTCACGGTAATGTAATGACACTTCCATCCAAACAGATGCATAAATACAATGCAAATGAAGCATGAAGTCGAGGCTCTGCATGCATAAGGCGGATCCGTGCACAGGGCGAATAATCTTTGGCTATGTGTTGTGTACAGAACTACTTCAAAATCAGCGCGCCAAGATGGTTGTCGATGTTGCTTTTGAACTCGGATTTCACCCGGAATCCTTTGAGTGCCGATCATGTGAATTTGGGACATTCATATGGAAGGTGAGATTTAACTAAAGAGTACATGAGAAGTCTAAACACTGAGCCATCTTCAATATCAATATTATTATCAACTTAGTGGAACGTATTTCACTGCATTACACTGAAGAATTTGAAGAAGAAAAAAAATATTAAAATTATAAATAATTATCTCTAAAATATGTAGTTAGCGGTTGTAATTGAAAAGGTGATGACAAGTAATTTTTTTATATAAAACTTTAAGTGATTTGTTGCATTTTAACAGCAGAACAACACAACAAACAATATTCTCAAATCAGTACAGATAACTGATTAAAAATGTTCTTATTTTTTCTCTAACTTTACACGCGGATCTATTTTACCATAGAGTAAGCATAGAGTAAGCATATAGAAAGGACCCACCTGAAGGTCCTTTCTCTATGGAGTAAGGAACCTGTGTCTGTGATTTTACACAGTCCATGTACTTCTACATGCATAATTTGTTATTGTGTAACATTGCCTTTTTGGTTTGCACATTCAAGATTCAACTGTAAAAATGTTCAAATTCCAAAGCCTGAATATAACATTTGCATATACAATGTTTATCACATAATCAGGTATACCAACTGTACACCTTCAATCAGCTACCTTAATAGAGCCTTTTCGAAATCAAGGCTCCGGCTGAGGCTCTCTCAGTTGTTTTGAAAACGTGCGCTTTTGGTATGGGGCTTCAAACATGTAGACAGAGCCTAAGCCGGAGCCTTAGCCGGAGCCTAAGCCGGAGCCCAAACCGAACCCGTGGTTTCGAAAAGGCCCTTAGTAGGTATAGTAGAATTTGTGTAATCGAAAAAATCTTAACAGTATTTGCTAACTCCTATTTATTGTAACTGTAAATGAAAACTTGTAGCCTCGTACTGGTAGTTATTATTTTACTAGTAGTCCTTCTAAATATCACGTGAAGACAAAATGCAACCCTACCTGTAATGAATGTGGTGACAAGTTGTCTCAGCTTAATCAAGTTTATAGTTACTCATTCCTTTAAACACAAAATGTGCTTTACCATAGCCCCACACTTTTGTACATAATTACATTGGAAAAGCATACTATATACAAACACAAATTTAAAATCTTTTGAATTTACATTCAAGATAAATAGCATGACCCAGAGTTCCTTGAAAACTTGATAAGAATAAAATTGAATGATAAATCTAATAAGAACTAAATGATCTACCCTTGAGCAGAAGAACCAAATCACAGGAATCCTTTTGATATCAGATTAACAGAGTTAATTTCAATCAAGAGAATCTTTTTGAAACAAGGACATCAAAGGTCGATGAACTGTTTCAACATGTAGTACTTATACCACACTGTATACATGTATCTACATTTTAAAAGAAATAGAACACAAATTCACTTTTGCAGTGAATACATCGCCACAATAAAAGAGTATGTACTTGTAACTTGATGCTCTTAGCTACAGAATTCAATTTAATTATTAAAGATGTAGTATATAGTTGTATCAATCCAGGCAACGTATTCTTTCTTCTTCACACTGAGAAACAAGCATATTACTCTTTAGAATCTTAAATATTTTTGTTTGTTTCGAATATCTTTGTTCGAAGGTGCCAGTCAGAAGCCATTCAACCTGTAACTGCTGCATAGCTAGGGATCACACCTATAAGTTTACGACACAACCTGAGAAGCAGCAGCTAGAGGATCACCTGAAGGGGATGCAACTTTTTATTTCAAATATCAAGTAATACACCACAAGGGAAACTGACTGGGTAAAGTTTTAGAATCTTGCACAACTAAAACAATCACTTAGTTACAAGTAAATGTGGCTGTAACTTTAAGTTGTGTAGTTAAGGGTAGATTTTGAAAAACAATTCTTTGTCTTTTGTTTTGCGCTAACAGGTGATTAGAAATAATTTATTTTTTTAAATTCCAAATGATCAGGGGTCCATTTCACAAACTAAAGACCCCCTTTCATTGGCTGCCATCTTTGATGTTAAACAATGGAAATGCACGCTGCACACAACTCTCAGCCAATGATAGCTCTTCATTGACCTCAGTGAGGGGACTGTTTTGGGCTTGTGATGTCATATGCAAGGGGGGGCTAGTCTGATGTGTATCAATCTGAATTGCGAGAAGCAAAGTGTGATGTCACATGCAAATCACGATGGCGATATTGACAACTCATCTTGAGATAATCCTTATTGTTTTGTGAAAACGAGTCCAGGTGAATTATACGGAGAATGTTAACTGAAGTATCAGGTTGTTCTTGCAAGTCAAACAGCTACTCAAGTATCCTCTAATCAAATTTCAGAACCTCTGTCTTTCTTGGCACATTTTTAAAAATGCCTACGACCAAGTGGGTCAGCTTCATACCAAACCTTTCAAAAATATTTCACTGGAATAATTATTTACACTTCCCTGCCATTCTTTATCAAGAGTCTTAAACACTGGTCACCTTTGCTGTTCCATTAACTAGATGCATGTACTCTCCATTGGGAAGCCCTTCCACGGATCTTGACATCCCATTCTGCTTGGCAAGATCTGGGCTGACAGCCCTGCTTGGAGATTGTTCTGGGTTGTCACCAGCTGTCGGTGATCTGGACTGGGTGTCCGCCAACGATGCCTGGGGTATGCTTTCAGTCTTACTGCTCGGCTCTATAGCAGTGTCAACAGAGTCTATGTTTGCAGGCAATGTTTTTGTATGCACATTGTTCCCATTGCTATCAGGTGAATAGAGCATTGGAGTATTTTCACCATCTAATGGTATGGTTTCTGCATCCTCCAGCTTGAAGTATCGTGGACTTTGTGGCGGTGAAACCTCCTCTACCGCCACAGCTGTTTGCATCTTGAAATAGTACGGGTCTTCCGGTGCATCTTCGTTTCCTCCCTGGCACTCAGGCTCAGCTTCTTGGATTGTCTCATTGAGTGCATCAGCTGTCTGTGTGTGGTTACGCTGCAGGTCAGACTGGAGACTCCCAGAGACACTGCTACACTCACTGAGAGGCTTGGAGTGGCAATCACACATCACTGGTGTGGGTGGTGTCCCGGGCGTTGGGCAAGTGTTTGTCTTGATCAACGCGATGTACGGGTTCCGTGCACCCTCCACGCTGCCGGAGGTCATGTCCAGCCCCGTCGGGCGATCCATGAGTGGTGCAGTGGCACTCTTCTCGGAGACACTCTTCTGGTGGCAGTGTGGGCAGGCTCCATTCCCCATAGCACTCCCAGACCTCATGGGACCCCGGTTCAGCCCTTGATACTGCGATGGCACCGGGGGTGGGACGGATGGTGGGGGATGATTCCCTGGCAACTCTGGTGCTTGTTGCTGTGTCATTATGGTAGAGCCGTTGCCAATGGCATTCATGCCATACATCTCATTGTCAAAATGCCTGTGTCCACAAGGTAAGCGGTTCAACCCTTCGTTTGAAATCAAATTCTGCCGACTCATCATGGAGGCTACACACACAAAATAAATGCATGAATATAAAGGCATGACAATGACATACAAAACAACTACATTCTGTTGTGAATGTCTACTTTGTGGACTGAGTATATTTTTACCGATGGCCAAAACGGTTAACTTAGTTCAAATGTTTTAGAGAAAAATTACCATACTACGTATCTTCAGTTCAATTTACTTACCCTGGCTCCTCATTGTCCTGATATCATCAATGTCAGCATACTCCTCCATATCCTTTATCTCCCTGAAACAAAAGCACACTTCGTTAAGATCTGCCAAAACCTTTACTTTCCTTGCTTTTTACCTACGAAGGCCCTGGTTCGAATCCCACTTCAGACCGGAGTCTTGCATGTGAATTGGATTTTCAGTCCCCAGTCCCTACCCGATTGTTTTCCGCCCAACATCTAAAACCAAGATTTCTCCAACATCTTCTATTCATAGGTATCTTCAGGCCTAAGGTTTTCAGTGCCAGGGATTTTGAACTTTGTTGATTCCTTGGTTTCATTACCAGAAGTATGTGGAAATTCATATTAAAAATTATAACAAACATCTATGCATGAGAACTTTAATACTGTTTAGCATGAGTATTAGAACATGTGTTTGTTGACCTGGTACATTAAGGACTTTTGAATGTTCTCCAAGTAATTTTCTTGGTTTTTAACAATGTTCCCATTGTTTTTGTGCACAAAATCAAATCCAAGATATCTCTTATTTTTAAAGAGGAAGGGAAATGATCAATTCAATTTTGTGATATACTCATTTTCCAATAGATAGAGTCCTCATGTGAGTGGGAAAAAAATATCTGACTTTTGATAAGATTCAATCAAAACGGCCTTCAATTTGACCCTTTGACTGATGGAAAATTCCTCCTTGGAATGTAAAGATCCATTAGTTGTTAAAATCCAATGACATCATGTTTCAAATTTTGCTCTGAAAAAGTCAGTTATGAACCAAACATCCCGTACGAAAATGTAGAGACCCATTTTTCTCAGAATGATGTCATCAGGTGTTTTGGATGTTGACAAATTTTGCACTGGAAGGGTATCGAATACAATGGCAATTCACACCATTTTAACGTGGGGTTAGAGACTTGCAATTTTTCCCCCACTCACATGAGGACTCTATCTATTGGAAAATGAGTACATCAGAAAGTTGAGTTGGTCATTTCCATTCCTCTTTAACAATGTGCCCATTGTGTTTGTACACATAATCAAATCCAAGATATCTCTTTTTTTTAAAGTCCTTGTTGTCAACAGGTAGACACGTTCAACAGAAACACTTCCACTTTGCTGACTTTCATGACTTTAAAAAGTAGCCACTTTTATGACTGAACTCAGTTCATGTACATGCACATTCAGTATAAAGACCTACGTTTTCGGTGCTTTGTTCCTGCGCCTTCTGCAGTAGCATATCAGACAGCCGATGAATAATACAATGGCAAGAACACCTCCTCCTATAGCCACGGCAATGATGATAACATCTATGGGTTGTCTACTGACTGATGGGTACAAAATAGTAAACCAACACAAATCAATTGACCATATATTTGACCGCATGAGGGCACTTTCATCAGGAAATTGTCTTGCATCACAATTAAAGTTTCATCTTATTTTAATTGCCTGTATGTAGTTTTCTTGTTGCATCAATGACGAAATACATAAACATAATAATAACAACAATGAAAAAAACCCAGTTTGTTGACTTGTTTTGTATCACATGATACGGCCAAAAATACGGCGAATTGAAAAAATTTAAACAAACAGGTTTTTTTTTTAAAGGCTTTTTAGTTTTCGGAAGAATTAAATGAAGGCAGAAACTCAGTAGAATTTGTTTTTTTTATATTTGGTTTAGATGATGTACTAAAACGCTTGTCTTTCTGTAAAGAAATAATAATGGTGGGGTCTTATACAGAGCATGTATCCACCAATAAGGTGCTCAAGGCGCTTGAACAAAGAGAAACACTTTTTAAAACAGGTTTTGATGTTTATTAGTTATGAAACCCATTTATGTAGCACCTTTTAAGGGTTTACAAGGTGCTGCAGCGCACTCAGCTGCCACTGCCAGAAACACCGGGGCAAAACCCCCTTCTCTTAGTGATTTAAGTGTGAATGGGTTCTTCTATGTGCATACACAACACACGAAGGACGAAGTAATAATCATATGGTAAGTGTCTTGCTCAAGAACACAAGTGTCAAGACCGGAACTCGAACCCACACTCAGAAACACCAAACCCGACTAGTTTTGTATGACTCTTACATAGATCTAGTTTCAATATGATTTGAAAAAGGAACATGCTTTTCTGCTATTTTTCGTGAAAGAAAAACAACCTGAATACTGATCACATATACCTGACTGGAAATTGTTCACAAAATATTTAAATTTTTTAACTCATCTCGAAACTGTAGTAAGTCTTAATACAAAACTGTTTGATTTTTGTTTTCAACATGATCTACATATAAAACAAAATATGAGAGGGCACGCTTTTCTAGTCCTAAAGAATCGTTGTGATACATGTATTCTAACAACACATGCATATACCTGCAGCTGTTGTCATACTTTTTTGCGTCGGCCTTGGGGGAATATGGTCATCTTGATGGACAATTGTGGGCATCAGCATAGGTGTGGTAGTTAGCTCAGTAGTTGGCACAACGCTGAAAAGTTCAAAGGACAGTTTAAAGGTTTTAACCCTCGGTGTAGCAATCAATACATTAATTTCAGTCAGGACTGATTAAATATTAAAATATTAAATACTAAATTTTTTGAAATGTGACAGTAACTTCACTAGAATCTTTACACTTGTTTCTGTAACTGTTTTGGTTTTTTTGGCTCAACTCAAACTGCTGCTTAATATTTCGCTCAATGCATGCAACATGTAGTATGCACATATTTGTCAGCTCGTTGATAAAAAAAAACCCTGAAAAATCAAATTAGTTTTCAGCAATCCCTGTTGTATCTGTATAAAACATACTAACATCTTCGCAGCTGCAACATTAAAAGGTTCTGTATACGTTTGGTAATGACTCTGAAAATTAATGGCAATGAAAACTTTCTTGGTAAGAAGTACAGCAGCTTTGGATAGTATAATGCATTTTAAGAAACTTTTCACTTTGAAGTACTGCGGTTATGGAAAAAGATAACACTTTTTATCCAAAAAAATTTGAATCTGACAAGCGTTACTGACAGTAACGTTTCCCAGATTGTGTATTCCAATTGCAGATAATTCTTCCTGCGTGGACATAACCACTCCAGATTATCGGCAATATCTCAAAAACGCTACCACCTTTTGAAATGAAATTTTCACAGGTTAGTTTTATGGTATAAATCTACAACTATATAGGATTGAAACAAACAGTGGGTTCCAACTACCACACGTATACAATCCCAAAAGGCACTTCTAGAAATTATGCCATTCAAACTGATGATGCACACAGTAAACAGAATAAAATACATGATTCTACTCCAAGGGCATTTTACCATGTTAGATTTCTCCTACAGGGCAGTCGGAGCATACTGATGATGCTAAGGGTCATGTCACATGGGGCAATTTACAAGCAACCAGTTCCAGGCAATCTCCAAGAAGAAAAGGCATTCACATTTTCAATTTTCACATAATTTTCTTGAAGATTGGAAGACATTGCAACAAAAATAACTCCTGCACTACTGAAGTGTTCCTTTTGCATGCAATGCAGTTGGTTGCGTCCAAGTTGGCAGTAAAAATTGCCCTGTGTAACAAGGCCTTTGAAGGTAGGGTCATACTTTGGTAAGTACTCCAAAAATTAATGACCATAAAAACTTACTTGGTGAGAAGCGCTGCAGCTGTTGATAGTATAAACTAGTTTCCCTTCGAAGATTCCCTTCGAAGTAGTATGGTTTGGAAAATTTTTCACCCAAAAACATTTGAATCTGAGAAACGCTTCATGCATGTGTTGTTTCTCAGATTTCTAAGGGTTGGTGTCCCTTCGCAAAACTGTCATCTCGCTAAACCTGGATGGAGTGGACGTTTGTGTGAAAATACCGTGATAGTTCTTGCTGTTTTCTCAGCGAGTAGACACTGTATTCAGCTGAAACTTTCATATGTGACTTTTACTGTATCTTTCTATATAATTTTGCCTATAAATCAACATTACGGTGACAAAACCAATCTATGACCCTATATGTACATTTACATGCAATTTAAAAATGTATATGAAGAAAAAAGGAAGCACGGTTGTACTTACGTTGAGCACGAGCAACTTGGACATGTCTCGGAAAAGCGTTGCAATGTATTTGAATTTGGCAACTTGATCTGTATTTCAGGCACTCCCGAGTCTTGTAAGAAGCACAATAACTGGTTAGTGGAGTTCATTGGATTGCATTTCTTGCATGCGGGATCCAATTTAGTACATATGCACACATCAAGAGAACTACCAGGCGGGCAATTAGTGGCATCTAAATAAGGGGGGAAAACAGAACAGACTTAGACTTGTGGACAAGTCGTTAAATGTTTGTCGCGATGATAGCGTTCCGACTAGACTGGTAGACTAGTCGTTAAATGTTTGCCGCGATGGTAACGTTCTGACTCTCTCCGTGATTCTGGCGACACGGCCGGGGGGAGATTCTCGCGAGACTGCTGGCCCCGCGAGACTACTGCTCTCAAGACTACGGTCTCATTTAATGAGGAGTAGTTTGATCGTGGAGAGCTGAGTGTATAGGGGACTATTGCCGGCCGAGACAAACATTAACGACTTGTCCACAAGTCTAAACAAAACTAAGCTGTAGTTAAGACAGAGGGAGGCCTGATACTTCCTGGAGGCAACGGAAGCCATTCCCTCCATGCCTCTACTCATTGCCTTGGTGCCCCTTGAAAATGTTCCAGTAAAAATTGAAGTGTTAGGCCTGTAGATAATAATAATAATATCGACTCTTATACATGTATAGTGCAATTCCAAAGAATGATTATGCGCTTCAAACATTACCCCTGGTCACTGGGCCATATATTTCATATCTTAAACCATCTCAGCTCCCACGGCAGTATACAATCTGTGCTGGAAGTAGAAACCAATCACAAGAACCATCTCTGCACTCACAGGTACCCATTTACCCCTGGGTGATGAGAAGCAATTATAGTTAAGTGTATTGTTCAAGGACACAAGTGTCATGACCGGGATTCGAACCCACACCCTGATGACTCAGCAACCAGAACTTGAGCCCGATGCACTGAACCGCTCGGCCACCATGACTAGGCCTAACCACGACACCATGTATTAAGTTTCTTAATAGTGAGCGGGTGGCTCTGACATGAACCGGTGGTTTGCTCGATGTTTCGAACAGTATGTTCAGTCCGCCATCATGCACAAGCTGTAGTTGTGCCATACCTTGTCCCAATGTCAAATGCTACGGCCGAGTTAGAGAAGCTTCTTGTATCGGAAACCATTTCTGATTATAGGGTGCAAAATTTGCTTTATAGCATTGTTATCAACCATAGTCTTCACATTTGCGGTTCTTTTTGAACAAAAACCCAACACCAAGAAACCAAGATGACAAAAGGTAGTAAACATGTGTACTTACATACATGTTTAAGCATTACTTGCATGAGAACAAAAAAAGTCCACATGATGTAGGAACTTGAAACACTATGTGGACTTATACACGCCCACACAGTGTTTTTACTGTGTTAATTGAAGAATATGGGGTTTTGTTTTAACTGCACAGAACAAAGGAATGTCCACAGAGTGTGTGCAACACAGACCTATGTGTGAAAACAATTTGTACATTTATTTTTACCAGGATGTCATTACATGAAAATGAAAAATCCTGAAAACTGGATAACAAGCCAGGAGGTGGAGCCTGCGCCTTGTTTAAACTGTCCCAGTGCGTAAAAGAGCTTCAATCCTGGTTGGTCGCTAATACACTCAAGATGAATCCAGATCAGACAGAGTTCTTTATTGCATCTTCCCCCTCTCACTTAAAAGGACTCCGAAACATCACTGTCAATATCGACAATCTTGTTATTCATCCCTCTCCCTCCATTAGGAGCTTGGGTATTGTCTTCAACTCTGACATGAATATGTCTGAACATAATCCCACAACTCTGTCGTTCTATCAACTGGCATATCCGTAACCTTAGTCGGATCAGAAGATTTCTTGACTTTAATATGTGCCACAATGCAGTCCGTGCCCTGATCCTGTCCAAACTGGACTACGGCTGTTGTTCATTGAATGGCGTCTCTATGAAAGCAAATCTCGCCTCCAACGACTTCAAAATAGATGTGCTAGGCTAATCTTCCAGATTCCAAAACACTCCCACACCTCACCACTTCTAAAACAACTACACTGGCTCCCAATAGCCCAACGTATTGAGTTCCGCACACTGGTCCATACCTACAAATCATTAAACCACAGTGCTCCAGATTATGTCTCTTCACTTTTTGAAATCCATGACTGCTTGTACTCCCTTCGAAGCTATGATGCTATCTCCCTCGTGGTGAACAAGGGTCATTCCGTGTCAAATCATCACGCCATCCGGGGTCAATCTCACGGATTTTCTTTAAATTTGCTGAATTAGTTTGGTCTTATGAGAAAACTCTGAAACCCGAATTTGAGCGTTCTGGGTCATGTGGTTTTTGAGTTACAGGTCGTTGACCTTTTGACCTTGCGTTTTTTCAACATAACAACAAATAATTGTACCTCCAGTTATGAATATCGGACAAAGATGATTTTTAGCTTAAATTAAAGCCCTTGATATAAGAAATTAACTTATTGTGAAATATAAAATAAAAAAAATAATAATCAGTTGGAGGTTGCGCAAAATAGAATTTGACCTTTGACCCCTCGAGGGCCGCCATTTTAATTTTTTTCAAACTTTGCCAAAAGAAGGCTTCGGGTGTTGCCATTTACCACACCAAATATAAAAATGGGATCTCTGTAGGTTTAGACGGGACATTGGTTTCTATGTGGGTAGTATATTAAAAATACATTAAAACGTGCACATTTCAATGTATGTACTGTACATACATGTACATTGTTGCACAGGGGACTCAAGTTGTATCAAAAATTGTACTTATACATTGTCATGGGCGGCGTATGGGTTAGTTGGGGTGGGGTAGGGGTGGGGTAAGAGGACTGAGTAGGGGGATCGGGTAGGGGGCTAAGCCAATACGTGTACTGGTATTGGTACTGTAAAACTGTACTGGTACATGTTTCAAAAAGAATGTTTAAGTTCAGCATATTACATGGTTTTCTGTGAGCCTTTTGTTGCTTAAAGTCGTTCTCTAAGTCTTGTGTTGGCTGCAAGTGAATCCTTTTTTGGAAGGGTGTATGTTCTCCCTGTGGTGGTCAGTGGGGCAGCAGACGTCAAGACATCAGCAACATCAATTTCAAAGATGTCTTCCCTTTCTGGAAAAAAGAATGATCGACCAGGGCCATGTGGATGTAAGAAACTGACCTTCACAAGTCAACTTTCTTGCATCAATTCTACAACACATCCAAGCCACCAGAACCCATCATATTCTGCTGTTATGTAGCCACTGATTAGATCTATTTTCTGAATGGGCAAAACACTCTGTGTTGTACGCTCTTGTCGTGCTGCAGGGCTAGATGAAAATTCTCGCACTTCAATACAATTCCTTGATATTGGCTTGAAAGAATGCAGTTTCTGGGTTCCAGAGATAGTGCGTGCATTTTGAAAGCGATCTTGCAGTAAAGCTGCTTCTTCACTGTGCTGGGCTGTTGTAGTGAAACAGAACTTCATTCCAGAAATCTCCTTGCAGGCAAAATCATACAGTTGCCGAGGTGTCATTATTTGTTTGTCAAAAGGTCTTTGTAGACTTGACTACCAATATAATGTTGGGCACTAATAATAATAAATAATAATAATAATAAGACTTGTAATGCGCACATATCCACCCTGCTGGGTGTTCAAGGCGCAGTAAAAAAACAAAAACAAAACAAAACAAAACAAAGACAAAACAGAGTGGACACAACAAAATTAGTCCTTGAAAACCTGTGACATAAGATAGGTTTTGAGAAGAGATTTGAATTTTGTGGTACAAAGACAAGATCTAAGATTAAGTGGTAGAGAGTTCCAGATGCGTGGTGCAGCTGAGAAAAAGACCTGTCACCCCATGAGTGTCGAGACTTGGGTTCAATGAGGAGAAGCATGGAACTTGATCGAAGATTCCTTGATGGAGTGTAAACTTGAAGTAGTTCAGAAGTATAGTGGGGAGCCTTGCCATTAAGTGCTTTGTGGACAATGAGCATCAGCTTGAAGATGATTCGTTGAGAGATAGGGAGCCAGTGTAGTTGTTTCAGAATGGGGGTGATAGAACAGGATTTTCTAGACAGTGTCACAATGCGGGCAGCGGTATTTTGGAGGCGTTGAAGACGGGAAATCTGGTTGTTAGGAAGACTGTAGAGAAGAGCATTGCCGTTGTCAAGACGAGAAGTAACAAATGCATGAATGACCTTTTCAGTGGCACTTTTGTCCAAGTACTTGCGAATCTTACCAATATTCCTGATGTGATATGATGACAGACGAACGATGTTGTTGATGTGTGGTTGAAGTGTCATCGATGAATCAAAAATAACCCCTAAGTTCCGAGCTTGCAGCGAGGGAGCTATCCGAGCATCACCGATGGAAATGTATGGCACTGAAACCTTTGTTAACTGTTGACGTGACCCAAATAGAAGGAACTCTGTCTTATCATCATTTAACTTCAGGAAGTTTTGTTGTGTCCAACGTCGAATCTCTTGGATGCATTTCTCAAGTCTTGCAATAGATGCATTGGCGTTTTCTTGAGAAGATTTAAACCTGATGTATAGCTGAGTGTCGTCTGCGTACACATGTCACGAATCGGTAAAGTGTATAGCGTAAACCACTGCTGGCCCAGTACCGACCCCTGTGGCACAGAGTAGTTCAAAACAACAGGGTCTGATATCGCGGTGCCAATAGGGGGTGTACGGATTGTACCTATCAGAAACTTGCAAGATAAAGGAGTTAACTTGACACCAATGTTCTTCCCCCGTCCAACCCACCCCCAGCCCCGACCCCCACTAAGTGCATGGCCAAGTGATTTCACAGTATTATTTATTTAATTATTTAATTAATTAGTTATAAATACACAGCATCAAACCATGCATTGTGTACATGTGTATTCACACATGTATACAGCCATGTATGCCATTGAAATGTGCACGTTTTAATGTATTTTTAATATACTACCCACATAGAAACCAATGTCCCGTCTAAACCTACAGAGATCCCATTTTTATATTTGGTGTGGTAAATGACAACACCCAAAGCCTTCTTTTGGCAAAGTTTGAAAAAAATTAAAATGGCGGCCCTCGAGGGGTCAAAGGTCAAAGTTTATTTTGCGCAACCTCCAACTGATTATTTTTATATATTTTTTATATTTCACAATAAGTTAAATTCTTATATCAAGGGCTTTAATTTAAGCTAAAAATCATCTTTGTCCGATATTCATAACTGGAGGTACAATCATTTGTTTTTATGTTGAAAAAATGCAAGGTCAAAAGGTCAACGACCTGTAACTCAAAAACCACATGACCCAGAATGCTCAAATTCGGGTTTCAGAGTTTTCTCATAAGACCAAACTAATTCAGCAAATTTAAAGAAAATCCGTGAGATTGACCCCGGATGGCGTGATGATTTGACACGGAATGACCCACAAGTCACACAAACAAGCCGGTGAGAGAGCTTTTTCCACTGCTGCCTCCCGCCTTTGGAACGGTCTTCCTGTCCCCATTAAAAACGCCAAGACTATTTTGCCCTTCAAATAGGGGTCTCAAGACTCACCTGTTCTCTAACTTGTAGCTGGTTGTCCCCATTACTTTGGCCTTTTGCATCCTTTGGTAATTTGGCGCTATATAAATCCAGTTATTATTATTATTATTACTATAATTTAACAGTTTCCTCTTGATGATTAAGCCCAGTGAATTTAAAGGATTTTACATTTTAGAGGTTTTACAGACTCCCTACTTCATTTCAATTAGAAATCTGAAGATTTGGACATAACAAGGGCGGAGTCTGTAATCTCTGTGGAGGTAAACCCAGAGATGAGACGACAACAATAATTAGAATTTCTCCGCTTTCATAAAAGGCTGAAAGCGCAGGAAAAAACTCTGCAGACAAAAAATCCTGAAAATTAACAGGCCTGACACTTACATTTATAACCATCGGATTCACGGAAGGCTTGACAACCTTCCAATCTGTCTTGGAGTTCCGTTAACTGTTGTGTTTTGCAGTCGCTGCACCAACGAGTACAATTCGAGAGCCTAAATACAAAAACAGAATTAAAAGAATTCAACTTTGAACAAGATGTTCAATCAATTTAAAAAAATCATTTATCAAAAAGGGGTAAATGCCCTTATCGAGGAGGGGGGGGGGATTGACTAGTTGCAATCTGAAAGCTTAAAGGCAGGGTATACCTTTGGTCATACAACTATTTACTTGGTAATGAGCACTGGAGAGCAGTTATTGTTATAAAACATTGTTAGAAAAGACCCCCTTTGAAGTAATGTAGTTTTATAGAAAGGGGTAATTTTTCAACCACAAATTTGAATCTGAGAAAGGCTTCAGGAATGAAGCCTTTCTCATCTGAAAGCACACAATTCTATGCAACAAGGGTGTTTTTTCTTTCATTATTTTCTTGCAACTTCCAAGACCAATTGAGCCCAAATGTTCACAGGTTTGTTATTTTATGCATTATATTGGGATACACCAAGTGAGGATACTTGTCTTTGACATCTACCAAAGTATACCCTGCCTTTAATGATTATAAAGTTCATCCCAGTAGACTACTAATCCTTCAGAGAAATGTTGTTATCTGAAACGCTGATGAGGAAACGCATGTAGCATTAAAAAAAAACAGAGATCAGGGGTGCGTTCCAGTTGCGCGAACGTTTGCCCTACCATTTTTAAAATGTGCATCACGCTAACAATTTGAACCGAATTGCGCTGTGTTAAAAACATGTGCGCACGTCCGCTTCAATCTGTGGGACCAATCGTGCTGCATTATCAATTCGTGTGTTGGGCAATGTTCTGTTGTCTGCTTTTAAAAATAAATTGGAATGTTTTCCTTACAACTTACATTCACTACATTGTGAACAAACACAATTTGACGTGATTAATTATAACACTTCGCTACAACCAATTTGATTTGTTGGAGGTAAGAATTAGTTCACATTAGTCTAATATTCATTGCTTTGTTACTATTTTCCATCATTATTTTTCAGTTCGCAAGCGTAGCTAACACCTCCCCAGAGCATTTGCCGAATTCGCAAACAGGATTTTTTTTTTTTTTTTTTTTTAAGGTGGTTATTTGGGGTGTTTATTGAAAACGACAATGCAAACTTTCTCTTTGAATATCATGCTGTTAAGTTACATGTAGTCTTACAACGCAAACTTGTGAAATTTGTCAACCAAAATATGCAGAGCCTGTTTACATGTATTCTATCTGCATCTTTATCAAAGGAAGATGGTTTTAGCCGGAGGGTATATCAAGTAAATTCCCGACCACAGAGATAGGTTTGTGGACAGGTCAAACCTTGAGTATTTCCCCCTCAATACCACTGGCAGCTTCCAGTTTAGGCTTGGTCATAATAATAAATACATTCATCCTAACAAACTGACAGGTTTTGAGTAGGCTGGTTTCCGGCTGGATGAGTAATGATAACAACAAATCAATATATTTTTCCTAGTAAAAATATAAAGGTAGGTACTGTCCCTTTCATTTCATTTTTTGGGAGAATAGTTTTGAAATAACATCTAAAGAAAACCCTGAAAAGTGAAAGTGTTACCAATTGGAAGGTTGGTGAAACTTTTGCAATTCAAAGAAATTACACTGCACCTGGTTTCAATTTCTGGAAAGAATGTTACGCTTGCAGTGAGATAAATTTCTTTGTGGTGGTGTTGTTCCAAACAAACTACAAGGTAAGCAAATTTATAATCCCAAAAAATCTATACATCTTCGGACCTGGAAAAGAATTTTACGCTTGTGGTAAGATAATTTTGTTAGTGGTAGTGTTGTTCCAAACAAACTACAAGGTAAACAAATTTATAATCCCAAAAAATCTATACATCTTCGGATCTGGAAAGAATTGTACGCTTGCGGTGAGATAAATTTCTTTGTGGTAGTGTTGTTCCAAACAAACTACAGGGTAAACAAATTTATAACCCCCAAAAATGTATATACATCTTCTGATCTTTTTAATCAGATTAAATATACACGTGTACATGTACATTGTAAAGTGATCCGAAATGTAAATCACTGATAAGTAACTAGTAAGATAAACATTAGCTACCACTTAACATTGGTAGATTTTTTTTCGTACAATTCCTTAAACGAAAGTAACTTTCTTGAACCTTTCAAAATAGCTATTTAAAATTTAAATCAAAATGTTTAGGAAAAATTGCTTAAAAAAACCGGACCTAGCATCTTTAATAAATTATTGGCAAACCCATCAAAAGAAATATTACTTTTATATTTTCAAAATGGTACTGTGGGAGTGTTTAGAACGCTAAGTGGCAGCAGACTTAAAGGCACTGAACACGTTTGGAAATTGTCAAAGACCAGTGTTCTCACTTGGTGTATCCCAACATATGCATAAAATAACAAGCCTGTGAAAATTTGGGCTCAATTGGCATGCGCACATTTCTGTGGAAAATTGATTAACCCAGTAAGCCTGCCCCAAAAGTCTCCCAATTATCTTTTGTTTTTCATTTTATGTGTACAAGTCTTCATGTTTATTTTTGTTAGTTGTAGTTAATTGTGGTTCCTCCGTCATATTTGTATGCCAATAGTTTTTATGATATGAGGTGATTGAAGATTACGAATAACATGTGAAATGTGAAATGTCTTCAAACCAGCAGTGGCACAGACAGTAGAAATCTAACATCAATAGCCTTATTAAGTTACAGGGGAGCTTTGCCACAGAAGTTGAGATCTTCCAAGAAATCTTCCAAGAAAGTGATGGCTCCTCCCCCAAAACGTGCAGCTTCCCAGGGGGCTGTCTAGTCGAGGGGGTTCACTACACAGTCAAACAGTTTTAGATCTGAACTGACTCCAACCTCTGAAGTAATTTCTTGAATGCAGCAAAACAATTTCTCTATAGTGACTAATGATGATTGCAACCATCCTGCTGAAAACCGGCCAGAGGTTTCAAACTGCTGATTATGACTATAAATAATCATGGTACGATGTCAGTTTTTCTTAAACTTGTTCCTGTTTTGTTTTTCAGGTGTGTGGTTTGACATCCATGTCTATACAAAACCACAATGTACCACTTTGTGCCAGTCACCCACCAACTCTGGGTCAACTAACGAACAGAGTCAATCCACTACGCAAATGGGTGATGGGATTGTGCCTTTGATGATATAAGCATGAAATTTGCCACTCAAAAAAAAAATATGTAGGTGGAATAACATTTAAAAAATTGAAAATTGCTTGTAATTCCACTGAGATTTGTTCAAAGGACAAATCTGCGATGGCTCTATATTAAAACGTTCTCATGACATACTCCGACTGTGTGCCAAATTCCATGCTTGGATCGACTCGTCATAGGCACAATTCTTCAAATATTTTCCCTTTCCCTCCCCAACTACACAGGCTTCCTTGTGAAAAATTTGGAAGTGCAGGTATACATTGTACCTTTGAATTTCTTTTTCAATCTATTGACATTTCCCAAATTTATTAATTGAAAACCTTACTGTTTATACATGTGCCTGACAAACATTTTGGTTGGGGCGAGGTAAAACTTTCACTGCATGTACATGTAATTTTACTTCAGAAAATACACAAATTCTTTTATTTTCAATTCCTTGATGAAAAACGTTTCCTCATTTTCTTGAGATGGTACAGCACTGCCGAAAAAAAAAACCCAATAAAACAAATTGCAAAATTTTGAATGATAAGACTTAAAAAAAATATATATTTTATTTCTTAATTTTAAGTTAAGTTGTCACAACCACTTTTGGCAGATTCAAGGATTTCACTTCCAACAGGGTTCAGAAACTTTGTGCATATCTTTCTGATTGGTTATTGAATATTGAACACTTCAACCTTCAACCATTACACACATACTGGCAACTAAAACATTAACCAAGCCTACTAATTTTTTCCTTCTTCTCTCAAATGCACCACACCTGCTATGATCACTCATCATACAATCCCAGCCACATACTGTAAATATTTTTGGGGGAATTCTTTGAAGAGATTTCAGCTGGATGATAGTGACAGTGCCCGGCATCATAGGGAAGTTTTTCAGACTAACGATCATGCAACTTTCAAGGAAAACAACTGTTCACTTACTTCTTGAAATGGCACAATGATTATTAAAGATACGTGTACGTCAGTGGTACCACCAGCCAGAAAGTAGACTCACCGGGATAAAACCTGCGCGATGAAATAGCACCGTTTCGCATGTAGGGTTTTTTCGCGCTTTGATAAATAATGCATGTGTGCACAGCCATAATCATGGGTACACAAATTCTCAGTGTCCATGGATTTTATGGGCAACAGTTTGAAAACCACTGACCCTTGCTCTAGTGCACACTGATTTAACTCTGTCAAGCGCTGACCGGTCGCTAGCAACCGGTTTAACTCCCTTCAGAAAAACTGTTGTAAAACGAAAAATAAAGATTGCACGGCCACACAGTTTTCAGAAAGGGAAAGAGGACTCTTGAAGGTGCTATTATAACCTATTTTTGGGGGGTCACCATTTGCAAAAAAAAATGAGTGAACAATTAATGTGTCCATATGATCAATTTATCACTACAAAAATACAATAAATGGTGCCGAAAGGGTTAAACAGTCATCTCAACATTATCTATATATCTATTTTTCAACGCTGTGTCAACGAAGAATAGAAATTACTTGAGTTTGTCAAATCCAAGATCTTCAAAGAGTGACTCTATATTTATCCGCTGTTTTTCAAAGTGGATCCATGATTGTGGCTGTATATGCACATGTACTTTTGGTATAATCCAATAATTATCTCATGATTTTTGTGGAAATACAGGATATAAAACTTTGGCAAAGTATTTGTACAAATGTTGTGTGCCTCATAGAATCATTGGAATGGCTTCTGACTGGTACCCCCGAACAAAGATATTGACAAAATAGAGAGACCACCAACATTAGGACTAGATAGCTCAGTAGGTAGAGCACCGACACATTAATCCGGAGGTCAAAGGTTCAAGTCCAGCTCTAGTAAATTTGTCTTGATCAACCCAAAATTATTAAACCTTTACCCAGTCAGTTTCCCTTGTGGTTTTTGTTTCACTTTGTATCAGTCTGGCAAGTTTACAGTCACATGGAAAATCACTCTACAACCTGGGCCCAAGAAGACATTTCCTGATTATCCCCTGAGCAGCCCTTAGCACAGTTTCTATTTCATAAAAAACTGCTAACCGTAAGCAAAAGCACGCTAGCTTGCCGGTGGTTCTTGTAAGCAGATGAGTGACGCAACAAGGAAAATCCATTGTGAATGCGCACACGCCCTGTCCAATCATCTCAATCGTTTATGAAATAAACTATTTTTGTGCATGTTTTTCTTCTACAGTAAGCAGAAAAATTTTCTTACCAGTAAACAGTTTTATGAAATTGGGCCCAGGGCTCAAAATAAAAATCCACTAAAATATTGCACTTAAAAAAACTATAAAGTATTACAACCTTTATACCATTGTGCAATTTAGCAACTTGTACTGATTTCCTCTACACTAGTCAGCCAGATACAGATGTTATTTTTCAACCTTCAGTCGATCCACCCATCAAAATTACACCCATATGATCATGTGTTTGTAACTAGAGCCAAATTTCTATGATTTAAAATTTATCAGTTTAACAGATGGCATTGAGCAGTATTCTTGGAAATGTCACCATCCATTGCAAAAGCAGGCGTAGGGTGTACAGTGTAATTATTATCTGTCATGATTCATCACACGTGAAGGTCGAAGAACAAAGACCTAGAACTAAATCTGTGTCTCCCATCCATGGATTAATTCACACCTGGAGAACTTCCAACCTGACACTACACATTACACGTGCATCACTAGATCCAAAAAATTAATAGGGGCATACTATTTTCTGTCCTGTTCTTTAGCAGAAATGTAACTAAAGAGTAAGTGGTGTGTCATGGCCAAACGGTCAGGCCCAATTTCATAAAGCTGTTAATACTGCTTAGCAAATTTATTTGCTAAGCAAAAAATGAGTGGGGCACTAGTTGCAACAATGTAAACTTTATGGAATTTTGGCTGGTAACCAGTTTCTGTTAAGCAAGATTTTTCTGTGCTTAGCAAGTTTTTTATGCTGACAGGCTTTATGATTATGAACTTGGCCCTGGTGTTTCTGATCAGCAGGAGTTTCGAGTCCCCACTTGTGTCCTTAGGCAAGACACTTAATAATCATTATCATTGTCCTTCGGATGGGATGTAAAGCTTATTAAAAACTTATTGTTTAGCTATAATAACCAATCCTGTGCATACTTTCTATTCAATTAAGTAGGACCATGGTACAGCTTGACAAATGACATTTACATTCTTGAAATACACACATGCATTGTGTGACATACTTGCAATGTGCTACATTAGGTACTAATAATAATAATAATGGGTTCCTGTACAGCGCTTTATCACACCCCTAGGGGCGTATCAAAGCGCTTAGTATTTTTTTCTGCATGCGGAGCTATGTTTTGAGACCTATTTCTTTACATAGCACCATGTAATGGTTTACAGGGTGCTGTGGCGCAATATGCTGCTGATCAGACCAGGAACACCGGGGCGAACCCCTTCTCTTTATGATAAGTGCACTGGGTTCTTTTACGTGCATTACACAACACACAGGACCTACGGCTTTACGTCCCATCCGAAGGACGCAGCAATAATAGTTAAGTGTCTTTTGGAACATTTTGATTGCTTTAATCATTTAGAAATGTAGATATATACAATAAAATTAACCTGTGAAAATTTCATTTCAAAAGGTAGTAGCGTTTTCGAGATATCGCCGAAAAT
Source organism: Plazaster borealis (assembly GCA_021014325.1). Classification (NCBI taxonomy): domain Eukaryota; kingdom Metazoa; phylum Echinodermata; class Asteroidea; order Forcipulatida; family Labidiasteridae; genus Plazaster; species Plazaster borealis. The sequence continues at coordinate 5,913,613 of CM037463.1, read as the reverse complement.
CTGGAGCGGTAATGCCCACGCAGGAAGAATAATCTGTAATTGGAGTAAACAGTCTGAGAAATGTTTCACGCATGAAATGTCATTCTCAGATTGAAATTGTTTTGAATACCTTTCTCTTAAACCACATTCCTTAGAAGGGAATCATTTCTCAAAATGTTGTACATTATCAACAGCTTACAGTGCTTCTTACAATCTTACCAAGTAAGTTTTTATGGTTAATTATTTTTGAAGTAATAACCAAAAATATACCCTGCCTTTAACAATGCAGTAAACTGTTGTTATTTGCAAAAGCACTAAGTGAACAATTTATCTCATTCATTTTTTTGGTAAGTATACATGTACTTCAAAAATTCAACAAAATTTAAAAGATATTTATCAGACTCAGGGTAAACATTATTATTATTATTATTCACTTGAAAAACAGAAGACCGCCTGACTTGTCCAGTCATGAGTATACTGGCCTGATGCTAAAACGTCTGGCCTCGAGCCTGCCGTCCAATGCAAGTTTTGAACCCTGTGTTTTTTGAAAAATTGAGTTTGACCATGCATTTTTTAACTCAATGGTCAAACTTTTTTTGAACTCAATTCATCATGCACAGGTCTGTATATTGCAAGCTGAATTACCAAAAAACAGATGATGATACACGTAAGCATGCGTTACTTTAATGTGGATGAAAATCAGGGCCTTGCATGCCTTGTGGACATATGCAAATAATTAAGCTGTCAATTCAGGCATACTATCATTGACCATGTACAAACCTGGACAAGATATGTAAAGGCAATGAATGTGTGTAGAACACCACTATCTGTTGACAAGCTCATTAAGTTAGGCTAATTATGTACAGGGTACACAGGTGCATTTAGTATTTATGCATAAGATTTAAAATGTCTGCAGATGTGTTATTCCGAGGCCACTAGTGATAACTAATTATCCACTACATTCAGGCTTGATACTTCATGGTCCTTGCTCTATGATGGAGGCAACAGAAGCAATTGCATCCATGCCCCCTGGTCATTGCCTTGGTGCCTCTTGAAACATTCCCATCGAAATCTCGATGAATTTTCTCGCTGAGGTGCCCATAGGGACTGAAGAAAACCCAATCCATACATGAGGCTCCCATCCAAGGTGGGATTTGCAATGGGGCCCATGCACAGGAGGGAACAGGCAGAGCAAAATTCTGGTTCTGCTTTGGGTGTGTTACTGCATAATCTCCTCCTGTAGTATGCAGGCGTTCCTGGCTACATGTAGGTAGCTGGGTGCACTCACTCTTTTGTATACTGAACTCCCTAGTGACTGTTGCATGTGTACCACACCAAGCTTAAACAGCAAATACTGCTTAACAATTTTCTGCTGAGCAAAAAATTAGCAAAAAATAAGCAAGATACCAGGCACAGATGGTACATGTGAAATGGTATTTTGGCTGGTTACCTTATTCTGTTGAGCATAATGTTGTTGTGCTCACTACTTTTTTTGCTAATGAGCAGCTCTATGATGGGCCATGAGGCCCTACTGTATTTCAAAAAGTGGCCCAGGGCCCAATTTCAAAAAGTGGCTAAGCACAATAAAATTATGCTTACCAGAATAAGGTTACCAGCCAACCTACCATGTCACATGTACGACTTGTGACTGGTATCCTGCTCATTTCAGGTCAACAGAAAACTATTAAGCAATATTTTCTGCTTAAGCAGTTCTATGAAATTGGGCCCTGGTTATAACTGATACCCTGATATATGTAGAGTAAATTCACATTAATTATGGTCTGCTTTTGCAGATTTCCATGTAGGTGTACTGTACGTGTTCAAAAACATGTATGCCTCCTTTAACAAAATATTACTTCACAACACCTTGAAGGTCATCGCAATCCCTAACCTTACATTTCCAGGAACTGTAATGCCTCTTGGCTTACATTTGTAACACAGTTTGCCATGGGGGTTGTTGCCTTTCATAGCAGTCCCTCCCACCTGCTGAGGGAACACATTGCGAAAGGCAGACACTTCCATCAACTTTAGCAAGTACATCGTTATCATATAATGGCATATTAAAAGTGTCAGTATAGAGCATTGACCTTCATACAGCTTGGCGTGTTTCACAATAAATGTCACATGCTCACAGTGTGTAACTGTATAGTTTCATGTCGCCAGTGTGGTATTCTATTTACACCGTTTGCGGTTTTTCAAATACCATCCACAGCCGATTATGTCCTTATATTACATTCCTTTTATGAAAGTCTGGATGTTACATATGTACATCCTGTACGTAAGCACAAGTAAGTAGTGTACGTACATGTAACTGTGCCTCAAGGATGTGGGACGAAGCCTTTTACAAGAATCACTTCCAGTTGGGGAGGAAAGGGAAATGAAGTTATTTGTTATACAGATAAAGACTAAAGAAATGGATACCAAACACTTGTTTGGTAGTTAGTATTAAGTTACCTCAAATTTCAATTTCATTTGAAAGATCACTTGATATAAAATTGGTACTTGGTGTTAATAATTCTGGTAAACATGCTCTCTAATTTTAGAAAAGATGCAATGTTGCAGTACATAAGCCCCTATGCTTAAAGGTAGGGTCATTGTTTGGTTTTTGTCAACGTAATGCCTTTAGGCAATCCTCTGAGATTCAAATTTACTTTTATTGATTTGTAATCACTAGGGGCACTTCAGATGAAATAATTTCACAGGATTTTTACTACCATTACAATCTTTATCATAAGTAGGCTTTCGGATAAAATTACACCTTTTTTCGGGGTCATGACATTACCTTTACAACTGGAACTCTATTGTCTGCAGCTTCACTCTTTAACTGAAATTGGGTCCTAACAGAAACCCAGGTTTATGCAATCAATAATAATCCAACAACGATATCATTATCTGTCCTCATAACGCGTCAAGATGTCGGTCACCTGCCCGGACTAAGGCTCGATGAGGTCTTTTAAGCCCTGCAGCCTGACGAGAAGAGGATCAAATTTTCCCTTCTGAAGCTCTCTCGCTGTCCATTGCTCTTGACCGAAACACGTTTCAATAATGGAGGATAGACTTATCGAATCTTGTTTCCTGTTTCCAAAACATTGGCAGCAAAAACACACGGTCCCCTAAGACTAGCGACTGACTTGGGCAGTACCCCCCTGCCTAGGAAGACACCTCATTGAAAAGCTTTGAAGCCTTTGGCAAGTAGTCTTTTGGCGTCAATAATCTTGCTTTTAGTGTCAGTGCGGTGTACATGTACATTTGAACCGCACACATGTACACATTGCCTGAGAGTCCTGTGCTCTCAAATTATCTTCCCATACATTAATTCATTGCTTCAAAATAGAGATTCTGAATTTGAATTAGGTTTGTAAATGTAATTAAATGCAAATCTAATTCTTCAGAGGAATAATGTTTTATTTATTTCAGTCAAAGCCCAATTTGCTAAACGTATTTGTTACAAAAAATACAAACATGCACTTTCAATGATGTTAATTTCTTGGCGTAAAATGTATCATCTACAGTATGCCATGAAAAACTATACATGTATAAGGGCCTATAGTAACTTAGTAATAACTGCACTTTGTATTTTGTGAATTTAGCAGGTCTCTACAAAGGTGACCCCTGCATAGAAGGGCTGCGTTATGAGGAGGCTGAGGCTGAACATTATGAAAGTATGTTTTTATTTTCTTCCACAATATTTTGGCCTATTGGCTTCCTTACAAAAACAGTTCTGAGAAACTGTCATCTTGAAAAGTCATTCAACTTCTCAACCATAACTGGCACAGAAGATTATCAGTTCCAGACGATTATTTAAGGCACAGTTCCATTTAAGGTACAGCTACAGTATTCCATGAAAAACAATATAGTAACTTTGTATTTTGTGAATTTAGCAGGTCTCTACAAAGCTGACCCCTGCATAGAAGGGTTGGGTTAATATTATGGAAATGTCTGAGCATGGTGTGAGCTTGGCAGGTCAGGTACAGTCTCCCTCACAACACCTTCACCAAACAAGTGAAAATAGATCCTCGGTTTTACTTGGGTATTGTTATGGTAAAAGGTCATGGCACCATCCTAAATAAGAAGGTAATGGCTCCTTTGAATAGCATTAGAATGGGGGCGTCAATTTGATCCAGGGATTCGTGAGGTAGAGAGTGGACTCAAACACCCATGCTTGGTGTGTGTTCACCCATACATTATGTACATGTACTTCAATGATATTGTGTCAACCCTTGCCTTCAATTCGTGGAGCCTACAATGTAAATTCACCCATCCAATGGTTGGAACCACAGACAACCATACATCATTAACTCAAAGGCCTTAGTGCACTTGTGAAATTTACTGGCAAAAAAAACACGACCAGTCACCCACAGAATGGGAGGCTTAAACTTTAATACCACACGCCCGCCCACTTGGCTCCCCTAGGGCGATCAACACACTTCCCCCAGGCTGAACATGATGAAAGTATGTTTTGATTTTCTTCCACAATATTTTGGCCTATTGGCTTCCTTACACAAAAACAGTTCTGAGAAACTGTCATCTTGGAAAGTCATTCAACTTCTCAACCGTAACTGGCACAGAGGATTATCAGTTCCAGACGATAATTCAGCAGGCTGTGTACATCGGAATGGATTCACCTTGAGCACAGAAAATGATTTGTTTGTAAAGGGGCGCCTTATTATTTCTGTGACTTTTTGTTGATCAGGGATGAGAATTGACGTTTGTGAAAATTCCTCAAAATGGCTTGCAGGCCTGGGTCCCCCCTTATTTTACACACTGAACTTCCCAGGGTACAGTTTACAGACTCTGCGCATCATGAGAACACAGTTTGATCATCTAAACTGTTTTATTTGAACAAACACTACGAGAAGATTTATCTCTTCTGCTTTATGGGTGATAGATACTCAGCTGGATTGAAAGATATTTGTCAGACTCAAACTCAATATTTTGAGACAAAGATGTTGAAATGAAAAAAAAAAGACCACCGGACTTGTCCTGTTTTGAGTTTACTGGCCCGACACTGAAATCTCGGGCCGGTGGTCCAGTGTAAAATTTGAGCCCTGATCACCAGAATTACAATTTCATTGTTTGAACAAAATGTGAAATACTTCTCTCTCCCTTTGGTCACTGCTTTACTTATTTCAAGACAATTTTAATGCTCAAGGAAATTTTGAGAAAAACCTGAAATCAGAAAAATCCTGAAAAATCACACCCCTGAATTATAACTTGCCTGCCTTGCCAATTTAAATTGGCTGTATTCGCGGTACACAGTAAAGATGACAAAAAATATATTTGAATGGAAACACAGCATTTTGTTCAGTATGACTGGTACATAATTAACATTTATACAGTACATGTACACAATCGACTTAATATTCTGATAACTAATCCAATGCTACGAAAGATGTACACAATATGGTTTTAACCCTTTAATTGGTTTAAACTTGGCTTAAAAGCAACCAAGAAATGTGCAGTATACTGTACAATGTGATTCCTTGCTGCATTACATTTCCACTGTTCTGTACCATGCAACTAATACAAATTGAGCGAGTATAACTACAACAGAGGCACATACATGCTATACATTACACATGTACAGACACGTATGTACATGTAGTTTTATATATATATTTTTTAAAAGAATTTCAACATTTCTTATTTTAAAAGAGGTCCAGGGAACTACTGTATTTTTATGGAGTTCTCCTTACATGGCATTACAGTAAAATTAGAACCCACTGTTTGTTTCAATCATAGTTGTACATGTAGGTATATACCATAAAACTAACCTGTGATTGTGAACATTTCATGGTGGTAGCGTTTTTGAGATATTGACGAAAATCTGGAGCAGTTTTATCCACGCAGGAAGAATAATCTGCATTGGAATACACACTCTGCTGAGAAGCGTCAAGGCCGTAACGCTTCTCAGATTCCAGATTTTGGGGGATAAAAAGTGATATCTTTTTCCATAACCACAGTACTTTGAAGTGAAAAGTTTCTCAAAATTCATTATACTATCCAAAGCTGCTGTACTTCTAACCAGGTAAGTTTTTATTGCCATTAATTTTCAGAGTCATTACAAAACGTGTACGATACCTTTAAATATTAAACTAGATTATTTGCAGCCTGTTTTAGACTCTGGACCTGTCTAGTTATTCATTGTTTGTTTATTTTTATTTATTTATTTATTTATTTATTTGTTTATTTTTCAATTTTTTACATCCCACGCGAAAAGATTAAAATTACCAGAGTAGTTTTATACCATTACACAAGTACAAGGTAGATGTAGTGTACAAATTCTTGTTTGTATTCAAAGTCCAGTCTGTTACACACGTACACCTTCATGTTGTACAAATGTAAACTTTAGCAGAAATGTCACCAGTGTATGACTCATGATATTACTTTACAGTATAGAAATTACATTATAGAACCATGTCATATCTCCTTAAAGACACTGTACACGTTTGATAATTACTCAAAATATTTATTAGCATAAAAACTTACTTTATAACGAGCAACGGAGAGCTGTTGATAGTATAAAACATTGTGAGAAACGACTCCCTCTGAAGTAACGTAGTTTTTGAGAAAGAGGTAATTTCTCACTAAAATAATAAAAACTTCTTGCAAGAAATTTTTATTCCTATCTGAAAGCACACAAATATGTACAACAAGGGTGTTTTTTCTTTCATCATTTTCTTGCAACTTCGATAACCAATTGAGCCCAAATTTTCACAGGCTTGTTATTTTATGCATATGTTGGGATACACCAGTGCCTTTAAGCATAATGTATTCGCTGTGGACACCATCAGCACATACCATCTTGCAAGATTATAACAAGTCCATGAAGTCTTGGAAACCTTAATTTGTGGGTCATTTCCTGCTTCCAAATTTCATGGAAAACCTGCAGCATACAAATCAAATCAATCATGTACAGTTTAGCATGCATGGGAAATGATTAAATTACACGCTTAGGAACTTAGATTTGGATAAAACCCTTGAGGCCAAAGACGAAAACATTTGAAATGCACACATCTTCATGTTGTTCCAAGTGCAAAAACCTACCTTGATTTTGTAAAAACGTGGTGTCTCGCACAACATGCTCTATGCTAAATGGTTGTATCGTGGCGCGCACTTGTTTGGGTGTACATCCAGGTTATTTTAAGCAAAAAACCAAAATTTTCATTATTTCAAACTCGCGCGCAACATAAGGGCTATTTTAGGAGACAACATTTTTGCACTGTGACACAACAATAATGTACTACGTACATGTAATTCCTTGAGTTAGGCTCAGTTGGCATTTTAAAACAATCAAAGGGCTAGATGTACATGTCTTGCAAGGAGAAATTATTTAGCAAGTCTGTGCTTTTCCTATGAGCAGGCATGATATTTGGTTTTTGAAAAAAATAGAAACACTTTATTGAGTACAAGGGCTGACCTACATGAACACATGGTGTAAGCTTTAATAGACTTTTCAGGCTGTTTAATCAAAAAAATTCTGATATTTCCAATGGCAAACAAATCGAAAATCAGACTAAAGTAGGACAAATATCATGCCTGTATGAGGTTACAAAACAGAAACAAGTTGGTTTCTATAGGCCTCGTGCATTTCAGGAAACACATATTATTTTCTCTTTTAGCCTTTTGTACATGTAAAATGTGTACTTATGACAGGTGCATGACACAGATAAAAACCTCTTGCTAAACACATGACTTCATGATAATATAAGTGTTGTTTTAAAGTTCTTATTGGGTTTAAATCCTCACTAAACTGATTAATGTCAAAGCATATTATAACTGCTTACATTTATGTCAGATACAAAATTAAAGGGAAAGTAGTGTCAAACAATTTTGTTAAATTCTGAAGAGTGTTTCTCTTCATCTAGTTCTTGCACACGTTCACATTGGGCTTATTTGATTGCTGCTATCAAAATTTAAAAATAAACAGTGATTTGTGGCATCTTTTACTGTGTGTCTTTGTAACCTTTAAAAAAATAATTACCAATGCTGTACTTTGAAAGTAGTTTGAATAGAAAATGTACATACTTTTTCCAATTTATCTACATACCGTATGAATGTGAATCATACACTTCGCACTTGAGAGCTGGCTTTGGATATGGCACGAGCCACCACGTCACGTACGAATGTGGACATTAAGTATCGCCCGGTAAGAGATATTTCCACATTATTGAAGCGCTCTCCTCTTTCAGACATTGATGACTCAGACAAACGCTAAACTGTCAACTTAAATACTCAATTGTTATTTTTTAGGTCTTTGCACTTGTGAGAGTTGAGTAGTTATCGTCTGTATATTTGTTTTATTCTGATGATGCTGGGTTTCATTTCAACAACTGTTTTGTTTTCGGTTGGCGGTTTTACCCTCTGCCTGGCATGTCTTATTTGGGTGTTTTTTAACTGTCCTTGGCAGGTCCAGGATTCGTGTGTTTTTTTGCTTTGTAGTTTCTGCTGGTTTCAGTATATTGTTTTCATGTTACTTCTACTTAGAGTGCTTTTACTACGTGTAGATTTGCTTATTATTAAACTGCTGTTATATATCTATATCACCTTTTCTTTGATAAATTAAATTTATTGTATCATATCTAATTTGTATACCTCATGTACAGAGCCTAGGATCAATTTGTTTTCTAATGGATTTGACGATTAATATTTTCATTAAGTTGCATGCTAAAAAGATGCGTTTCGGTCATCCTGGTAGTTTTTCGAGAAAAAGCGGCCAATTTAAACATCGCATTTTTCTATTTCGCACGAGATTGAAAGCTCCTCAAAATAATCATTCAATTTCATTTAATGTGTACTGTTAGCAACTACTTTGTTACATCATGCGATTACAAAAGTCACCGATCAATTTAACAATCCACTAGAACAGCATTCAAATTCGCAGCTCAGTTTTTCGCAGAAATCTCTACTACGTAGTTGAACCTACTCTTCTAAATTGAATGCTGATTTCGCATGGCTATCAGAAATTCCATATAAGTTTAATTGAATATAATGCTGTATAAAATTGCATGCCTCAACGTGAAATTGAATGGCGGTTTCATCTGAATGGACAAAATAACTTTAATAGAAATGCGTGGAAGTGAAATAAGCTGCTTTTATGTTGAAAATGACCTTGAAAACCAATAGGCAATTTGGAAGAAAGGTTGAATTGATACAAGCAAGCAGAAGCCATATTTCCAGGAATACACCCTACATGTCACTTCAAAAGCGACAAGCACTCGGGAAGTCATAAATAATTAACCAGCCCTCTTGGCTAAATTTAATGATAAATATGCAGGTATATTTCAACACAGGTGAGGATGTACAAAGTACAACTTAATGGACCCACACACAAAAATCCATTATAACTGGATTCTACACACAGCCTTTAACCCTTTAGAGACCATTCATTTCTGTATAATCATCACCATACGCCAAGACATGAGTTTTATGTGTGATTTTGAAACAATTTTTTATGGTAAAAGTTTCTGGAAAAAGCAATATAATAAAGAAATTTTGTACTGTTTTAGAAAAATAGATAATATGTTAACATGGGAAACATTGGAAAATGTCAATTCAGGTCATGACCTGTACCTCAGCCTTTTTTGGTTGATTGGAAGTAGGTCGGATCTTGCAGCCGTTCTCGGGAACTTTGGGCATTTTGAAACAAGCCGTTTCTGGCCGCTATGGTCTCTGAAGGGTTAAAAAACTACTCTAAGCAGTTGTGAATAGATTGAGTTTGTTGTACAGCTACAATAAACTTTATTACAGTGTTAACATCTTTGTGAAAAGTATCCAATTAACAATAACTCAGGGTTCAAATTTTTAGCATCAGGCCATTAATTACTCATGACTGGAAAAGTCCTTGGTCTTGTGTTTTTGTTAAAATGTTTTCTTTCAGTCTGATAAATATCTTTTGGTTGTATTGAGTATTGAATCATCCTTCTCCCATAATGTAAATGAGACCAATCTTCTCTTAGAGCTTGTTCAAATCTGTTCAAATGTTATAACTGTGTTGGTATTGCTTCCCTCTCTTTTCAATTCTGGTCTTGTAAAAACATTCTGGTCGAGTTAACATTTTGAGCTACAACCCCTGCGGTCTTATGGAAACCCCCCCCCTTTCCAAATTTGAGCCCTGTGACTCACTGACTGTTTCCAAAAGGTACACTTCCCATTAAAACAAAGATCAGCAAATTCTGTGGCTTCACATGTAGGACAAAAAATATTAAAAATAAATTTCTATTAATTATTTTATGATGAGAAGGGAACAATAAACTGTTTCGACTTAGTTCAAATTAGTTCCAAATGTGTCAGTCCAATGCAGGGTGATATTGGATATAATATGTCCACTACATTTCTGTATGGATCACCTCCAAAAGAAAATTTATTGCCATGGACTGGTGTATAATAATAAGAAAGTACACACCGGAAGACATTACCTCCACCAGCAGTACTTTTAGCCTGCCTTTTCAAAACACAGTCAAGATAATTCATGATCCACTTGACAGCATCTGTGACTGTGCTAATGGATTTCTTACTGTTGAGGCAAGGACTCACAGCATGAGTAATATCATTTCATGGAAACTAACAAAATGATGATGAAAGATGTATGTCTGAGAAATTTGTCTCACTCTGTTGAATGCAGTTTGTTAAGATGGAATCAAGAAGAAAGCAATTAGTGTGGGAGCCATTGACACCATTCTAGAGTGTTCTCTCATGTATGCATTAAGAGTAAAAACGAACAGACCTCTAACTCCTTTAAAAAAATGGTGAAGCGTTGGTAAACGGCCCAATTTTAAAATTAGTGAAAAACAAAATAAAGTTCCAGATGTGAAAGCTGTTTGCTCTCTTTAAATTTTCTGTTCCCCGAATAAATATTTATACTAAATTATTATATTTATACTAAATTATTGTACGGACGTTGTATGCTGAGTTCTTACTCTGAACTTTTAGAGACTGTTGAAAGAAAAATCACACAAACTTTTAGGAAAGTTTTATTTACAAGGAGGCAACTTGTTTTAAAAGGTGACCTATTTTCTCCAAAATGTAAGCCTCCTCTTTCTTGGATGATTCCCAGTTGAACATTTTTATTTTCAATACTGAATTGTAATAAAGGTGTGATTATTGTTACAAACCAATCCCTACGTATTCAACAAGTCGAGAATAAACATTGAGGTCAGAAAACCCACACAGTTGTCATCCTGTTTTTAAAAACAGATTTCGAGGAATGCTGGAGTGTCAAAAATATCAGGACATCTTGCCTTCTATAAGTATCAAGTGTTCTGGTAATAGTATAATACTGCTATTTCGTGCAGGAAGATGAAACATGATGCAACAGGACAGTCACGTACTATTCAGATCTCAATCGACCTTCATGTTCACCCCAATACTACGGAACAGTTGACCAGATTGTAAAAATATTTTGTATTAAAGGGCAATAACAACAAATATTGGACAAACCAATGTGGCCTGTTGATATTGTTAGCAGACAAATAAACACAATTTTATCACAAGGAATAGCATTCTTCATCTTATTACATTCCACTTCCAGCCAATATGTCACAAGAAGACATTATGAATTCAAAGGTGTGACTAAATATACTTATCAGTTATCAGTACATATATGGGCATGATTATTGATTTAGTATATTTACTAAATTAATAATCATATGGGCATGATTATTGATTTAGTATTTACTAAATCAATAATCATGCCCATATGTACAGTAATGTTTTAAACAAAGTACATGAACTACTTTTAATCTCAAATCTTACTTTCATTTAGGGCTGTGCGTTTACGGGTAATTTTCCATTGCTTCATTTTAGCGCCATAAAGGTCAAGATATAATAGAACTTTAATTATTTTTACCCTTTTTATTATTATACATCTGGAATGTTTGTGAAATTTTTAAAGTAAAATATTGCAATTTTGAAATGTTCACCTCAAGTTTTTGGTAATGGAATCGATAAATTGGAACCGGATGTTGACGTCTGTTTTCGGGTACCCGGATGCCCAATTACCCATCACAGGCCTACTTTCAAAATTGACATGATACCAAAAACCGATTATCCTCAGAAGTAATTCCATCTGAAATATTGCGGGAAAATTTCCCCCTAGTTCACGTCTTTCGATTTGCCCAAATTGAAATAGCACGCGGGACAGGCCTGGAATTAAACGGAGGTCACAGATGCCCTAATCCTATTTTCTGTTGCCCTAGTCTTGGCCTTGATGCAGGCACCTTAAACATTTTCCCAAATACTTTGAAGGTTTTCAATAAAATGAACATGGTCTTGCCGTTTCAACGAAGAAATTCCATACCCGACGTGGACCAGTACAAATTTCCGAGACAAAAGCTGTTTGGTATTTTCTCTACACTGTGTGTGACCACCTTTTTTTGAAATTAATATAACACAGATTGAAACTCATGAATGTTGCTTTTCCCAAAACCAATGATCAGTATACTATTGTCATATTTTTTAAGAGTTGTACACTTTTGAAGAAAACAAAGCAATAATAACACACACTGCAGGTGTACAAAATCTTTTGGAAATTTACTTCTGCATTGTCGATTTCAGAGGCAATTTTAAAAGGACATATTTGGTCATGAAATTGCGCAATATTTAATGTCCATTAAAATAATGTTGAAACACTGTACATATCTAAGCACCAAATCTACTAATCCAGGGTTCTGCCCACAATGGTTGATGCCAGAAAACTTGCCCAGCACTCGGGATTCTCCAACCACCACAAGCAGAATTTTCTCCGTTTCCTACCACCAAACATTTTCAAAATGTTGTAATTAAACCTGCAATTTCCTTTCAAATGTTTTCAAAAAAATGTAAAATACTTATTTACCAGTAAAGAAATGGTACTGTATCCAAAGCCATAAATTTAACTACTTCTTTGGTTTGAGTCTATCTTTATGATCTAGGGAAAACATTTTTGTCCGCAGCTTAAGAAATCCTGGTCAGAACCCTGCTAATCAATATGTTAAATTGAACAATGAATGAGGTAATTACCTTCAACTTTCACAGAATACACATCCGTCTCTGGATAATTTGCTAAGTAAAAAATACCATTTCACTTTCCACACAAGAAATTCCCTAATGCTATCAGTACACTAGTGTTGACAGTTAACAGGGTAAATGATGTAACAAAAACATTCCAGCAACTTTGCTGAATTGTCAAAAGAAAAAAAGTAAATCTATGACTGAGGCTACGGTTCACCAAGTAAGTGAAAATTGTAAGTGCAACAACAACAAATGTTTTGATGTGTTCATAAAAACACTTTTTATGATTCACAAACATCCTTTGTGCAGATCCAGATGTCATTATGATAAATGATGCATTTTCCAGATAGACTCTACACTACATGTAACATAGGCCTACACGCAGTCGTTAAGAACTCTGCAAACAATTGGACTGTTTCTGGATGCATACTTTGAATATTTCAGAGGCATTGTGTGTGTGTGCCATCTGCTGGCAACTTAAGTTTTAAATCCACTGTAATCTCTTGAAACACAGTTTTTCCTGGTAGCTTTAATTATACGTGCAGCTGAAGGAGAAAGTCCACCTCTGACAATCATCATATGAGCCTGAAGGCTTTCTTAGGCTGTTTTCAAAACCAGGGCTTGAGCTTGGTCTCCATCAGTTTTATTTAGAAAACTGGGTGCTGTCCTTTTGGGGGCTTGGTTTTGAAAATGACAATAGTTAGCTTAGCTACTGAGTACATTACAGTGCATTTGGATTCCTCTTAGTTCTCAAGTCAAACAAAATAAATAATTTTTGAATTTCAGCCATGGACCTTCATGGTGTAAAAACAATTTGTATTGATTTCAATTTCATTTGATCTTTTCTTTTAATAGGAGGATGCTTGAACTGGCATCATCAGATTCAATTTATTTTATTCTGTTTTAAAAACTACATTGTTCCAGATAAACTGAAAAGACGTTGTTGTTGTTGTTGTTGTTGTTTTGGGGGGTTTGGGGGGGAGGGTTTTCTTTTGGGGGTGGAGTTTAAGAAAAGAAAAAAAATGGTATGCTGACGGGTCAGATGTTTATGATGGTCAGAGGCATCCAGTCTTATTATCATTTTGGATGTTTGATCATAGAGCAAACAATTTATCCAAGGACAGCCAAGCTAGCCCTAGTAAATATTACAGCATATGTGCCCCCATGTTTATATTTGACAAGATTGTTTGATAATGAAGGGTACCTGTACAAGTGTGCGTTATATTTATCCAAGTGGTATTTACTACGTGTAGCCTACAATAAGACAACATTTTTCATGTGAAAAACTTGAAAGGGAATGATTTGTCGACAGCAGTTTTGCACAGCAAAAATAATATCTAGACTGAACATGTTTGTGCACACTGAATGCTAATTAATACTGAGTAGCAAATGATGGTTTTTGAGTAACAATTGATTACCGGTACATTTCACGGCACAATAAATTTTGCTCTGCTGTAACAAGGAAAACATTCAGTGACTTTATAAGAAGAAACAACCTAAGAAACAAAAATTATGCAGTTTGAAAAAATTTCAAAGGGGGAGAAAAAGGGTGCAAATAGCAACTTGAAAATCATTAGTATATGTTTTACCTGTCAGTTTTGGCAAATAAGCAGCCAGTTGCGTCATTCTATTTCATGCAAAATCGAAAGCTCCTCAAAACAGCCATTTCATTTCATTTAAAGGAACTGTGTCACGATGATCAAAGCAGGTCTGTGGTGACTGTATGGAATGAACGTTCACCCAGTTAATGCATCATGCAAGCACACTAAGGAGAACACCCTCCCTCCTTTTATCATGGAGAGAGTGCGTGTGCTGTAACTAGAGTTCATAATTCCATGTACAGCCACAAGCCTGCTTTGATTATGACACAGCCTCCTTAATGAGTAACATTGTAAGCAAATTACTGTCCTTTTGCTACACATGATTCAAACAGATTTACAATTCAAATTAACAATCCACTCGAACAGCACTTAGCAGCAGCTTTTCAGCCGAAAATTAAAATAGAAAATTATATTACTGTACACAATGTATGTGTGTGTAAGTTTCTGGAAGAAAAATAACAGCACCATCGGGACTCCCCCTACCCTGCCCTGGGGGGAATGGCCGGACAAGTCTGATGGTCTTGTGTTTCATTAAAAATACTGCAGCTTTTAAAATAAAGAGTAATGCATGCCTATCTTTGATCTCTTCCACCTTTACTCCAATTCCCCGATTACCAACTTACTTCGAGCACAACGACAACAACTCTTCGTCCTGTCCCTCCAATACAGCTGGTGGTCGCCTGTTGGCGGCCCTCGATGCTACAGCAAAACATCCAACTCCACACGCCAGGAGTAGGATGACAACACGGGCAGCCCTCATATTGTAAACAATGTCTCGCCTCTATGCACTACTACATGTTCCAGTCACACAACAGAGTGAAAAGATCGTCTGCCTATGATTCCTCGACAACCTTTATTGCGGATTTGCAATGAGATGTGATTTTATTCTTCTCGCTGGACTAGAAAAACATCATAAATATGAACATCTTTCACTTCTGAATGGTAGCAGCTCTGACCAAAAATTGTAATGAGCTTCTGATGCGCATCCCATATGTGTGTGTACTGTGCATGCAGCAGAACGCTTGATCGCTAGCACTGTGTGAGTCACCGATACGTCGTAAACATCATTTCCTATGAACACTGGTACCCTACATACCCCGTACGGACGCGGACTTCCTACTCATTCAGGGTTCTATGGTCGTGTACCACTTTAGATTATGCAATCGCACAAAGACACAAAAGACGATGATGCGAAAACCAGCGGCAGTTCCCCCGAACAAGGATTAAGACTCGACAAAAGCCCTCTATTATTGTGACGTACCGTTAGAATGTAGTGGATACCACCGGTCGATGTTCATTTTTACGCCTTGAATCATCGACTGCTGTTTTGGGGTTTGTTTTTTTTCGATTACCAGTCAAAGTTGGGTTTTGAAAGATGTAAAACACGGACTTGAAAACATAATATCGAGATACAAAAGCGCACCGGGCATGGTATAGCCTAAGTGCGCCCATAGCTGCAAAATTGTAACTTTAATTTGAGGTGACACTTCTTGTTCAATGGTCACTGCGCTTGTTCTAATTAATTAAGAAGTTGATCCGCCCCTGATGGATAACGGTAGCCATCGCCTGCCATTGTGGTCGGGATTTAATTTGACAAGTTGATTATGGCATTGGACTCGACCGGCGTGAATCCATAGCCTCTCCCGTATAGTTTGCGCTGAAGAAGTTTCCGTTTCCCAACTTGGTCATGACATAATGGAGAAACATAATTAATGTACAATGTTCAAGCCGTTGTTTTGGGTTGTTTTTGTTTCGAAATTAAATTGGTCTTCACTTTGTGATATTTTCGTCTTTAGGCTGGTTGAGTTTCGTCTCGAATGTGATCATCCAAAGACCTTTTTTCAACCTAAACTACAGGGAACAATAATTGCATGAAGAATTACTTTTTTGGGGGGGAAATCTCTATATTTGCATTTAACACACCACAAGTACAACATGCCTGTGATTGTTTTATTAAATTATGGTGTACTCGGTTTAGAAAAGATAACTGAATTGGTTGGTATGTTTCTATGCGGTTTTATTAACTTTCATGTTTTCTTATCACAGTCACTATCAGGCTTCGGCGCGGCAATCAATAAGCATTGGGCTAGGCATGGGGGGGGGCTCAATGCCATTTTCTCGACTACACAGCCGGACATTTTGTATTTCTCTGTGGGAATGTTACTCGTCTTCTGTAATCGCCGATCAGATCGACTCGGTGGTTTCTTCCCTCTGCCTGTGGCCTTGTATGTAGATTGGGTTTTTCAGTCCCTACGGATTGCGTGTGTTTTTCTCAGTGGTTTTCCTCCCACGTTGTGTAAGTTCTGTTAGTGGCGCTAACTGTTATGTTGGATTACAAAATAAAAGTAATCAGTGAGCTATATATTTACAGGAGTCAAGGGGTCAAGAGTGAACTCATAATAATTATACCAATTCCCTGGGGCGCCTTTTACGGAAGCAAGTTGTCAAACCTTCAAAGTCCCGGAAATTTATACGCGTGTAATTCTGAGAAGAACGCAAAAGATGTCCTTGATCCACCTGCCACTTGGGCAATTGTAAATTTTAATTTTGTCCATTATTATTATTGCTGTGCGTCCTATACCGGTACCATCACGTATTTTTCAACAAATCTACCGGTACTTGAACGCGTTTGAGGGTTTTAAAGTCGTCTAGGACCATCGTAATATGTATATAAACGATAAAAATATGCAACAACGACCAACTTACTGATTTTTACATCAACATTACTCATAATAGGCGTTGGCCGCCCATATTATGCAGATTTATCATGGCCGCCGCATAACAAAATCCTTGGAATTCCAGGAAAACAATTATGCACGCATGTTTTTTTTAATGGCTGGCAATTTCAGAACCCTGGATAGCGTAACGAATGAGCTCAATATTGTATATTACGACACTACACCGTCGTCATCAGTGCACTGGGTTGAATTGTCAAAATGGGGCAGGCCCGTATTGTAATTACCGCCATGATAACGATTCAAGCCATTTTGACATTGCAAAGGATGAGTCATCACAGTTTCAATTGTTTGGGGTTTTTTTTTATAACAAAAACAGATGTTCGATAACTTTATTATTGCTTCTTATTTAAGTTTTCATTTTAATGTTATTAGGTTTTTCCTATGAAATGGGAGTCTTTCTGAAACGCAGGTTTTAATAATCGTAAACATGGAAGCATGGTAATATCCAGCCTACGTTTCAAAATCCAGATTTTTTCCTAGGAGTAGGACCGAAATAGGATCTTTGCGAAACGCAGATTTTCAGGCTCGGAAAAAAGTGTAAGCTTGGTATTAATTCCGGTCACGTTTCGAAAATACAGCACTGTAATTTAGACGTTCGCTAGGTGCCGAAGTGTCCGGAGGGAGGGCAACGGAACCCCAACACCGTCAGCACGCACTGCCCACCATCACACCTTTTGAGCGGCCCACGTGCGCCCTACAAGAAACTTCATTTGCAAACCTTTATCATGACCGGGTGTGATGGGGGAGGCACGATGACCCCCCCCCCCCCCATTGTTCCCGTAACTTTTTATCGCTGCACCCGACCACCGCGGCGGCGGAACACTTTTAAAAGTGGGGGGCCCTTTTTTTTCCTATGTATTTAATTTCCATTTGCACAACATAGGTATGTAGGCACACACCGGCTATGTTGGGCTATTTGGGGTACAAAATAGACCCACACATGACTCTGACGGTCTTCCAGGAGTAGAGTAGACCAATCCCTAAAAGAAACGGTCAAATTTGGCCGTTATCGAGCATTTTCAAATATCTAAGTTCACGTGATTTATCTGAACCAATTCTTTTACGCAGATAAATCACAAGATCTTTGGAGTTAATTTTACTTTCAGCGATCTAAAAAGTGTATTACTGAACCAAATTCAACTCGACTGGGTTAACAACAGGAGCGATTGACGCAGCTCTAAGCCAAAATGCAATTTGCCCGACAAAATTACTATACCTTATACATTGAACAGCTACCACCATTCTGTGATTTGCCAATTGGCCATCAAGACGTGTTTTGTTAGATCGACTAAATGCAGATTGTGTCTACGTCATTCAACCGCTAAGCTAATCGGCTAACGTGGCGAGTGCGCATGCTCATAAGACGCATCCCGACCGTGCCTCTAGCCTCTTTCTAGAATGGTGTCTTTATGAGCATGCGCACTTGCAGACAAGCATTTTTCAAAACGGCCGCACAAAAAATCTTTTTTTATGAATTATCGGAAATAGGTTGATTTAATTTGTGAATATGTATATGTAAATATAATACAAGGTTGCTTAGAGTATTGAGACCACATGACTCATACAATAAAATCTTGACTATTGACCTGAAGACAGCACAGAAAGTGGTTTATGGGAGTTGTTGATTTTTAATGTAAATAAATTATGGTGGTGTTTCAGTGGGTGTGTTGTTCATCCTACCTTTTACAGAAATCAAAACAGGACAAAACAAGGTCACAATATACTGCACCAAACTACACGTTTCACTTTAATAATTTACTAGCGTAGTCCGCTGGGCTACGTGGGAATGAAATTAGGAGGTAAAATACTTTCTATAATGTCACATCATGCAGTCGTGTACGCGTCAACAGGGGGAGGGTGGGCTCGTTTCGCATCATTTTACCACTGCTTAACTAAATGAACTAGAAATATTTTCGGGGCCTAATAAAGATGACATCGGGGTTATTATCAGATGTATATGGTGAGCCTTATTAAAATGGGAGACTACATTTAAATAAAACATCTGATACTACATTGCGGCTAAGGCTGTAACTGCGGCTGGTGCATGGCTAACGGCTTCTAATGGGAATAACGCACGGAGACACGTTGTGGCGGAGCCGGGATGCATACTTTTTTTTTACACCGCAGCGAGGGGTTTTGTACTGTAATACTGCCAATTCCTGTCTTGAGATGAGACTACAAACATTTATGCATATAAAGGGTTAGGTTTAGGGTTAGGGTCATGGTTAGGGTTTGGGTTAGGGTTAGGGTTAGGGTTAGGGTCAGGGTTAGAGTCAGGGTTAGGGTTAGGGTTAGGGTTAGGGTTAGGGTTAGGGTTTAGGGTTAGACGTAGTCTCCTATCTCAAGACGGAATTGACAGTGTTACAGCACAAAACCCCTCGGGAAAATATTGAGGAGTGGCACTATGTTCCTGCCCCCACCCCGTCCCCCTCTGTCAAAAAAAGCCCGGTCCTGATAGGGTTAACCTCTAAATTATCATTCAATAAGATTTATCGATTTCCTGGATATCCGAATACTAAGTTTATCCTATGACTAAATACTTTCACATACCATCCACGGTAAAACAGATCAATTCTGACTAAATGGTTACTTGCAAAACTCACAGTAAATCTTTTGTTGCGGGTGAGCACCATACAAAATGTGTACTTAGCAACCAGTGGTCATGTGACCAATCAATAATAATTGTTCAGGAAGTAAGATGGCTGACGTGAGCTAGCTGCATGCAGTGGATGAAATTTGATGCTTGTTTGCGCTCAAACATGAATAAGTATCCGAAGTAATAATCACCGTTTGTGCTGTATTGAACTTGCCCCAGTCGTCCGCTTCACCTCAATCGGTTTACGTCACTCTCTGGCCGGTGGCGGCCCCCTGCTGGTCAGATTTGTTGACTTTGCACTTTCGTACAATTTACTGCATGTAGTGAAAAAAATCTAGGTTTTCTTACACGTTATAGGCCTAAAGTATGTCGTGCTTAAATAATTAACTCGATTGCGGCTTTCAGAATTGGTGCTTATTGGGTGTTTCAAACGCTGCTCTTTCTCAAATTGAGGAGTTCCAATGTATGATGAACAAGAATTTTAGGTCCAAGTGAAGCTTCGAATTCAGTGAAACTATATATTTTTTCCCGCGATAATAACAAATCCCTCAGGTGTGGAACGAAAGCCGATAATAAATGGATAAACACAATTCATCATTTTTGTTTGTACATAAAACAACAACCGTAAATTATGCTCCGAGTGCAAGGGGATTGAAAGTCTAGTGGCCCATTCTGTGTTTGAAATAATGCATTTTATTATTTTAACAACTTTCCCAATTGCACACCAGCCCGAATCCCACCAATATTGCTACAGTGGAAAGACTGGGTGAAGTTGAGTAATTGCTAAGGACGCATGGAATATTTACTTCGGATACTTATTCGTCATGTTCGTGTTTACGACCCAATTAACCATTCATCCACAAACATTGGATTCTCTTTCGCAGCAGTGGTAAAACTCATATCGAAGGTTAACATTCTGTGTTTTCAGGTGGTGATATTTTGGATATAAGTGATGTTTTGTAAGTAGGTTTCTGTCTCTTCTGACTTTTATTCATGTTGTGATCAGGGGATTAATGCACAAATTTGACACCGTTCCAAAGGCAAAAATATAGTCATCACTTCTTCTTGCTTTACTTTTTAATGCACACAAATTAATGTGACAGTGACACCGTTCCAAAGAAAGGCAAAAATATAGTCATCACTTCTTCTTGCTTTACTTTTTAATGCACAAAAATTAATGTGACACAGTGACACCGTTCCAAAGGCGAAAATATAGTCATCACATCTTCTTGCTTTACTTTTTAATGCACAAAAATTAATGTGACAGTGACACCGTTCCAAAGAAAGGCAAATATATAGTCATCACTTCTTCTTGCTTTACTTTTTAATGCACAAAAATTAATGTGACACAGTGACAACGTTCCAAAGGCAAAAAAATATAGTCATCACTTCTTCTTGCTTTACTTTTTTGTTCCTGTTTAGTAAATGGTTGCTAACTTTCAACATAGATCACAGATGATAGAGGTGCTTTCAATTCATTCCAGAATGAAAATTGTCTCTCCATTTGCATGAATGTAAAAATTTCATTATTTGTGATTCGTCGCCAGCACAGGCTAATTTTTATTTGAAGGCAGTGTCAGTGCCAGTGGATATTTTGCCGGCACGGGCTTTAAGCTTTAATTAATAGTGTTTACTAAAGTTTAGCCAGTGCCTAGCCATAAAAAGTGCCAATATGCTGGATTCCCTCTGATTTTATATATGGGGCTAGCCAGTGCCTGCAAGATACGGTACTTCCTTTTTAGCATGTTTAGTAAACACTATTTGCTGGTACAATCGTATGCTGTGTGTTAGGCCCTATGTGTCTTGCTTACGAGAGGACACAAGTGTCAAGACCGGGAGTCAAATCCACACTCTGCTAGTCAGAAATACTTTTTGGGATGTGCGTATGTTGTGTAACGCATTGTACAAGAACCCAGAACGCTCATCGTGAAAGCCTAGGTGTTTCTGGTATGGTTTGGGCTTTGGCAACAAATTGGACCACCGTGCTTCCCCAGGGGGTGCTTTAATGCCTGGTTCAAATAATAATTCATTCTTGCAACAAATCGTATAATCTGCTTGTTTCTCTTTGTTCTAGTGCTTTGAGTGCCTTATTGGTAGATACATGCACTAAATGACTTCGGTATTACTATTAGAGTTAAATGCATATTTTCTCTATTTTTTTCCCCTCCTAAAGGCCTGGCTGTATCAATTAAAAATGCATCTCTGCTGAATCCTGGATGCCACTAACTGTAGTAGAAGATGGATAAGAAAAGCGATGTCGTTCCCATAGAGAGGGCTTCTACAATGTGGGGGTCTATCACCATGATGGATCGGGGGGATGCCCCAGCCCAGGTGGTGATTGAGAAGACACTCAAGGCCCAGTCAGAGCGACAGGCAGAGGAGACCAAAGAACAACTGGTTAAGATCACTGACAGAGTTGAACAGGTAAGACTATAGACCCATTGCATATGACGTCACACTCTCAAAAAGGAGGCATATCATTGGAGGATAGCTGTTCTCTGTGCGTAAAAATGTGCGCGTGACTTCAGCGTACCTGTAGCGTTTCGCGTTATACAAGGGGGTCTATTGTTTTCTATAGACCCCTTACACAACGCAGAACGCGCCTCCGAACAATGCGCGTCATTTTGGGTGTCAACTCTCTTTTATGCATGATTGTATACGATTTTGACACCCAAAATGACACCCAGGATAGGCGCATGTGAGTACACTGCGCGTTTTGCAAGGGGTCTATTAGGCCTTGTCACACAGGGCAATTTTTTCAGGCAACTTGGATCACTCTTCCAGCTGTAACTCACTATCCCCAGGAAAAATAATGAGAAAAATTGAAATGTGAACAAATTTTCTTCTTGGAGATTACCTTGAACTGGTTGCCTGTAAATTGCCTTGTGTGACATGGCCTTAAAGGCACTTGACACGTTTGGTAATGACTCAAAATACATATTAGCATAAAAACTTACTTGGTAACGAGCAACGGAGAGCTGTTAATAGTACAAAACATTGTGAGAAACGTTTCCCTCTGAAGTAACTTAATTTTTTGAGAAAGAGGTAAAATCTCACTAAAATATTTGAATCTGAAAAAGACTTCAGGCCTGAAGCCTTTTTCAGGCATCTGAAAGCACACACATTTGTCCAACAAGGGTGTTTTTTCTTTCATTATTTTCTTGCAACTTCGATGACCAATTGAGCCCAAATTTTCACAGGTTTGTTATTTTATGCATATTTTGGGATACACCAAGTGAGAATACTGGTCTTTGACAATTACCTAGTGCCTTTAAGAGGTCATCGGAGAGTTAAAAAAGAAAGGGGTCCAAATTGTTTACTTCATTGCTTTCACATTAATTACACTGTGATTGTCTGATGCAAAAAGCCTGTACAAATTCAAAGCAGGTTGTAAAACAAAATCCCAGACGCACCCCACCTCCCCGCCCCCCTCTGGTTAGTATTGTGGTAGATTGGTTACAAAATTCTGAAAGTGTAATCAATTTTTCAACATATTTTTAGCATTCCCCTACGGTAAGCTTGCATTGAGCATGTTTTTTTTGTTTACATATGTGTGAAACTTTTAACGATGGATTTTTCTTTTTGACAAACAGGCAATGGCATCATTTGAACTGGATGAGAAATTAATGAATGAAAACAAGGCTGCGTTCTTTGTTCCTGACTTGGTAAGAAGACAAAAACTATGATGGCATTTGGGTACATTTAATAATGTTAGCACTGGGAGCTCTACAACAAAATAAAGCAATGACAATTTTTCTTTTAAGAAGTTTGATCTTGGTAGAGTCAATTCCGAAGGACTTAAACATTTTCACTTGAAGGGTGACCTAGGTTTCAAAAGGTAAGATATTTTAAAATCCCTTTATGCGGTTGCCTCCAAGTTGCCTGAAAAATGTGCCCTGTGTGACGTTGCCTTTAGGGTAGTAATAAGCAGAATTAAACAGTGTTCACACAGAACCAGTAAACCCTACATACTACCTGAACGTTCGTCAATAAATTAATGGAGAAATCAATGAACAAAACAAAATCAAAGAATCAAAACTTAGCTTTGGATGTTTTTCTTTTTTCAGATTGAGCTTGAGAAGATCATCAAGGACACGATACTGAAGAGGAAATACCAGCAAGAAGTGTCCATCTTCATTGTTGGATATGAGACCAAGACTGGACAGCGACTGAAACTGCTATCACAGATCAATGATGTGAGCAGACATTCTCTTGCCTCAGTCCCCAAGGCTCTTCCCATCACTATGGGTTTTGGTTTTAGGGTTCCTTGCTCTCTTCCCACCATTCTCCCTACCTTTGACAGCTTTACCAGAGCTGCCAACTCTCCCCGACTCTGCAGAAAAAAATTCCCTGAAAACAAACCAACCATGTTTTGTGAAGAGAAAAAAATAAACTTTTTCCCTATTATGTTGAATGCAAATATCTTCCTGATTGTTGCACAAAATCTCCCTGATTGCAAGATGAAAATTTTGGCAGCTCTGCTTTACACCCTGTACCACCAATTAATCCTTTGGGAGTTGTATTAAACTTGGTAGACAGGCTTTCAGGCAACAGTGTTAGGTACACTTTTGTCTAACCTGGGGCCGATTTCACAAAGAGATATCTGAAGTTAGGACCAGTAACTGGTCTTAACTTAAGACTAGCCCTCTCTCTTAGCATTGCCTAGGACTAGTCCTAAGTTAGGAAGAGTTTTGTGATATGGACCCCTGGACGCCTTAAATTGGTTGTGTTCTTTTTAAACTCTGTCTTTCTACCTGTGCTCGTTTGTTTGCTCAACCTCAGTCCTTCCCTCCTCCCTCTCTTTTCCATCCCACCCTCTCCCTTCCAGCTTCATTTTGACCTAAGTGTTGTGGGTGAATGTTTATTTTGTTACTTGTTTCCTTTATCTTGTATTGTTAATCGGTTTATACTATATTTTCTGATGATTCTTGGCCAAATAATGAGTAAGAATAATTCCATTTCTGTCTTCATAGTGCACCTCTTGATTTGATTCCATTCAGAAAACTCCAGGAACAAATTGCGGGGTTTCCTTCTCAGGGCCATCCCGTTTATCTTCCAGTCAAGCCCCCTAAAACAAACCATACCTTCTCTTGTATTAAATTTGTAATTTGGAGTTAATCTTCTACGTTATCAAATCAACAGGACCTCTGAAATGACCATATCCCTGTGTGTATTTTTTCTGTGCCATGACAAGTCAGCAGTCTAGTTAAATGTTTGGCTCAAATCTAATGGTAATTTGTTTCTTCTATATTTGTGTCCAGTTTTTCAGCACCTACATCAACAGCATCGATGAAGAAGAGATAACGCCCAAACCAGCCGTTGAGAACGAGATGGAGGAGATTTCAACCAGAGTCCAGGAGGCTATGGACACGGCATCCAGTGCTGCCCAGAGGCTGAACGAAATCGGGACAGACTTATTCAACTTTGTGGAAAAGCTACATGGAGGGAAAGCTGCGTCAAAGTGAGTTTTATTCTTAGGTGGATATTACTGATATAATGAACAGTTTTTTGCAGAAGTTTGGTGGATCGTATTTGAGGACACAGAAAAGAACCACTGACTAATCAGACCCTGGCCCATTTCATGGTTCTGCTTACCGCTAATTTATGTGCTTGCAATCACCATTCGCCGCTTACTGTGCAAACGCCAAATTTCTGCGCTAGCTGTGTAAGCAAAAAATGGCTAGTAATGTGGAGTCTGAATGCACACAAGCAAACATTCCCTGCTAACCCATCAAATACACTTGATGTAAGCGCGGAGTTCTCTGCTTCCGTAATCGTCGATTCTTTGCTTATGCTAAGCAGAGCCGTGAAATTGGGCCCATCTTTACAAATGAATTTAACATTTAAAGACACCTGAGAACATGAGCTTAAACAGAGGTCATCATAGCAGACCAAATGGAAAGGTTAGATCAAGCCTTGACATTATTGAATACAGTGGCGATCTGCACTAGTCTTTCTTGAAGTAGTGAAGAATATTGGTAGTCCACAAGCCTTCAAACCTCCGTCCATACTCACGGCCCTTGTTTATGCCCCTAGATGGAGGTGTTAGATGAATTGTCTCAATCTGAATTTTACTGACTCTTCTAGGAGCAAGAAGAAGTTGGAGAAGGCTCTGATGCAAGCCAAAGATGACATCATGAACCTGACGGAGAAACTCATGGGAGCCCAAACAGGTAAATTCTGCTTTGTGCTTCTCCTGGGGTCGATTTCACAAAACTCTTCCTAATTTAGGACTAGTCCAAGGCAATGCTAAGAGATAGGACTAGTCTTAAGTTAAGACCAGTTACTGGTCCTAATTTCAGACAAGAATATTCTTATCTCTTGTGAAATCGGCCCCTGCCTATGTAGTAAATATGTCTGGTTCTGTGCAAAACAGAATAATAATATTATTTGTGTTTTACCCATACACCGATGTGTGTTAAAGGCATCGTACACGTTTGGTAATGACTCTGAAAATTAATGGCAATAAAAACTTACCTGGTAAGAAGTCAGCAGCTTTGGATAGTATAATGTATTTTAGAAACTTTTCACTTTGAAGAAATGCGATTATGGAAAAACATATCACTTTTTATCCCCCAAAACATTTTAATCTGAGAAGCGTTAGTGTGGATTCCAATGCAGATTATTCTGCGTGGACATAACCACAGATTTTCGGCAATATCTCAAAAAGGCTACCACCTTTTGAAATGAAATTTTCACAGGTTAGTTTTATGGTATATGTCTACAACTAAATAGGTTTGAAACAAACAATAGGCTCCAATTTCCAAACGTGTACGATGCCTTTAAGCACTGTATACTCGGTACTTTCCTGAGTCCCGTGAAGAAAAATTAAGTCCACAGGCATATTACTTGATTGGGATTTGAACCCACGACCTTTGCCAATCTAGAGCAGATGTCTCACCACTAGACCACCGAGATTGTCTGGTACCTAGAGGCAGTTTGAATCCTGTGTTACATGAGTGTGACTTGAAAATGTCTGTTTGAATGCATTTTCTCTTCCCAAATCCACCGTTGTACCATCATTTTATACTGTCAGTTATAGAGAAAATGGTTGACTACTTAACATGAGGTTACCATCTGTGATATGTTGTCTCTTATTTTAAAATCTCAGAGATTGAGTAGGAGGCAGACCACATGATCTGTTAAATCCTGTTATTACCTTACTTTCTTAAATTCACAGAAATCGAAGAGAAGGAGGATCAGATGACTAGACTGTACAAGCAGATTGACGTGAAGAATCTTGAAGTCATGAAGTACAAGAATAATGCTGAGACAGCTAAGGTATTGAGTCCTGAAATTTGCTGTACACCGTTTGGAACAAGCTGCATTGCTGACAGTCCAAAAGATGGACTTGCATGTAGAAGGGACTTTTATTTTAGACAGGTTTTGGTCGAGGGTTGCTGCCCTCCAGTGAATGGCAAACTATTGAAAGTCATCAGGGCAAAAAGAAATAATAATTGTAAAGTGTAAATTGTTGAAAACACTGACTTTTTTGAAAAGAATTCTGAAGTTTTTATCAAACTCCTAGCTGCCCATTCAAAAATGAACGACGATGTTTGCAAATGAAAGAAGGGTCAATAAAAGTCTTTTCAGGTGCCAGAGGGCAGCAGACATAGTATTTTTCTTGAAGAAGTACACATGCTAAGAATATGAGGCCGCGTCTGAAGTGATGGCTTCAGCAGTGGCTACGGCCAGATCACTGCAAAGGCCTATTCTTCAACATTGTTGCTGTAGCCAACGGCCATAGCCAAACTTGTGTGATTCGGACATGGCCTGAGAATGTCTTTTCTATCACTGCATCTAGGAAGTGGAACGTCTTCCTGAGCACATCAAACAATCTCCCTCAGTAGCCGTCTTCAAAACTTCACTTAAAATCTATTATTTTTTGAGAGCAATGTACAGCACTATGAGCAATGAGCGTTGGATTGGCGCCTTATAAATTGTTCAATTGATTGATTGATTAAGGATTACCCAGCATGTTTGCTGCCATCTAGAGTTTCAAAGTTTCTAATTAGTGCAAATTCGGTTGTGGGGTTTTTTCAGAGTTTTGGGTTGGGTTTTTTCGGACATGTATTTGTCCTGTTGAAACTTTGTTAAATTCCGGAAATGCCAGGTGTTTTTTTGCTTCAGTCAGAATTCTGGCTTTTGTATTGAAAATACTCAGGCATTCTGTCTCTATGTAGGCAGTGATGGCAGATGAATTTGTTGAATTCGTAGGAAATATTTTGAACCCGGAGAGTGCCGAATACGCCATTTTAGTTAGATGGCAAATTGTAGCTTTCTAGCTTTCCTATTGGACAATCTGGTACAGGTTGTCATACGCCTATAGCACCCTTTTTATTTTTCCAATGCTAACATATAGGGCATTCATAGCAGAGCAGTTGAAGATCAGGCATTTGTTTGATTGTGGTTTAATTTAATGTAATTTAACAGACAAATAACAAAAGGTTAAAACATTCTATAAAGGAAGGCAATTAAATTTTGGACAATGAAAAAGAAAATAGACAATAGAACGGACACTGAAAAAAAACTGAGGGTGAGAAGGATATTGGAGGGAGAGTGACAAAGACTACCTCGTGTATCCAAATGAAAAAAAATGTAACGCCCATTTTTTGGCAACATCTGATACACTAGTGCAAAAATATTCCAACTAGTTTCAAGAAATTCCTTTTATTTTCACAAACCCACTTAGAAAAATCTTGGCCAAGTGGAGGACCTGAAGCTGCTGATCCAAGAGAAGCAGGAGGAGATTGATAAACTTCATCGCTCCATGGCGGACCGTGACCTCAGTATGCAACAGATGGAGCAATCTAGAGAGACCACTCTGGTCAAACTACGTGCCGCCGGTGAAGACAGCGAGGTAAGTTGACGTAACTCTACTTGGTAATAATTGATAATAACATTAACATATAATAACTATTCACAAGAAAGATTTGGGTTTTGCATACAGGGAATATTAATGTAAAATTAGTTTGTGGCACACCATGTTGGAAATAACAAACAGTTAAAACATGCATTCAGGTTGCACTTTCAATGAGAATAGACTGTATGCACATGACGTCAATTAGCCCTTCCTACAAAATATGCTAATTACATTGACGCATGCGCACAGACACTATTCGTGGGCGAACGTCATAGCGTATGCGTCACTATCAGCCTCATACAAAAAGACGCTTGATTCCCTTATTTTGCCCAACAGAAGTGTTAGAGTGCAGAGATGATGTGCCATTACATATTTTATGGGATGGGTCTATTTAGTAGGGCCCCCTCGGGGTCCAAAATGTGATTACAAAAATTGAGAATAAACATTTTTGCACTGACATAACAGTATAATTATGATAAAGTGGAAACCACATATAAAGTGGAAACCACATTTAAAAAAGTTTACATACAAAGGTTCTCCTACTATTGTCTCCTAACAAACGGAGCTGTCATCCAAAACTCACTGTAAAGATTTCAAGATATTACTCTCACGGCCAAAAGCCAGAGTAAAGAACACCAGGGGCTGATTTCACAAAGACTTATTATCGATCTTAACTGTGTATCAATCTTAATTGCTAAGTAAAGTGTGATGTCACAATACAAACCATTACAGCAGTATTGAGATGAATCTTAGTGCTTTGTGAAATCGAGCCCAGGGCTCAAGATCTAAGGTTTATTTTAAGTACAAATCGCTCTTAATTGCTAAGCAAAATGTGATGTCACAATACAAATCACTATGGTAATTACGACAACTCATCTTAAGATGAATCTTAGTGCTTTGTGGAATCAAGCCCGGTATCCGCCAAGCATAGCACCAGTGGCATACATGTATATGCCCTATTTCACAAAGAGTGTTAGAATAAGTATGTTCTAGAGAAGACTTTACTGATTGATGTAAGCGTTATTCAAGATGCTCCAGAGCAGCCTGGAAGAATGGCCATTTACTCCAAGAATGGTTGGTGCTGTGAGCCTAGTGTAAAGAGCTCTAATGTTAAGAGCTAGTATCCACCTAGCATAGTGGTCATGGCACATTGTGTATGTTAAACCATTGCATAGAGATTGATAGAATAGGGCCAAATTTCATGGCACTGCTTACCACAGAAATCTGCGCTTACAGCTCCTTACGGCCCATTAAAACACACCCTTTACAGAGCACCACAAGTGCAGATTTGAATTATATGGTTAAGTAACGTCATGAACTTGGTCATAGGTGGGCTTACATGTAGGTGTGTTCCAGAGCAGGTTTTTACCAATGATGTAAGAGTGACAGCACTCCGCACTAATGAGGTAACTTTTGCTAAAAATGTCCGGATGTCAGACAAACTTTTCACCACTTAATGCGATCACGGCATCGGCGTGCCAGACCACAGTAGTACAGTACATAATCAAAGTACACTCAAAGAAACAAAAAAGCTTGGGTATGGACGCACAGATACTTTACTGAAATGTGACGTGTTGTCTGAGATTCGGGTACCGAGCTTCTTTTTTTAGCATCAGTGCGGAGTGGTATTGAAGATTATTCCAGAATTTAGGAGCAGGTTTGAAAAATGACCTTCTAACTTCAGGAATGTTTGGTGCTGGGAACACAGTTTTGTTGGGAATGTACAAAGAAAAGCTTGAAGAGATGGAATAATTTAGCCAGCTCTTGGGGCTTTGTCACACAAGGCACGGTTTACAGACAACTTGGAGACTAACTGTGTGGCTTGCAAAAATGAACACCAAGCACTTTTGCTACCAGTGTCTTACTCTCCCCAAGAAAATAATGGAGGTATTAAAATGTGAATGTCTTTTCTTTGTGGAGATTGCCTAGAACTGGTTGCCTGCAAATTGCCCTGTGTGACATGACCCTCTGTCAGTCCTTCAACATCAGGGCCTTATTTCTTGAAGCTAAGAAAGCAAAAATTTGTTTTAAATTGATGCAACAATTGCATAAAAGGACAGAGACTTTTCTTGTGTTATCCTACATTGATGTGTGATGCACTGCACTGTTTACTTAATCAGAAGCTGTTATTATTCAAAACTATACTAGTGTAGGTGAAAATTAATATGTCACAAGCATGCAGACTTGTATAGAGTACATGTATGTTTGGTGTTTTAACTGGTAAACTGTTTCTGCCATTAGCAAATGACACTTGTGCCCTTGAGCAAGGCACATAACCATAATTGCTTCGTAAAAAGTTGGGAAGGTAGTGCATTCTGCTCTACCAGCCAGGCTCCTAGTGGATGATAGGGCATGCCAACATCCTTACAGACTGTGAAGGGGGTAACCCTGTTTCAGCCCCAGGAGTAGGTGGTAACATGCCACTGGTGACAGTTGATTTGGGTTGACAGCCCAAATAAGTTAGTGTAGCCCTCACCTTGAAGTGGCCGTCCGGCCTTGTGATGTTAGGCGATAGGCCTATCTCATAAAAAGAAAAATAGGCCAAATTCAAAGGAGCTGCTGCACAGAAATAATTATATGGATACAAAATTTGGTTATTTGGACAAATTTCAGAGAAAGTTATTACAATTGCATGATTTGTTTCAACAGGGGCCGGCCCAATTTCATAAAGCTGTTAAGCACAAAGAAAATATACATTATCACAGAAAAATCTTGCTAAGCAGAAATGGGTTACAAAAAAATAAATAAAATGTAATGTACAGTGCTTGTGACTGGTTCCCTGCTAGTTTTGCTTAGCATACATGCTCTGCTTGTGACAGCTTTATGAAATTAGACCCAGAACTTAAGTTTGGCTCATAATGGTGCATATTGTACTAAAGCCAACAAGCCCCATATTATCAACAGTAATAATGGACACTTACATTGCGCCCATGTCGGCTAATTTTAACGCTCATGGCGCATTATTACTTCGGTCATCAGGGAGGCCATGTATTTCATTCCTTAAACCATCTCGGCTTCCTGGGAAGCATACAGCCTGTGCTGCCAAGTATGTAGCGCACCAAGCTAAATCAATCACAGGCTTCACAGGTACCCATTTACTCCTGGGTGAAGATAAGCAATTTAGTATGTAAGTGTCTTGCTCAAGGACACTAGTGTTATGACCGGGATTCAAACCCGCACACTGATGACTAAGCCACCAGAACTTGAGTCCAGCGCACTGGACCGCTCGGCCATGGCACACCAATTGTTTAAAATGTAATTAAAAAATGGCTCTTTACGAGGGTATTGTGTTCTCAAATAGCATTACTGTTTACATCCATATCTTCCAGCCAAAATTATTTCATAAATATTTACATACATTGTATGCAGTTATTTAACCTTGTAAGTCAGTGTAGCAATTTTGTGGATAACTACAAACAAGACATTCATAAAAAGGCTGCCACTTTTGGGCATGGGGCTGAGCCCAAGGCCCAATTTCATAAAGCCTATCACAACGAAAACTTGCTAAGCACAGAAAAGTATG
This sequence comes from Plazaster borealis, assembly GCA_021014325.1. Taxonomy (NCBI): domain Eukaryota; kingdom Metazoa; phylum Echinodermata; class Asteroidea; order Forcipulatida; family Labidiasteridae; genus Plazaster; species Plazaster borealis. The sequence goes on along the minus strand of CM037463.1, from coordinate 5,881,323 downwards.
GCTTAGCCGAAACAGGTTACCAGCCAAAATTTAATTAAGTTTGCATTGTTGTGACTGGTACCCCATTCAATTTTTGCTTAGCAAAGAAATTTATCATTTTCTGCTTAACCGAAACAGGTTACCAGCCAAAATTAAATTAAGTTTGCATTGTTGTGACTGGTACCCCATTCAATTTTTGCTTAGCAAAGAAATTTTATCATTTTCTGCTTAACCGAAACAGGTTACCAGCCAAAATTAAATAAAGTTTGCATTGTTGTTACTGGTACCCCATTCAATTTTTGCTTAGTAAAGAAATGTTATCATTTTCTGCTTAACAGCTTTATGAAATTGGGCCCTGGTTATTCAAAGTTGTTTTAAGTATGAAAGGTATGCTTGTCAAAAGTTATCACTTTTATCAGTATGTGTGGAGTGCATGCCTGTGTCTACGGGCGCCCCCTATTGTACTGAGCTTACTCCTGTCTGCCCCGACCATTGTTACCCACTTGACACAAACCCAACCTTTACTGATAAACTTGTGTTATTTTTGTCATTTGTCATTCCTCAGTGGTGGTACACTGAGAATATTGTGATCTCTGATAGCACTCACATTTTGTCAGGTGTACACAGTATGAATGTAAATCACTGGGATTATTCTAATCTCCCCCCCCCATGTACAAAGTAATTTTGACAGCTCCCATTTGTACCATAAATATTCAATTTGTGGAGTCTGTTTATACACAGTTTGTGGCTTATGGCTTGGAGGCCAATCAATATCTCTTACGCTTTCAAAAAGTTGTAGTGCATGATGTAAATCTTTGAATTATGACATGAACTTTGTTTCTATTAGCCACCACGATACAATGTCAATTTATTAATTGTACAAAGTTGATGGTGGTAAGTAAATACTGTATTTTTCTCAGAGAATTTGTGATTCTGCCCCACAAGGGAAAGCAAAAACATATTCAGAAAGTCTTGTGATATTTTTACACACTATGAATGTCTGTAAGGGAGCAGTTTTAAGATGATATGTATTTTTGAATCATTAATTTCTTATGATAACTTAAAGGCACTGAACACGTTTGGTAATTGTCAAAGACCAGTGTTCTCACTTGGTGTATCCCAACATATGCATAAAATAACAAACCTGTGAAAATTTGGGCTCAATTGGTCATCGAAGTTGCAAGAAAATGATGAAAGAAAAAACACCCTTGTTGTACAATTGTGTGCTTTCAGATAGGAATAAAAACTTCTTGCAAAGTTTTTATTATTTTAGTGAGAAATTACCTCTTTCTCAAAAACTACGTTACTTCAGAGGGAGTGGTTTCCTACAATGTTTTATACTATCAACAGCTCTCCGTTGCTTGTTACCAAGTAAGTTTTTATGCTAATATTTGTTTTGAGTCATTACCAAACGTGTACGATACCTTTAAGCAGCATACAGCAACAGAACTCAGCATTCTCCTGAAGACGGTCAGAGCACAATGATCGAACTGTCAAGTTGTCAAACCACCTGTTCCTTTCAGAACCGCCCCAACTCATAGAGAGAGTTTTATGTACATGGTGTCTCCGCAAACGATCAATAAATTGTTTTCACACCATGCAAAGTTTCAAATCCTACTTAACATTTGAATGCATTCACTTCTCAAAGTCAGTGAAGGGTAGAACGGAAAATTAGCCCACCCCCAACGAAAATTTAAAAAATAAAAATATATAGATATATATAATAAGAATAATTATACAACAAAAACAAAAAACAAAAACAACAACACCGTATAGGTTAACCCCTTTAAAAAGTGAAGAAGCCATAAATCCATCAGAAGTTCCTTCAATGTCATAATCCCCTCCACAGCGAGGTCACGACCCCCATCTCCTCACTGAGGTCAATCTTACAAATGTTTCAACTGAGGTCAACCATTATTATTGGCTGTGTGCAAATCAGGTAGTTAATAAGGGGCCGTAGTTGCCATGGTATTTGTAAACATAGTTGGACCAATGAGGGAGTGTGCCACATGGGGAAGCAGTGGATCAGACGTGCTACACACAGCACACACCAGCATTGGTCTGTTAAGTTACAACAGGGCAAGTCTATGATCACCAACGTGTACAAGTACAGCAAGCACTTCTTCTGCTGAGAGGTGATGACAGTGTTCTGAGTGGGGTCAGTTTAGCAGCCTTTCAAAAGTTGATATTTTGTCCTACGTACATGGATAAGGATTTACTAAAAGGATATTGGCATTCCACAGGTAGGTTAAGGAATATTGAGTACCGATATGTGATGTATGTTATTAACATTGTTAATGTGTATATTTTCTCAATGGTGTGCTGTTAAAAACTGTGTTGCTTTCTGTTTATATTTTAGATGTAAAAAATAAGTCTGACATTTTTTTTAAATATGTTATGAAAAACAAAACAAAAAACAACAGACTAGGACTAGGACTAGGAGCATGCACAGCAGCATTATAATAGGACTTTAAAGGAAAAAAAGAGCAGAGAAACGTGCATTTGTAAAGTTAGCTTTTTATTTACCCAAAAAGAGTAACTGTTAAGGTTAAATTATGTTTTTTAACAGAATGATACAGTATGTATGATGTACGTGTGTTAAAAAATTTGAAATCTTCAGTGTGTTTGAGAGTGTTACAATCCTTCTTTTATTAGTTTTAACGATGCGTGTAGTTGGTTTTTTTTGTTAGGTGTGGTAAAATTTTTAAAATTATTGCTTTAATGCCTTACTGCTTTTGTCACTGTAAATTTATTTTCATAATTAATTCGCCGTATTTGTTACTGCATGAGGGCTTGTGTTAATCAAATGCACCTGATGCAAAACAAGTAAAAAAACTGTTTTGGGGTGGGGTTTTTTTTTCATTGTTGACTGTCATTTTTATTTGATATGTGTTTCTCCATTGATACAAGAAAACAACGCACAGGCAAATAAAATAAGATAAAACTGTAATTGTGATGCCAGAGAATTCGGTCAGTCTTCCTCCATGGTTTACTCACACCAATGCAGCTTCCATGGAGCTATGTTTTTGTGTACCACGGGTCGGAGGCCTCAAATATGCTTTATCCACCCCTGTAACATTTCGGAGAACGGTTTGATCCAGAAGTTGTTTTCAAAATTATCATGATTACATGCACCTTGCTTGTCAAGCTACAGGGGGTCTCTTCAGGCCATTTTAGGCTCCTTAAAGCATTGATTTAGCCCCAGCCAAACACTGCTGAGGTCTTTAAGGTCACCTGTTTGGTAATAAAATACAGCAGGTGCGTCTGAAGGGGTAACTAAACCAATAAGAATATATAACCACCCTTGCAGAGATTTTCAAGAACCTATAGCCACCCTGGATGGTTTCACTTTATTATAGCATTGGAAACTTTGTTTTGTTGTACTTGTGTACATTAGGAAGGTGTTGCTGTAAATGTAAATGCTAATGTTGCATATGACAGGTATGAGTGTACCACTATTTAACTGTCGTTTTAGCAGTTTTACCCAATGGTTGTAACTTTTGCTAAGTACCTGAAACCACCCAAAAGTGTTTCAACAGTTGAAACGACATGCAGGCTTATACTGAACGTAATTTGAGTTGATTATAAATGTAGATTCTTTAATCAGTCTCAAGTTTTATTTATGTTTAATGGTTGGAAAAGGCTGGTAATTTTTCTGTTAATTTTCGATAGAAATTTGGTGGTGGTTTAAACAACTTTTTAAAACATAAAATGAATCATTCAAATTAATTTTAAGTAAAAGCCATTCAAATGCATGGCCATTAAATAAAAATTTAAACCATTGGAAAAACTGCTTAGGCCTACATGACGGATGAAAAGTGGTGCCCTTTATTGTGTTTCCTGTCATTTACAAAACTCAAGTTTCTTTATGGTTGGAACGAAAACTCAGTACCTAGTTCCTAATACTTTTATTTTATTTCTCAAACCAAAGAATGGTCTTGGTAAGTTTTTTGTCCACACACACAAAAATGTCCTCAGTGTAAGAGAATCACATTATGAATGCCCATAGTAAATTTTGATTTTCTGCTATTTATCATTATTATTTTTCACAATTTATTGATTCTGTAGACTGGAGAATAGAAATAATTTTCCCCCTATATTTGTTCTGTGCTCCATTAATAAGAATTTGTTTCATTTAGGTTTTGTTTTTTTATAATGGTTTTTAATATGGAATTTGATTGATGGAATTTCTTTCCGAATTGCATGGTAATGTTTATTCAACTAAAACACATAGTTTAAACTGGAGTTTAGAAATAATTTTAGGTCTACATTGTTCTGTGCTCCGTCTATTATTAACAATTTGTTTCATGTATATTTCTTTTTAAATTATTGTATGTTACACATGTATATAAAATTTGATTGATAGAATAATTTTCTGAAATTCTGAACTTAAACCTATACTTCCTGGCTTTTTGCTCTGATTCAAGCTTTACTCTAGAGTATATTCTTGCTATAATTCTACAACTTTTGAACTCTGAACTGCTAACAATCTTTCACAAGCTCGGGGCACAGCCTATGGAAGGAAACTTCCAACATCACGGATCAGTGCTCACGTTATCTGCGAGCTCTCGGACACAGTTCAATCTTTTTCAAAACTTTTAAACTGCAAGAAGCACTTTAAGCAAATCTTTGTATTCTTCTCAATTTGATTGATGCATTTTTTTCCTCTTTTAACAAAGCCAGGATCCATGATCTTGGCCTAAATTCATAAAGCCTGTAAGCACAAAAACTTGCTAACCACAGAAAAATCTTGCTAATAAGAAACACGTAACCGGCCAAAAGTCCACAAAGTTTCCATTGTTACAAATGGTGCCCCACTCATATTTTGCTTAGCAAAGAACTTTGCTAAGCAGTACTTTCTGCTAAACACTTTTATGAAATTGAGCCCTTGGCCCCATTTTAGATTGATACACACTAAGCAGAAAGCAATGCAATCAAATTTATGAGTTTTAAAGCAAAATTAGTTTGAAAGACAGGAACTTTCACAAATAATGCGTGACTTCAAATTTGTCTCTCCACCTTTCTGGGCTGAGAAATTTTGTATGCTTATAAGTAGCTCTACAGCTCTACTAAATTGATCCAGCTTAATTTTGAAGATTGATTAATTATTAAGGGGTTCTAAGATTGTATAAATATTGTGTAAAGCTCAAATTACTTGGTCGTTGAAATTGACTCAAGTGGGATTCCAACCTACTCCTCGTGGTTGATTCTCCAGTCGATCAATTTTTAAAAAAAAAAGATTTTGATTGTTGCAATTATTTACAAAATGTATCTTAAAAAGCGTTGATGGAGTAATGCACAAAATGTTGACATAACAGATGCTAATAGTTTACCTTCTCTCCCCTCCTAACATTTTAGCTAATTAATCCAACTAATATTTCTATGTCCTCTCTTTCTCTCTCTCCCGCCATTCCTCGCTTGCCTGGACCTATCTGTTCTACTCCCTCAGAAGAGACAAGTAATGTTTCCCTCTGTAGTTAACATAAGACAACATTATTTATGTTCATCGTGCCTCGACACTCCCATCCATCCATCCATCCATCCATCTTGCACCATACCCACAACATTCACCTTAGTACCTGGGCCCAATTTCGTAGAGCTGCACACAAATCTGCTAAGTGCAAAACAATTGTGCTTAGCAGAAAGAGGTTACCAGCCAAACTATCATGTTTTATGTACTGTTTGCAACTGGTATCCTGCTTAATTTTGCTTAGCAGAAATTATCTGCTTAAGCTGCTCTATGAAGTTGGGCTTGGGCCCAATTTCTTAGAGCTGCGAACCAGCGATTGTGTGCTTACTGTGCGATTTGTATTTCATACCACTGCTTATGGTAAGCATGGGAAGAGACATGCTAACCTTCCTGTGCTTACTGTTAAGCAAATGAATGATGAAACAATTATAATCCGTGGTACATGGGCAAGCTGGCTGTCATAGCTTCTTGCTAAACTGTGAAATACTCTTGCGCTTAAGCACGTTTTCTGCTTAAGTAAGCAGAATGATTTGCTTATGGTTAAGCAGCTCTATGAAAATGGCTCTCAGGAGGTACAACAATCAGTTGAGACATGATTTGAGAAGTGACTGTGAAGATTGAAAAGCTTACTGACTATTAAATGAAAGGCTGCTTCAGCAACCAATCTTTACGGTGAATGTTTTAAATCTTTGACCTGTTGGAGACAAAAAAGGCCTGGTACCGCTGTAGTCATGATTTTAGCCCGACAGTGTCTGGATAGACCTCCTGTTTTAAACATTGTTTTTAAACTCGCATGCAAAATATGTGAGTGAACAAACTGAACACCCTGTCTTCAATTTAGAAGGCATCTTTATAGCCTATTTCAACAAATCAATCTAAAACCTTGTGTGAAATATGAACGGTTTTTATTCACTATTATTACTTGATCATATATTAATCAGGGTGTGACAATCTTCCTTTGAAGGATCAAAACTTCAAAACTTAAATTTTGTTTCTATTTTTATGAAACTTTTACTGAAAATTTCTCAGACTTATTTGTCGAATCAAAGGTTTTTTTTACAGCAAATACTTCCATTTTTGTCACAGACCAATGTTGTACCTTCCATACAATTTGACTGCACAGAGTGAACATGGTTCATGGTTTTATTGACTTAGAATGGTTCCTAATGGTAACTTTGGGGTTAAAAAAAACAACAACAAGATCGTTGTTCATGATCTCTTTTTTTTTTTTTTTTTTTTTTTTTGGGGGGGGGGTTGTTGTTCTTCTTTCTTTCACCTCCTGCAGCATTGTCAAAATGTTAAGGTATTTCTAGTGGGGTAAGGATGCTTGTAAAATTGTCTTTTGGTTCAGTCTAACATTTCGTTCATAGTGCTTGAAATACAAAGTGTAGATCATTTCTTTTCCTTTGTTTATTTTTGGTGTGCTGTACTTTTAGTTTTGCTGGAGTGTTTTATTTGAATGTTCCTCATCTTGCTCTAAGCTCAAAGTGTGAAGCTGCAATAGTCAGATTTCTACTGCACTGGGACCATCGTTAGAATCACCCTTGATCATTGTCCATCCATCTTGGTTTTTCTCCCATTCAAATCAATGTAACCAAAGTGAGGCTGGAAGGCCCAAATTGTTTCGGTTTTAATGTGAATCTATGTTCATCATTAACCCTTTAGAGACCGTAGCAGCCGGAAACGGCTTGTACCAAAATGCCAATAGCGGCTGCAAACGGCCTCAACATTTGACCTACATTCATTCAAACAGAAAAGGTCAAAGTAAAGGTCATGACCTGAAGTGACATTTTCCAAATGTTTTCCATGTCAACATAGTATTTTATGTTTCTAAAACGAATTTCTGTTTCACATCATTTTCTTTATGACACTTTTACAAGAACAAACTGTGTCTAAAAATCAACAATATTAGCCATGCTTGGGCTTATGGTGTTGATTATACAGAAATGAACGGTCTCTAAAGGGTTAATACGGCATGTATGAACAGTGACGCACCCAAGGGGGAGGCTTGAGGGCGCTGAGCCCCTTTCCATGGATCTGACAAATAAAACTTATAGCAGAGAGAAAAATAAAAATGGCAGGGGAAATTGTTATCAGCTACCATAAAGGACAGAGAAAAAAATTCCTTCTAAGCGGAAAAAGCTTCCATAGTTCATAATATATGTAGACCTTTCCATGATGCAGCAATCCCATTTCCCTGCCATTCCAAGGAATTTCATAAAATCTTCCCTCAAAGGCAATTGTCTTCCGACTCCAAGATATATAATTGTTCCACCTTTGATCAAAGTATTTTTCTTTGCCCGCCAACATTTTGTAACAACTCTTGAAAACAGAACCGTTATTACATGTTTAGTTTTGACAAAGCTCTGAATTTCACATGATTTGGTAGGTCGTATGTACATCAGATTTTACTTTTGCCTGTATTTACTGTACATATTATTCACTCCATGAATTGATTTTAAAAAATCAAATACACCATGTATGTATCTTAAATATCACCCAACTACATTTTAGTTTCATCATCTAGCCTCAGCGCCCTCTCTTGAGGAATTCTTCCCACTTGATCTCCGCAAAGTGTGTTCCTCAATGCACACACAGCTCTGTAAAACCCTGTCACGTGTAGACTTGATATTGATAAATCCCCAGATATCTTGTCCAGTCCACAAAAACCTTAGTGTTAGTAAGAAAAGCAAAAATCAATTTTGTCGCTAAGCTCCTTGTGTGGCCTCCTGAGTCCATTGATTTTTTTGTTCAGGAAAGTGAATCCTTTCAGAAAGACGGCTCAGTGGGGAACATTGTAAAGCAACCACTCTCCTGTAGTTCAGTTAGACATGAAGAAACTAGACGTCATTTGCTATTGATCTTAAATTATCCTAGTCAACAAGTGGTAGTTGGGAGCACTAGGTATGGACGTGACACACTTGGATTGACGTTAACTTACAAGAAACTCCTCTGTGATGTTTAGACAGTTGTTTGCCTTTTTCACGCGAGCCTTCTCATTTTCTGCACTTTGTCATCATGTTTTCATGTAACGTGTAAGTATGACGTCCTAATTTGTGGATATTGTTACTGTCTTGCAGCAAACAATCGACAAACTTCAGTCAAAGGTAACGACGCTTCAGGTGCAGTTGGAAGAGTCCAGAAACGGTAATGAAATATTTATTCAACAAGAAGGATGACAATTGGAGCATGTCACTGTTATTTATTCATCAGATTTTCTGGTTACTTCTGGACAGTTGTTTTTCGATTGATTTTAACAGGATGGTTCAATGGTAGCAACTGGTTTTAAAGATATTTATTATTTAAACACGATGTCACTTTTTTTATTCAGTACAGGATCACAATTATTACACGGGAAATCTTTTGGTTAAAGTACCTAAAAATTCTATAACTTTCAATTTAACAAGCTGTGCACAGTCGGCATTCACAGATTCATGTTTATTTTATTTTTATTTCATTTTGTATTATGTGTACAAACAATTTAATATATCCACCCAAGTCAACCTTCACAGATTCAGATGTATTTAATGTTTGATAATTTATTTTGTTTTAAATATGTGTACAAAAAGTTAAATTTACTTTTAAAAAAAGTATTCAAATTCAATTTAACAAGCTATCCACAGTCACCTTCACAGATTCAGATAATTTTTTATTTTGTTTATATATTTTTTTTAATAATATGTACAAAAGTTGTAATTAAATCTACCCCAAATTATTTTGAATAGAAGTTCAATTTAAAAACAGGCTATCTACAGTCAACCATTGCAGATTCATATTTATATAATTGTTTTATTTTGTATTTTGTTATAAATGTGTGTACACAAGTATGGAACGTATGGAAAGATTATTTGACAAAAAGAGGCTCTGTATTTTAAAGCTTTCTGTGATGACTTGTTTGAGGAAAATGAATGGTTCTGTAGATATCTTCTGTGTTGGTAAACATAAATACCAAAAAAAAATTGCCCATGACACGGTTCGCGCACTATTTATAATCTGTGTTTAATTTCTGTTGCTGTCATACGGTTTTGTCAAAAACACTTCGAAATGTGATAAGAACAACAAAGTCTGTCAAATCAGGCTGCTGACAAAAGATGACCCGTTTTGTCAGTTTGCCACTTTTATCAGTTGTTTACATTTACTGTTAAAACGTACATGTACATGTTGCACTCAAGACCGTCTGTCACAAAAAAAAGCTAGAAATGTATCAGGAATACTATTTTACATTAATTGTATAACGTCTGAAAAAAATTCAAGCTTAGCTTTTCTCAGTGTAACCTGTGCTTGTGATTTTATTTTTTAACCTCTTTTTTTTGGAGATACGGAATTAGGGATGTTGAATCCGAAAAAGTATGTATAAGTTATTTTGATTAAAATCCATTTGCTCTTTTCTTCTTTCCAAATGAAACATTTCTCAATGGAATTTCCTCTTTGTATCAATAGATCTACAGAGGCATCATGAGTCTACCATCGTCTCTCTCAAACATCAGCACAATGCTCAGATTGACACAGTGAAAGCAGAGTACCAGGAGAAGATTGATAAACTGGAGGTACAAACTTGAACCATGGCCCAATTTAATCAAGTTTTTCAAACACACCAATTTTCTAAGAATATTAAAATAAGTATATACTTAAAGGCACTGAACACGTTTGGTAATTGTCAAAGACCAGTGTTCTCACTTAGTGTATCCCAACATATGCATAAAATAACAAGCCTGTGAAAATTTGGGCTCAATTGGTCATCGAAGTTGCAAGAAAATGATCAAAGAAAAAACACCCTTGTTGTACAAATTTGTGTGCTTTCATATAGGAATAAAAGGCTTCTTGCAAGAAGTCTTTTATTATTTTAGTGAGAAATTACCTCTTTCTCAAAAACTACGTTTCAGAGGGAGACGTTTCTCACAATGTTTTATACTATCAACAGCTCTCCGTTGCTCGTTACCAAGTCAGTTTTTATGTTAATATATATTTTGAGTAATTACCAAGCGTGTACAGTGCCTTTAAGTGTTCTTGAAATAACCAATGGGAGAATTCAATTAAATAATCCAGGTTGTGTCCAAACTGGTAGTTTTGTATTTTCTGGTGATGCACAGAGTCTGTAAACCTCCTGAATTGTAAACATCTAGGAGATTCCAGATCTAGAATAAGAGGAAACCCAGGCCCCGCAAGCCATTTCAGGAATTTCCACATTTGTCAAATCTCAATATTCATTTTTCCCCCCTTTTTTATTCCTTCATCATCTCTTAGGAGGAGTTAGCGAATAAAGTGAAGCACTGGGCGCCAGATTCAGACGACGAATCAGAGAAGCCCAGCTTTAGCAGAAGGTCGAGTCAGCTGGACCAAGCTAGCCGCAAATCCAATCGGGTAGGTCTAGTGAGGATACTTGTCTTTGACGATTTCCAAAAGTGTACCCTGCCTTTAAGATGGCGCTTAAGCATATGGGCTATGCCAGTACATTTTTGAGTGATGGATCAAAAATTTTGTACCAGAATTGGAAAAAGTTTTTTGTTGCCTCTTTTTTCAATTTTATTTAATCCTTCAGCTTTCAGGGTGTAAAATGAATGTACATTAGGAGGGGGTGGGAATAAAAGGTATGCTTGTTCACTACATAATGTACTGCTTGAGTTTGCAAACAAGTACATTTATTAATAGATCCTCGGTTGCTTGACAACCCAAAATTTAATTTCATAAACTTATTGACAGTTTTTGATTATGTTTTTTTAAAGAGTTGTATTTAAATGTTGCAATTAAAATTGCCATTAATTTTGTTGATGCTTTTTTTTTAAAGTACACAAAACTAACGTAAATTTTTCTCCGATCCCAATTATCATTCCACGGTAAGTACCCGGAAGTGGAGAGCAAAATGTCGCAGACAGAGGGTCTAGACTATGTCCCTAGAGGCTTGCCCTCGCAGCCATTGTCTGAATACGATCCCAGCGTGAGTCTCAAGTTTTCACAAAATATTTGCTGTGCTTGTTTTGTTTATTTGATAAGTGACGATTTGTCATCGTTTTAATATTGATTGATCACATTTTTTTTGAATGTGTGCTGTGATGGATTATGTCCAGTATCACTGATAATGCCTGATACAGGGCAGAGGGTATCCCCCAGATGTTCCCATACTTTAATACACTATTTTCCTCTTCTAAAGAAGTACCCCCCCTAAAATCCTCTAAAGGATTCCTGAGATTCAAAGCACACAATGAAGACAAAATGGGGGTACATCATGCCCCTATATCGAGCACCAAATGTTGTCCATGGAACCGAGTTTTCAAGCGTGACTTTATCACTGGGGTGACATTTACTGAATGTTAGAATCTCGTACAGCGACATCTGTAGTCTTGATTCAAGATGCTCTCGTTCTTACTCCACCATCCAACATCTTGAGAGCATTGGATCATGGAATGTGAACCCCCTTAAGTGTCTTGTACCAAGGCTAATACATTTGTCAAATTCAAAACTGTGATATCACTTTTCGGGTGATCACCACATTGAAACGAGGTGATTCAACTCAGCCACTATTTGGGAAATGGCCTGAATCAGTGATGCATAAAGGCCTTGTCACACATGGCAATTTTCAGGCAACTTGGAGGCAATTCCCACTGGCATAGAAACACTTCGGCAGCACAACTTGCATTCTTTCAGCTGTAACTTATTATCCCAAAGAAAATAATAAGAAAACTGAAATGTGAACCAATTTTCTGAGTGGAGATTGCCAGGAGCTGGTTACCTATAAATTGCCTCGTGTGACATGGCCTTAAAGTTCACTTTCCAACAACCACATTTTGGAACAACTAACCACGATGTGAAATAATCACCTCTTTCTCAGGGGTTTTATGTAATTCTGTGAACTTCACATTGCACGGGAGTGACTTGAAAAGATTGCTGTTTTTTACCACAGAAGTTCTTAAAGCACATATTTACTTCCGGTACTAAAAGCAGGCATGATATTATTTCTACCTTGGCCAGCTTTCCAATTCTTTTGCCCTTGGGAAAACAGGCCTGTGAAATCTCCGCTTTAAAGCGGATATCTGCTTTTGTCTTTTTTTGTGGATTTTTTATTTCCGTTTTTTTTCTTTTCTTCACTTTTTGGCCTTATATATGCTTGGCAACAGTAATGTACAACTACAATAATGTGAAATAAGCCTAGTTACTGGATCAATGGGGTGCCCCAATTCGACCAGCGTAAATGCGTGACGCGCGCTCACTTGACGTTCAACGATCATTCTTACATCATGTAGTGTTTCAGCTCTTTTTTTAAGGGTCCACTCACAGGCCTGGATAAAAATCAGAAAAATTGAAAAGTCTATTAATAAGGCCTACACCATGTGTACAAGTAGGTCAGCCCTTGTACTCGATAAAATGTACCTATTTTTTTTCCATGAGCCAAATATCATGCCTGTAAAAGATACTCCTTACTACTAAATATCTGGATGTTGAGTACTTTAACTTCAACATTGTTGTTCATTTTAATAGTTGAAAGATGATAAGAGTGTTCCACCCAGTCGACAGTCATCAAACACCTACAAGAAAGTGGTAAGAAAATATGTTTTCATGTTCTAAGAAAAAGCACTGTTTCATTTTGGTTTTAAAATTGTAACTGTTTGGGAACGAAAGAGGGGAAAAATTACTAATACATATAGAAGCAACCGTCTCTTATATTATACTACTTTTTTTATTTTTGTGTTTTCATAATTGACCTTATACCACCTTGTTTTATCACCAGATAATCTTGGTCAGTTATTGCTGACCACCTTGTTTTATCACCAGATAATCTTGGTCAGTTATTGCTGACATAATTTGCCGGTGCAGAAAAACTATCTCTAATGTCTGCACAGGCATGTAATTTTGTATGGGTTCCACACATTTCTCTGTTCCAGAAATATAAATTGTTTGTCTGTGATGCTCCATTCCAAAAGTCAGACACTTCCAGCCGAAATTCAAAACTGGGTTTATTTGCTCATTAAATAATCGAAAAGAGCATGTCGTGGCCGAGCGGTTTAGTGCATGAACTCAAGTTCTGGTGCCTAAGTCACTGGAATGTGAGTTTAAGTCCTGGTTGGTCATGAAACTTGTGTCCTTGAGCAAGACACTTTACTCAAGTAACACCTTATTAGGGCCTGTAGGGTAAGTGTTTCTCAACATATAAAATGTTTCAGGCATCACATCACACTGATATCAAGGCTGATGTTAAGGTTGTTTTCACTTTTAATGTCATTAATAATAATAAAAATAATAACTATTTCTTTTATGGTGCATTTTACAATAACGTATCAATGCACTTTACATTAGTGCCCTGGTCATTGGGCCAAAAACATTCCTTTAATCTTTCTCAGCTCCCTGGGGAGTATACAGCCCCGGGCTGCCGTAGGGCTCCGAAGGCTTTTTCATAACACCTCTAGTCTCACAGGTACCCATTTATACCCCTGGATGAAGAGAAGCAATTATAGGGAAGAGTCTTACTCAAGGACACAAGTGTCATGATCGGGATTCGAGCCCACACCCCGATGACTAAACCACCAGAACTTGAATTCGATGCTCTTAACCGCTCGGCCATGACACCCTATATTTCTGTGAAGTTCCTGATTTTGGCATGGGCTGTCTCATTAATTATTATTATTTGTTTTGGGTTGTTTTTTTCTTAATGAAGACCAGTTGATACAATAATCTTCAAATCATATATCGATAAGAAAAGTTTGTGTCTAGTTCTACTGAACAAAAACAGTTTTTTTGTTTTTGTTTTTTTTCTTCGAAGCAATCAGTTTGATTTATCAGTTTGCATTCCTAACTGTACTAATCGGGATGTCACCCAAGCTGGCTCAACCGAGTAATAAACCAAAGACTTCATACAAACGGTTCGCTGTGATCAAATTACAATGAGTTATCAGGTTGCCTTTGAACTGTGTATCACCGATGTCTCGCTTATTGTAACACGATGCTTTCACATCACAATAAACTCTTTGTGGTGAATTGTACAAGTCTGAGATACGCCGCAGTGCAAGAAATACTGTGATGGATTTTTAAATTTAAAACGGATTGTATATCCTTGGTTTTTTACAGTCCTTCACATTGAGGCAATTCCACTAGATTCCAAGAACCTTATTATAAAACTTGTTGAAAGAGTCTTTGATAATGGTGCTCCTGTTATTGAGTAAACTGCAAACATTTACTAACTGTAAAAGCCCTGTCACACTGGGCAATTTTTACAGGCAACTTGGAGGCAACCAACTGCACTGCTTGTAAAAGGAACACTTTGGTGATATAACAAATATTTTTCTACAATATCTTACTGTCCCCAAAAGGATTATGTGTCAAATAACATATGAATGTATTTTTCCTATTAAAGATTGCCTGGAACTGGTTGCCTGTAAATTGCCCCGGTAGCATTGCCTTTGTAGTTCAATCTATATGTTTTGTATCGTTTATAATGCTTAATTAAAGTTGCATCGCCAGATTTGTTGACAGATGATGATGGTTTTTAAAATGGAAAAACTAAAAGTAAATGCACTAATGCCACGCACATTGCATGAAATACTTGTAACATGCGAATTTTTTGTACATGGCTTCTGGTAATGTGCAATAATGTTGGGTCCCGAATCTCCAGATAATAACTCATTTGTATCTTTTAACAATGTTTTAACTAACTGTTACCAATCTTTTTTCCCCATGTCATTGTCTTAATAGAAAGTTGGTAACTTCCTTGACTAAAGGAAAATAGCTATCTAATTTTGAAATCAATAGCACCCCGCACTAAGGCTAATAATAGAAGCTCAGTATGGTGATGTCAAGCAAGTACCCGGATCTCATACAACGCGTCAAATTTCACTGACGTATGGGCGCGTACATGTCCAAGCCAGTGTTATATGTTAACTCATGTGATCGCGTGAGTGATGAAAGTTTGTCTGACATCCGGGTATTTTGAGCAAAAGTGAAGTCATTTGTGCGGAGTGCTATTTGTTCCCATCAATTTGGCAAACAATGGGGTTTTATTTAACTCAGGCCTGTGAAATCTCCGCTTTAAAGCGGATATCCGCTTTTTTCTTTTTTTGTCAATTTTTTATTTCCGCTTTTTGTTGTTACTTTTTTCTTTCTTTTTTTCTTCTTCACTTTTTGGCCTTATATATGCTTGGCAACAGTAATGTACAACCACAATAATGTGAAATAAGCCAGTTACTGGATCAATGGGGTACTCAAATTCGACCAGTGTAAATGCGTGACGCGCGCTCATTGACGTTCCACGATCATTCTTACATCATGTAGTGTTTCAGCTCTTTTTTTAAGGGTCCACTCACAGGCCTGTTAACTGCCTGGCAAAGCAATTTAAATAACACCAAATTCGAACACTATTTGTAGGAAAAATGTCAACAATTCTGAGAAGTAATTTATATGATAAGTGGAGAAAGACCAGAGTCAAAAATGCACACTGTAGAAGAAAAACAACTTTAAATTGTGTCCTTGGTTTCCGTTGAATAGGACTCTCTGAGCCGACAGAGTAGTATTACAACACCAGCTCAGGAAACGCCCAAACCAACTCCCAAAGAGACTCCAGACACGCCTAAATCACAGAAGTCAGACACGTCCAAGGCGTCGAAGCCCAACACACCAAAAGGTATGTGGTTTAGATTGGCAAGGTACACTCATCAGCAGGGGCACAACTAGACATTTGTATTTCGGGGAAGGGGGAAGCGGGGAAAGAAATTATTGGGAGGTGTTTTTTGTATGTATCAGACCATTTATTTTAGATTTTTTATCTCCATTGGTGGGAGGGGGGATAGAGAGGGGGGAAAGGGTTCTGAGGGGGGGGGCTCAACTGCTTATCATTCATAAAGCACTTGAGACACTTTACTGTTGTTCATAAGGACAAAGATGTTCGTATGTTTCTCATTGACATTTGATTCAATTCCCCTTAAAGTGGCTACCGATAGTACCGACTCCGCCGCCAAGGTGGCCACGCCCAAGAAAGCAGGCCGTAACAAGTCCAACCTGGAGCCTGTCCATGAGGTGCCCTTCGAGGAGAAGATTCCAATCGAAGATGAGGGAAGATGGGAGAAGGTTTCTCAGGAGAAACTTCCGTCAGCCTTCAAGCAGTACCGGAAAGAGGTATTAAATTTTGCATGGTGGAAATACAATCTGTGTGTAGTAAGGTTTGCGATTATATCATGTACTTGAAAATAGTCTCTTTGTGAGTTGTGGTGATTATAAAATAAAGCGATGGTGCAACAACTTTATTTTCCCTCCTGAGGTCGATCAGAGCATACTGTAGTGGGGCAGACAGGGGCAATATATGAAGGAATTGTGCCTTTGATGATACAAGCATGGAATTTGGCACACAGCGTATGTCATGAGAAAGATATTTGGTTATATATAAGGCCACATAAAAAAAAAATGTTGATCGTCCCTGCCCGACCGTTTGAAAACCCACAACCCATTTTTGTTTTTTTATTTTGTTTTTTATCATAAAAAACTGCCTTTTTAATGATTTGTTCAGTCAAATTTGGCTCCATTCTGCACCGGAGGTTTGAAAAGATGTTTGAAGAAGGTTTTTATTCATGTTGGCAAAGCAAGAACAATTCTTCAAATGTTTACTTGGGCTACACTGCATTCAAAAAATGTCATCTAGGAGTTAAATGGGTTTAACAAAACAATTAAAACATCAAAAACACACAAACCCTCTATTTAATAGTGATTGTGATGATTTCTATTCTTTATTTCATATTTGGCCATGTCAACAAAACTAAATAAAAAAATTAAAAATAAAAATAAAAATTGTGTGTGTACATCTGGGCTAATTCAAGCGAGACAATTTCAAACTCGCGATAACATAAGTGCTATTGAATGAGACACAACGTTTTTGCACTGACACGACGTTATGTAGGCGAAGCTTTGACTCGTATTCTCTGATGATAATGATACATTTGGATTGACATTCATGATTCCTTTCATTATTTCCCCCAGGCTCTGTTCATCGTTCAGGGTCTTCAGAATGAAGTCAAGGTGGTGAAGGAAGACAATTACAAGAAGGTCACCCTACTTCAAACTCAGGTCAAAGAGAAAGAGGAACAGTGGGAAACGGTACGTCTCAAATTGCCCTTTCTTTAGAAGACATCTTTCAAAGATTTGTTTGTTTCAATTTTAATTATGTGAAATGTATTCCTTGTTGGATTTTCAGCTGCTGACAATAGATAGTTCCCAATTGACATCACAGGCCAACTTCGCGCAAGGACCAATGGTTAACTAGTGGTTGTTTAGTGACATACGTAGGACATGCGCACAGAAGTTGTACTGCCAACGACTCTAGTCATGTCATGTCAACGCGACCGTTGGCTCAACGTACGTTATCATTTGCTTATAACTGGTCCACTCTGCATTGTGCTACGATGCGGCTATTGATAACCAGCGATGCGACCATGCCCGGTAGGCTGGTTCCAAATAGTCGACTAGCGTAGTCCAACCATCGTCGACTAGACAGAGTTCGGGCTAACTTAGTCGGACTATAGTCAACGATAGTTCTTGCCCGAACTGGGCCACAGAGTGTAAGGTCAGCCATCTTTACAGGCAATGATGGTTATTTTTTTATCGCACATTTACATGTATGCGTAACTCGTGAATACCGCATGCGGCATGCGAGAGCTTTATAAATTCCCTTCGTGATTGGTTGATGAACCATGTGACTGGAGACAAATTAGAATGCTTGACATGGCCCAAAGCTAAACCCCAACTTACCCGTAATGACAGAGCTAAGCAAAACAAAGCAGGATACAGTCACATATGGCACATGTGACTTGGTATTTTGGTTGGTAACCTTGTTCCGATAAGCATAGTTTGTTTGTGCTCAGCTACTTTTTGTGCTTAAGCAGCTCTATAAAATTGGGCCATAATCATAGCATGGACCTTCCAGTCCCAATTTCCTAAAGCCAGTAGCACAAAAACTTGCTAAGCACAGACAAATCTTGCTTAGCAGAAACAAGTTACTAGCCAAAATTCCATAAAGTTTACAGAGATGCAACTGGTGCCACACAAAGAAATGACAGCTTTTTGAGATTGGGGCCTGATTGGGGCTAGATTCAAATTTGCAATTTTTTTTTTTTTTTTTTTTTTTTAAAGATCTAATCTGATTTTATACCTGATATGTTTTCCCCCTTTGTGCAGGATAAACTCCTCCTGGTTCAGAAAGTTGGTATTGTTGAGAAACAGAAGATGGCGGCTGAGAAAGAGGCAGATGAGGCCATTGCTCAGCTGGAGAACTTTGTCAAGGAGCAAGGACAGATGGTAAGCATATATAATAATTAATAATCAACGCAGAACTTGTTAATTAGGGCTTGTTGTTTCGACCCTAGCAGAATTTTTCTCCTGTTTTGGATTTCTTGGTTTTATTGTTATTTTGTTTTGTTTTTTATTTATTTTTATTTTTGTTTGGGGGGAGGGTTGTATAAAGTTTACCTCCACGTAAAATTGTTTTACCAGTCTGTTTGTTTGCTAATTTTTGCTTAAATTTATGTTTGTATGTTTTTGTCTGTGTGCATTTTAATACAATCCTCGTTTTGAGGAAATGACCCCATACTGTTTGGCTCTATTTATTTAAATTCAATTATTTCAAATAGTTTAGCCATGGGGTTTCTTGGTTTTATTTTAATTCATTTATTTATTTTTATTTATTTTATTAAATAATTTATTTATTTATTTTATGTTTTATTTTTTGTTGTGGGGGAGGTTGTTTAAAGGGATGGTATACCTTTGGTAATTACTCCAAAAATGAATTATCATAAAAACTTACTTGGTAAGAAGCACTGCAGCTGTTGATAATGTATAACATTTTGAGAACGAATTCCCTTCTAATGAATGTGGTTTTAGAGAAAGGAATTTTTAAAAAAGACAATCTCAGAAACGTTTCATGAATGAAACGTTTCTCAAATTGTGTATTCAAATTATGGATTATTCTTCCTGCATGGACATAACCGCCCCAGATTGTTGGCGATATCTTAAAAACGCTACCTGCTTTTGAAATGAAATTTTCACATTTTAGTTTTGTTTTACATCTACATTTAGGCCTATATAGGATTAAAACAATCGAACGGTTCCAAAAACCAATGGTATACTTTGCCTTTAAAGTTTACCTCCAAGTTAAATTGTTTTTCCAGTCTGTTTGTTTGCCTATTTTGCTTATGTTTGTATGTTTTTGTCTTTGTGCATTTTAATACAATCCTCGTTTTGGAGAGAAAATCACCCCATATTGTTTGGCTCTTTTTTTTCTTCATTTCAGTCAATTCAAGTAGTTTTTTACTGTCTTTGATTTAAACACATAGTCAGTACTTTTTGTCCTTTTTTACCAATGTGGCAATAAATGTTGAATTGAATTGAGAACAAAATTGAAGGAGGTAAGCCGATCTTTCAGAAGTTTGTTTCTGTATACACCCACAAGTATCTTTAAAAGGAGGTACAGGTAGATCAAATTTCTTGATATTAACTTCCAGGCCAAAATATCTGAAGAGGAATCCAAGGAGAAGAAACTGAAGAAGCTAACTCCAGAGCAGCGTCTGAAATACTTTGGTCCGGAGAAATCCAACCTGTCTGTCGATACCAAAGAACCTGTGACAGACAATAAAGAGGCCACTCAGAACGGAAATGCCACTGGACGTAGCAATCAGGTAAATGCAAGAGGGGAATTAAAAATGATTTTTAAGATTGATATATCTTTTGTGTGATGGTTCGACAAGAGCTGGCTGGATGCTACTGTTTATTGTTTGAATTTTTAGATATAGTTTATCAAAAGCAATTCCACTGTAAGCCATGCCCACTTCACACTAACTGGCTCAAGTGATTACCAGAAGCCCATAGGAATTGCACTGAGCTAGTTTTTCTTTGATGATTTATGCAAGAAAAACTTTAATATTGGACTTATTATTTACGTACAATCTTCAAAGACTAAGGTCTTCTCAGAATGAACAGGTTTTCTGTCATAAGAAATGCTTTTGAATGATGAAATGGGTTATTTTTTGTCAAAGTACACACAAGCGTAGGCGAGCTCTGAACAGTTTTGTCAGAGAGGGAGAGTTGTGTCTGAGTTTGGGGGAGAAAAGAAATGTTGTATTTTTTTATTTCTCTATTTTGGGGTTCAAAGTAAGAGAACATCTTCCAATCTCAATATCAGATCTCCTCTTTCTACTTCCAGAGTCCAATTTCATTAACGGTAAGCAAATTTTGTGCAAACTATAGCAGAACAATTTGTTTTAGTGTAAGCTTATTTCACAGGTTAGCAAGAAAATGAGGTTGCCATTTTGCGCGTTCACCATGGATTTGCATTGTTCCATCATTCAATTAACTAGAGTAAGCTCTGAAAGGGTTATCATTCCTTTTCAAGTGCTTACAGTTAGAAGAAATATCAAGTGGAACTCACAAGTGGTAAAAAAATGAACGTTCAAATTCTGATATTTAGAGTTAACTAATTTTTAGAAGAAAGCTCGCTTTTGTAGACCAGTCCATAATGTTTTCTTCAGAGGAAAAGTACATCATTGGTTTTTTTAGAATCTTGAGTTAATTCATTCCCATTGTCTTTGTGTTCAGTGAACGCACAGACAACCTGTGAAAACTTCTCATGCCAGTTTTCTCAAGTGTGACAGTGTTTCAGACTGAAAAAGTTGCCCCCTGGAGAATTGGGACTAGCATCGACTTTATAATCAGTGAGATTTCGGAGTGAAACTATTCTGTTGTTGTTGATAAAAACCAATCCTATACTCTCCCTTTCAATGAAAACATTTAATATGAGATAATCCTATGGTTTGCAAAACATGAATTTGGTTAAAATCTTTCCACTGCAAACTAAATTAACAACTGTTTTCATTTCTAGTGAACTTGTATCCACCATTTCTCAACTGTGACTTTATTCAGCCATTGACGGAGAGATTAAATTCTATCAATTTATGAAAGTAACTCAAAAACCCGAAAACCTTTATTATCCCAGCATACAGCACCTTAAATTTGATGTAAAATTTTACATGTACATGTAAGTCATACTTTACGGGGATTGAAGACAAAATTTACACAAACTCCTGCAGGAGCAACTTGTTACGGAAGGGGAGGAGCCTAATGGTGAGCCCACACCTACTCAGGCCCCACCCTCAGAAGGAGCCCCTCCCAATGAGGAGGTCCTTCCCATCATGGAGGCAACTGATCATGAAATGCAGACAACCCCCGTCGTGCAGGTGGGACGGTCCCAGCAAACGTCTCGCGTGGAGACGCGTGTGGTAAGACGAGCGTGCTGAGTGGCTGGTTGTCTTGGCTTGTTTTTTCACGCATTCACAGCTCACGCTTGTCATGATGTTTGCCCTTGTGTGTTGAGGGGGGTGTTTAAGTGTCAATATTGAGGTTTATGGGATTGGATCTGTATTTCTATTATTGAAAGCCATACATCAATTGATTTTGTTTTTGTTTAACTGGGGTCTTTTGGGAAAACATTTTGCTGTTAATTAACATACACTCACCCGCTGGTTCATGCTGTGTCAAAAAGTCACTAATTTCCACAATTCGTTTGACTTAGGTTTTGAGGAAGATTTCTTCCTTACATCCCCCCCCTGCTTTTGTGCACACATAATGCCTTTATTCCATTCCAAATGACTTTTTTTACCAAAGTATTTCCAGTACAGTATAAATAGTTCACGATATACGCCATCTTTACAGGCAACTTGGGTTTTGGCTTTAGGGCTGCATCAAGCGTTCTAATTTGTCTACGCAGCCAAGTGGTTCACCTTGCCATATGTGGTGTTTGCGCATGATGCATAGTTGTGCGGTAAAACATTATGTATCGTTGGTTGCCTTTAAGGATGGCCGACTTTATGCTGTGTGACATCAAGTGGGAACTATCTACAGAGAAAACAGGTATTGAAAATACATGGATCGCTAAGGGAAACTGTCAAGTTACTTCGGATTCTAATAACTGAGCCTTCTCCTTAATAGCACCAAGAAATTGTTGATCGTCTGATGACAACAGGACGTCTAAAATCTCGCCAGAAAGTCACAGAGTCTTCGCCACTAGAAATAGAATCGGACCCAGAGGAGGAGGAGGTAAACGGACGAAAGTCTTGTCATCTGGAGCGGAAAACTAATTTGCATAACAATACGCCTCCCCGTTGATCTCCCCGTTTGACTAATTACCACCTTATTAATTAATTACCATCTCGTTAACATTACAGAGAGGTCTGGAACCAATTTCATAGTATGCTTCACAAAGCATTCTGAGGATGTAGTCACCATCCTCTGCCTACAAGGTTAACGCCAAATTTCTGTGGCAGCAGTGTAGGCTAAGAATGCTTTTACAGTCAAATGATGTACTCGTTCTAATCTATGAAATATGCTTACAAAAGTGTGGAGATTTCTGCTTACAGTAAGCATGAATTTCTTAGCTTTTGAATTTGGCCTGGATGTGAGTTATGTTATACTGCTGCACCAAACAAAAATCCCTTCTGATCTATGAAATACGCTTACAAAAGTGTAGAGTTTTCTGCTTACAGTAAGCTTAAATTTCTCGCTTATGAAATTTGGCCGGGTCGTGAGTTTTGTTGTACCGCTGGAAGTTCTTCTACATGTACATGTACGCTTTCTGAAGATGTTCAATATACAATTTACTTGGCAATAATCTCTCTTTAGAAAAGGATTTGTCATACGTGGTAGTGAAAGCCAATGGCCAAGTCAATTTTCAAGTCAAATAGGATTTACATTTTACAATACTTGACCGTCCAAAAACAGTCTTACATGTCATAACATGTTCATGGATGAAATGTTTAGCATTTAAGGGGTTTACTTACATTTTCGTTATGATGAATATTCTTTCACAAAAATCACGGAGTATATTCTTCCAAATTTTTACTTTAGAACCATGGCTAGCAAAAAAGCCTATTGTGTTAATCTACAATTGCAAAAAGCTGACATTCAGTATTTGTCAAATGTCAGATAATTTTGTGTACGTTAAAATGTTCTTGTATATAAAAATTGGCAATCTACCAAAAATCCTAAAAGTGAGATCATCAAACCAGCATGTTTATACCTCATCTAATTTGAATAACAAAGCAAATTGTGGCTGTAACCCAACACCCCCAAATTGTTAGCTAACAAATTAAAACCATAAATTTATACTAATGGCACTGAACATATTGTTAGATTAACTAAAAACTACATCCCTTTGTCAGAAGAAAAGAGGTGCCAAGAAGAGCAACCTTGGAAATAACTTACCAATGAAAAGAAATACTGCCCTCTTTTGGCCAGTATGACATTATGTTTTTGGTGTTTGTTTTTTTATTAGATTTTCTTAATCCCCTGAAACTACATGTATTCTGACCCAAAAAACTGTTGCAGATAAACACTGTTTAAGTTCCTGGGAAGATGGCGTTGCACTTACAAGTTCATGAAATAGTATAAAATTTTATGCTAATGTAACTCATAAATAACTTCACATGTAAAAAATAATCATTGTTTTGGAGATTTGATCATGCTAGTTTTTAATTTTTTATTTACAGGAACATTGATCATGTCCGTGCTTCATGTTTTTACACATTTAATGTTAACAGTTGTACGTAATAAAATCTTTGTGTTACCTTTTTTTAATTTCATGCTAGTTAACAATTTAACACTTCATTTTGTAGGAAAGTGCATCACTTTTGTCCCTTTATTAGTCATCCGTCCACTAACAGTTTCTTTTTCCCCCTGAAAACCATATAAGATTGTTACCAAAGCAACCATTAGTTGGCTTTTGTTAACAATCTCACAGGAGAAGGTTTTTTAAAAAAAACATAGCACTGCAAAAGAAAGTAGAATGGAACTTATTCAAGTGATTTATTCTTTAACTTTGATGCTGATCATATTTCTTCCCTCCACTTCGTTCTGCCGCTGACTTACTTATTGAATGATTTATTGACCGCTTAGGTTAGATGACTCCTTCCGTCACACGAGCTTGGTTTGATTATCCTAGCTTTCAAAAGACACCCCGGAGAAACAAACAACAAAAAAGACTCTTATTTCTCGGATCTGATTGACGGGAACTCTAGAATTACTCAGAAGTACATGTTTTTCTGGAGAGAAATAATAAGGAATTATTTAAGGAGGATGCAATTTACTTTTGTATGCGCTGAATACCCTTTTTCTAACAAGGTAACATGAGCGTTCGTTCCCAAGAGACTCAGGGGGGAAAAATTCAGACCTTTTTATGATTTTGTTTGAGAGATTTATAAAAATTCTTTTGAAGTTTCAGACAGAAGCCCTTCTTGGTAAAACGGTATGCCCTGGATGTGACCCCCTTCTTTATTTATTCACCTTTGTACTAGAAATGATAATAATAATATTATTTTGATTTTTTACCCAACACCGGGTTGTGATAAGCTTTTGTTTTTCCACGTACTGCATCTCTCTGGAACTCCTTGCCCGGTGCATGTTTCCCTCCATCCTACAATCAAGATTGTTTTAAGAGGAATATCAATTCCTACCTTCAGTTTTCTTTAGTTATTTTCAACTTAAATGTTTTGTTCTTGTAGCCCCTTATACCAAGAGCAGCTTCTATCTTTGTTTGGGGCAAACTTACACAATTTTTTTTATAAGCACTGTATACTCAGTGTCTTCCCAGTCCTGCAGAAAAGAAAAACACCAATAATATTCTTTATCTGCGATGCAATTATTACATCTATTAAATAATAATAATAATACATAATAGTAATAACAATAAGAACTTTCTTTACTGATGGCATTATTGATTTATTCAAAAAATAAGGGAAGGACACAAAAGATAAATATTCCAAAATCTTGATTGGCCACAGAGTCATGAAGGTAGCAGAGCTGCCAACTCTCCCTGATTCTGCAGAAAGCTCCCTGAAAATAAATCAATCTTTCCATGTTCTGATGAACAAATTTGAAAAACTCCCTGATTGTGGAAACTTTGTCCCTATTATGTTGAATGTAATTCTAGATATCTCCCTGATTGTTGCATAAAGTCTCCCTGATTACAAGATGCAAATGTTGGCAGCTCTGAGGTAGTAAGGTTTAATGCATTGTTAATTAAAGTGAGCCACCATTGTTGAGTGAAGTGAGCTATCATTGGTTGAGACTGTGGAGAAGGAAAAACTAATGCAGGAGAAGTCCAGGTCTTTCATTTGAAGCCTGTAAGCCGTGCAAGTCCTGTGCGTATCCAGCATTTTTTTGTTACTTTTTTTAGGTTCCTACGGAACGTATGAAGGAAGTAAAACTGTACTTTAAAGCACATGTGTAACATTGGTGCTTGTCAAAGACCAGTATCCACACTTGATGTGACCCAACATATACATGAAATAACAAACCTGTGAAAGTATTAGCCCAATCAGTCATTGGAGTCACAAGAAAAAAAGTGGAGTATGTTTTCACTGTTTTCAAACATTGAGTTTTGGACTTGCAAGATCATAACTAATTGTTTTACTCCTTTCTCAAAACCTTTAGCATTTTAAGCAAAAATATTTCAAAGGGAGTTTCCCACCATGGCCATCTATATACCATATAACTTGTGTGCTAATCTGTGAAAATTTATATTTTTACTCTTACCAATGTGATGCACATCCTTTAAAGGGGGGTAAAGTTTGTGTCAGCGCTGGACTTGCAGAGTCTGGTATCAGTTGTATTTGTTTCTAATTCGGCCTTAGTGAGTACACTTTGTGAATTTGTTTACTCTCCACCACAACCTCTTCCCAACAGAAGAAACTCCTCACAGGCACTGAAACCCAGACAGATCCCTGGTCACCTAAACCCAACCCGCCCAGCCAACATGACTCCCCACCCCATAGGAACCCAGCCACCACACCCGAGGAGGGTGCAATCCGGGGCGCCCGACCCCTAAGTCGTGAGTCTGATTTTGATGCTGACGCGGAGTCGGACGCGTTCAGCGAACGCTCCCTTGCGATGCACCTGAACCGCGTGCTGCAGGACTTGACTCTGGTAAGGAAAGGGGAATGGTTGGTTCTCTCTTTGCGGGATTGCTGACGCTATTCGCTGATGATGCTACTGATTGTCTGACAGCGTGTTGCATGGTGATGGATGCAATATTAATATTACTCATACCCTTGCAACGTTTTCTCCCTATTAATTTCTCAATGACATTACCAACCGTAATATTTAACTCTTTTTTTGCAATGCTAATGTTTCAACCTGTGCTCTGCGAAGGTGTGTTGAACTTTGTATAAATATTTGTATGGTTCTGAAACTGTAAAAGCTCTGAACATCTTGGCTTTCTGCAACCAACTGAATCCAAATGGTACAGTAACTCAAGCTAATTTGAAAATGCATAATTCGTCGGCTCGGGACTATAATGTCATTTGTGCAGTTTGTATGGATTTTATAAAATTGGTTTTGCATATATTGGAGCTACTTATAAATGGAGTTTATTGATCAAGAATGGTCTCCAAAGTAATTGTTTGGCAAAAAGCAACATTGTTTTCTAAGAAAATAGTTGTGGATTTTTATGTATTTTTCAAATTTATATGCATTTTTCATTTAACCCCCTACGAATATGAAACTGCGATAAACGACCTTATTTCACTGAGCAGATAATATGTAAAAGTGGGCTAAGAAGTGTTGTGTAAACCACAATAAATAATAATAATTCAAAATGTTATATTTCCCCCTTCACATAAAATGATAAAGAGCCAGAACACATTATAAAATACACAGAATGTAAGAAAAAGATAAAGAAAAAAGACTGATCACCAGGCCAGTGCCCAAACCACAGTACGGGGATACGTCTGTCCCGCCAACAGAGAACTTATTACATAAAGACAGGCCCGCCAAAAGGGAACTAATAGTTGCTTATTAGTAGTAACTGAAAACGTCCCTGAACAAAAATATAGAGACCCATTTTTCTCAGAATGATGTCATCATATGTTTTAGATGTTGACAAATGTTGCACTTGAAGGGTATCGAATACAACTGCAGTTTACACCATTTTAGCGTGAGGTTAGAGACTTGTAATTTTGTTTCTTACTCACATGAGGACTTTATTGATTGGAAAATGACTAATCCCAAAATTGTATTGGTCATTTCCCTTCCTCTTTAACTTGAGGGGGCAAGATAAGCTGCCTTCAGAAAGGGGGAAACGTTCATCTGATGATGTACAAAAACATGTTTAGAAAGCTTCTGTCAAAAACTTGCTTTTGAAAATGTTTAAAATAAAATGGATTGGAAATAATGTTTACTTCACTTGTACCTTTACTCCTAACTAATATAATAATTACTAATTTTGTTTTCGACAGAAAAGCATATACAGAAATGGTTCCTGCATAATTGCCTGCATTTGCTAATAATAATGATTACTTTGCTATTCTTCAGCCTTGCTATTGAACATAATATTAAAAATAAAATTTACTAAAAGTGGATTTTAAATAATATTTTACTGTCCTGTTTTACTCCTAACTAATATAATAACTCTTAATTTTGTTTTCCGCAGAAAAACATAAAACAAAAATGGTTCCTGCATATTTGCTTGCATTTGCTAATAACTGTGAATGCTTTGCTATTTTACAGGAAATGTCTCTTTTTGCAGAATTAACCCAAAGCCTGTCTTTAACAAGATCGGACAAAGAGTTTGCATTTTTTTAAATGTAACCTGATATACTAACTTTAAACCCATATCTTAATTGAAATATATTTTGATTATTTTAACACATGTGACACAACCTTGCGTGATAATTCTAACAGGAACATTGTCATAAAATTTCATAAATCAGATCCGGTCGGCTCAGTGGTTTCTTTCCCTGCCTTTCACCTATGTGGACCCTGGTTCGAATCCCTGACCGCAAACTTCCATGTGGAATGGATTTTCAGTCCCTACCTGACTGCGTGGGTTTTCCCCATTTACAGGGTTTTCCACCCACATCTAAAACTGAACATTTCTTCTTGTTTCCTATTCATCCTGTTATTAGCACTAATTGTGCTGTTGGATGTGTAATACAACAATAAAACAAAATAACTTTAACCGCGTAACTTTCAAATCTAATCAATTTTTAAACCAGTAATTTTTGTACTTGACACAAAGTTTGTGATTGTGTAATAATATTGTGAGTATTTCTTTTTAGGTGTGGGATATTTTACATGTTTGTTATAACATTCAGGCATGCAACTTTTCAGCTGATTTCCTGATGTTTTTGTTTCTCAGCTGTACCACTCAAAATTGAAAAACACAGTACAAAGTCTTCCGTGCCTGGCATTTTCCACTTGTTTTTAACTAACCGCAGTTGCATGCCAGAACATTATCCTGTCGAAACTAATTGCTGTTCAAAAACTTCCTTTCCAGATCAGAGACAATTATGAGGCAACCATAAAACCAATTCAGGTTCACAAAGCATTGTTATTGAAGCAATCAGCACAATAAATCGTAGATGTGAGGTTTTCTCAACCTTGTCATTATTAATTTATTTATTTATTTATTGTTATTATTATTTTTTATTTTTTTATTTTTTTATTCCATTGAAAGACATTGTCAGTGGCCCATTTCATAAAGCCTGTAAAGAGACGTTTTCTGCCTACAGAGTGACCTTAAGCACAGTTTCTATTGAATTAACACTGCTTACCGTAAGAAAAGCAAAAAGCACGCTAACTTACTAATGATTCTTGTGGTTTTCAAAATATTTGTGATAATTACAAATGACGTAACCTATCTTGTATTAACACAGAGATTCAAACATGTGGTAATAAGATGCAATTTTCCATGCATAGACCTTAAATGCTCTAAGGTCATTCGTGTACACTATGTAGGAGTATAGTAAATGTAATTGCCAGTTTTCGTCTCATAATGTTGGGCTAGTCTATTTACCCGTCCACCCTCATTTTGATGAGACTGGTGCTAGCATAGAGGGAAATAGGCTGCCTCATAATTAGGCCGTGTCCGAATTGTTGGCTACGGCTACGGCTACGGCTGGATTGCCGCGCCATCATGCGTTGAAAGTATAGTACATGTACATCCTTAGCAACAGTCGCGAGGATGCAGTGCTCAAGTGCAATATCATAAATGTATGCCTTTTGTTTCCCCTTCAAGTTGAAAGAAATTTTGTGGGGTTTTTTGCACACATTTGCACCCAGCATGCCATGCTGTCACCCATGTGAACCTCCCACATACATGTTTTGTTCATGCAATCAACCATGAGGTCAGGGGTCATACATGTACACATGAAGCCAAAACATACATTGATGCTCTAAACTAATAGTACATCAATAGATAGTTCCCAATAGACGTCACCTTTTCTGGCAACTTGGGTTTTGGCTTTGAGCTGCATCAAGCATTTTCATTTTTCCGCGCAGCCAAGCGGTTCACTGACCAATCACGCAAGGATGTGATATTTACGCATAACGCTTAGTTCAAGTGGGAACTATCTATAAGGTTTTTGGAAGAATACATTCACTTCAACCCCTAGTTTCAAAAGCAAGTCATAAAACTGACCTGTGATAATTTTAACAAGAGTGATCAACTTTCTTAAGAAAAATATTATTTTGTTTACGTGTTTAATGTTGTATATATGTGCTTTTAGAAATTGTTTTGCAAAGCAAGTTATTTTTGTTGACATTTGATTATCAAATTTTGAGATTAAGATCCTTTGGAATGCCGTACCATTTCTTTACTCTAAAGTATCCCACCAAAACCATCAATATTTGTTTTCTTCAAAAGGTTCCACATACTGAATAAGAAAATGATATTATGTCTTCATATGCTAGTATAGAAATCAGACGATATGTGCACCATTATCCGAAATTCAAATTTAAAACTGTTTGGCCTTCACAAAAGTTGTTTAGTTTTCTGAATTGGGTCAGTAAAAATAACCACTTTATGCAAAAAAAATGAAAACCATGTACCATATCATTTACTCTTCCTAATCAAAGACAACTGATTCTTCTTTCCAACATCAGTCCGATGAAGGTGAAGAGGATGAAGGGCGCCCTCAGTCCTCCACAAGTCAGCGCTCTCTCTACGAGAAGTACCGCGCTCAACTGGAGCAGAAGAAGGCAGAGATTGTGGAAAGGCGATCCCAGGCAACCTCCATGCATGGCTCCTTGCTGAGTGCCAAGAGTGAGAAGTTTGGTACCAGACCAAGGAGTAACTTGACGACATCATCAGGGGATATACCATTTCCGGATGAGGGTAAGACCTACTATTTCTCGTTGAGGGACTCGGTATTTTCATATTTCTTTCAAAGTGCTAAAGTTTTATGCTACTGGGATATCTTGCGTTATGATTGCCTTTGATGCGCCGAACAACGTCATAACTATGTAATGAGAGAGGGATGCAAATTAAAGAAGGTGCAAAGCAATACATTTTTTAGTTAAACTTAATTTTATTTAAAGGCCCTGTACACTATTGGTAAGATCAAAAACACAAATGTTCACAGATTCACACACAACTTACATAATTAAGAGTAAGTAATGGTAGAAAGGGTTCCTAAAATATTTCTGCCTAAAATGCTATTGTTTCTGAGAAATGAGTAAAACAATAGTTTTTATCACACGCGATATTTTGAAAAAAACAGAAAACACATAAGGCCTCTTTTCACTATTTTCTTGTGATCTCGATGACCAATTGAGCTCAAACTTTCACAGGTTTGTTTGTTCATGCATATGTTGAATCACACAAAATGTGGACATTTTGAGCTGTTACCAAAAGTGTACAATAACTTTAAACTAATGGTACAGCTTTAATCACAGTCTAATGTCAAAATGTTCGGAGAAGTATTTTTTACTTAAACAAAACAAGGATAAGGATCAATCTGTTCCATACTGCCAACCAGCTAAATTAATCTGTGGTATAAATGCGAAAATGTGTCGGAGCATACTTTCCAAAAACATCAAGTTTTACACCACCGGTTCTTTTCAGGACCACTGCAACTGATCTTTCATATGCCATTGGTGTTATCATGCTAGATTATTCTCTCCACCGTGCAAAGTTTCAAATCCTACTTGTATTGAATATGCATTAGGCCTATAAAAAGCAAACAGCCAATCGGAATGGCTAAATCCTAAATGAACGCAAATATAGTCAAATTTGAAAGAAAGTTAATGTTTACATCATGTAGGAATTGATTATAATATGCAAGACACTTGTTGAACTGTATCTCCTTAAAAAAAACAGTTAATAAAGGCAGATTGTCAGGAGATAATACATTTTGAGGAAATAAAGTACGGGTGAGCTTCAATTTAAAAAAATAATAATAAAATATTTTCTTATATTGTAAAATGCCATTGTTTGTATTTTGTTTAAGATACACAAGGTGTTCAAAAAATTGTTTATATAATAGGAACATTTCAAGTCCCTGAGGTATACTTGAATGGTGTGGTACAGTTTTTTGATATATGTCCTCAGTGTCTTGGAAACTACACATAGAAAAAAAGTTGCCTGTGTTGAATAAAATACATAGGTTTAGGTGATTTTTAAGTTACTTGGCTTTTAAGTGAGCCATCTCTCTCTTTGAAACAGTTTATTTCCAAATCAATTCATAAAAGAAAAAATTCCTTGTAGCATCCAAACACCGTAGCTCCATGAGCTTTTATCGTGGCTCAGTGCAATTCCAGAGTAGAGCGCCCTCGATGTCCAATGAGTCGGGGGTGACGTCTATGCACGATGATGAAGAGGAGGGAGAGGAGACCATGGTCACTGTATCCATGCCGGCCAGTCGGGCCAGAGAATTCCTGAATCTGGACGGTATGTTGTGGACAGACAAAAAGAGTCCGCTGGTTTGATGTGACGATGGAGTGACAGCTTAAGTGTGACTGCACCTTGGATGTATCGTAACGTGACGGCACGTCAGATGTGACAACCTGTTACTTATTAACATGAATGTGACTTAATGATATGTCTGTTAGGAGTGAAACAATTTGCAATAGTGTGTCTGAGTTATGCACATTTTGTTAACATGAATTTTACGCACTTCGTGTTGTGAAATAATTTCCAGGATCTTACCTCTAATGTAATCTTATATAGTACAGAGCTGCCATTTCTTCCTGATTATGCAGAAAGTTCCCTGAAAATAAAGCAATCTTTCCATGTTTTGAAGAACAAATTTGAAAATCTCCCTGATTATGGAAACTTTCCCCCCAGTATGTTGTGTGTAAATCTGATAATGTTGGCAGCTCTGGGAAAATCTATGATGATGCCTTTGAGTTATTTTTGATGAATTGTTGCAAATAAATGCTTGTGTAACTTTTGTTTTGCAGAGGATAGACACTCAGTCTTGTCTGTTGGTGTGTTTAATATTTTTCTGTTCAGAACAGAGGCCATATCTGCACGTTTTATTGAAAGTGAAGCACTTAATATGATTGTATTCTTGCAAAATCAGATGGAAGGGGCGGGGTTGAAATTTGATTAATGGTAGATTCTGAAAAGTAATACTTCTTTACTGTGCGTTTTGCTTTATTGTAATCTGACATTCCATCAAAGATTTAAGAACAAATTTCAGTTGGATTTAGGTGTTAGTGTAATATTAAACAATAATTAAAAGTTATTCAAACCTATGCCCAGTTCCTTCTGATTTTGCAAGAACATATCATTTGATTTGTAACTTGACTCACAACATTAGTTCTTAACCCAATTTCATTGGAGATGCCACTTGTATGTTGGCACTCATATCTCAAATTGAATACATTCGTACAGGCCTGGAATTTCATCTTTGAGAGGGCAAGGCCATTTTCATTTTGCAAAGGGCACTTTCAATGGAAAATCTTAAAGACATATAGTTACCAGAGAATTTCAGGAAGATTTTTAATGTTGCTATTCAACTCTTGTTTGATTTCAGTTGACAAAATGGACATGGCCACGTCGCCGGTTGCCTTTTCAGTCTCAAGCAGATCCTCAAAGTAAGACCCCACTTTTGTCATTCTTTGTTTATGTTACACATTTACCATATCATGCATATACGTTTGCTCATACTTAGAAGCTTCGCAGCTTCTTCAAGTCCATGAAATTGCATATTTTTATCTGACTTTCGTCTCAACTCAGCTTTTGCTTGCTTTGGCAGACTTCCAAATAGTCCCTTCCAAAGGCTCTTCTCAAGGGGCCAGTTTAATGTTGCTGCCAAATTTTGACAACAAAGCGAGCAAAGAGACAGTAAACTTGGTTATCTTTGCACGAGGCCACAATTTTTGATCTGAGTTGTTATTTATATGTGTTATACTTCCCTATTTTTCTGTGACTTTCAAGACAAATTGCCAAGTAATCTATAAAAACGGAAGATTAAAAAATATATATAAATATTTTAGAGGTTCCTTGCTTTATTTTAGAGATTTTTAAATCTGTTGACTAAGTTTATTTAGTACCTAAATATTTTCCATGAAGTTTATGAAGGTTATCACTCAACAGACCCCCTTTTTTTTGTCTTTTTTCTTTTTTCCTTGTGCCCTTTTTTTCTCTTTTTTTTTCTTCAATTTTTTTTTTCCCAAATGTTTTCAAAATGTATCCAAGCAAGATGGAGGGAATAAGGGCTTGGAATGCATTTCAAGAGATCCATCACAATAATATATAGATGTTATTTGTACAAGGCTTTTTAAAATCAAAACACTCAAATAGTTAATAGGTTTTCTTTTGGCATGCATTTAGTTTATAGAAACAGTTTTGGGTTGTTTTAAAAAGAAAGAAACACATTTCGATTTTGTTTTTATAGCACACCATACTGCCATGTTCCAGGGCAGTTTCATAGAGCTGCGGTACAAATAGCAGTGCTTAACACTGAAAACCTTTCACTGGTTGGGGACGAAATGGCTTATATGGATGGTCCTATCTGTTTGAAATATCCATCGGAGAGGGGCTGTAAGGTCAAATTAAGATTTTGTATTTTGTGTCCACTTTCATAAGGACTTTATTTATTATTCAAAAAAATAGTGCATAACAACACTGAATTTGACATTAAAGCCCCTCTTTAAACAACAATGTATAATATTTTTGAAATTAAAGAATTTTTTTTCCATAAACATGTAATTGATCTGTGGAACTGTGACCAAAAATCCCTTGTTTTGTAATTTGTTATTTGTTTGTTAGCCTTCGAGAAAGACTCTGCTATGGTCCAAAAGTCAGGCCACTAACTATTTTTTGTAGTTTGTTTTAGTACAACATTGTGTCAATTGCAAAGGAGGCCATTTTTCGATGTAAAACAAATTTGTTTGCTTCATTTTTTTCTCTTGTTAATCCTTTTACCAGGCAATCAGTGGAATCAGTTGCAGATCATCCGATCACCCAGGATTATCTCAAGGCTTATCAGATTATCATGAACTTTAAGGATTCCTTCATCAAAGTACTGATGGATAAAGGTAAGGAAAGCATACTTTCGGAGGGTGGGGGGGGGGGTAAGGGTACAAAAAGAACGGCTAGTGTCCAATCAGAAAACTTGACAATGTTTTGGGGGTTTTTGGTTAAAATCATACTTCTCATTTTAGTTGTTTTAATTTTATTGCCTTGAGGGATGTTTGGTTATCCATTGTTTCCCACAAATCCACAAAAAACTTATGAAACGTAGATCGGTGTTTGTTTCAAATCCCACTCTTCACCTGATGGTGGGTTTTTTGTGTGTTTCTTATATTATTGCCTAGTCTTGGTGCAAGACTTTCTTATTTTGTGTGCATCAAGAAATGTGCGACCTGACAATTCCACTTATAGAGAGCGTCCAACTTCACTTGCAGCGATGAGCGGTTAGCGGATAAGTCAGGTTTTCTTAACAGCGCCTGCTAGCCTTCGATGGTTTGTGTACTTGACATGTCTTGCAGATTGTGCTGTATCACAGTTGTGGTGGATACATGTAGTAGTTATAGCGGTAGTAGTTAGGAATTATAAATAACGTCTTGTACCAAGACTAATTCCTACAAGCCAACAGTACACCAACCGCTCACAAAACAGGTGCATAGGAAAAGATAAATAAGATTTGTATCCATTTTGATTTGATAACTTATTATATTAATCCTCTGTTTCAAATACTATCATCGAATCTCTTTATTTTTTTAAAGATCTACTAGCGGCTGCAGACAGACTATCTGACATTGGCCAGTTGACCTTTGACCGGGACCTGAACGTTCAGAACCAGGTGTTTGAAATGACGACTAGTATACATAGCTGTGAGTGTCAAACTTTACTCAAATTTAAAAAAACTTTTATCGTTGACCAAGTTACAGAATCGTTGATCAGACTCATTGGATTGATTTTGATTTTGTTCTTACAGTTTATTTCTCTGTTGATAATAGACATTACCAAAAATTGCATAAAGGTGTTGGGGGGCGGGGGTTCCGGTCCAAAAGAAATAACATTTAAGTTGAAAAAAAGTTTTAAAAATTATCAGTAAACCCTGAGAGGGGGAACTCCTTAAAATAAAAGTTGTTTTGAAAATCTTGTGGAGTTGTGCATCCAGTACTTCCTTTGTAGAGGGGTGTCTATCATTAAATGAAAATTAAACACACTTAATCAAATTGTTGAAGCGCACCACTTTGTAATGTTACATTTTGATGGCCCTCTTAACAGCATCTGAATATGTATTTCCTACATTTTTTTATGTTACAGTTTTAAAAGAGGCTGCTAGCATCATCAACAGCTACTTGTATAATGATCTGGTAAGACTTGTTTTCTATTTTTCTATTGTTTTCAAAATGTTGTTCAGTGTGGTTTCTTAAAGGGTCTATCTGGTTTCGGTTATAAGTTAAATATTGTATCTAGATTCTAAGATGCCTGGATGACAGGGCGAATTCCTTCTTCTAAACCTGTCATCCCCAATGCACCTCTATCTCATACCCCTGCAATCCCACATGCATTGCAAGACGTGTGTCTTGGTGAATTCCTCTTTGCCTTTTGAACCTCTCATCCCCAACTCTCCTACCTGCAATCCCACTTACTCCTCTTTTCCACCCATATCCCACACTGATGCTATCCAATATCTTCATTCTAGTACCATATCCATTGCTATCCCGCCTCCTGTGTGAAGATGAATAGTAGGAGTGGGTCCAGCTAGATGTACAGGAACATCTTACTTTCATCCTCATTCCATAGCATTTGGTTCTCTCCCCCAAAGTAAATCCCTCCTCCATCTAGATCCTACTCCTTCCCTTTTCCGTCTTAACCTGTCCCCCCCTCCCAACCACTCAACCCCTCCCAAAATTACCAATCAAACCTACCCCCCCCCCCCCACTAAAAAATTAACTTTCCCAGTAACCCCCAAAGAACTATCTTTGTCTTGACCCCCCAGGAGCCAGCGGCATCCTCTCTCATCACAAAGGAGGATGCCACCAGGACTATTTCTACCTATATATCCTATATATCCCATTTTGTTATTCCTTGTAACCCCCCCCCCCCCCACTAGGAGCCTGCTGTATCATCTCTCATCACCCAGGAAGATAGATTGCTTTTCTCTTGAACCTCCCCGTCACTGTCACTAGCCACTATCTCCATTCAAATCTCATCCCAAATCTAACTTTCTCAGTAACGCCCCCATTGAGCTGTCTTTGTTTATCTCAACCCCTAGGAACCCACTGTATCCTCTCTCATCACCCAGGGGGATGCCTCCAAGGCCATGAGCTTTGTGAAAGAGAACACTGATGAGAAACTGACCATGGAAAGAGAGATGACCAACACCATGACTGCTGAGACTGACCCAGAGATCAGAGAAGTCAGACAGAACTATGAAAACATGTGAGTGGTATAAAAGTCTATGGACGACTCCAAGCGGCTTCTTTATTCCTGCCATTAGTGGGACTTAAGATTTCAGCATGTTTGTTTGTTGGGTTTTTTGTTTGTTTGTTTGTTGAGATGATCTTGCCAACAAGGGAACTCGGCAAAGCTCCAACAAGGGAATTGGCATTGGGGTTTGTTTTGTTGTTTTTGTGGGTGATTGTTGTCTACCCGTTGAAACCAAGGACTTTAACAAAAGGGATCTGGGTGTTTGACAGAGCAAGGATGTTCTCGTTTTGTTTTCTTGTTCAAAGCCAATGTGAATGGTGCTATAAAAACAACCCAGTTTCCAAGCAATGTTAGGACAAAAAAGTCCTGGATTTTCTGGGGGGTGGGGGGGGGGTATCAGAATTTCACCTAGGTCTTTTTGTAAAAAAAAAATTCAAGGAAGTTACACAAAACAAATATTTAACTCGTTGTTCATTGTGGTTTTCAATGTAGTCTAGGACCCTTGATACTCGCCCGGATATTGCTCAATTATGAAGTGGATCCAAGTGGCAAATATGTTTCCATATGAAAAAACAAATACCTTTAAAGTAATTAATTGAAGGTTAAATTCTAGTCATGATAATTATCCTGTATGGAACTTTCTCTTGAGACATCACAGCAGCGAGTTTTGCCAACCAGTGGGTTGACAAAAAGCATGAGGAGGATGGCTTCACTGAAAAAAATACAACAATTTATCTGTGGACAAGTTCAAACCCACGAACATGTTATAACCGCATGTGCTGTGACAGGACCTCCCTGTCCACTACTTTAAGTATTAAAGTTAGGTCGTATGCGTGATTGTTATAATAAAAGTTGGACCAACGTTATAATTTTTCTGATAACCGTCCTCTCTGCGCTGTGCTATTAAAAACAGCTATTGGTAACCAGTGATGTGACCAGCCTCACTAGGCTGATCACGAATCGTTGACTAGACTAGTCAAACAATCATAGACTAGCGTGCGTTCCATCACAGTTAGTCAAAGTATGGTAAACTAATTTCCTTGATCGAACTTGCACATGATTGTCTTAAGGCTCCTGAAGAAAAGGGAACAATTATTTTATTTTTTAAATTTCCAAGGATAAAGGATGTGTACTGAAAAATAACCACCGACCTTAAAAACCCACAAAGAATATAATTTTATTCCCTACTTCCCATTGTATTCAATCTTACAGGAAATCCAATCTGGACCAACAAAAGAAAGATTATGAAGACAAACTAAAGTAAGTACTGCTGCCATTTTTGTTTGGTTCCCTGAATGGCCTACACAATAACAGAGTTGATTACTCAATCCAATAAAAAGCAGCCAGACTATTTGCCGGCTACGGCTACGGCTACAACTGTTGCTAAGGGTGTTGCTAAGGACATCTTATACTTCAACGCATGCTGACACAGCAATCCAGCTGTAGCCATAGCCGTAGTTGCCAATTTGTACACGGCCTAACTGCTTTTTGTTGTTGCTTATAAACAACGACTTGTTTCTGGTAAGAAATTGATTTCCTCTACCTTACCAAAAAGAAAGTTGTAAACATTGCTATTGGCCTGACGTTTCAACCCCAGCGGATTCTTTCTCAATGGTGATAGCTTTTATAAGCCTTTGAGAAAGACTCTGCTAGGGTCGAAAACATTAGGCTGTTAACACTTGTATTTATTTTTACCACAGGTCATATTGGTTGGTAAGCAGTTTGCAATGTTTTTAAAAAAAAATTTTTTAAGTTGATTGGAAAATGAGTCCAGAACCAAGACTTCTTTGTATTTCTCAAAATTTATTTTACAACTCTTCCTTAACCCTTTAGAGACCATAACAGCCGCAAGCTGCTTGTACCACAATGCCTTTGATGGCTGCAAATGGCCACAAGATTTTAACATACTTCCACTCAATAAAATTAAAAAATCAAAGTAAAGGTATTGTCCTGAATTAACATGTTCCAATGTTTCCCCTATTAACATACATCTACATTGATTAGAAAAGAAGAAGAAAAATTTATATTTTGTTTTTATTTTTCCAGAAATGTTTACTGGGGGGAAAAAACGAGTCATAAAATCAACAATATCAGCCATGTCCTGGCATATGGTGATGATTATATAGATGAACGGTTTCCAAAGGGCTAAAAATTACAACAAAATAGTTGGATCCTGTGTTCGTTAAATGATTGTGAATACTACTCAACAAATCCATCTTGATAGTTTTAATACGTGCAATCTTGAACCCTCTTTAAGGCTGGCATGTTTTCGCTTAATATAAACAATTTGTTTGTCCTCAGAAAAATCAGCAAAAGTGTAAATCAGCTTGTGTACATGTAGGTCAGTCCTTGTACTCAATAAAACGTTCTTTTTTTTTCCAAGGGCCAAGTATCATGTCTGCTTTACATATCCTACAAATTCAGACAACTACCAGCTGGGCCCAATTTCAAAAAGCTGTTTAGCAGAAAATTCTGCTAAGCAAATCTCTTTGCTAAGTTCGAAATGAGTGGGGTACCAGTCACAGCAGTGGTAACTGTATAGTATTTTGGCTGGTAACCTATTTTTCCTAAGCAAGAGTTTTCTGTGCTTAGCAAGTTTTTGTGCTTACATGCTTTATGAAATTGGGCCCTGGGGGATTCTTGGGGTTAGGCTAATATACAAATCAATGTTTTTCTAAGGGGGGGGGGGGGGTTCATTGTCAACTTACAAACAAATAAAATCTGATGATTTCCTTTTTTTTTCTTTTTTTTTTGCAGCAACAACGCAGTTATGATGATGGAGTTGCAGGACACTATCCAGGAGTTACAGCATGAGCTGTCTGCTTTCGGATCTCCAACCAAGCCCTACTCGGCCATGTCTGGATTCTCCAGCCGGTTTGATCCCAAGACAGAACCCACGATCATCTTCTCAAGAATGGACTCAGAGCGGAACCAGAAAGCACTCAAGAGGGCTGTCAACGCACAGAGGGTAAACAAACAAAAAGAATTTACATTTCGAAATAATTTGAACACTTTTCATTTAGTCTATTGGAGACCACAGCAGTCGTGTACCAAAACGCCTTAGCAGCTGCAAACGACCGCAAGATTTGACATGACTTTCACAAAACCAAAAAGGTGAAAGTAAAAGTCAGGTCCTGAATTGGCATTTTCTTATGTTTCCCATGCTCACATACTATCCTTGATTGAAAATGAAACAAAATTTCTGTTTCGTTTCTATTTTTCCAAACATGTTAATAGGAAAAAGTGTGTCACATATCAAGGATATTAGCCATGTCTTAGGGCTTATGGTTATGATTACATTAAAATAAACGATCTCTAAAGGGTTAAATGTAGGTTCTATCTCACTGCAGTTTCTGTGAACAATTTTAGTGAATCAAATTTTTTTTTAGGAGCCATTCTCAATTTTCGTGAGCAAACAAACTGTACGCTGGGGGTCTACGGCCTGGGTTCGATTTCTAAAATATAATAAACTGTTGATTTTGTCAAAATGTATCATGCCAGTTTATGGTTAAACTCGCAGTAAGATCGTTGATTTGTACAAATCGTTACGGATTAGAGTGTCAGCCATCCTCAGACCCAGCAATCATATCGTACATCATACAGCTAGCTTCCCCCGCATGAATCGACAGCAGAACTACAATCGCGGCCATATCTCGTTGGACCCCCCTGCACCACGGCCCCCGTGCCCTCTTTCAATGTTGGCTCTCAATGCGTGGTCTGCGCTCCTATCAACATTGAGCGGGGGGACGGGGGGAGGGAATGTTTATTGCACAGAGGAAGGGAGGACAGAATGTTTATTATCATGTTGCGAATGGGTGGCCCAAGCATTTTGGCCGAGATTGTTGACTTGAAATCAAAGCAGTAGTTTCCTTTCCAAATGTATGGCTCTGGTTACTGCAGCATTCTGCACTGAAGAACAAAAAATAGCGTGAAAGAATTCAATTTTTTTGTGTGTACACTTTTAGGGAAGGGGGGTTCTGAAAACGTCTACGGTTTGTACACTCTTGAAAATGTGGATAATTGTGAATAGTCCCTTAGCTGCCCTTGAGTTTCCTGCATAAATTCATCAGCAGTGCAAGCAACCACTCCCACCCAGAGTGGAGTTGTGTAGATTTGGTTAGCTTGGGAAGTCATTATACGGATCTTTGTCATTATGTGGCCATTTTGATTTTCTCAAATTTAAACCCAATGTAAACTGAACTGAGGCAGGTGAGAAAGAAGTAGTCTGGCCTCTTTGTATCAAACTGATGACAAGAAGTGTCATTTTTACTGTGTGTGTAGACAGGAAACAAGACAAAACTAACCCATGATAAATGTCTATTGACCATATCAAAAAATAGGGGGAAAAAACAGTTGAAAGCAAGCCAGAAACAGCAGACATCCATTGTGTTCATTACCACTTATTTATTTGTTAATTAAACTTAACCATACAGGAAGTATGTCACATTTGCTGCATTGCTAGACTGCTACATTGTACATTTACATCTGACATGAAAAAGTTACAACATTTCTATTTTCAAAGAATGACGAAGAAACTTCTACCAGCCTATTTTAGACAAAAGAGTGTCAACTTTATTGCAATTCGATCCCTTTAATAAAGGAAAAATTAAGTCAAATACATTCTGAAAAGTTCCATTTTTTGTTCCGTTGCCGCAGTAGAGGGAGAAAATTGGGAGGTCAGTTCACATCTGACTATTGGATTTGCTGAAATAAGGATTTGAGGGAAATTATAAATGAAGATTTTTACACATTTTCATAAAATCAAATTGCCCAGTACAAGTCAAAATTAAATGCAAAATAAATATAGATGTTCTAAAAAAAAAATATAATGGTAAGTTTTCACAAATTTCAGATGTAGTTTTAGCAACTTGCTTAATTTTGCAAAGCAAACAGTTTCTGAGCTAAATAAAGTTATATTCTTGGCAGTTCTACCACCCTGGGCCGAATTCCATTAAGCTGTTAAGCAGAATAAAATGCTTAGCACAGAAAAATATATTGCTTAGCAAAAACAGGTTACCTGCCAAAATACCATGTTATTGTATGTGACTGGTTCCCTGTTAATTCTTGCTTAGCAGAAACAAATTGCTAAGCACTATTTCTCTGCTGAACAGCTTTTTGAAGTAGGGCTTAGCTTACCCTGATGATATGGGCCCAAGCGCATGTCATTGAGGAAAATACATGCTGAAAGAGCTAGCTTTTATAAGCATAGTTCACAGGAAGAAGACAAATAATTTCATCTGCCTGCAATCAGGGATTTCTCACCTGCACCAGCTTTAGCAGAGATTTTGTGCTTTATATCTGTGTGTTGAGAACAGTGACTGTAAAGTAATGCAGAGTGTACAGGTTTTTACCTTCAGGTTTATTACAGATTGGGTTTTGTTTTAATGCAAGAAATATTTAATGGCGTGACGTTTCAACCCTGTCAGAGTCTTGTGTGTGTTGTGTTGTCATTAAGCCTTCGAGAAAGACGATGCTAGGGTCGAAAACGTCAAGCCATTAACTATTGTTTGCATTCATGCCATAGGTCCTTAGGGTTGGTAAGCAGTTTGCTGTAAGCATATTCTATTTTCTTAATTTATTTGTTGTTATGTTAGAAAGGATTATTTGTTCTGATTTTACTGCTGCAGAAGTTTAATCATACTTTGATTCTTTGTACAGTTGGAACCGGAGTACTACAACGAAGTGGTACAAACTATGGACCAGTATACAGTACTACCTGCAAAGCGTCTGGTTCACCTGGCTAAGAAATACGCACATCATACGCATATGAAGCAAATCGAAGGTTCGTCTCATATCCACGAGTTAAAAAAGTTAAAAGACTGCTCGCTGAAAACTTTTGTATTGTCTCAGTTGATGTTTTAAAATTGTCACACTGTTTTTCTCATAAATTTGAACGGCTATTTTTTGAAACTTTCACGGATGAATACACCTCGTTGAGACTACATTAAAGACAAAGACCAGGGTTGATAATAAACCAGGGAAAAGTGATTAGTTTCATTCTGAAAGCTCATTCATAAACTTCATACTGGTGCTAATTCCTGAAGAGAAATATTTACATCTGAAATTCTTTCAAAGTCGAGGAAAAAGCTTGAAGAGTCCACAAATTACTTGAGCTTGTGTCGATTGTCTCAAACAAATAAACCCAACTTGCACAAAATCCCTGACAAAACATAACCGTTTTTTATTGTTTTCACAAAAACCTGACCATGGAATTTGATGGAATTTTCACTGATTGGTGACCAGGGCCCAATTTCATAAAGCTGTTAAGTAGAAAATACTGCTTCACAAATTTCTTTGCTAAGCAAAAAATGATTGGGGTACCAGTCACAACAATGCAAACTTAATGTAATTTAGGCTGGTAACCTGTTTCGGCTAAGCAATACTTTTCTGTGGTTAGCAAGTTTTTGTTGTTACAGGCTTTATGAAAATTGGCCCTGAGGTGAGGAATTAATTTACTCCTGGCCTAAAAACAATAACTTATTTTCCCTTTGTGAACACATTGTTTCTTCCTGTGTGTTTCTTGCAGAGAATGTGAGGCAGAGTAACTCGTTGGATGAGGAGGTGTACACGTTACTTGAGAGGATGGAGTCATTACAGAGTCTGGTGAGTCAAAACAATAATAATATCGCAATTTCAAAGGGTGATCAAACATTATTACCCCTGGTCACTGGGCCTTTTTTTCAGTCCTTATTAAACCATCTCAGCTCCCTGAGCTGCCAAGTAATGTGGCACTCTAAGCTAAATCAATCAGAAGAACAATCTCTGCCCTCACAGGTACCCATTTATACCTCTTGGTGAAGATAAGCAATCGTAGTTAAGTGTCTTGCTCAAGGACACAAATGTCATGACTGGGATTCGAACCCACATCCTGATGACTCAGCAACCAGAACTTGAGTCTGATGCACTAAACCACTCGGCCATGACACGCCAATAAATAAATTGTCTCTGGATCTCAATGAATATTTCGTCGCATTGGTGCATAAATGTTGTATCTCGATTTTGCAAAAACTCGCACAAAAATACTCCATGCAAAAACGTCACGTACTTGGTTTTTTGTACACCCAGGGGTCGATTTCACAAAACTCTTCCTAACTTAGGACTAGTCCCAGGCAATGCTAAGAGATAGGACTAGTCTTAAGTTAGGACACGGTACTTAAGACTAGTCCTATCTCTTAGCATTGCCCAGGACTAGTCTTAAGTTAGGACCAGTACTTAAGACTAGTCCTATCTCTTAGCATTGCCTAGGACTAGTCTTAAGTTAGGACCAGTACTTAAGACTAGTCCTATCTCTTAGCATTGCCTAGGACTAGTCCTAAGTCAGGAAGAGTTTTGTGAAAGCGACCCCAGGCTATTTTAAGCGTGATACAACGTTTTGACAATTTCAAACTGATACGTAATGTTAGTGATATTTTAGGAGATGCAACATTCTTGCACTGACATGACAATTTGGAAAGTATTTGTATAATAAGTCAACTCTGAAACTGCGTTTTCTTCAACACCTTCTCTTCAGGGAGTAACTATTGCTTGTAAACTTGCGGGTATAACCATGTATTGTTCGAATCGTCGAGACCACAACGGCTCTTTTCAGAGCCAACACTCCTCCCAAAAGAGATTTCCAAATGGTTGTACCCGCAAGTTTACTAGTAAAAGTTACTTCCTATTATCCACACCATGCAAAGCTTTAAACATCACTTATATTTTCTCCACGGGTAAGAGTACAAGGTGCTTTTGAGGGTTTCTTGGTTTCATTACCAGAAAGATATAATGATAATAACATTTTCTCTCTAACGAGATGAATTTTTTGCAGTGGTTTGCTAAGAAATTTTTAAGTGAAGTTTTTATTTTTGAATTTTGCTTGAAACCATAGAGGGCACAGCGTTGGGGCGAGCAGATGGATGCATTGTCGTCA
This sequence comes from Plazaster borealis, assembly GCA_021014325.1. NCBI lineage: Eukaryota > Metazoa > Echinodermata > Asteroidea > Forcipulatida > Labidiasteridae > Plazaster > Plazaster borealis. The sequence continues at coordinate 5,836,341 of CM037463.1, read as the reverse complement.
GAACGTCTTCACCTTGCCCACATGCTGATGGAAGCACTGCAACGAGTAGAAGAAGAATCTGGCATCTTCATGATCAAACCCATACTGTCATGGAGAGGGAGGTAAGGAAACCTCTTGGGTGCTAATGGGTGCTACTGGGTACTACTGGGTGGGTGGGGGAATGACACCCATAGGCTTAGCTAGAGTGGGTACTTGGGTGGGTACACAGGTTACCTTAATAATCACACTTATACTATTATGTGCTTGGGTACTACTGGGTGCTTGGGTACTACTGGGCTTAGCTAGAATGGGTACTTGGGTGGATACACAGGTAACTTTAATAATCAGCCCTTAACCATTAAACATGCAGAGGGAGAGTACCTATTGGGTGCTACTGGGTGGGCAGGTACACAGGTTAACTTAATCATACCTATACTGTTGGGTACTTCTAGGTGGACAGGGGAAATGACACCCATGGGCTCAGCTAGAATGGGTACTTTGTCATGTACACATGTTATCGTGGAAATGATCTTGTTTGATACTACTGGGTTCGACTGTGAGAACTGCTCATGGGTCCATAGGTTGTCTTTATCATTATGAAACCCACTATTGAGGTGGAGGTAACAAACCCATTGGGTTCTACAGGATGTAATGATTTTTTGGGGTAAAATTTTAACTTCTATGTTTATTGTTTGTTTTCCATAATATCTGTAATTTTACATCAGGTCGTACACTTTGGCCTTGCGCATCCTATTCTCACTTAAACTTTACTCTGTGAATTTTTCTCTTTTTCTAGGAACCAGATCCCCCTCTACCAGCAGAGCCGAATCAGTGGATCTTATCGGCCGCAGAAGACCTTCCTGAAACCCATCCCTCAACTGCGAGACGGTACCCCGCTCAACATGGTGCCAGCTCCAACTCCAGCATCACAACACCCCATCAAAAGTGCCACAACGAGACCTAGAACACAGGTATACTCTCAGATTGTGAGAACTCTCCCCAACCCCAACCCCCCCTCGCCACCACCCATCCCATGTCTCCGACTTTCAACAAGTTGTGTCCCCCCCCCCCCCAATCCTCTCAATATTTGACATTTAATTTGTTTACTATACCTCTCTTTACTGGATCTGTTTACCTTGTATCCCTTAGTTGTTATTGCTTCATTTTCTAAATTTAGTTGTAATAGTCCTCACCTGAACCCAATTTCATAGAGCTGCTTAAGCAGAAAATATTGCCTAAATATTTCCTGCTCAGCAAAAATAAACAGAATACCAGCCACAGATTGTACATGTGATATGGTATTTTAGCTGGTAACCTTATTTTGGTAAATATCATTTTGTTGTCCTAAGCAGGCTACTTTTTGTGCTTTAGCAGCTCTATGAAATTGGGCCCTGTTTGCCACTGATGAATTGGCTCCTTGTGACACTCTGGGGCAAAATAAATGTACATCTTTTCAATAAATATTTCACCTGCGTGTGCTGCATTATTTTATTTTTTTATGAGCAAAACATTCCCTGAAAATTGTTTCCTTTTGTCGCTATTTTCTGAAATTTTTGTCTCACAATTCCAGAGAAAAAAGTGAGTTAGTTTTAAATTTGACTGAAAATTAAAAATAGTTTCCAAAAACCATCAATATTTTAGATGAATTATCATTAAGAATGTGTCATGTGGTTGAACAAATGTCATTCTTGATAGTGATTTCAAATTTCTTCCACATTAGCTTAACAAGCGTAGATGTTGCATTCACAATCCTCGGATCAAAATGCTAGAAATTAAATCCAGTGTAACTTTCTCAGTCAAATTAGTATGAAATTCACATAGAGTGTAGGATTCCAAATAATAAATCATCATTCCCATTTTGTTGGAACACAAAACAAAATTTCCCCACCCACTACTAGACTTTAAAACTCTGGTTGTCTACATCTCCAGGAACCACCTGTGGAAGCAACCTCGACTCCAGGGGACCAGTCCAACGATGTTCCCGTCAAAGGGTCCAGCATTCAGCTGATTGGTCCCCAGTCCCAGCCCATGTGGGCTATGTCCAGCTCTTTCACCAGGCCTGGGGCAGACGGCGACACGGCCAAGGACGGATTTGCCAAGATCACCACGCCGCGTATCCTGGAGCTGGATGTTAACCGGATGCTGATTGGTCAGAATACAGTGAGGTGAGGACTCGGTTAACGTCGTCACAACAAGCTCTTGCAATACATTTGCCAATACAGGCTTGCATTATCATTTTTTAACTAAATAGCCTAAGCCAGTGAGTAAGAAGTACATTTGACTAGGATGCATAGATTTCGACTTGCCTGTGTTTGTGTTTTTCTTTGTGGTATTTTTATGTAAAACAAACATAGGCCCTTTTTGAAATCATGGCTTCGGCTTAGGCTACGGCTTTGGCTCCATCAGTCATTTTGAAAACGTATACTTTAAGTACCGGACTTCATATAAGCAGATGGTGATCAAGCCGTAGCCTAAGCCATGAGCCATGTACAAATGAATGGCTTCAGCAGTGGTATGGCAAAACACAACTTATTAAGTTTGCATTTATTATTCCTGATGCAAGAATTACATAATAATGTGCAAAAACCAATAAAATGGTGAGGTTCTTCATGTTCACCACTAAAATACTTGTTCTTTTTGTACATTGTCAGGACAGAGACCTTGCTGGCAAAGAACATGGACTGTCAATAAATATTTGGTACAGACATGGATGAAGGCATTATTTCTTTCCTCTGTGGCATAGTGTTAGCCAGAGGGGTGTCTGGGTGTCTTTTGGCAACCCTGTTTTATCTGTCATTTACATGTAAATGTGAATTTGGACACCCTTTTACCAAATCCTGGCTAAAACCTTGCTCCGTGGTACAGATTTAATGTTCATTTTAATTCTATCAGACAAACTTTGAATTTTTCAAGTGTTAAAGCTACTGACCCGTTTTGTTTCCACCAGTGCTCTGACGAAGCCGTTTTTGAGCAATGATAGATTGGTGAACGCATCCAATGCCAGTGTCCGATCCTACATGAGCATTGATCGTCCGTCAGCGAATCCGGCGGCACAGAATAGAGGACGACCCAACTCATCAGGTAAAAGTACTGAACCATGACTTGTCGTTAATTAAGCAAGGTCAAAACTGTCGGTTGGAACCCACGGCCAATTTCAGCATCAAACATGCATATTTGCTACGCACAGAAAAATGCTCCTAAGCAATGGTCATCAATGGTCATCAATGGTCATCAATGGTCATCAATGGTCATCAATGGTCATCTTTCTCCTGACAATGACTAGAGCAAGCTAGTCGAAACGCTGAGATCAATTAAGAACTCGCTCCGCGGCAGTGAAGTTAATAACGAGTAGTCCCCTCGATCCACCAAGCGAAAGTCGTAGTCTCGGCCGATTTCCCTACCTTCCGCCCAGGTAATAGTTAATAAGCAGGACCGTTCTTTTCAGAACTGAGAAGTCTCCCGAATTCCTAAATCTACTTCGCGGCAGTAGAATAATCAGCAAGACAAGTTCTCAAAGAACAAAATCCACACAGCAAAGTAGATACACACATGGTGTTACCACAAACCGAATATACAATGCTCATCTTTCTACTTTTTGATTTCCTCTTCTTTTGTCCCCCTGCCCCTTTTCAGCCCTCACCTTGAGTGGCCTGTTTTAGGGCTTTCTTATTGGTGACTCCCCACAAAGAAATTGTTACACAATTTTAAAAGCAGCAACTGGTAACTAGTGGACATACTATGCAATGTATAATGTTTGTAACTGGTCCCCTGCATTGCTTTTTAACTGTATCACATTGGGACCAGCATTCCAAGTAATACAGCTGGATACTGCTGAACTTGTTTCTGCAAAGTGAAAATGTGTGTATAGACTGTGCAAGTCTCGCGCATATTCAAACTTCCGAGACCATTTATGTCCCGACCATATGGAGTTTTATGTGGGCGAGATTTTGTTTCGCCAATTATTGTAGTTTCACGTAGTTTATGGCCATGAAAATTATATATGATGTTGGGAATGTAATACTAAGTGATAAACAATATGAAAGTAAAACCAACTCAACAAAATAACGAAGAAAACCTGAGAATAAGACTCGACATCCGTCTCCGTTTACTTGTAAAAAATTAAGAATGCTGCCCAACTGGCGGGCATGTTGTCATTAAAACTATGTGATAGACGCACACATTTGGGCGTGATTGGCAAATGGGGTTTCTAACAATAAGCATCCTTGTTCCAAGTTTTAATTTTGTTAGTTTTAACAAATTATTTGTATTATACAAAAATTGAAAATTTATTTATAACAAGTTGCTAAGAATTTCAAGAATTTTGTGAATATATAATTTTAAAAGAAGATTTGATTTCATAGAAAAATATATTTTTCAACTTTTTTTTCGTTTTGGATCTGCGCGAGACGCACAGTCTATTGTCCAAATTCACCTGACGTCATCAAACGATAAATCTGGCTAGCAACATTTTGGAAGTCGAATTCACTGTGGGTTATTACTGTGCAGTCTGCATTTCAGACGATACGCAGGCAGTTTGACAAGCAAAATTATATCTTTCATGCATTTTAACTCCCAAAAAGGTAGACCAGACAGTAACTGCTTGTGACATCAGTGCAAGGGGTTAATAACCAATCGCAAACAGCACACTAAATGACATGGTGTTTTTTGCTGGTATTGTTTTAGGATGTTATTTGTTTTGGGTTGTTTTTTTAGCAAAAGTAATTTTGCGCTAAAACAGCCATTTGATAAAGGCACTAGCAGTTAATTATAATATCAGGGGCGGATCCAGGATTTTCCAAACGGGGGGGCGTGAAAATATACCAAGCAGCAAAATCTTCCCTTCCCCATTTCTCCCTCCCCTTCTCTCTCTCTCCCTCTTTTTTTCTTTTCTCCCTCTTTTTTTATTTTTTATTTTTTTTTATTTTATATGAAAAAGGGGGGGCGTACGCCCCCCCTGGATCCGCGCCTGAATATGCAGTTCTTACATAGTGCTTTATCGCGCCCGAGAGATCTCTGGTGCAAAACCTACAAGGTATGCGAAGCTATGATAAAAAAGTAAGACCCATTTATGTAAATGGCACCATGTAATATTAAAGGTGCTGTGGCGCAATCTGCAGCCAACCATACCAGAAAACACTGACAAGTGTACTCGGTTCTTTTACATGCATTACACAACACACGGAACCTACGGCCTTACATCCCATCCGAAGGACCAAGCAATAATGGGACTCGAACCCATACGTTATTCAGAAACACCAGAGCTTGACTCCAGAGTACACGACCGCTCGGCCATGACATGCCAGTTGAATTCACTCTATCCTACCGTTTTTCTTTGCAGGTAACGAAGGAGCCAGGCAATCACCGACTGTTCTCGCTGTAAAGACTCCAAACAGCGCTGGGTCCCATCACAGCAGAACACGCAGTGAGGGAGCTCTTTCCCTCAGCCAGCCCCTTCCCCCAATCAAAGTGCCCCTCAATAATGACCCCGACTATGGCGTTGGAGGTCAGAGGTCAAACGAGGGAAGCAGACCAGGGACGACGGGGTCGGTGGGTTCTTCCATCCAAAGAAGAGGTAAGAATAGATTGATTGAGTGTACACATCTTTTATAATTAAGTTATAACTCTAACAGACCTAAGGGACTTCAGATAACTACAGTGCCAAATTTCATGGCTCGGCTTACCGCAGACTTCTGCGCTTACGGCCCATAGAAGCACGCGCTTTAAAGGTCTCCATAAGCATAGAATGCTGTGGTAAAGTAGCGCCATGAAATTGGGCCCTGATGTGTGAGGCAATATTGTAAAACCTATTCAGAAAGCCCACACGTGCAATGAAGTCTTCTTGAACGTTTTTGAAATACAGTGAAACCAATGCACATTTTTTGCTATTTTAAGCACAAAAAATTGCATTGTCGGCAAATAGCTTTATGAAATTTGGCCCAGCCACACCAAATTCTAAACAGACGGTCCTAAAGCTACAGAACTTGTGCCGGCTTCAGACGACTGCTCAGTGACTGTGCTTTTTGTTTGAATGAAGAAGACAAGACTGTCTATTTCAGCTGGGATAAAGACTGTCATTTTTCAAAATTATTCTCCTCTTTTTGTAGATTTATCGAGGCCGATCACTCACCCTTCACCTCCACGTACTCCTCCTGGATCCTCCATCCGACAATCTCCACCTTTCATGAACACCCTCGATCAGGACGAGACACGAGACGGCGACGACGATGATGCAGGATCAGCTGGTCATGTGACTAAAATCTCAATGCGTTCGGCATCGCAGTCAACAGAGCGAAGTTTCACACCAGATAGAGAAACATGACAGAGTCTTCAGACAACTCATTCATAGATGTCAAAACTTCGTTCAGAAGATTTTGACCAATTATTTGATGTGATAAAATTATATCATGCAGTTCTTATGCCGCGCTTCTATACACGTGACGGCCCCTCAAAGCGCTCAGTATTTTTACTACGGTTATGCAGAGATCGATGTTTGAATTATGACACTCACTTATAATAGAACATTGTAAGGGTTTACAATGTGCTTAGGCGCAATCTGCTGCCAACCATGCCAGAAAACACCAGGGCAAACTTCTCTTCTCTTAACGATAGGTGTACTGGGTTCTTTTTCATACATTACACAACAGTTCTTTTGGAGAAATTTACCTGAAATTTTCAACATCAGCCATTGACGGTAACAGGTTGATGCAGTTCAGCAGAAGAAACAAAAGAATGTAATGGTTGTGACACTTGCTGTCGAACACACTCGAACACGGAAGACTGTGGGTTTGTTTTCCACCGACTTGTCTGCATTTATTGTTTATCTGAACTTAATAAGGACTAAGAACATGGCCATTTATACTCTGCTTTAAAACTTAATATATGAAGATACTAAATTTTAAGTACCAGGGCCCATTTTCATAAAGTCGCTAAGCAGAAATGAGCAGGATACCAATTACAACTTGTACATGTCACATGATAGTTTGGCTGGTAACCTTATTCTGGTAAGCAACATTTTGTTGTGCTAAGCTACTTTTTCGTGCTTAAGCAGCTCTATGAAACTGGGCCCTCAAGGCCCAGATTCATGGCTCTGCTTACTGTAAGCAAAGAATCTGCGCTTACAGAAGCAGGGAATCCTGCGCTTACGTCAAGTGTATTTCACGGGTTAGCAGGTAATTTTTTGCTTGTGTGCATGCGTACTCCACAGTACAAGGCATTCTTCGCTCACACAGGTAGTGCAGAATTGTCGGCGATTGCGCAGTAGGCAAAGATCGCAATTCTGCAGTTAGCGGAGCCATGAAATTGGGCACTGATTCACAATGCAATTTCACTGTCTGAGTTACATTATCAGATAATAACCTTCCATTGTGGAAAATACTAAGTGAGGGAAGCAATGGGTAAGCATAGTGCAAAACACATCAAACAAAACCACACCAAGATTTCAATCACTAAGAGAATTTCCTTGTTTGGTATACACAAGATGAGGAAACAAAATAGGTCATTAAAGGAGCTTTAAACATTTTAAATAACCAATCAGCAATTGTTTTAGGCACAAAACTGTTTTTGCAAACTTAAGGTTGTCATGCAGTAAGTTATAGACAAGGGCTCGATTTCACAAAACACAAATAAAAATAGTGGCTTCTTGTATAGTGTTAAAATCCATCAGGCAGTGACACTCATGGTGCTCAAACGTTATTACCCCGGTCACTGGGCCATTTATTTATTCCTTAAACCATCTCAGCTCCCTGGGGAGTATACAGCTTGTGCAGCCAAATACATTATGTACATTGTAGCACACCAAGCTAAATCAATCAGAAGAACCATCTCTGCCCCTCATGGGTACCCACTTTTGTGAAGAGGAGCAATTATACTGACTTAAGGACACAAGTGTCATGACCAGGATTCGAACCCACACCTGATGAATTAGCCCCTCAGAACTTGAGTCCGGTGCACTAGAACGCTCGGCCAAGACACACACTTTCATCTTTAAATGAGTTGTCAGTAATGCCAGAGTGATTTGTTTTGTGACATCACACTTTGCTGAGCAGTTGAGATTGATACACATCTATAGATTGATCTTAGCTCTTTGTGAAATCAGGCCCAGAAATTCTGACATTCTTACAATTTAATTTAATTGTTAAATATCTGAATAGTAGCCTTTTTACATTATGAAGATACTATATCTACATGTAAATATCGTTTTGTAAAACAAAAAAGTTGCAACTCGACCACTATTTCCTCCTTCAGTTCTAAGCAATCTTGTGTGCCCTATAACCATATCCTTTTTTTTTCTTTCTTTTTTCCTGTCTGGTTATGGCTGGGTTAACCAAAAAAAGTCCCTCCAAATTCCCTAGTAAATTGCAGTGCTCGAAAGACACCCACCAAATTGCTGGCACAAGGCCAATAATTTTAGAATCAAGTAAAGGCACTTTAAAACCAATAGATTGGGGGTTACGTGTAGTTTTTGTTGTTTGGTGGTTTGGTGTTATTTTGATATGCATTGGTAATTGTTCAAGACTAGTATCGGCACTTGGTGTGACCCAAAATATACATGAAATAGCCAACCTGTGAAAGTTTAAGCTCAAGTGGTCATCGGAGTCACACAAAAAATGAGTGCAAAACCAAATCACTGTTTTTCAAATGTTGGATTTTAGATCACAAGATCAAAACTAATGGTTTTCTCGTTTCTCAACAAAAATTAAAGGGAAGTTTTCCACCATGACCATCTTTATACCATGTTAAGTTCTGTAAGTTGAATCTTACCATTGTTGTGTTCACTTTTGCAAGCACATAAAGACACTTTTAAATTAAACCTGTAAGGAACATGAGCATTCACTTTGTTGGAACTATTTTGTAATAGACCTTATGCGCATGACGTAATTTCAGTAGGGCGCTCTCGGCTCATTGGCCCATCCTGTGCGCCAGGCGTAAATGGATATACATTTTTCATTGTTTTGTGATCATGTTACCTCTAAGATGGCGGCGTGATGACATCACAGCACAAGGTCCATAAAGCCTGGTTCATACTTCACATGAAAGTGAAAGCAAAAGCAAAGCAAATTTTGGTGAAACAATAGCCGGTAAGTGCTGTTTTGTCCAATTGTGACACAAGAAAAGTCGCTTTCGCTTTTGTGTGAAGTATGAACAAGTTTAAGTCTAGTTTTATGATACGGTGCTTTCAAATCAAAGGATTAGAGTGAATGGTATGCCGTCCGTGTAATAGAATGCACTGAATTCAAATAGTAAACGCTGTTATCAAGTGAACTAAAAAAAAGTATCTGTGTATGTAACCTTTATATGCAATGAACCTATGTGCCTTTTCTTTACAATAGACCCCCTTGCATATGACGTAACAAGACCCAAACGGCGCCCTCACTGAGGTCAATGAAGACCTATCATTGGCTGAGAGTTGTGTGCGGCGCATGTATGTGTGCACGTTTCCAATGTTTGACCTCAGCGATGGCGGCCAATGCAAGGGGTCTATGAAACTTGTGTTCCATTTTGTACAATCCTAAGATTAACATCATTCTACTGTATTCTATTTAACATTAACCAGCTCCAGTGATCACCAAAAGTTTATAGAATTAAGCCTTTCCCATGAAATATGCTAATTGCATTCAGGCATGTGCACAGACACTACTGGTGCACAAATGCGTGTGCGTCATGCCATCATCAGCCCCATACGAAAAGGCGCGACGTTCCCTCATTTACATATTTCATTGGAAAGGTTTATATCATTGGGCTAGTTTTGCTTCTAAGGATGTAAACAAAGAAATAGCAATGTATTTTCCATATGTTTCGCAAAGACCCGAGGCTTTGTCAAAATTATCAGTTTCCCAAAAGAAATGCCTTTTAATTCTGATGAGGTGATTTTTGGTAAAATTACAGAAACAAACCTATGCAAGATTTGGACCCGGGCATAGCAAAAACTTTGCGCCCAGGCAGCAGATTTGCACAGCTGTGATGTAATGACTTATCAACAGGATAAAGGTGCTGTAAATTTTTGATAATTATCATTCCGTCCAAATCAATGTGTCTTTTTATCATGACAAAATTTCAGAAGTTATAAATACTTGTGTTACAATGTTGTTTAATTCTTGTATAAAATAGATATTATATTTCAACTTCCAAGTGTACAAATAACTGTGTATATTTTGTATCTAACACTGTTTGCCAACATTGAAAAAATATAAACAACTTCAAGTTAGATGTTAGAAGTGAGTGAGTTTTTGGCCTCATATGTTTGAGGATTCTTTTGATTCTTTAGAGGCTCAATTGACTACAAATGTCCACAGAGTATACCTTTGGTTTTTGGAACCATCGGTTGTTTTAATTCTGTATAAATGTAGATATATACAATAAAACTAACCTGAGGAAATTTCATTTCAAAAATACTAGCGTTTTTGAGATATCACCAAAAATCCGGAGCGATTATGTCCACACAGGAAGAATAATCCGTAATTGGAATACACAATCTGAGAAATGTTTCATGCAGAAACGTTTCTCAGATTGAAATGTTGTTGAATCCTTCTCTCTAAAACCACATTCCTTTGAAGGGAATTATTTCTCAAAATGTTATTAACATTATCAACAGCTGCAGTACTTCTTACCAAGTAAAATGTTATGGTCATTAATTTTTGGAGTAATTACCAAAGATATGTCCTCTCTTTAAAAAGGCTCAAGGTCATGACATGAGTTGACAGTTTCCACATTGACACACTATTTATCACTTCTAAAATGAAAATGAATTTAACTTTTCTATTTTTTCTACACATTTTCAAAGACAGACATAGACCCCTTGCACTGACGTCACATGTGGCTACTGTCTGCCCATGCTCTGCCATTTTCGGAGTCAAATTGCATGGTAAAGATATGGTGAGCCTGTACATTGCCTAAAATGTGCGTCAGGCAAATTCGGTCAATATATATATATGTTACAATAATAATAATAACTGCATATATAAAGGGCCATATATCCAAGATATTGCTCAAAGGCGCTGTACATAAAAAAGATAAAACATCAAACATTAATAAAAGCAAAACAAACTGTTAAAAGATACCAAATTTAACAAAACAATTCAAGCCAAACTTTTAAAAAGTAGAAAAGCTAGAAAAGAGGACTCAATTTGCACGACAAAAATGCATGCAAAAATATTCAACCATGTATACTAGGCCCCCAGCGGCAATCCTGTAAAAGTACTCTTTTCTAAGAAGAACAGGTGGTGCTGAAAAGAAGTGGTGAGTGAATAGGTGCTTGATGTTTCAAACAGTATTCTCTGTAACAACGTCACACACCAACGTCACACACAGCTGGGCCCAATTTCATAGAGCTGCTAAGCACAACAATTTGCTTAGCATGAAATTTCTTCCTTGATAAAAACAAGATTACCAACCAAATTTCCATGTGTTGCATGTTGCTTGTTACTGGTATTCAGCTGTTGTTTTGCTTATCCTGAAAATCACGTGGAAATTTGGTTAGAAGGAAGAAATTTCATGCTAAGCAAATTGTTGTGCTTAGCAGCTCTATGAAATTGGGCCCTGATGTCTGCCATGCTCGCCATTTTAGGAGTAAAATGCATGACACAATGATGGTAGGCGTTTAAACACCCCTTCGCCTAAAATGTGCACTACACTGTATTACACACCAGGACTTTGACTACCCAAATGGCACAACTACGATTATTGTGATGCCTTAACCCATCTGATTTTTGTTTTATATTATTTCCTTTTAATGTCACCACATGTTATATTCATGTGGTACATACAAACTACACCATATGGTGCTTATTGAAACAAGCAGATTATTAGAAGTTTGTATTGGCATAGGTATTATCTATCGGCTTGATTGGCCTGGGAATGTCGTAGGTATACTTATCCGCATCAGTCCTTTCCCCGCCTTGGTCAGCTTGTATCTTCTTATTCTTCGCCGGGAGCTCCCTTGGGACCTCATAGTCAGCTTGCTGTTCCTTGGGGACTTCATACACCATGTCCGCAGACTCGGCTTTGCAGCTTTCATGTTGAACATATCTGTTTGTCATGTCCAACGCTTGACTCGCAGGCTGGCCACTTGTGCCGGAGGTTCTTCTTAGTGAGGTACAGCGATTTTGTACAAGACGCTTCTTGTGGATGTAGTAGGCAAAGACCGCCACAATGATGAAGAAAGCTAGTCCAGTAAAAATCCCTGCAGCATTTGAACCAGCATGACTGTGACTATCGAAGGCACCTTGACTTGATGAGTCATTAGGTCTTTCGACAGTCAGCAACCCCCAGTGGCTGCTCTCCTCTTCCTCATGTGTGTTAGCAGCGCTGCACTTCACCTGTAAGCCATCATCTTCCTCAATGTGTACTTCCGGTATCGCTAGGATTTTCCCACCTTCTAATACTTTGTAACGGCATGAGCCACATGTGGAGGAAACATACTGAATTTGGTTTCCTTGGAGGATGTTCCAGTGATAGCTTTTCACTGGATACAAAGTTTTTGTCACACAGTGAAAGAGAGCTTCAGCCCGGTCTAAGACGTGTCCAGTATGAGGAGTCAAACCAACTGTGAATATTACAAGCAGCGGGGTGATAGAACAGCTCGGTCTATTCATATAGGCTTCCCGCCTCTCCTCCACACCAGCAGCAATGCATGTGAAACTCTCTAAATTGTCTGCAACACTGAGAATCCTGGGTACGACAAAGGAACTGCCATGTGTAGTGATCTGTTGAGGTGCCAGGAAGGTATCGGTCTTATTGTCGTACCAAGCCAGGAGGGATAACTGCGAGTTTACTGGAGGTTTGCACGTCAATGAAACAATATCGCCGACATTAAGCTCACCAGAAGGTAGAACCTCACAGATGGGTGGTGAAAGTGTTGCAGAGAGTACCGTGAGGGATGCAAGCCCTTCATCGACGTCATCATTTAAAAATGACTGTCCAGACCCTGAAGCTGAACTTTCCTCATCTCTAGCATCATCTTCCATTACGGAGAGCCCACAGTAGTACTGTGAAGTGTCCATTGGTGTGACCTGATAAATATTGAGCGTACATAGGCCTTTAAGCCCATTTGAAGAAACTGAGATACGTTTAACTTTGTCAAAAGCTTCAGGAACAGTTTGACTGCAATTGGCGATACTCCTCAGTCCCTGGAACCAATACACGTTCCAGAGATCTTGATGTAGAATTAAGCAAGTGAAAGTAACATTGCTACCCTCAAATACATTTAAGTTTTTGGGTGAGACGATGGAAGGTGTCAGAGACTGCCCAGAGACTGAAGAGCTAGAACTGGACTGCCCATCGACTGCTGCTTTCCAGGCCAGGCTGACAAACAGTACCATCACCATGAAGGACTTCATGTTGTATCTGTGCGCCGTCACCCTCAAATGTCCAATCAAACCCAATTGTTTCCCTTTTTATATAAGAAAGCTCTAACAGATTCAGGAAATACAAATGTTTATTTTGAAACTACACCAAATTAATTTCCCAAATCAAAAGGAAGTTTATAGCCATATCCTTCCTGAAAAGGTTAAAGATACAAAAATATCTGTTTTACATTTAGTAATAGTTCCTTTTGGTACAGTGCTTTATAAAGCTAAATCTCTGTGGCATACATGAAAATCCATAAAAAATAGTGGTAGTTAACACATGGAGCGAGGTTTTAGAAATGTTATACGCCTAATTTTACGACAGTATCCAACACCCCCCCAAGTTCTGACACCCCTAATGTTTTTTCCTATACTTATCCCAACCTGAACCCTAACCCTAATCCTAACCCTAACCCTAACCCTAACCCTAACCCTAACCCTAGCATATAGATCATGCGGGGTGGGGGGGCTTCAGAACATAGGGGTATCGAAACATAGAGCAGTCACCATTCTTGTCAGGTTTCAACATTATCTCACATGATCATCATGTAGACGAACCACACGATAGAAGTACTTTAGCACCCGGTGTATAAAGGCAGGTGCTTTGACTTCAACAGGCCCGTAACTGGGGGGGGGCGTGGGCTCGGACGCCCCCCAAAAATAAAAAAATAAAATTAAAAATCTCCCAAAATCAAAAAAGAAGAAAAGTCCACACAAAATCTATGATCCTACCTTTACCCAAATACCTTTGTGCAGACTTGTTCCTAAATATGAAATCAAAGGTGATACACACCTATGTTCGGACACCCCTATGTTCCGACACCCCTGATGTATTCTAATCTTAGCCCTAACCCTAACCCTAACCCTAGCATGTAGATCACGAGGGGTTATCGGAACATAGGGGCATCGGAACATGGAGAAGTCACCAAATCAAGTAGTGCATTCTGCTCTACCAGCCAGGTTCCTAGTGGATGATACCCATGCCTACATCCTAAAGGAATGTAAAGGGGGTAACCCTGTTTCAGCCCCAGGAGTAGGTGGCAATGTGCCCCTGGTGGCAGTTGATTTGGGTCGATAGCCCAAAGCGATAAGTGTAGCCCTCACCTTGAAGTGGCCGTCCGGCCGTCCAGCCTTGTGATGTTAGGCGATCTCTCATAACAAAACAAAAATTAAAAAAATAAAAGTAAAGTTCAATGCTCCAACCTTTGAAAAAATCACATCAGTCATGCAGACTGCCATACATCTTGCTTCATGTAGGTCGGTAGTAGTGAACCGTCTTCAAGGTCTGTCCTTAAACAGTGTGGGTTCGAATCCCGGCCCAACCAGTCAAGACGCTCGTGTCCTGTGCAAGACACTTTACAATAATTGCTTCGTCCTTTAGTCATAGATTCCATGTTTATGAAATGAACACGGGACATTTATTGTGGTTGAGCAGTGGGGGGGGGAGGGGTTACCCCAGCGTTTCTTGTTCGTCTTTCCTCAGGCTCTACGATTTTATTTACTTTTGCAGAATCCTTGCTTTCCTTGCCAGATATGTAAAAAAATTGATTAAAAAAACCCACAACAAAACCAGACTTCAGAAAGACAAATGAAAGACCACTCGCTGATACTCGAATGAAATGACATAACTCAGTCGATTGAAGAAGACCATCAGTTTATTTATTGTGTGCAATTTTATGCAGGTTTCCAATACCGACAAGCAGGCATGCCAACAAGAAATTAAAAATATGGACGTACAATAGTAAATATTCTATCAACAATAAAAAAATTAACATGATTACAATATTATGTACTTTCCTCTCATTCACTAATGTCCTGCAACTCTCTTTTTTTTCTTCTCAAAAAAAACAAAAAACCACTAAATATTTGTATCACAGAAAGCTAGGTGAGTCAATAAGATGAGCACAAGAAATTGCACCAATAAAAAATGTTTACATAGCATTAAAATCTGGCATTTTAATCGAGTTTTTTTAATCTTAAATTAAAACGAATCCTTCATTCTTTTTTCTTAACTCACGGAACATTAACACTATCCTTGTTTCGTATTGTTTTTTCTTTCTTTTTGTGATAGGTTTTGTGCAGGGAAAAAAAAAGAACATTCTAAAAAACACCAACAATGCTGATTGCTCACAGGTACCTTGGAAAATAAAACAGCAGAGGGCAAAAGCTGTCCGTTTAAAAATTAAAAACATTTTTCTGAGGATAAAAAATGACAAAAAAATGGACAATCTAGATTGCCCATTGGAATCGATGCCTGATGCACATAATATGTTCTAACAATTACAGAAGATGGGATAGAGCTTTTAAGAACAAAGGAAAAAAGCGCATTTTTAAAAAATCCTCCTTGACAATATAAATACTGGGGTTTTTTCTGCTTTATCAAGAGCTTAGACATAGCGTTGACTCAACACGGCAATCGTTCCCTCACGAGTGTACAGCTCACTATCTTCCTACATCAATTTACAATCAAACATCCCTAAGGTACACGCCCTAAAGCATGACCTAGGAAAAACAAAATCTGCATTATTTTACCACCTTGAGCTCGAGCGCCAACCCCTGATGTACAGTACTGAGGTACGTGCCCCAATTTTTTTATTAATTTTTTATTTAAAAAAAAAAAGAAACACGCTTTTTTACGTTCAGGCGCATAGTCCCCCGGACAACGTGGTAAAAGTTTACAAATTAGAAAAAAACGAAAAACGACTATGAACCTTTTTTTTTTTGTCTTTTTTTTTTTTTAAATCTTCCGAGGAGAATGAAAAACCAAGGCATGTTAAATGACCAGACGCATTTAAAACAAGTACATAGTTCACATCTTTTTGTCTTAAAAAGTTTAGTCCAATCACACACTGTTACAATAGACTAATATTACTCACCAGGACCTTACAGTACAAAGAAACTTAAAAGGTACATGTAGACCAATGTAAAGATCCAACAGTGTTATTATTATCATTATTATTATTATTATCATATTTATCTAGAGAAGAAAAAAAAAAATACTGGAAAAAAAATCACAGTTTCTGTTAAATCCCCTTGAAATAATCTTGGCAAGAAATACTCCCCACAGATACACTAGCACCACTCACACCCTAACTGACTCAAAGCATTATCAAGATGTGAAGTGTACGTACCATGAGTGCATGTGTACAAAGAACTATACACATTAAATGTCTGCCAAAATTGCAATGATTTATTTCCACAAGAACGAGAGAGAAAAAAAAGTAAAAAATATTCCCACAATTGCAGTTCATTGCCTTATGTACTAAACCTGGAACCAGTAAACTGACATGCAAAAAAACCCATCATAATAATAAAAACTATAATAATAAAATAAAGAGTTAAATAAAAAATATCAATAATTGTTTTTATTAATATCATTGACAACGGCAGGCAGCGTTTATTTATTTATTAATTTTTTTTTGACAAATCCTACATACAACTTCTTCATTACTTCTAACATTCACGTTTCTTAATTATAAACCCCCAACATGTACGTGTGTCCCTCTCGCTGCAAAAAAATGGTGGATCACTCAATACTGAGTAGGTGACTGCGTTGAAACATGTACATGACATGTACGACAAAATTCACCCATCAATGTTTAACCTTGCATCTAGGAATATATACATATACATTGTAAAATTGTACGCTACATTTCCAAGTCCCCGTACTGTACTTGTTAAAAAGTGTTACGCACAGCTGCTCAAATAAGACTTGTGACACCACGAAAAAGAAAAAAAGAAAACAAGAAAAGAGGCTACGAGAACCGCCTCTTGTTTTTTTGTTTTTTTCTTTTCGTGTCCAATTCATCATAATACTCAATGGAGGGGTGGTCAAATGAAACACATGAAGCTTCAGACAAGTTACTGAATAAAGGTTTCAATCAAGCTGAAGTTAACTAGTAAACCTTGTTAAGGAGCTTGAAGTAACCCACAGTGGTAAACTGAAAACTGGCACATATTCCCCAAAAGATAACCATCAATAAATTGTTTTAAGAAGATTGTTTTAAGAAAACCCTTTCTTTTCCCCCGTTTTTAATTATGTATACACTCATCACCCGTAGTTTTGTAATCAGTGTTGAATTTGTGCTTTGGTTTTTTTAATATCATTTTGTATCCACCAGGTACAAGGGGGCAGTACGTATCAGCATTGCGGAAAGAATGAAAGTTCAATGTATGAATGTAGAAGGTGCGTAGTATTTATTGCACACCGTTTAAAATGCTCCACTTCCAAGGAATCAAAAATTGTTTTCTTACAAAATCATCCAGCCTCTACAATTCCACCCAGTATTATTGGACCCCTCTCAGGCAGACAATTTCCCACCACAGAGTGTATGATCGTTTCCCTCACAGCAAACAACAGTAATTGAAAGTTTATTGCTGAAAACTTTTGGCGCCATAAAAAAATTCCACCACTACTGTGCTTCCGCAAGGAAAATAACCATAACCTTTTAAACTGCACCAATGGGCTGCGTTAGTAAAAGCACGGTTCATCACTCCTAATAATTCTATAATGTTTATTTTAAAGCCCAACACTGTCCTGATAAAAATGCGCTAAATCCAAGGTGAAAATATACAAAGATATTGTTTTATGCAAAAAGCCAGGTCACAGCTAGCCTTGTGCGTAGTAGGTCTCAACTTAAATAAGCAAGCTTTTGATATGTTACAAGGTACCAGTCTTAAAAATGGCACAAGAGTCCAAAGAACCAGAACCAGAACCAGAATCAGATAGTTGTTACCGGTATGAACCAGTCGTCTCAAACCGGTATGAACTGGTTTGAAACTGGTATGAACTGGTTCTGCACTCAATCTCTTCAGATTAGACGTTTTTTAGAAGTTCTTTCCGCATGTGAGATTAAGATTTTACAAACATTACTAGTGTAGATTAAAATCGGTCTTGTCTTTATTCTGGAAAAAAACCCAACCCCAAAAACATGAATAAATGTGAACAATTTGAGTTCTTCCCAAGCAATCTGAATTGAATCATTCTTAATAAAGGTTTGAAGGGTTTGCTCCTCGGCACAATTCTTTCTCAAAATATCCCCCAGGATAGATGCATAGTACTGTTACTGAATGAGTTAAAGCTTCAGAAATTTCAGACTTCTTGTTATTTTTTTATTTTTTTTTGGTATATTTTTATTTTAATTTTTTTTTTTTAATAAACTGAAAATTTGTGATGTTTCCCTTTTCTTGGGCGAATCAATACCCCATTCAGATCTCACAATACTGTGTGTGTGTGTTGTGTGGTGTGTGTAGGTAGGTATACACATTCAAACCGGGGACCTATAACAAAAGGGACAATAGGGTCCCCGGTTGGGGAAAGGTCCCCAGTTGGAAAGTGTGTACAAAACCAATGGGAGCTGTTGCCAAAAAGTACAAACAAAAGAGGAACAATAGGAGGTCCCCCATTGCAGGTGTTTTACCCACTTGTGTGTGTGCGTGAGTGTGAAAATTGTACGATACTTATTAACTAGAGAACAATGTGCAACATACCCATCCAGGCATTGATGTACACTAACATCCAAAGATGTTGAATGATATATAGATAAATAAATAGAAACTTCTGTATTTATTTATGTATATATGATCTTTATTTTGTTAAATTTGTTATAAATAGCAACACATTATTACCAAAAACAAAAAGCCTGAACGGAGTTATCAAAGCAGGGTAAAGAGAGGTGCATTTCTAAACAAACATCGTTTTTTTTTTTTCTTTATCCTTATAAACTACAATCTTAAGTTACACAACAACTGTACAGTTATACATGCTTGGACCAATTCAAACAGGCCAGTTGAGTAATTCTATAACTATTGAATCCATCCAGTGAGTAGTGTGGGCTGTTCGTTGTTGATAAATACTTTTGTTTGTTTGTTTATACTTACTTATAATATACTTTTGCAAGGTTTAAAGATCATCAACGTCTGCATAACCGCCTTCAAAATAGGCAATTTGTTTGGTTTTTGGTCCCACAGAAAGGTTTTATTTTTTATTTTTTTTATAAGTTTTTAAATTTTCATAAAATGTAATACTCTGCCAGCACGTTTAAAACAAATGAATACAATTATACAGACATCATGTCAGCAAGAAGGGGGGAGCCTAGAAACAACCACCCGCCCGCCTTCTTGCTGTTCTACTAGCAAAACGGCACCAAATCTACAAATGTTGTTATGCGTGTCTCCGACCCCCTTCCCCAAATTAAAAAAAAACCAACTCTACACAGTACCATCATTCCACTCATAATAAAGTGTTATCTAAATATTGTACTCATTATTAATGTTGTCTTGATGACAATTCCAGTCTTTCAGCGCGTTTCATTTTGGAAGGGGGGGAGTGGGCACAGGGAAGAGAGGGGGGGCTTCAAAAATGCACCATTTTAGGCAAGGATTAATCATCAATTTAGTTTTTGTTTTTAAACCATTAAAAAGAAACGAATAAATAAACTAGTAATTACAATGTTTTTTGTTTGGTTAAATGATTAGGCATTTGTGCATTTCATTTTTCAAAAATTACATTCATTCAATAAAAATTGCCCACCAGAAAAAAAGGAGGGGGATTGGTTGTTTGGGAAAGATTACAGAGCTCGATCTCCAGTTAAAATTGTGCTTGGTTGTCACTTCCTCAAGTGGTATGGATTACTCTGTCAATCTCTTTCTCTCCAGACTAACTTGAGTCACCTTTTCCAAAATTCACAGGCAACATGATCAAGACAATAAGCGAGGGCATCCCTTAAGAGGGCTCTGCAACCACTGTACTCATCAGTCTTTTTCTTAGTTTAGTTTTTTAATATCAACATTTTCAATATTAACACTGAGATTGTGAAGGGAAAAAAATGGGAAAAAAACAACTGAACAAATTTACAAAAAAACCAACAACCATGATGAAGAGTATATTATAATTTTTTTTTAGTGCCTAAAACAGGTTAATCTCACTGTCGATATGCCAACACAAGTACAAATTTTTTTATTTTTAAGACTGCTTACAAATGAGTCTTCACACAGACCACCAAATTCATGAAATCTAGCACCACTAAAACAGCTACAAGAGACCTTAATTAGACAATACAATACTACCCGGGTACCGGTGTTTTTTTCTTCGTACCCCCCCCCAATTCCCACTTCCGCTTGACGCTAGGTGGTCTACTAGGAAGTGATACAAAACATTCTTTGATTAGGTTGTATTATTTTTTCTCTCTTACACGAACTTGCGATACTTGATTTTTTATTATTATTTTTTTTTCTTTGCTTGTAAGACACTAGTGGTGGAACAGTGCCCCCTAATAAATTACAATCAAATAATTGAATTTCTCACCGGTATCAATACAATTATTATTTTTTTTAATTTTTTTTTTTCCATTTCCGTTCCGTTTTTCCCCTTTTTTCCCCTCTTTTTTAAAATCTGTTTTTGAGTAAGAGGTCCTGTAGGAAGGTTATGTTAATTTCATGAATTTTGAATTTTTTCCCCTTTCATAAAATTGCATCGGTTTCTTAAACTGTCAGTGAAAAAAAAGCCACTGACAAACTGAAAAAGTGAGTTTAATTTGATTCGTCACCAAACGTTAAACAATTAAAACGGTTGCTATGCAAGTAAAAGGCGTTAGTTACTATTTTTGTACATTGGTAAGTGACCCTTGACATCAAACAAAATGTCAACCACGTACCATCATTTGACCTTTGACAAAAGGTCGTCCGATCGCCTCTTGGCTCGTATGGCAGTATCAATGAACAAAAAAGATGAGACCAGACCCTTCAGTTGATTCATTGCTAAAAAAACAAAAAACGAAAAATGCCTTTCTCAGAATAAGATTAACTAGTATCACAGAAGTAAAATATTTTCAGTTTTTTTAAATATATATATATAAAAGAAAATTACTTAAATATTAAACATTTGTTTGGACAAAAAATAATAATAACCAAAAAAACAATTTGAAACATGGTAATATTTTTTGTACTGACATTTGAAAAACATCATTTAGGGAGATGTTACACGGTCTGTTACTGATACAATATCCAAGCAAGTTGTCTGACTCAGTTTTTTTATTCTTCCAACATAGAAAACACAGACCTCTCAATAAAAATGTACCGACTACACATCACATTTTGAGTCCTATCGCTGTGACAACGACAACAATAACTCGTGAGTGGCGGTCGGCTGGTTTCTTTTTTTTTGTTTTAAAAATGTCCAAACAGACACTGTCAAAACTCAGTGTCCTCTTAGCAGCTGCGTACATGAGTCACGGACCGGCGGGGTCACCAATGAATAAACGGGGTACCAACCATCTGGCGGTGTGTTCTTACTAAAAAATACCCCTGACAATCTGCCACAATTTCCGCACGCTTGAACTTCCAGTTGAATCATCAATTAAGAACCTGCTCTTATTGATTACAGCTTTTTTAAAACAACTTACTTGGGAAAGTCCAAAACGTGCCGGCACGTCATTAACACAAAAAGTCCTAGGCAAGCCCCCTTTTTCTGTTTTTACCCCCCAGATGACCAAATTCACTCGCTCCCTCACTTTTATTTAAAATAACAAAACAAACCACGAGTCCACACAAAATTGGTGCCCCATAGTGTTTCACCGTTCATGTACGCATAACTGCACATACACATTCATGACAGGCCACTCCTAGACGCGTTATTATGTTGTGAACACACTATAACAACGGTCATTTTATAAAAGTGGCCAGCGTGATTGAAATTACAACAAAAGGCTACGTGGCTAGGACCCCGGCCGAGACGCTCACTCGCAATTGGCCGACGGACATAAAATCACGCTCTACACTACACCAGGTTGTATTCCTTAAGATTCAACTGCAGGATGGTATCCTTGACTGCGGCGAACACAAAGCGAATATTCTCTGTGTCGGTGGCGCAGGTGAAATGGGAATAAATGATCTTGTCACTGTCGGGGTTCAGCTCCACAAACATCTTGAGAATGAATTCCCTAGCTGCTTGGGCATCACGTTGTGGACCTGTTTACAAGAGAGCAAAGAGACAAGAACATGTCACTTCATCAACTGACCAACATTAACCAGCGCACCTCATCATTTATGGTGTTTCTTGGCAGTGGCTGCTAAATGCACAGCAGCACCTTGTAAACCATTAGACGGTGCTACATAAATGGGTCTCATAATTTCAAACATAGATCTCCTTATCTTGTTGAAAAACAAATAGTAAGCACTTTGAAATGCCCCATGGGGTGTGATAAAGCGCTATATATGAACCCAGTATTATGATTACCATTATCATCAACATGAGGAATCAAATCAAACCCGTCCCAGACAAATAAAAATAAACGTCACCGAGATACAACCGTTGTAATTTTTCAAGTACACATTTCCAAACTGCATCAAGATAAATTGTCAGTGATACATTCCTGTCTGTCCACATTAAAACAAACAGTGTTAGTAATCATCTTCATGCACTAAGACCGATCCCATATCAAAGGTTCAAGGTATGACAGGAGCCCAATAAAATGGCTCTGTTTACCGTTAACAAAGAATCGGCACTTACGAAAGCAGGGAATTCTGTGCTTATGTAAAACATATTTCACGGGTTAGCAGGGAATTTTTGCTTGTGCGTGTGCGTACTCCACGTTACTAGTCACACGTGATGTCATTCGAGTAGAGTGCTCTCGACAACAGATCAAAAGAAGGTTGCTCATTGGCTCATCCTGTGCGCCGTGCGTACAAAGATGTGCGTTCCCATGGTTTCATCATCGTTTTACCTCTAAGATGTGTTAACGTCAATGCATTTAAGGTATTGGCACTCGCCATTTTCCCCACAGCGATTTGGTAAAAAATTCTCTTTACTTTCACATTTCGCGTGGAGTACGAATCCTCCCCGCAAGAAGTTGGTTTGACTTTGCAGGACTGCAGGCCCAAATGATTGCTAATCATTGGTACAAGCAATTCAATCTTATCCATGTCCAAACATTTGGGTGTTCAGTTTACCCTAGCACATATGATTTTGGAGGATATAAGCTAAAGTCACCACCGGGAGAGTTACAGGGATCAAGTTTTACACTGGACTGCAAGCCCAAGGCCAGTGATTTTAGCGTCGAGCCAGTAAACTCACGACCAGAAAAGTCCAGCGGTCCTGTGTTTTTCGATTGAATGATAATACCTCACAGTGTGATATCTTTGATTAAAAAGTAAATGTTCAAATGTTGACTTTGAGTCTGGTAAATATCTTTCAATTCTGTCGAGTATCAAAATATGCATACCTATAAGACAAAAGAGATCAATCTTCTCTTAGTACTTGTTAATAAAAGCTTCTGGGGCCATTTTCACAAAGAGCTAAGATTGATCTTAACTGCAAATCCATCTTAATTGCCAAGCAAAGTGTGATGTCACAACACAAATCACTGTGGTAATGTTGTACAACTCATCTCAAGAAGACTCATTGTGCTATGTGAAATCCAGCCCCGGAAACCCCATGTATTTATTTTTATTTATTTTTTATTCACAAAGCACTAAGATTTATCTTAAGTTGAGCTGTTGGTATTACCACAGTGGTTTGTATTGTGACATCATACTTTGCTTAGCAATTAATATTGATTGACAGTTAATATCAACCTTAGCTCTTTGTGAAATCGAGCCCTGGTCTGGTAAAGATGTTGGGCTACCAAGCCCTGTGGTCTTGTGTGGTATTTTTTCCCCTTTCCGAGAGACTTACCATCAAACTCTGGGAAGTAATCTACAAGATGTGAGTGCATTATCTTTTCTTCCAGGAGATCTTTCTTGTTGAGGAACAGGATAACCGATGAGTTCTGGAACCACGGATACGTGATAATTGTCCTAAACAGTGCTTTGCTTTCTTCCATCCGATTCTACATAAGGGTTAAGAAAAAGCAATACTACATGTTAATCAACACCATAATATTAACTCTTTCAAGTGCCGACCGGTCGCTAGCGACCGGTTTAAATCCCTTCCAAAAAATTGTTGTAAAACGAAAAATAAAGATCGCACGACCACACAGTTTTCAGAATGGGAAAGAGGACTTTTCGGGGTGCTATTGTGACCTGATTTTGGGGGGTCGCCATTTAAAAAAACCGAACAAACAATTAATGTGTCCATATGATCAATAAATCACTAAAATAAATGGTACATGAAAGGGTTAACAAAGAGTCTTTATTTTTTACAAATTTTCACAGATTTTAAAAAGATTCTAAATTGTTAAAAACACAAGAAATATTCTTTATCCACGATGTAAATTTAAGATCTCTTAAGTTATTGCAGTTACGCCGCTAAAAATAGGATTCAAACTGCCTCTAGCTCCCGGGCATGCTCAGTGTTCTAGTGGTAAGACATCTGCTCTAGAATGGCAAACGTTGTGGGTTTGAATCCTACCCGAGTAATATGCCTGTGCATTTTTTATTTCACAGGACTCGGGAAAAGCACTGAGTACACAGTGCTTCACACTCACATCGGTGTATGAGTAAAAACCACAAGAAATACAACTAAATAGGTGAACAAAATCTGAAATAAGATACATCCAAAATTACGCATACTTGGGGCAAGAACAAACAAAACACAATACCAAAATTATATTCCAAGACACACACACTATAGTATTGTCAGCATAATTAACATTGGCAAAGTAGCCTAGGCTCGATTTCACACAGAGTTAAGATTGATCTTAAGTGCAAATCCATCTTAATTGCTAAGCAAGGAGTGATGTCACAATACAAATCACTATGGTAATACTGACAACTCATCTTAAGATTAACATTTGTGCTTTGTGAAATCGACCCCTGGAATAGAATCTTTGAGAGGGCAATGCCATTCTCAATTTGCAAAGGGCACTTCCAATAGAACTCTCAAGTGAAGCTTTTGAAAGGGCACCAAGGCCATGGCCAGGGTAACGGAGGCCATTGCCTCTGTGGGCTCCATGTAATTTCAGGCCTGAAGTAAACTGTTGTTGCTAGAATAAAAACACCTCTAAGACACCCACTTGACATTGCTGTCTTTCGGAAGAAAACACGCAATGCTGCAGTCAAGGCTGCGATCAAGTTCACTATAAAACCACGCACAAAGGTTTTTGCTGTCTTTGCGGGGAAAAAAACTGAAATGAAATGAGCTGCAACGCTAACAGGATTGGGGTTTCTTTGTCAGGATTAAGTCAGAAGCAATGGTTGACTGTTAGGCCGTTTCCAAAATGGCGTCTAGGGCTAGGAATCAATGCGAACGGTACCAGAAAACTCTGTACTTATGTAAGCGTATTTCGTAAATTGGCTGACAGCTACACGTAATAGAATTAGTTACCTCACTATCGGACTCAACCAGCACTTGGTCATATTCACTTAAGGCGACTAGGAACATGATGGATGTAACGTTCTCAAAGCAGTGGATCCACTTGCGTCGCTCTGACCTCTGGCCTCCTACGTCGACCATTCTGGAATGGGCAAAGAAACAGCACACACAAACAACGGTTAAACACCAAGGTACAAATAACTCTTGCAGGCCTCTTTCATTCTCAAGTGCGCAAAGCCTTAACTCAACAGCTGTTTTCGCAAAAGTTATGCAGCAATCATACAACAATGTTTTAAATGCCTTTACATTTATACCATTACTGAAGGCATACTACATTGTAACACATACAGGGTTTATAGCTTCTGTTTTTTTTTAAACATCACATAATCTAGGTACCATACACATACTCTGTTGCTGAATGCCTCAACATAAATTATGCAGATTAGCCTCGATTTGATCTGCCTGGATTTTGCCGGGGTCTTGTGCCGAATTGGTCAAAAACGCTATTTTTGAACCAGATTCGTAGACTTGCCCAGTCCCTCTAGGCCAGTTGGTGTTGCGCCCTCTACCAGCGACTAAAACAAACCTAGCTTCACCAATCAAGACTACTCGGATCCCAGTCTTTTGGGCCAATTTGAAATAAAAGAAAAATACCTGGGATAGGCGGAAATCACTGTTCAATGACAGAAGTACTACGTAGTGTTTTTACATGTACTACAATGCATTAATAATACACAGTTCTAAAAAAGTGTACAATCCTATAGCTAGACCTGCATAAAGGTGCAGTACAAAGTTATTATCCCTGTTCATCAGGCATACTTACACCGTTCCTCAAAACTTTCTCAACTCCCTGGGGAGCATACAACCCCCAAGCTGCTTATACTAGCATTAAGTGGTTAACCCAACACAGTACTATCTTGGCCCTCACAGGTTTCCCATTCATGCACCTGAGTTAGGAGGGTTAATGTATCGTGCTTATTAAGCACCCCAGGAACATGATCAAGGATTGGGGCAGCCATCTTGTCTTTTCCCCCATTCAAACCAATGTAACCAGACCAAGGCTGGGCGTGTTTTGGGGACCAGGACCAGAAACAAGTTTCTGACGTAAAATTCATTGAACAAAAGTGTGCCCTGGCCCAACTGTTTGTTTGGCTGTGCAGCACTGAAGCCATCAAACTCGAGCAACCCTAACAGACAGGTTTATTCAAGAATGTTGAGATGTGTGCCCATGTGGTAGCAAATGAGTTTGGGTTTGGGTTCAGCAAATCTATCCAACCATAATTTGACCCTGAAACTTTCGCTCTGCAAAAAGTTGTATCAAGGAACAAGTACGGCCACGATTACAGTTACCGTTAATGGACGTACACTAACCATGAAATACCTTACATTAGATCATTCGTACTCCTTCGAACTGTACCCACCTGAAAATAATGGAGTCTAAATCAAATGGGTACTCGATGATGCCTGTTGTAGGCACTCGTACTCTCAATACATCTTGTTCTGTGGGAACGTAGTTTGCATTAGCAATTCGCCTTAAATCGGAAAGGTAGCTGTAGTAAGAAAAATAAAAAGGGGGAAAAGAAACATTAATTATTTCTTCAACAAGAAAAACATACAAAAACACTGGTAAGGCCTGGGATCAATTTCATAGAGCTGTTTAAGCACAAAAAGTAGCTAAGCACAAAATAATTATGCTTACCAGAATAAGGTTACCAGCCAAAATACCATGTCACATGTACAATTTATGAATGGTATCCTGCTCCTTTTTGCTTAGCAGAAAATTGTTAAGCAATATTTCCTGCTTAAGCAACTCTATGAAATTGGGGCCAGGACTCAATATCCTACATCCTGATAGCCTGTTTTCTGCTTACGGAGCGACCATTAGCAGAACTTTTATTTCATAAATACATGTACTGCTAACAGTAAGCAAAGCAAAAGACAGGCTAGCTTGCCGGCGGTTCTTGAAAGCAGACGAGTTCTGCAGCAATGCAAATCCATTGTGAATGTGTTGTCCATTGTGAAAACGCGCTGTCAAATCTTGTCGATCATTTATGAAATTTACCTACGCATGTTCTTTCTGCTATAGTAAGCACATAAATTTGCTAAACGGTACACAGCTTTGTGAAACAGGGCCCAGGTTTGGGGGTTTTGTTGCTGTGAGTGTGAGCAATACATGTACATGATCATTGAAAGGCTCGACTTCTGCCAGAATATGGGCCCAATTTCATGGCTCTGCTTACCGCAGAATTCTGCACTAACAGCTCATAGAATCTCGCTTTACAGGCCACCATAAGCGCAGATTTCTGTGGTAAGCAGCGCCATAAAATTGGGCCCTGATCTCCACCTAGATTTTGCACAGCGTGTAAAAGATAAAAAATTAACAGCTTTACAAGGCCGACCAAAACAAGCTAAATTTTTATTGACAACTTCACAATTATGTCACATTAAAAACACTCAACTATTGTTTTGGCTGAAAAAATATTTTAAAAATGGGTCCAGATGTTGCCCAAAACCTCCCTTGAAAGATAACAGTTTCAGTGTTCTACTGAGGGCAAATATTTATAGTCAGGGGTCGAAATTAACGGTGGCCCGCTGGCCCCTGACCAGTGAAAAGATCTCCGGGCCACCGAAGTCACCAAAACTGATAGCCCGGTGGGACAGTGGAAAATATCCTCCTCAAAATATCACCGGAACCCAGGCGCTGGGATCTGCCTGCTACGATCCGACTGTTGAAAATTCAGTCGAAAGTTCCGCGAAATACAGACGACATTTTCTTTTTGCGATCCTGATGTACACAACGCACTCTGTGCGACAAGCAGAGTCACGTCGTTTCCAATTTACAGGCTTACAGTCTTCGTTTTGTGCGTGCTAGAAATATTCAACGCTAAAGGGCGTTTTTGAACAATGCGATAGCATAAGAGTAAACGTCCTCTATTGATGAAATATTACGCGATAGCATACAAAACCAGTTACAAACGCCTTGACGAAAGACTTGACGTGTCTGCGCATGCTCAGGAAAAAAGTGTTTTCCCCAAAAAAAGCAAAATCACATCGCTGGTGCGCGGGCTATAACAAGCTTATACAGCACTGTCCTCGCTGGTATGCACGCACATTTCGTCGACAGCATGATGCAGTGGTGTGATGAGCATGTTCCTTGGATTGTTAGCTTGTTTACGAAATCAACTACACAACGTACGTGTAGACTTTATTTTACAAAAATTACACAATTTAGAATACCCTGGATGAACAGAAGGATATTTTACTGTATAATGTAAGATTTGTTTCCTCTTTATTTGTTTAGTTTTGTTGTTTTTCGGTGTTTTTCTAAAGGCCCCCTAATGATGTAGTTGCAATAATCGTAACCCTCCTCCCGACGGTCCGAATATAATGATGCTGATTTAGTTTTAAAGGCACTGAACACGTTTGGAAATTGTCATCAAAGACCAGTGTTCTCACTTGGTGTACCCAACTTATGCATAACATAACAAGCCTGTGAAAATTTGGGCTCAATTGGTCATCGAAGTTGCAAAAAAATGATGAAAGAAAAAACACCCTTGTTGTACAAATTCGTGTGCTTTCAGATAGGAATAAAAAATTCTTGCAAGAAGTTTTTATTATTTTAGTGAGAAATATACTTCTTTCTCAAAAACTACGTTACTTCAGAGGGAGTCGTTTCCTACAATGTTTTATACTATCAACAGCTCTCTGTTGCTTGTTACCAAGTACGTTTTTATGCTAATATTTGTTTTGAATCATTACCAAACGTGTACGATACCTTTAATTACAAAATGATTTTGGGCCACCAACATTTCTAGCGGGCCAGTAACTTTTTTTTTCACTGTCCCTGCTGGCTAGTGGCAATTTAATTTAATTTCGACCCCTGTTTATAGTATTTGTTGCAAACGTGTTCGGGATGAACCCATAGTTATAAAAATGACATGGACTATCCATAGAATTTCTTATATTGATTCACATGTCCCATTTTTATAACTGTATATTTCATGTCTGAGAGTCATCACTGTCATAAAGGTGAACAACTAGGATCCAAATTAAAGGAGGTATGTTGAAATGAGGGCATTTCAACCTTTTAGCTTATACATGATTTATACACTTCAGGGAAGATTCTTGGGAACAAAATCCTCAGTCGTATAGAGACCTACATGTACAAGAATATCAAATACATGTAGCATGAATTCTTTAGCCGAAAACAAATTACAGCCATTCTTTTTACCAGTCAGACATTTAAAAGTCTGAATTCAGATAAAACTAAGAATTCTCTCATTTCTGATATTTAATGCATTTCCTCCCATTCAATTTTGTGTTTTGGTTTGGATAAAACCTGAAGTGAGTTTTCGTTGGAACAGTGTTTTTCAAAGGTGTCCAGGAAAGATAAAAAAGACTCATCACCTGTTTTGTGTGAAAATATGACAAATTTCAAGCATTCAGCAACAGTCAAATGGAAATAATTGATCACTCAGTACAGGATGAGAGAGGATGGGGGAAAAAAAGGAGCATTGTTATTATTATGATTTTTCCTCTCCTTTTTGTTGGTGCTGCTGATGGCTTAGGACGTGTTTCTTAGGAAACCACTGCACTGCCACCGCGTGCCTGCCTGTTTCCAGCTTGGCTCTTGACGTCATTCCATTGACGCAGGGGAAACACTAGGCCTATTTAGAGGCAGTTGGCAAGGGACTAAAATACAGCAACAAGGGGTGACCTTGTGCATGTAATCGTGCCAGTCCAGCCACGTTTACTCTTGATGGGTTGCAAAGAGTGATTTTTTAGAGGGTCCTCGATTAACAGACTATCATCAATGTTCCCCCCCCCCCAATTCCCCCAAAACAGGGGGATTACAAATGGACTCATTGACCCCCTCATACGTGGCTACTGTCTATCCATCAGTCTGTCCATGGGCTTGTAAATAATGATGAAACTACGCGCCTCGCCTAAAAAGAGGGCTACACGGCAACGTGCAAATAATCAGACTCGCAAGATTTGTCGCGGGATGACGACACATGAATTGGGGCAATACTCTTAATACAAAGAAAAACTACACAAAACAATAACCATATATAAAAGTAAACAAATGAACAAACACGTCTTAGTGAAAACATTGTGAAAAAAGGGCTGATGGATTTTGTGCACGTTACCATCTGGCTTATTTCGATTGCGACAACTGAAATAAGCGACGGTGATTTACGAGGTCATCAAATGCTATTGTCTCAACTGTGATGGTATTTCAGACGGAAATATATCTCTGTAGGATTGAATTTGGTATGAACTTCATAATCAGTGAACTTTCAGACTGCATTTCCTCGGGGTTTTTTTGGGGGGGGTTTCCAATTATTATTATAACTATTTTTACTTTTTTTTTTTTTTTTTTTACAAGTAATTACCCATGGTGTATGTTATCGTTAAAATGAATGCTTCACCGACAGCAATGGCAGTTGGTCAGCCAACTCTCCCAATACATTTCTGACAGTAAAAATTCAATCTAAAAAGACCAATGTTTTGGCGGCAAACACATCATATTTTGGATGGTACTCAATAATCATTGCTGCTAAAAAAAAAAAAAAAACCAATGCCAGAGAGTTTGATGCTCTGGCTATGAGCAACAACTGTACACACGTGCATGTCAGGCTTCTGGGAGTATAATCATAGCTGTGATTGGTCAATGCACTATGGGGCGGGGCTGAATGGATCCAACATTACTTACTATTTTGCTGAATCTGTAAGCTGGTATTCCCTTCTTCTGTCGTAACACTCCTGTATACCTGAATCACTCCATAAACTTTCTATGTACGTTATGTTCGGTTCTAAAAACTGTGTTACTGTCTCGTGGTCTATTAATCTAACATCGTGTGACCTTTTCTGTGGAGATAGAAAGAAAGAAAAAAAAGGAAAAGTTGTCAGATATGGTGTCAGTGATGGACCAAGGATGACTTACAGTCCCTACAAATCTTCAGTTATCAAAAGTTTGTTGCTAGACAACAGTGCCGTGATCAGACATTTTTATTTGGGGGGAAAGTGGGGGCAAAGCCACAATTGAATGTATCAAACCATTTATTTGTGAATTTTTTCAATCTCATTTAGGGTGGGGGGAGGTCCTGAGCAGGGGGGGGGGGGGCGGGGGGCTCCAGCCCCCGGGTTACACCATTGCCAGACAATTTAATACTCATTGCTGCAAGTAGATGGCAGTAGACTCACCAGAGGCTGATGTTATGGATCTGCTTTTAAAGCACACGAATTTGCCTAGCAAAGTAGAATGATGCTAAGCAGTAAATGATTAAATGCAATGTTATGTAATATTGCTTGTGACTAAGCGAGAACAAGATTCATAAAGCCTGTAAACAGCAGTACAGACCACAAAGCCTTAGACTGAGACCGAGACCTCCCCAATGAGACCGAGATCAAGACCTCAGACAAATCTGTACTGTAAGCAACCAAACAATTTTGGAAGCCAACTTTCTTTATTTTAAATGGATTGCTAATGCTCAACCACTGCTTATCCCCGTATGATGGCTTCGCTGATCTTTCACTATGGTTGTCACATATCCACTATGTGGTCAGGAAAAATGTGCGACAGTGCTGCGCAACCCTCCCAGAGAAAAAGAAAAAGAAAACACACACAAAAACATCAAAGCTTGAAAATTATGTTAATTCTTTTGGGTTCATTTTTCTATTGTGTTTTTGGACAATTATGAAATTAAGGGCTCGAAAGGTCTCGACACAAGACCCTGAGACCGAGTCTTCAAAGTCAAGACCTGGAAACAGCCGAGACCTCAACAAATTGGGTCTCAATAATTACAGAATCAATCAAGCTTGGAGTCAGAGGAAGACCTGGGCTCAATTTCATAGAGCTGCTTAAGCACAAAAGGGAGCTAAGCACAATAAAATCATGCTTACCAGAATAAAATTACCAGCCAAAATATCATTCCACATGTACCATTTGTCGCTGGTATCCTGCTTATTTTTGCAGACAATTTCTAAGCACTATAATAGCTGCTTAAGCAGGGGAGCAGACAATTTGGTGTAGCAAACTGGACAAGACCACATTGGACAAGAGCTGTAAATAAGCATCTAGGTTTGCCGACCTCACTTCCATCACTTTAAAGGTATCGTACACGTTTGGTAATAACTCAAAACAAATATTAGCATAAAACTTACTTGGTAACGAGCAACGGAGAGCTGTTGATAGTATAAAACATTGTAGGAAACGACTCCCTCTGAAGTAACGTAGTTTTTGAGAAAGAGGTAATTTCTCACTAAAAGAAGTTTTTATTCCTATCTGAAAGCACACAAATTTGTGCAACAAGGGTGTTTTTTCTTTCATCATTTTCTTGCAACTTCGATGACCAATTGAGCCCAAATTTTCACAGGCTTGTTATTTTATGCATATGTTGGGATACACCAACAATTGACAATTTGACAATTACTAAACGTGTACAGTGCCTTTAAATGATTAGGATAAGACAGTGTATCCAAATTATAAACAAGATGATGGGGGAAAACACCTTGACAATCCCCTCCTAATACTTATGGACAAGACTGATCCATTCATCTACAATGTGTACATGAAACAGCACAGATCACCAACAAAGCCAGTTTCAATTACACAACCCCCACCCTCTCAAGAAAAGGGTAGTCAGCTTGACAACAAAAGATGCCCCAGCCATGGAAGCCTTCACAAACCCCCACATTGACCTATGCATTTGGTAAAGGGAGGGAGGGATTGGCTCGTCACAATAGACGCCTTTGTGCAAGGGGTCTTGTTAACATGTCTCACCTAATATTCAATTGGGCCTAAATGCCATGTTATTGTGTCTCCAGTACTTTGTGTTCATCTGGTGAAAGCCAGAAAACACCCTCCTGATCTGAGTAGTGAACCAATCAAAGACCACCAACACTCTGCTGCTGCTGCCCACAGTGTTTTGCAAATTATGCAGGTACTTGAGTACTGCTGCTACCAAACAGTTACTACTAACCGTCTATTGGAAGGCTTTCCTTTGTGTACTAACAGGATGATACATGAATACTGTTAAGATATTTTTTTTGGGGGGGGGGGGTTGAACAAAGACAAAAATACTAAAGCGGGACTTGCACCTGCGACCTCCCGATTAACATGCTGGCGCTCTACCAACTGAGCTATCTAGTCCTAATAATAATAATAATGTTGGCGGTCTCCCTATTTTGTTAATATCCTTGTTCAGGGGTGCCAGTCAGAAGCTATTCAACCTGTAACTACAGTATAGCCAGGGATCACACCCAAGTTTAGATACAACCTAGGAAGCGGCAGAAGAGGGATCACCTTTTTAAGAGGATGTGACTTTTTATTTCAAATGTCAAGTAATAAACCACAAGGGAAACTGACAGGGTAAATTTACCATCAGTTTCCCTTGTGGGGTTTTATTTGACATTAATATATTTTGGTACATGGCTATTTTTAAAGGTAGGATCATCATTTGGTTTTAGTCAACTGCATGCTGACTTACAGGCAAATTTATCAAGAAAGATACAATAAATGTCACCTGTGAAAGTTTCGGTTGAATACGGTGCCTACTTGTTGAGCAAAAAACTGTCATGGTAGTTTCAGTAAGAACAATGAATCCATCCACATTTAGCTAGGTGACAGTGTCGGGGGAGGGGGGGGGGTGAGCACCGCCCAAATCTCTGGCCCTATTGAGGGCAGAATTCAAACAGACACCACGCCAATTTCAAAATGTCACCAGCAGGTGATCTTTGGCAATTCAAATTTTTCAACATGCGTTTATTGATTTCTAATAAATGGGGGCACTTCAGACTAAATAATCTCGCAGGGTGCTTACTACAATGACCATCATTATAACAAGTAGGCTTTCGGATAAAAATTACACAATGTCTTTTTGGGGCCATAGACCTTATGCATTGACGTCATCCAGCCGCCATCTTAGAGGTAAAATGATGACGAAACAATCGAAATGCACAGATTTGTACGCGCGGCGCACAGGATTGGCCAATGAACAACCTCCTTTTGACCTCTAGGCGAGGGCGCCCTACTGTTATGACATCATGTGCATAAGGTCTATTTCCAAAGTATGACCCTATCTTTAAGGGGCACCATTACCAAAAGAGTACTTTTTTTCTGTAGGCAAGTGATCTCCCAAAGTGGCTCAAGTTAATGGGTACTTGATTTGTGTTTAAGGATGAAGAGCTGCCAGCATTTGCATACTCACAATCAGAGAGATTTTGTACAACAATCACAGAGATATTTAGAATTACATAAACATTCCACATAAGGCCAAGTAAAATGAATAACATGTTGCTCGTCCCCGCCCGCTCCGATTTTGGACACTGCATCAAATTTTTTGTTATGTGTTATTAAAAAAAAAAGTATATGAAATTAACAACAAAAATATTAGAGCCCTAACTCTATTTTCAAGTGTATCCTTCATTTTTATTGAGCAATTTCATCATCTTTCTTGCATCATAGAGCAAGGACGTAGGCCTACAAAAAATACTATTTTCATAACGCAATCGTGAGAAAATCGTCATTTTCGAAACCTTTTCTTTGCCCTTCACATTTGCATGCCTACACAGTTCTTTTTTGAAACCAGATCTCGCAAGAATTAGGCTTATGTTTTCTTAATCTTGAGGACAAACAGAAAATGCTCATAAACCATAAAACCATCTTCAAATATGTTATTTGGCCATCTTAGACATGGTGGCCATCTAGGAAAAAATAATACAAAATTGGAAAATAACAAATAATAAGGACCTCCCTCTCCAACTTTTTAAACAGTCCGGACGAGCAACATATTATTTATTTTACTTGGCCTAATAGGGAAAGGGGTTTCCATAATCATGGAGATTTTCAAATGTGTTCATCAGAACATGGCAATATTGGTTTATTTTCAGGGAACTTTCTGCAGAATCAGGGAGAGTTGGCAGCTCTGAGGAAGTTCACAAATCATAGCAAAATCAGGGACAGCCACTTTAAATTTGGAAATTGTGAAAATGCATGGGTTAAGTGCTGGGTATGTACAAACAAATAAGAGTCAATTTTAAGGCTCTCTATATATACCTGTCGTTACAAAGGTTTCATGACCATGCTCTGATATTTCTGAAGCTCTTCACCTATTAGTAATACTACAATGTACATGTACCTGTTATGGCAAAACACATCAAGTAATTATCCATCCAATTATTTTTTACCACCCCCTACCCAAACAACTGTCTAGCAGAAATTACTTTTGTTTACACTAGGGACTATACAAGTCTGTTTTTTACCCTTTGCTTAATAGGCCAGATGTACTTTGTTCATGTACGGGCATATTTGCCTTTTCTCCTTTCCTAGAGGGCACCTCTGTATACAAGAGAAATGTAACTTTCTACTTGATCATTTCAAGGGGCACCAAGAGGCATGGAGGCGATTGCCTCCGTTGCCTCTGTGTAGTATCGCAGGGTTCTCCCCAGGTTTTTTTTTTTTTCAAAACTGTGGGCATTCTGAACCCAAATTTGTGGATGTTTGGCCGAAGCTTGGTGAATTGAAACAAGGTCTTTGGAATGTTTTCTACTTGGTGTTTATCTTGGTTTTAAAAGCCCTACTGTGCAATCTGGGGCATTCTGTGGTTTTTCTCTTCATGTTTTTTTGCGTATCGACCAAAATTTGGGCGTATCAGCATGCAAAATAATTTTAATTTTTTTTTTAGAAATGAGATAATTCAAACTGATTTTTACCCCCAAAAAGGGTGCCTTTAATTTTGTACTTCTATTAATTAGATGTAGTATTCATAATTATTCAGAAGTGTACAATATTGATTTTGTTTTCTTTTTTGTAACTGCCACACTTTTCTTTCTAACGGCAGATATTCAAATTCTATCTAGATTTCTCAATTTCATAATTTTATTCAGCCATCAAAGTCTTGCAAACCCAAAAACACATTTTTGTCGATAGAATTTTTTCGTAAAACAACAGTCAGGTGCGCATGTATTATGCAAACACCAAATGGAAACAATGCATAGCTGCAGCACGTTCCCCCAGATATAAAATTAAATTGTCAATTTCAGTGCTGAAACAGCAGCAGGGGGGGGAGAGTCGAGTCAACCCCGGCACACACAAGCTGTCTCAGCACTACACCAACATGTCCCCAACCGCTGGGGCCCTTCCCCTCCTCAATTGAATTATAATACAGGAGGAAGTGCAAGCATAATCAAGCCCGTTGAGTCAGCTTAGATGGGGAATGATCCTCCATCCGGAAATTACATCGCCAGCTTGGTATAGTGCAGCCCCAACATGTCCGTGCACTTGTACACTGAGCGACGTACCTGTGGCTATCGCTCAGGCTCTGTGCGTTGTACGCATCCACCCTAGCTGCCAGGAGGTTTGGGGAGAGACAACAAAAGCCAAACCACAAGGGGAGGTAACCCGTGGCAACCAGTGACAACTACATGGTTTGGAAATCCTGGACAATGGATACAATTAGGATGTGAGGGGGAACCAGTGAGGGGAAAAGTGCATTGACCTTGGGGGTCACCCCCTTGGAACATCTGTCACGGCCTTGTTGTGCATCTCTATACAATGTTTAACTGTAAGACTGTAAAAGCTACAGTTGTATTTTAGAATCAATGGGGATGAGCTTTTTTCTCTCTCAATGTGTTTGACCCTACATGTACATGAAAAAATGATACTCTTGTAATCAGTTAATCTCTATCAGCCTACAGAGCTGCTTTAAAGCACAAAAAATAAGTCATAAGCACAATAAAATTATGTATATCAGAATAAGGTTACCAGCCAAAATACAATGTCACATGTACCACTTGTGACTGGTATCCTGCCCATTTTAGCTAAGCATGAAATTATTGAGCCATATTTTTTCCTTGAGAAACTCTATGAAATTGTGCCCTGGTTGTTGCTTCACCAATACTCTTTGCATTCGCTTTGGTTTGAAGTAGGAACTTAATGTGCTTGTATTTATGTACCAATCCCCAGATTTTGGTTCGTAGCAAAATGGCCTTTGAGATGAGGGAAATTACGTTAACTGTTTGATTTTCAGAGTCTACAATTCCCTAAATTACCTACATGTAAGTCTCTCATGATATGATTTGGACACCAGGTGTGTGGCGCGCACTTTGCTTGTATTAATTGTCTGACTTCACACTGATATCCTATCAATCTATCAATCAATCAATCAATCAACCAATCAATCAATCAATCTTGATTACAATCCTAAACCACAATGGTGAGTGTGGATTCAAACAGCCAATCACAACTCACCCAGTAGCAGGTGCTCTCCATGGGGAGCCATGTCCATGGAGAGGGCACATTTAATTTAGTGCACATCTACAATGTACAGCATTTTTAGGTGAACCCATTACATTGAATTATCCCGCTTGTCATTTTTACAATTCGACACTATTCAACATCCACACTCCAAAGAACTGACAATTGTTTAAAAACGTGTCATGGTGATACTTTGTCATTGTGAAGCGAGCTCCA
The DNA here is from genome assembly GCA_021014325.1 of Plazaster borealis. Classification (NCBI taxonomy): domain Eukaryota; kingdom Metazoa; phylum Echinodermata; class Asteroidea; order Forcipulatida; family Labidiasteridae; genus Plazaster; species Plazaster borealis. The sequence goes on along the minus strand of CM037463.1, from coordinate 5,798,294 downwards.
TCATCATTTATAACTACATACAATGATTTTTAAATGGTTCACGTACATGTACATGTACATGTACACGTACACTGTCAATTGTATTATACACTACATTGAACTTGACGTTAGTTTAATAGTAGCTACATGTAAATGCTCTGTTAAATATCTAGTGAATACTGAACGATTCAACTTGGTTTACTCATTATTATGTAGAATAAATTCTAGTAGGGGACGGATATATCTGATATGTGTCTGTTGTACCGTCACTGACTCCATTTCTTTTGAGAATACTCAAAATGTAAAGACACGGTGAAGCATGAGATACATCACTTTGACCCTTAAAGTCCCTCTTGACATTAGATTGGTGAGGTTACATTGCAGGGGTTTCCCTTAACCTATTTTTTTAGTCAATCAAAATTTTGAGTTGTCCGCAAGTTTTTTTCACAAGCCCGCATGTATGCACACAATTTTAGAAGCGTTAAAAAACGAAATAAATAAATAAACGGAAGCGAAGTTCGCAAAATTGCTTGTTTGAATGATCTTATCGCCTAATGTTTGCCCTTAATAATGGTTCTTTAATCAGCAACCATTTCCATTGATTTGTGATTTAAGGATCAGTTTTATACGTGGCTTCTTTTGTACTGACATCTTCGCGATTCAATGATTAGTGTTCGACAACCAAGATTAAGAACCCAATGGAGAGAAGATTCAGTTTTAGATAATTATTCCACAGAAAACCCATGCAATCAGGTAGGGACAGAAAACCCAATTCACATAGTGCCCCCAGCGTGATTCGAACCGGGGTCCAAAAGGTGGAAGGCGAGTAATATACCACTACGCAAACCCGACCACTCAACAGATGATGAACGAGTAGTGCGAGTTGGGACATGGCGTTCCAAGCAGTCAGAGATGTAGACGGTAGTCTGCTGCATGAGTGACTTGAAGACACGTACAACAGTTTCGAAAGTGATTCGTTTGTCTACAGGAAGCCAATGAAGTTCATGAATAAGCGGAGAGGTATGAGAGCGGATGGAAAAGGCAAACATAAGTCAGGCTGCCTTGTAACGTTTTCAAATAAAGGTAACAAACCACAAGGGAAACTGACTGGGTAAATTTTTAAGTAATTTTTGGGTTGAACAGGCTCAAGTCCCACTCTAGTCAATTTGTCTTTGTTCAACCCAAACAATTATTTTTAAACTTTTCCCAGACAGTTTCCCTTGTGGTTTATTATTTGATATTTGAAAAAAAAAAAGTGCAACCCTTTCAGGTGATCCCTCTGCTATCACTTCCCAGGTTGCATCATAAACTTGGGTGTGATCCCTGTCTACACGGCAGGTACAGGCTTCTGACTGCCATCCCAAGACAAATTCAGCTAAGGTAGAATAAGGTTATGGCTAAACTCATGTGTAATGTAAAATGCTTAAATATGCCCTGTATGAAAAAATTGCTGGTTAGCTAAGTTTATTGTAAGCTCAACAGATAGGCCTATGGGCCCAGTCAGGTTCAACAATTGTTGCGAAGCACCAATAAAATCATAGCATTTTGTTAATTTTGAAGCCCCCCCCCCCCCCGAAAACAACCACCATGACAGCATACAATTATCTTGTGTACACTAAAGGGAAGTTGGCGAACCTGCTGCTATGTACATTACACTTGCTGCATTGCTAAATTGCAAACAATCCTAAATCCTACATTATATCAAGCAAAGCCGGAACAAAATACTTCAGACAAAGGAGGTCATGGAATGCAAAGGTAGAACAAACGATCAGGAACTACATTGTATAACTCTGTTCCTGAGTGTGATTGCTCATAAGGAAGTGTCAATGTTCGGAAGGGAGCCCTAAGAACTCAAAAGTTAACTTCCATCCGTCAAGATCTGTATGATGCTCCAGCAAACTAGAATCCTCACTTCTGGTTGAACAACAGCTATAAATTCCTATATATTCCACTACGAAATCCTGTCATGTGTACTGACTGCAAAACGCACACAAACACACTATGCATTTAACAGTGTTAACATCAAGAACTTCTCTCTCAATGTTTAAAACCACAGCAGCCTCTGAGGCAACAGTGTAACTTTAAGTTTACCGTTTTTGAGACTATAATATTCTGAAATTTATGGTTTAAGATGATGCTATTGTGCAAACCTTCAGCAAAAAAAATAAAAACACCCAATGAGGATGAAACATTCAAAGAAAGTTTTTAATTTTGTGTCAATCTTGTTTTTTGGGCTTTTTTGCAAGTTTAGAGGAGGATGTTTCTTATGTGTTATCCAACGCACACTCTGCCCCTTAGGCCTTTTTGCATACACAATGAAGTAGTGTATGTAAGATAACTGATAGTATGGAATATGAAGCTTACAGAATGGTTTCATGAAGTAATGGTATTAAGTTTTTCCATAGAATTCAAAGACAAGTGCCCAATTTCACAGAGCTGGTTAAGCAGAAAATATTGCTTAAAAAAATTCTGCGGAGCAAAAATAAGCAGGATACCAGTCACAGATTGTACATGTCACATGGTATTTTAGCGGGTAACCTTATTCTGGTAAGCATAATGTTGCTTAGCTACTTTTTGTGCTTAAGCAGCTCTATAAAATTGAGCCCAGGCCATGTACATGTAGATTAGAATGGCTGAATGCACAATTTCAACACCACAGTTATGGCAGCACCTGTACAAAACCAGTAAAGCACCCAACTAAGCACCAGTTCATGCTTGGTAAATGTACTAGAAATGAAATTTGACATCATTAAATCATAATGAATAACCCCAACAAGCATTGAAACTTTTGCCAACAAGTGTTTAATTTCAGACAGCAAGATTTTTGTTTGATATTTCTTGCTCATCAAAAAACAAACTTTAAGAAGTCCGGAACCCCTGTCCTTACCTCATTTGTTGGGTCACCGTAGGGGATCTTCAGTGTGTCCATGGCCCGGATCATTGCATTTGCCGCCATGAAGATATTCTGATACACCAACTTGGTGAAGGTTTTCCTATCTTCTTCTGAGTACCCGGACCCGTGAATAATCCTCATCTGTTTGATAAATGTGCTCTTACCACTCTCTCCAGTTCCTGTTTGGAAGAGAAGGAAGAAGGGGCAAAAGGAGAAGTTTTAAAAATACCGTAAAAAGTGGAAATTGTTACAAATGTAGAGAAGTACAGTTTGTGCAAATTAAGAAACAAATTATTAAAAATGTATTCTCACAGTTTGTCACACAAGCACACACCTTCAGAAACATTTGTGTACATGTTGCACCTTCTTAACTTTTTCCCTTCAACTGGGTTATGAACTTAAACACATGCCAATTTCACTTAAGACCAATCCATTTTAGGTCATTGCAAAATGTCCTGTGCCAACTTTATCCAAGGCACGCAATAGACCTTGTGCACATGACGTCATTTGAGTAGGGCGCCCTCGCCTAGAGGTCAAAAAGAGGCTGTTCATTGGCCGATCTTGTGCGCTGCGCGTACAAATCTGTGTGATTCCATTGTTTCATCATCGGTTTACCTCTAAGATGGCGGTTTGATGGCGTCAATGCACAAGGTCTATAACTCGTGCCACACTTGTGCTTCAAAAAGTTTTTTAAAGCATCAATAGTCAACGATGCCTCCGATGCATAAAATAAAAAACACGCACAGCGCATATGGAATTAGTGCATCTCAGATCGTCTATCATTTTTATGGCCCTATAGTCTACAGTATGCTTGGGCTCCGCCAGTAGATTTTAAAACATACACTTTCGGTATGGGACGTCAAACAGGAGGAAACCTAAGCCGTGGCTTAAAAATAGCCTATGTTGAAGGCAATTTTAAATGAGGACAAAACAAATTTCTAGTTAAATCAACTTGATCATGTTCCCTGTAACCCTAACCCCCATCAGGGTCCCTCCACATACCCTGCCAAATACAACAGAGTGCAACACAGTTGAAATGAGAACCATGCCAAATGCAACAAAATGCAACAAAATGCAACAAGGGATTTTGTTGCATTGTATACTTACTTGGTATACTTGGTGCAGGCATGTTGTTTGTGTTAGGACTGAGCAAGGGGGTTTGCCCTGCTAAATGCGATCAGTATTCACATGAGTGTAGTGGTGACTACAACAAAATGCAACACCAATATGAAGTCACTTGACTGCTAAATGCAACAAATTCAGTCAAAGGATTACATCTGAGTTGACTGCCAAATGCAACAGATTACAACAACTTTTACCATTTGGTGCGTTTTGTTGCAATTAGCATGATTAGGGTTATTTAAATGCAAATTAGCAATTTACATAAATACTGATTGCAACTATTCCCTTACAACCTTGGTTTGGTTACAATTATCTTGAACGGGAGACACATAAAATGGTTCTGTTATGGGGCAAACTTCACGGTCCCTCTCACAATTCAATAGCTTCTAAGCAAAAACTTACTGCTAAGCATATTCACATAACAGCGCACTATGACGACAACGGTGTCAGACAACACCACAGTTAACTGTTCACATTCTTGACATGAGAGTTATTACATCCATGTGAACTGCATTACCAACAGACCAATGGCTTATGTCGTGGAATGGAGAAGGTTTCCTGAATGAGAACAGATTTGCAATCCAAGAGATCAACTTTTTGCAGCGCTCTCAGAAAATCTGTGTGCTTAGAAGCTCATTGGTTGCCCCCAGGGTTCAAACATCCCCTGACATACTGTGTAAGTACAAGTTAGAACTTCTGCTTACAACTCTCTTATCATTGCACACCTGTAACAAGTTACTGTTTTGGCCTCATACAAACGAGCATTTTTAATTCCTTGTGATACATGTACATGTAAGCTACTTGACATTTGTCCCACTTTTATGCAGAACTCTGTGAATTTAAGCCTGCTTCGATCCAACTCGATGCAAAATAAAAATAAAAACATGTTTAGCGTCCTGCCTTTTAAAAAAAAGGAAGGAGGAGGGTTTTTTGTTTTTTTTAAATGGCTGCCCGACACATTTTTCAAGACAACCGGACAGGCTAATTTTTCAAGATGGTTGCCAGCTTTTTTCTGTGTGCTTTTTGGTGTGTTAAGTCTAAAAATACTATCTTATTTATTTTAACATTTATTTTTTTTCGTCAGAGATCGTGTATCTTCTTTTTTTTTCATTTAAAAAAAAAAAAAAAAAAAAGGAGGCGGCCTCTATCAAGTAAGCGGACAGGGACGCTAAACATGTATTTTTTAATTTTGCCTAAAAGGTAGATTGACATTTTCAGTTGTCAAATTACTGCACACATGAAAGCGTGGGTTTTTCCCCGAAAAAATCAAGCTGGGGTTTGATGTTTGCAAAATTTCTTTATCGGCTGACAATTTCTCCAATCTTGAGGACAACAGAGCAGTAGGTATTTTCAAGGAATACTCATGTTGTTTTTCATTAACGGATGTACAATGATTGCAAGCAGTCTAGTGTTGGGATTATTCTCTTTAATTTGGGGTAGATTGTAGCCGAAACGTGGACACAGTCTGTATAAATGTAGGTTTAAAAAAAGGCCAAAACTTCAACAACAACAACAAAATCTTTAAATAAAGGAATGGTTATGTTCAATAGAGGATCCATGGTTCAACTTGACGCAGTGCACACATCACGCAAGAAGAAAAAAAAAACAGCCCTACACTCATGTTCAATAATATACAGCATGATATTCAATGCTTTTCATAATTACCAAACTCAACGTATGAAAGCCCATGGATAATAATGCATGACACATACACGTACATGTAGCTGAGACAAGGAACACATAATTTAATGTGTAACACACAAGTACGTGTACAATACATGTACATGTACATGTACTGTGCAGCAGCTACATTGTAATACCTGTACAAGTATAATGCACATCATATTAGAGCTGCCAACATTTGCGTCCTGCAATCAGGGAGATACTGAGTTACTTTCAACATAATAGGGAAAACATTTCCACAATCAGGGAGATTTTCAAATTTGCTCATCAGAACATGGAAAGATTGGTTTATTTTCAGGGAACTGTGTGCAGAATCAGGTAGAGTTTGCAGCTCTGTCCTAAATTACTGGATGTGCATTGTATGCTGCATCCTCAGTGCACACTAGAGTTATCGCAAAATTTATGGGGCCAATTTTAAAGAGATGGTTCACTTCATACAATATATAACAATAAATTATGCTTATAAAGCGCCTTACATCCATGACTGGATGTCAAGGCGCAGTCCAAATTAAAACAGTACCAAACTAAAGGATGAAATAACATTAAAAGATGACATAAAATGTTCAACAAAAAACTGGACCAGCCAATAATTAAAACTACACACCACAAAAGGTGACAAATTATGAAAAGTACCCCTCTAATGAAACATTTCATTAAAGGAGTCATAAGTAAGACATCTGTATTTTATGATGCATAAAAAAAATCTTCTTGGCAGAAACAGTTCACCAGGCAAAATGTCCTCCAACACACATTGGTTTCGAGTTTGTTCCCTGATTGCATTGGCTAAGAAGTCATATTTTATGTATGCTCAATGAAATTTGGACTATGGTGTGTACACTGTACACATACATGGGACACTGTAAATTGTGTACATACAAAACCCGGCGCGACCTTTGTAATTTACAAAGAGGAAATCAGCAGATTAGGTTGGACGTTTTGTGTCTCATAGAATCAGTACAGGATTGGTAATTGTACAAAACATATATAAAAAATTGAAAATTATCAGTTTAAATCTGAAAGCTCACTGATTATGAAGTGCTCACCTGCAACAATCCTACATCTGAACTGCTGACAGAATTTAGCAAATAGTAATCGAAAAGGACCCCCCCCCCCCCCCGGCTTATTTTTTTTTTACTGCTCTCAAAATTTTAAATTAGGCGCGTATGAACATGCACAATGTCCTTTGTTGTTGTTTCCACTAAAACTGGTTCAACATATTTGATGACATTTTCACAGGTCGATGGGACCATGTGTTTATTGAAAACTAGAGGGTGGAAATGAAGTCACCCTCTTCCCAAAAACCCCAAACTAAATTGTAAAATATATATTCGTAAGAGTTGAACAACCATTCCTGCAATTAATTTTTTATAACCATAGAGATACTGTAGCTGCACCTATAGGCAGACAAAAACAAAACGCTTCTCCACACGCTGATTACCATTGTAACAACGGCAGTCATAAGTTACACTGACCTGCATTCGCTTTGTACATGCTGCACAGCCATCGATATGTGTGCATTATTTTAAACAAAGGACTCCCCATCATTTGGGGGGGGGGAGCACTGTGCGTTCAGTGGTGGTGGCAAAAATTGGTTGTCCTTGGCTGATGAAATTTGCCAGGCCATGGCTGCTTTCCATGAAACAGCGGGGTGTGGCGATCCGATTCCTTCAGATAGTCATAATTAATATGTAGCTGGGAGCTCTGGGAAAACAGAAGGAAACGGTTGACTAGGTATTCCCTATGCACCGAATACATGCACTTATCCATTTGGTCGTCCACACACCAACACAGAACATGCAGAAATAACTCTGGTCATAATCAGAAAACATGGGGACCGAGCAATATTACACCCCAAGCAATCGGAGTTATACCAAGATTTTTGCGGGATGAACCTGCAATTGTTGTTAAAAGTATGGTGAGAACATACTTTTAAAGAAAACAAAATTTCAGTTTCTGAAAAAGCTTATGAGCTGAGATTTCATATATGCCTTGAATGCATTTTTCGATGTAATTCTTTTAAGAAATAGTTGTACATTGTTTCTTAAAGGGAGGGTATACCTTTGGTAATTACTTCAAAAATTAATGACCATAAAATCTTACTTGGTAAGAAGCACCGCAGCTGTTGAGAATGTATAACATTTTGAGAACTGATTCCCTTCTAAGGAATGTCGTTTCAGAGAAAGGGATTCAAAAAATGTTCAATCTAAAAAACGTTTCATGCAGAAACGTTTCTCAGATTGTGTATTCCATTACGAATTATTCTTCCTGCGTGGACATAACCACTCCAGATTTTCGGCGTTATCTCAACAACGCTACCACCTTTTGAAATGAAATTTTCACAGGTTAGTTTTATTGTATATATCTACATTCATATAGGATTAAAACAATCAAAGGTATACTTTGCCTTTAAAGGCACTGTACACATTTGATAATTACTCAAAATATATATTAGCATAAAAACTTACTCGGTAACAAGCAACGGAGAGCTGTTGATAGTATAAAACATTGTGAGAAACAACTCCCTCTGAAGTAACGTAGTTTTTGAGAAAGAGGTAATTTCTCACTAAAATAATAAAAACTTCTTGCAAGAAAATTTATTCCTATCTGAAAGCACACAAATTTGTACAACAAGGGTGTTTTTTCTTGCATAATTTTCTTGCAACTTCGATGACCAATGGAGCCCAAATTTTCACAGGCTTGTCATTTTATGCATATGTTGGGATACATCAAGTGAGAACACTTGTCTTTGACAATTACCAAACGTGTTCAGTGCCTTTAAGAATTGAAAGAATAAAACTGAATGTTCATAACAACAGTGTTATGCAACCCCTTGACACTAGACAGGATGTGGACTCCATCCACGAGTCGATTCAAACAAAGCTGAGATGGTCAGTACATGTACCTTCTGTACATAAATTCTGACTTGGTTTATCAAAAAAATGGAGAGAAAAAAATAACATTCTTATACCTGCTATTTTTAATATGAATTCCAAGAAAATATCCTACACAGGATATGAAATCAGACACCGACATAAATGTTTCACCAGGAAGTTTAAATACATATTTCTACAGTGTAGTAAAAAACGAAGACATTAAAGACTTGAACAGACATGCTAGGATGTATTTTGTAATTGTAAATTGAGGAAACAGCTTCATAAACACAACAATGTAAGCGCTTTTTTTCAGTTTTCATCGGCACTAAAAACTAAAAAAAATTAAAAAATACTTGTGGGATGTCCTATCATACCCCCCATTTCCAGTATCTGCAAAGGTTCCTTAAAGGTATCGTACACGTTTGGTAATGACTCAAAACAAGTATTAGCATAAAAAACTTACTTTGTAACAAGCAACGGAGAGCTGTTGATAGTATAAAACATTGTGAGAAACGACTCCCTCTGAAGTAACGTAGTTTTTGAGAAAGAGGTAATTTCTCCCTAAAATAACAAAAACTTCTTGCAAGAAGTTTTTATTATTCCTATCTGAAAGCACACAAATTTGTACAACAAGGGTGTTTTTTCTTTCATCGTTTTCTTGCAACTTCGATGACCAATTGAGCCCAAATTTTCACAGGCTTGTTATTTTATGCATATGTTGGGATACACCAAGTGAGAACACTGGTCTTTGACAAATACCAAACGTGTTCAGTGCCTTTAACCGAAGCCCTTATAAAGCCTGATTTGTACTTGACACAAATTGCGTACTTGGCACCACAACAGATAAGAACACGTACTGTTCGTTTGTTTCAAAAAAATTTGCTCTGGACACACTTCCACGCCTGTCCTGTTCAAGTGAAACAACGATAACTGTTTTAATGTTTGGTCAGGGTTTTTGTGCACCGGTATGTGCCTAATTTTACGGCAATCAAAATATTTTTTTAAAGGAGATTTGGGGTCTTCAACCACTATTTTCTCATCTGTGGCAATATTTCAGATGAAATTATGGTGGACTGGTACTGGTGTGAATTTTATAATCAGTGAAGTTTCAGATGAAACAATTTTGTTAGTTTTTCTTTATACAATGGGAGACTTTTGAGACAATAGCGGGTGTCCCTTTCACTGGTCCGTTTTTTTCTTCTTCTTTTTTTTTTCTCGTTGCTGAGAATACTGGAAAAGGACCAGTTCGGTTCTGTTTTAAAGTGTACTGATAGTAGGAGGGTTATCAATGTTTTCACTAAAAGACCACCTACATGTACATGTAAGTAGGTGAAATTTTCACACGTTGGTTGGATGGTGTGTCTACTGAAAACCAGACCATGAAATGACATTTCTCTTCCATAAACTCATGTGTAATAAAGTTGCTACACGTACAACTCTGTTACAACATTGCTACCACAAACTTCCCTTCAAGGTTTCTCCACCATGAACGTTCCCAAGTTTTACTGTATCCACTTGACTGTGAGTAGATGGAATTACGGTAAATATTAAAAGTTTTCCCATCATGTTCCTGTGTTCGCCAACCTATAGAAAAGACGTGGCGCACCGCCACGCTTTCTGCGGCGCGCGCCACGCTTTTATAATCGCCGCCAAGCTTTTTAAAAAAAATCAAAAAATTAAAAAAAATTGTGTTTTTTTTGTTTTTGTTTTTTGGGAGCACACTAGTAACACAGAATTACAAGGTAAGAAAAAGAAATGCGATCGGGCTACCGGACACATACGTTTCCTCTAGTGGGTGCCTAAGATAAATTGGTACCAATAAATTAAATTAAATTGGTTTTTATTTCAAGTAAGTGTTTAGAAAACCAGTATATTACTTTGTGTTCTTAAAAACTGTAAAAATATTTCCTCAAAAAAGTCTGAGGAAAGTGGCCAGGATTCACCTTAGAATGCACCACAGAGCATCTAGGATCAACATTTTTCTCGGGCCCTTGAGCGGGCCCCGGACCCCACGCCGTAGGGGCTTCGCGCTCGCATTGTACGTACCCCCTCGCAGTTTCACCACACCAAGCACCAACCTTTAATTTTCAAAGTTGGAGAACACTGTGTTCTCCTTTTTATTATTATTATTATTATTTTATTTCTCTCCACAAATCCAATAAAAATTTACACACAAAAGATATACAAAAAAGGATATGGAGAAGGCTAGACTGGGGAGGAAAATAACAATTTTCCTATAACCTAAAGGTTCAGTCTGCCGATAAAATATTTCAAAAAGGAACAGACACTCAATGTACACATAAAGACTGGGTAGATGTACCCAAAGTACACACACTTATATCTAGCAGGTTATGGGAGTCCATAACACATGGCAAGGTAAAACATAATATAAAACTATGAACATAAATGTTGATGCAGAGTGTTGAGTACCAGCAACCTTCACAAACAATTACCACAAAGTCCATAAGCACAAACTCTGAGCAAAAGGTCGTTTACACTGTTTATCATTTCTGAAGTGACTGTTCAAATGTTTTAATGCAGGTATTTACATGTACTTGTACATATCCAACAACTGTCGGTACACATGTACATTGTATGCACAATGGTTGGTTTAAAAGTAGAGCTTGCTCTACACATATCATACAAAAACATGTGTAGAATTTTATTGTGTTTAATGGACACAAGTGTCAAGAACGGGACTCGAACCCATGCTCTGCTGATCAGAAACACGAGAGCTCAAATCCGGCGGTGCGCTTGACCGCTCGGCCACGACTTGACGCAAGTTACCATGCTTACCAACTTCAAAAAATGTTTTGAATGGTCAAGTTACCGCAGCAACGTGAATAAATCCACAAGGTGTGAAACGTTACTGCACCACAGTGGTAAGTTAATCAAGTTTGGAATCGCGTTATACCGCAGACAAAAGTGTGATGTTGATGCTGCTAAAGTTCCTGTAACTAAGACCATATCGTATCTTAAAGACGTGGCGTACAGTAGTAGTATAACAATTTACCCCAAGATAAATGAGGCTGATTTCTCAAACTTTCAGATTACAGAGAAACATTTGTATCTAGAATGCTGTTATTTTTTTGAAGAGATTATGTTGGAATACTACCTTATTTTTCTTGCCGGTACATGCAAGAGAAATGCACATGTGTACTTGTTTGAACAACAAATCATTAAAATTATGAATTAAAAGTAAACATCTATTTTATCATATGTTTGTTTTTTTGTTGTTCATTCGTTTTGGGAATTTTGGGGGTTTTGGGTGGGGTTTTTGTGGGTTTTTTGGGGGTTTTTTTGGGTTTTTTCTTTTTTTTCCCTTCATTTGTTTTTTTTTTTTTTTTTTTGGGGGGTTGTTGTTACCCCACCCCAAACTGATTTGTGGTAAGCACTGTTTACTCAGTACTTTCCTTAGTCCTATATAGGGAACAAATCCCTAAGCACACTACTCGCCGTGGGATTCAAGCAGTTAAAACATATGATCTAGGAATGCAGGGGTTATGGTTTGGGATTCCCAACAAAGTAGCCTATGAATATTTTTTCCTGCAGGTCTCAGAAAGCACCAAGTATACAGTGCTCATCGCACATCAGTGTACAGGTGTAGGGTTAAAAAACAAAAACAAAATTCTTTATCCCTAATGTATTTATTACATGATCTATTAACTGTATATTTTATCATACATTCCGTTTTATCCAAACAATGTACTGTACACGTGTACAATGTAGGTAAGTACATTTTTCAATGGAATTTTTAGCCAGATCAGTATAGTTTTTGTTTCTTGAAGCCTAGCGGACTGCGATAGATTGTGGTAATCGAAAACCAATACCGTACTATCCCTTTAAAAACTATCAAAAGCTAGCCCCACAGTAAAGTGTACTATCTTGTCTGGCTCATCCTCCCCAAGTAATCTAGAACATCCCCACATCAGTGATGTATTCCAAACAGTATGCACAGACATGATTCAATTGAGTTCAGCCGAGTCAAGGTCACAACAGCAGATGTGCATAGTTTACCCAGGCAAGCGAGCTGGTATGCCATAGCCAGGCTGTGGCCGCCGCTGCCGTCGTCGTCGTCGCCGCCTGCTTGCTGCTGTGTGCATGGGGGAGTCATTTATATTTTAACATGAGGCAATGAACATTGCAAAGCAAGAGAGAGTGCATATAATTTTATATAAGCGCGTTCAGCTAGATACAATGTACACTCTACATACAATGTACACGCTACGATACTCTTTCTCTCTCGACATCCAAAACGTATTCTGAAGAGAAGTAATTTTTGAGCAATGCAGAGTGCAAGTTATAGGGAAGGGGTTGGATGTTTTATTTAATTATTTTATTTTTTTGAAGTGATGAAGAAAATTTATTTAAAAAGATGCCTTTGTCCAATATTAATTTCTCCACGAAATTAAGATTTCTCCCCAGTTCAATTTCAGTGCAATATTATTGTTTATAAAATGGTCATCCTTTGTTGTTGTCAGAGGTAGAAAAGCATGTAAAAAAAACCAAGTGAGATGAGATCATTTCAGTGGTAAAAAATGATTGATTTAAAGATGGTGGTGATAGTATATTTTCAAATTCTTATGGGTACGCCGTGTTGGCTCTAAAAAGAAAGTTTCTTTTTGTTGTTCTCAATGTTCTCAAACATCAGATTTTATCACCAGTGATGAAGACTAATTGTTTTACTCATTTCCTAAAAACTATAGCATTTCAAGCAAAACTATTTCAAGGGAAGTTTTCCACCATGACCATCTTTATACCATGTAAGTTATGTGCAAATCTGTGAACATTTATATTTTCAACCTTAACCAATGTTGTACACACCCCTTAACATGAAGTACACATCATCAAGGACGAGTTTTACATGTGTAAATGTGTAAACTCAAAAGGGTCCTTGTGTTGTGTTTGTGTGTGTGCAAGTCTACCCAGGGGCACCAAGAACCTTAGCCAAAGGGATCCAGATTGTGTGACAGAGTCTAAGGATGTCCTCAATTAGCTTCTGTGCACAAAACCAATGGTGATGTCGCTAAAAAAAGGTCCAAACATTGGGAGAACATGGAAAAGTCCTCGATTTACCTGGGCCCAATTTCATAGAGCTGCTTACGCACAAAAAGTAGCTAAGCAGAACAGGAAAACAAGCCAAAATACCATGTCACCTGTACAATTTGTGACTGGTATCCTGCTAATTTCTGCTAAGCAGAAAATTGTTTAAAAGCAATATTTTCTGCTTAAGCAACTCTATAAAATTTGGCCCTGGTCAACAAAAATGAACGCCCTTACACACGCCAACTTATGGGGTACTTCACAAAATTGAACAATGCTACCCCACAAGGTTTTCTTTGTTCTAGTGGTACCCCAGAGAGAATTTCTTCAGAAAAGAGAATAATAGAACAATGGAAGTACCCCGCCATAGGTATGGATGGGTACATGTAGGGTTCGAACCCAAGACCTATAACAAAAGACGACAATAGGGTCCCCGGTTGGGTAAAGGACCCCAGTTGGAAAGTGTGTACAAAGCCAATAGGAGCTGTTGCCAAAAAGAGTACAAACAAAAGAAGGTCCTGATTGCAAGGGTTAACACGCTGTGTGTGCTTGTGCGTGTCTAACAACAAAAGGTTTTGTTTGCCCTGAGGTTGGGGTCTTGGTCCTTTCTTAATGTGAGATTTTGAAGATGCACTGAATGATGATCCCATTTCAACATACATGGCACTTTTTTGCCATCAGGGAGATTTTGTACAACAATCAGGGAGATATTAGAATTACATTCAACATAATAGGTGAACAAAAAAATCATAATCAGGGAGATTTTCAAAATTGTTCTTCAGAACATGGAAAGATTTGTTTAATTTCAGGGAACTTTCTGCAGAATCAGGGAGAGTTGGCAGCTCTGTATATATGACGAGTCTCACAAGGTATTTTCATCAATTGGATCCAACGTGCCTGAGAACTTGCGGTTTGAATAACTGGCTTGACTTGACACTAGTGACAGTGTGTTCCAGATATTCTAAACATTAGACTACAGTTACATGAATGTCTACATTTGCAGACACAGCCCAACCCTGGAATTTCAGGGAGGCCATAGAGATCAATGCTTTCCTACCCCTGGTCTAGGCCTTGGAACCCCCAGAAAAGAATCCCAGGGGACATTTTTATACTCTTATAGGAAGGTGCATTTTCACACCGGGAAAGTGATCCAAGTACATGTACAACCCACAACAAAAATGAAATTCTAGACCTGCAGTATGCATTAACGATGTCAATTTTCAATGTCAATTCACGGGGGCAAGGAATACAACCACATACTGTACATGTAAATGCTGCCTGTATGATGTGTACAAACCTCTCATCATACTGCAAGGAAAAGGTTAACACTTATTTCTGCGGTACCTGAATTCCCCCCCACCCCTCAACTCTCAACCCCTTCCCCTGCCTTTAATTTCTTCACAATATTTGGAGACATACACAATGCACATGTACACACGTATACAGTGTACAAGTACACATCTTTATTGTACATGTGCATTCTTTTTTGTTTTCTTTTTAATTTCTGGCATGATACTTGGCCCTTGGGAAAAAAGTAAGAAAATTGTATCGAGTACAAGGGCTGATCTAAATGTGGTATAATTTAATAGATTTTTATGGCTATTTAATAACAATTTTGAAGATTTTTCTCAAAGCAAAACAAACAACGGAAATCAGACTTTAAAAAGTAGGAAGAATATCATGCCTGTTATTTATTTATTAATGCATTATTACACATCCAACAGCACAATTAGCTCAAATAACGGGATGAAAGGAAACGCGAAGAACGAGAACTGAATTTGTTACGAACAAATACTGGGGTTTTGGCTTTAACAAAAGGCGAACTATTAAAAATTGAGTAATGTCTTGGTGGCGTAATGTAGTTTGTTAATTACTCCCGATGATGCGATCGATTGTCCACCAGACGTGACAGAGTGGAACCTATCCCTTTGGGCGCTAAGAAATCTGAGAAAATATACTAACGGTCAGCCTGTATAGCACCCTCTTGTGTTTCCCTATTTCCATGCTCTATATCCTGCCATTGTAGATAAATCATGAATGGAAGGATCAAAGGTCAGTGCGATATCGCGTTGCACACTGACGGGCTCTCTATACATGGCTGTGTGAGAGGACCGTATCACTACGTACCGTGTCTACGCAAGATCACACACGGAGAAAAGGTACAATTCTTTCAAAAATACGTTTCTAAATCGGTAATATCGCCAAGAAATGAATGAAAAACACTCAAAACAACTACTGCTTCATCTAAGTTAGAGAACGGACTTTCATTTGATGTGTCGTTTGTGTGTTTTAAGACTGTAATTCCTGAGATCGAACGATAACAAATTTCACTGGTTAATGCTATGAGAATTTTTCGACTAGAAAAATAATAATACGAAAAAGAAAGAAAAAAATCTCGACGAAAACAAAGGTGGTTTCGGCGGTAAGGCCGAAACCCCAAAATATTCAGTTTTAGATGTGGGAGGAAAATCCCAGATTGGGAAAACCCACGCAATCAGGTAGGGAATGAAAACCCAATCCACATTGCAAGGTTCCAGTCTGAGGTGGAATTCAAACCGGGGTCCGCAGAGGTAATATAGGCAGGTAAAGAAACCACTTACATGTAGCCAACCTGATTCCTATCCACATATCCAAGATATCTAGTTTATGAACTGACTATAAAACATTGACTAAAAACCATGTAAATGTACAATGTAAAATGCACATTGTAAATGTACACATACAGTGGATGGTCTGCCCTACGAAATTTAGAGCCTTGTACATGTATGTTGTACACTGGTGAGGTTCCAAGGCAAGATGTACATACAAAGGTGTACATTTATAATGTACATTTCATGTGCGATGCTCAAAATGTGTGTGGTTATCAATCTCAAGGAGTAGGCGCTGCAATGCCTTGCCATTACTAATGATCACACGGCCCCACCCCATCCCAGATATTGTACGTTCCCTTAAAACTTTAAAATGTACACGGCTTCCCTGTGTACCATGTACCAGCTTTATAGGATTGAAGTGATGTGTACCCTTTTATCATGGGAGCATAACACCGTAAATTACATGGAGTATGTACGTACCTGAGAATGAAGAATCACCATATTTGAAATGATTAATTTAAAGCAAGCAAAGATAATGCCTGATTACATAATAACCATTTTAATGGCACACAGGGCTTGCAGATGTTAAGTACAGCATGGCATTTACTTAGTTAATTTCACTTCTGGAGAACACTCACCCCGCCTTAGAACCTTGAGCTCCAATTACTACAAATCATTTAACATGTCAAAAGAAAAGGCGTATTGGCTCTTCAAAATTATGTGCATCTATCATTACACATGTGTACTAGAGCACATGTGCATTGTTACGATTAAACTTTAGAAGAAAAACCTTTTAAATGAAGATGAAAGGGCATACAATGTGCAGGCCTATACCAATAGCTGATTACACTCAATTGTTTAAGGTGGAAACACCAAAACTCTTCAAACTGGAAGAAGATATTAGCCCAAACCTTCAAGACTCCTTCAAAATCATCTGGAGTAATTTGATGATTTTGAAGGATTGCAGGCATGTTTGTCATTCATCTACTGGAATCAGTAAGGATCCTACAAAACTTATAATGTACGTGTAAAAGTTGATTTTTAAAGATTGCGGCAGTAGGAGTCATCTTATTATCAGACCTAATGCTTCACGAAGACAATTGCCTCCATGCCCCTGGTCAATGCTCTGGTGCCCTCACAATTTTTTCAGTACAAGATCTGTATGCCTGAACGTAGTACAAATTTTTTTTAAAATATTGTGACTTCATTGTACATATTGGTACATGTACACAAGGTTTTAGCCAGGATTTGGTAAAAGGGTGTCCAAATTTGCTGGAAATATAAAAATTGGGTGTCCAAATTTTTCACTTACATATGACAGATAAAACAGGGTGTTAACTTTTTTTTTTAAGGGTGTCCAAAAGACACCCAGACACCCCTCTGGCTAACACTATGCAAATACATATTGTACAATGTGTACGTACATTCTTCATTTTCTTTGCAAAATTTTGAAAGGCCTGCGTTACTCATCAGTGCACAATTTACAATAGTAACAGAATGGGTGGAAAATTTTCCAAAATAATGACTCAGGATCACCATGGGTAAACACAATAACAATCACGAGGAGTGCCACGAATCCATAGCAATGGATGAAGATCCCGCCTACAGGCTTTGTGCATGTGAAGCTACTGGCAAAGTGCAATCATTTTGGCAATCACCTGTGTGCGTAAGTTTTGGGTCAAATGCTACAACCCACCAATGTGATGCATTAAGATACCTCACAGTAAATAAATCGAGTTGTGCTTACTTACTTTGCGTATTTGGTGTTATGCATCGGGCCTAAGTTAGCCCAATCAAACAGATACTTTGTAATCTGTTTGAACCCCAAATCTAAATTCTGTAAAGTGATATGGGAATTTATTCTGCGATGTAATGGCTTGCAATTTTTAGAGCAGACTGAACTTTTACACTTGCTAATATATATTCAAGGCATTTATGAACCTCGTGTGGTTTTGTACTAGTGATACAAAGATCACCACCATCGCAACATCGGAAATACCTCAATGCATTAAAGAGGATACATGTATGTCATCTTGATCACAGTGAGTCTGTGGCCAGACATTGAATTCTGAGCTCTCACCCAATTACTGCACATGCGCCCTTTAAAGCTTTTATTCATGATGTGACGGTCAGCGCGCACGCGCGTGTAGTAACTGGGTGAGAGTTTATGTTTCCATGCCCAGCCACAAGCAGACTATGATCATGACGACACAGCCCCTTTAAGGCAAAACGTGAAGTAGAGTTATCGAAACGACAGCATACATGTAATACATGAATCCATCCAATCGTCTGAAAAAGGTGTACTTGTACGGCTGTATGAAATAAATCTAACAGGCCTCTAGTTACAAGAAATCATGCAAGAATGCACCCTGTTTCTTCACAGAAAGGGCACCCTTTGCATCAAGGGCATACATGTTGCTCTTCACTTTACGCACAAACCCCGGACCTCCACAGTCCATGCACACACAAAAATGCACATTCCGAATGGGTTCTCATAGGCCTCCCACTCTTGTTGCAAATGATCTCTTGATTACTGGTGACCTAGAAACAAGCGACCTCTGCAGCCAAGACACAGAGCAGACAGTTGATGTTTAACATGTTATACCAGTGTTATCCTTGCAATGTTTACATTTTGGGCATGCATGTACAGTAGTAGGGTTGTGTGGTTATTAACATAGTACGCGTACAGCATTAATGTGTAAATCAGATGTATACTGCATGTTACATCATGTAACGTTCTGTTTGTGTCTTCTACAGGTTTAATTCTTAGGAAAAATGCATATAAAGTACATGCATACAGTTTAGACAATGAACAGTCTGACCAAAATGTGACAGCTACTAATAAATGGACCTCGTTTTGCTTGAGCCATCTACAGCAGCCACGCCCTTACAGTCATTGTTGCCATAGGCATAAAACAGGGTTATTTTTAAAGGTACTGTGTGTACATATTTACATACAATTTCACGTTTGCAAAGTAAAGGTAGGGTACATGTTAAGAGTTCTACACATACAATGGACATATACAATGGACATACACAATGTATGCATGAAGTTTACATCAAGCATTGAAGTAATAATAGGTAACACACATGTAAGTTGCATATTTAAAAAAAAAATTATACAAAAATAGGACTACATAATATTGTGTAGCTTAGAAAACGTACACTTTACTGTACTCTACATGTATCCAAATAATATTTGTGTGTATCCCAGCAATATTCGATGTAGGTACATATTTCATGTTTGTTTTATTATGCAAATTTGGACAAGGGAAAGCAAAGTGTCATTTCAGAATTTCTAATGAAAAAGTAGAGACCAAAAATAAATGCAACACAGACCAGAAGTGATGATCACTGCATGTACTAACTGGGCTTGTCAAATCATTTGTGCGAAGAATAATGCACGTTGCAGGTTGCATTGTGCTGGTCATTCAAGGTCAAAGTCTAAGTGGAAAAGATCCCTGTTCAAATTAATGGGTGGATTTACATGTACACTGCACCACCTTGAATTCTGCAAACAGTGCAGTTGCATGAACTTCATTATAACAAAGCATTAGACGCACATGTGCTGTACATGTACTGGCCTGGGCCCAATTTCATAAAACTGTTAAGCAGAAAATTCTGCTAAGCAAATTTCTTGGCTAAGCAAGAAATGAGTGGGGTACTAGTCACAGCAATGGTAATTGTATGGTATTTTGGCTGGTAACCTATTTTTCTTAGCAAGAGTTACATGCTTTATGAAATTGGGCCCTGATACTGTACAATATGTACTTGTTGGAAGGGCAAGGCAGTTTTTCCTTAGTGAAAGGGGGGAAATTTAAATTTCTACTAAAACATTTCAAAGGGCATTATGACATGGAGGTGATTGCCTCTGTTACCTCCTTGAAACGTCATGCATATATGCTGCAGACTTATTGTTTAGGTTTTTTCTGTACACGTTTAGGCTATGTACACATCGTCGCCGTTTTTACGAAGCAACGATTTAGCCCTGCAGCAAGAAATACGGGTTTTTAGAAAATCGCGTTTGAAGTTGAACTATTTTCAAAACTATTGTTTAGGACACTACTTAATATTTTTTCTTTGAAAGTTTACTATCAAAAAAGAGCTGAACACTTCATTCATTCAGAACTGTTAGCATTTTTCAATTCTGCGACTGTTTTGATGAGTAATTAATTCCTAAACACATTTGTCACTTCGTAAAACCCCCAAAACAGACCTGCCCGCAGAGCACTGTGTACAAAAGAATGCGTATTTAGGTTTGTCACTTCGTAAAAACCGTAATGAAATGTTTTGTCACTTCGTAAAAATCCAAACGTTAAACCACGTCTATTTTGGCACCGTGCCCGCGCTACATGTATGTAGTTCAATGGACTTCAGTGGCGAATTTTGTTTTTTCACTTCGTAAAAACAAAACATGTAAAATACATTATTCGTTGATTATTCTAATTAGTGTAATTACGAAAATATAATGTATTAGGTCCTGAAACTTTGTGAAAATGTTAACAGCATTGAACACATCAATAATTTACAAAAAAAACGATGTGCTAAATTGTATGATTTTTGACACATTTGCCACTTCGTAAAAACAACGACGACATTTATGAACCTAGCAAATTGAGGCCATTTGATTAAAAAAAAGGTACTACACATGTACATGTACCCTCATTGTTATGGATCTACAGTCAAACTGAAAAAGGGGCCCACTACGTGATTACATATAAAGTCATATCTTGGTAAATGAGGCTGTACGTACGTGTATCATCCATAAATCAGCGATGACTTAATGAATGCTTACGTGTGTCTATCTCGACAATAAAAATCAAGCTACAGGTACATGTACACGTACACGTACACACACGTACATGTACATATACATCAATTTATTGCTATCAATGTGAGGACTTTCCTTTGTCCCTCTAACTTACATGTAACACTCCTCCGTAGACTAAGCGCGCACAAAAAATGTGAGGACACAAACATACATAGGATTCCAATGTGAGGACAGCATTGTTCCTTTTGTGTTTCTTGGTTCAACTGTCCCCTCTCTGCTGATAATACCATGAAATGTACACGTACATGTACAACGTGCTGCCACAACATTTGTGTATTACATGTACTGTACAAGTAAACGTGTCTACACATTTAAACCGAGGACTTTATAAAAAAGGATCCGGTAAAATGACATAGCGAGGACAGTCCTCGCTTCACTTTCTTGTACAAAACCAATTAGCCTTTTTGAAAAAATGGTGGACACTATAGGAGTGCACTGTTTAGCCAAACCTAACACATGTAGGTGTAAGTATTGTGTCCACCATATCTATCACATAACCACATTTTTAAAAAAACAGCATTTGTTTCGCCCTAAAATGTTATGAAGTGGGGGTGCCTTTTCAAGTTGTAGTTGTACATGTATGTACATATGTACATGTACAGTGTACAATGTATGGGACATGTGTCATGTGGTGTGCCACCTGGATCCACAGAAAAATATCACAATATGCCACTGCTCCCCAAAAGCGAAAGTAAATGGTAGCACATGCAGGTGCGTTACACTGGCTTGCAACAGCAGCTTGTTCCAGCCTTTTGTTGCGTGTCAAAGAACACAGTGCACGACTCCAAACAAAGGTTTACACTCTGGCAATAGGTTCCTTTTTTTCCGTTTTTTTTTTCTTTTTCTTTTTTTCTAAACGACTCCACCCTCCTCCCACAACAAAGAATGCAACAACCCACGTACAAACCCAAACATGACAGTCGGATCATTTTCAAATTGGTCAAAGTCAAGATACAATGTCCACAGAAATCCAAGAACAGTCTAGAATCGGGTAGTTCAATATTTTGACGACAAAAACATAATTTGAAAAAGTAAATAAAAAGACAAATTTAACATTTTAATCGAACGGATGACTACACACATGCGTCGGTGTAAATTCATACATTTGTAGGCCTACATGATGCAATTGATGGCCAAATGGTGAGTTAGAATAGGTGAGGGATACAAGCAATGACAAGTTTATCACAACACATCTTGAAAACTAGTCCCACAATTATTTGAAGGACAAAACCGGAAATGAATGCAGAGAACATGTTTTTGCCATTAAACCACATATTCGCACAATCAACTCATCACTGATGCTTTTCCCCAGTGTCACCACATGTTCATATTTTACACTGAAAAATTATTTTTTTATTTGCCCTTGTGTTTTCCCAAGGCCTATGTAAAAATACTGGATCATACATTTTAAATTTATAAACATTAAACAGGTATTAACTGTGGAATGCTCATATATGTACATGTACATAATCACACGTCCATGTATATTGTACGTACTTTGTCAGTAATTCCCCAGTAATTGTTCCTCTTGTAATTTAGCAGAAACCACATTGTGTTTAACACAAATGCAAAGCTACACTAAGCAATCTTTCTTATGGTACTTTCTGTTAAATACATGTACCATGTACACAACCCATCACAATACATCATGTAGCACAGTGTACATGTCAAATTCCGACTGGTCTGTAAAACCTACTGATGCACATGTAACAAGCCATGCCCATTGCAAGCTCGTCCCCCACATTCAAGGAATGTTTTTTAAAGCAATGTACTGTACATGAAGAACGCTAAAATGTGCCAGCATACATACACCATGTACGCAAGATGTACATGCTGGGGCATATTTTAAAGACTGTTGCATTACGCATGCCCCACTGTGCATTTACCACGATCGCATTTACTAAATCAACCGATATGGACATGCTTGTGTTGTGTGTGTAAGATTGGCATGAATGCCACCAGGCATGTTTGGAGGATCATTTGTCACCATTGCTAGGTACATGTAGGAGGTAACTGTGGTAAATTCAAACCTATGATATCACAATGGGGATGGCGAAGCATTCGCCAACAAATATAAATAAATAAATAATGCCCGTATCAACTGAAGCGCATCCTTCACAGTGAATTTGTCACATCAAATTTGTTTTAATGTACATTTGCTACCGTCAGACAAAGCATAACAATCAGCTTCTTCAATAAGATTCCTTAGGCAATTTTCAGTCAGCAACAAAAAAAATCTGCAGGGTCTTTATGTAGTACCACCAACCAATATTGCTGTGTGTTATTGCATGTGACATGTGAATAAGGTACCATTGGACATGCATGTACCATTCTTGTACGTCCACCACGCAGAATGGAACAAGGGTGCCTCGACGGATATGCACAGTCACATGATGCATAATGCACCACTGACCACACCGTTCATGTTCATGTACATACGTACATTCAAGCAAAATGAAATACGAGTGCCTTGACATTATTTCTTTGTACGGTGCATGCACGGTCATGTGATGGGTCCGAAGTCTTGTGAATGGCCAACTATTATTACAACCAATATATAAATTGCCTTGAGAACAGTTTAATGTACCATGAACATTGTGAAGTGGAAAACAATTTCAAGGAAGCTATTGTTGTAAATTAATTTCTTCATGTGTAAATAAAGTAAAATATTATACACGGGTGCATCTGGGGTTATCCTACAGGGCATTCTCCCTTAACACCAGTGGTCCGCTGGCCAAATGCTAGTTCAAAGACCTGAGGACAAGTCAGAATTCTCTCCAAGTGGTCTGGCTGACTAGTTTCAGTGTTGGAGAGTATCTCTATTGAATTTTAGTTATTGACTAGTGGTAAAGCTGGTAGACTAAAGTGAATTGACAAGCTAACTGGTCCTGCTGGCTAGTCACTGAAAAAAGAAAGGGTAAACCCTGCAGGAGTGTACATGATGCACAGTGCCAGAATAGTAACACAGTGTTCAGAAAAAAAATATATCAAACAGGGCCCAATTTCATAAAGCTGTAGTGTTAGGCAGAAAATACTGCTTAGCAAATTTCTTTGCTAAGCAAAAAATGAATGGTGCACTGGTTGCAACAATGTGGATTTTATGGAGTTTTGGCCGGTAACCAGTTTCTCCTGAGCAAGATTTTTCTATGCTCAGCAAGTTTTTTTCAGCAGGTCATGTATCATAGTTAATTACAGTATGCAAGTAGTTGTACATGTATCTGTTTGTGGACTGTATAAATAGCATTGTTGCTCACCTTTATTAGACGTGCATTCTAATTGATTACACATGTACTATACTGTTCTAAGAGAACAAAAAATCGCTCACAAGTGAAGTATAGCATTGAACATAAAATTCACTTCTTTACTTTGATCATTTTTGATCTTACACCTGGTAAGACCTATTCAAATACCTACATGTGTCTCCAACAAACAGAGCTTCTAATTCTACTATTGAAGTTTGTTAATCATGAGAAATTCTGTACATTGTTCTTGCTCAAGTTAAAGGTAAGACCGGTAACAAAAGAGTAGACAATTTTGCTGCACATTTAATGTACATTTTTACAAAATTTACCTACGGCATACCGGCTTATGTTCATGTACGTGAATGTGTGCACGTACATACAGCCTGTATATTGAGCCATTTCACAACGAGCAGGGAAGTTACAATGTACCTGTCCTGTCCGCCATTTTGGGAGTCAAAATGTACGGAAAGGAAGTGACTCCCAAAATGGCGGAAATGGTAGACGCGCAAAGGTACACACGCGTTCTGCGTCGTGCAAGGGGTCAGTGTAGACCCTTCTCACTGATGTCAAATTTCCATAGCAATGCTGGAGGTCTGCCATACTGGAGTACTTACGCACAAGAACAATACGTAGCCTGCGAATTGCCATAAAGCGTTGCGTTTCGTAGCCTGTTTATGCAGTTCTAGTAATATCTGTGAGTGACATGCGCGTGTAAGTACTCCAGCATGGCAAGCGATAAAATAGTGACATCATATGAGAAGGGTCTACATGTATACTTACATACGTACTTACATACCGTATGTATACGTATGTATACTTACGTACATGTATGTATACTTACATACGTACAAGTATACTTACAACTTGTACATGTACATGTACCAGTATGACACATGTAGTGTAACTTGTAATCGTGCAAATTTTGCTGCATCTATCATGTTTGCATTTACATGACATTTTATGCACAGAAAATAAAAAAAATTATACTGTCAAGCACAACACCATACCCCTAAAAAGTCATTCTTCCTATGAAAAAA